>JAQMCX010000011.1:5125222-5207313 GCA_029814765.1 Acanthurus leucopareius | reverse complement strand
ACACTCTCCCACCCCCCCACTCTCTCCATATACACACACACACACACACACACACACACACACACACACACACACACACACACACACACACACACACACAGAGACTTAGGAATGATGTCATGTTTTAGAGATGAAGATCACAGCATCAGTCGGTGAGGATGCAGCAGAGGTGTCTGACGACCAAACACATCTGACTGAAGTGCATGTGGAGATTAACAACTATAAATATAAATACTATATTAATACTTTTACCGTAGTAGAGTGTTTCAGTAATCATGTACTTGTACTCTACTTTTATACTATTTCTATTCCTTCACAATAAAAGGGAGGTGTTATGTATTTTAGTTTATTTGAATTTTTCTATTGTGACAAGTAAGTTTATTTTCATTAGATTAATTTGCCAATTTATATGTAAATTAACATGTGTAATGTTAAGAAAAAAATACTGAAAATACTCCTCAGTAACTGAAACCCGAGGCGAGGTGTTGCCACCAGTGCAAAACCCAAAGATATTCAAGTTTACAACCACATAAAAAAATAAAAATCAGTGAAACCTCCCATGTGAGAAATTGAAATAGGAAAGTATTTGCATTTTTACTGGAAAATAACCTAAAATGACTAATAGTTTATTATTAGTAGTTGCAGATTAGTTTTCTGTCTGACACTTCGCTTCATTGCTGCAGTTCTCTCTGCTAATCTATAGTTTGCTACTAGGCAGATTAAGATTAGTGTATTAAATATGTGTTGTGATAGATATAACTGCACTGTTACAGATTAGATGCCCACAATGACATAAAGCAACTGAAGTTTGCTTCTCCTTCCACAACAGTAACAGCACTGCTGTCATATTATTGCTTTGTTAATAATCAGAAATATAATTTAAAAAAGGAAAATATTTTTTAAAAAAACATGCACTTCCTGCAAATAAATTTACAACTGAAACTGTTCAAAATACTCAATAAGTTGAAGTGGTTTTTAATAAAATAAAAATGCTAGAAGATTATTATTTAAACTTACAGTGTGAACAATGTGAAGGAAGCTGAGGAGTCAGTTTGAGCATGATGCATGCAGCTGATGAAGTTTGAACACTAGCTGATGTATAAAGTGCTGAAAAGAGCTGAAGAGTAATGTATGGAAGCAGTTCAAATGTCAATGTGTATTAATGTGATACTGTATACAGTTTACTCCACCCTGGAAGGATCCTTTCTGTATGATGTGTATGAGCTTCTGCTACTTCATTTACACCACCACTTCATTACTTTTGCTTCAGTTAAATGCACAAAGAAGGACATTTACATGAAGCTTTTTATACTTTGGAACTGCTATTTTTTAGTAAATGATCTGACTATTTCTGCACTGCCAGTTGAAGATCCTCAAAGCACAAACCAACTCTGGGCTTGGTTTATTAAATAGCAAAGTCAGACAGGACGTCTCAAATCCTTCAATCAGGTCTCAAAATGGGTCTTAATAAAATACACCTGACTTATACAGTTTCTCACAGTTTTTACAGTATCCAAAGATAAAGTTTGAAATAAAAAAGCAGAGGAAGTAAAGACAAGAAGACATTTAAATAGTGTGCTGAGGAATATATCTCCCGATACTATAACAATAGTCTGGCGGTATAAAAAAAGAAAACAACTGAAGACAAAATCTCTAGCAAAAGTCTAACTCACCTGATTCTCTTAAACACTCAAATATACAACAATGTATATATTTTCATAAACAACCTTAATTTCAATAGATAATCTTGCTTACAAGTGCACCTGGAGGAAAAAAATAACATTTATATCCTTTTGCATCAACTGCCCCCGCCCATTTCTAAGACACACCTCAATGGCAAATCTTGTTTAGAAGCTTCTATCAAGAATAAAGACTGTAGTTCTCCACTGTACATCTTACTCCCTTTCAGAACAGCAATTATACATTAAATCAATAGTCCATTGGCTGAAGCAGAGCAGAAACATGCTGGATTTTGACATCTTGCGACCACAGTTTTTACTTTTCTTCTTTGCTCAAAGATGGACCCCTTCTCATTCTTGAAGGGACCTCAGTTGAGTTCCAGTACTCTGAGTTTGTTTCTACTGACGTGTGCCAGGTGGTAGAGTGAGGTTGGCCATCAGCTCGTGAACAGATGCAAATATCGTACACTCACCTAAAAGAAAGAGAAGAAATAACCAATGTTAGAAAAGGCAATTTTTCATTACGTAAAGAAAACAAAACTGAGTCTGTGTCCTAAATTTGATGCCACTTTTTTAGCCTGGTAAATTATTCAGTGCTCATCGGTGTATGAGTCTCACCCTGTCTGGCCGGATGCAGTTCATTGAACCTCTTAAGAATATTAGAGACCATGAGTGCTGCGGCCCCAGAGGAGCTGTGTTGCCTGGGGATGTCAGCCTGCTGAGTGAGACCTGTGGCCATGTCGTACACGATGGGCACGATGATGCTCACTGGCTCCTGGGGCACTGGGATACGTTGGGTCAGCTGCAACTGTGAGACAAAACAGATCAAACATACAGGGTCAGGCTGATCTACATGTCTGAAATTATGCTACACAGGTCTGTAACTTCCATCCTGCTAAGACTTACAAAGAAAAGCATCTTGGACTTGAGCACCACGGCGATGGTACCAGGAGGGGCAATGGGGGGAGCGCTGGGAGGGATGGTGAGACAGAACTGGACGTTCCACTTCAGCTGTGCAGCCTGGTCAGGGAACTGCAGAGAGAGACGAGTTTTTAACATATAGCATCTATAAACACAGAGGCAAGTATAAGTGCTTATATAAGGTAATGAAATTAATAAAGGAAAGAGAAGGATGTTATTAAAAGCACAACACATTTTTTTCACTTTCACAACTACAGCATGTGCATGTGTGCACATTTTCTCACAATTCACAACAGTGAGAAAACCATGTTTATCAGGGCATATGGTGCACTTGTTCTTTTTGAAGTGTTGATACTCTATTAACAACTAGCATAACAAAAGATGTGGAAGGAGTCCTATTCAATCTGTATATGCATAAATTCTTAAATTTGAATTTTCTAGCAAGTGAAGTAGCAACTTGAGGGGATACTGAGCAATTTTCCGCTTTGCTACAATATAAAATAAAACACATCTTGTACATGAATGTAATGACCCCTTGTTTTAAAAAAAAAAGCAGCTACCCACCAGTTCAAGCTTCATGATGCGCACACAGTCCCTGAGGATGTTAGTGGGTGCCCCCAACAGCTTTGTGAAAGCATTCAAAGTGTTGTATTTGAAGGGAGGACCAGCAACCTATAAAGAGGACAACAGAAGATGAATCAGGGAAATATATAAAAAAATGAGTGGAGGCACTGATTCTTAAGAGTTGCCTTAAAAGCTATCCCTACAAAATTAAATGACAAGTGTTTTCATTAAAGAATCACACTACAGTGATGTCTTAACTGTGTCCAATATGATGCAATATTTGCAATAATGAAAAAATGGGACAAATACAAACTGCATTTTTTTATATGTAGCTACAAATAGATGCTGTACATACTTACCCGCGTTTCGAAGAACTTCTCCAGCACCTGAAGCTCCTCCTGGGACCAGGGACCTGTATTTTCTGGAGTGACTTTAAGCTGCAGAGTCTGGTAGTTTTTTGGGTTGAGAGCCACACGGCATTTGAGTATGTCTGTCTTGAACATGATCACGCCTGGCTCATTAGAGTTCACGATAGATAACTGCAGAAGAGTTGACAGAGGAAGTCAGAAACACATGATGTAGTATGAAGGCAAAAATAATAAAAAATCAGGAGGTATCTCTCCAAATCAGAATTTTTTTTGCAACACTTACATTGGCCTCCTGCTGGATGATCCTCTGTAAGTGCCGCCTCATGATAACTGAACCCAAAAAGCGCTCCAGCGGCGAACAGAGGTAGCTTCCTGCCAGGCCAGGCACCAGGCAGGGAGTGGGTGAGGGCAGCAGAAGCACATGCAAGGCATTGTGGGTCAGGATAGTAGGAATGGAGGCAGCCCAGGGGCGCTGAGGTAGCTTGCGGGGTGGAGGCATACTGGTAGGCATGACTTGTGAACCTAAACCAAAGACAGAGAGAATAGTTTATTTTTGAGTGTATAGAAACAGTGTCACCTGGCTTATGTTACATAGGTTGACCACTAGTAGGCACTGAAAGGTTCCTTTTCATGTCCCACTCAGTGCATATGGTACTATAAATAAAGAACAAACTAAGGCATTTCAGTATCAGTAAGAAAAACACTGAAATAAGAATACTTACTAGTTCCAGCACGTGGAGAGTGGGGGTCAGGGATAGGGGAGTGCAGCGATGGGTTACCGGGGGACATGCCATGGATCCTTGCACTTGGAGAGGGCCCTGAGACCTGGGGTGAGCCTGGCCACTGGCCTCTATGGCTGGGAGACACCATGGCATATGGAGAGCTGGGGTCGAGAGGACCTAAAGGGGAGGAGAGGCAGCCATCAACAAAAAAACAACACTCAAAGACAACAATAAACACAGTAAGATGAATACACCATTGTGTGCCCACTAACCACAGGCCTTTTGTTATATGCCCACTAATGTCTGCAGCCTTCAAGTGCCTAATGGAGAAGTTCAGTTCAGTTCGTTCCAGCCCTTTCCCAGCAGCCCAGAATAAACACAAGGCCGGCATTTAGGGCGACCCTGCTGCTTACCGTGGGGACTGGCAAAGCTGGTCTGGCCCATGGCTATGCCCAGAGAAGACGGAGACGGGGTGGGCCCGAAGGGAGAGGGTGCCCTCAGGGCTCCACTGGGGGAGCCAGAGGCATGGATGTTCCCTATACAAACACACACACACACGCACACACAACAAACAAACACATACACCAAATGGCTCGTCATACTCTGGGGTTGACAAGTTCTTCACACACTCACACTCTCACACATACACTCATATACACATTCTAAAGCAGGGCGGAAGGGCTGCAGGCCGTGGCTGGTGGGCTGAGATGGAGAGGAATGGAAGGAGCAGGACTAAATGCATGCTTTGTTCCCTCTTGACTGTGAGGTGTGTGTGTGTAGCATGAGAAACGCAACTAAACCATAGTCAAAATGGGCACACATGGTTGACTCTTCCTGGTTCACACAATTTGCCCTTGCAACAAATACAAGGTAAGCAGGGAGGATGATGGCTGCAATGTAATATTTTCAAAAACAATAAACCATAGGTCATAATCCAGCATGGCAGCTTGACGTGCTGAGATGATACAAATATACAGGACATCATTCACCCACATATACATTACAAACACCAAGTACAAAGCTTGCCATTACCTGGTGACTGGGTGGGCATCATGGATGGAGAGGGAGTTACATTAGCATGGTAATTTGGTGGTGGTGAAGTTAGGGGAGGATAGACACCTCCTGCACTCCCTCTCATTGTGTGTGGCTGCTGTTGAGCTTGTAGGTGGTTTATCAGACTGTCCATCACATCTACACCCACCGGTGAGGGTGGGTTGTCATCTTCATTGACAGACCGTCTGCGAGCATCCTGATTGCTGTCTACAAACATGTTCAGGAATGTCTAGAGAGGGGACAGATGAGAGGGACAAATTTAAAATTTATTTGGAAAAAAGCTAAACAAAATTATTGATGTTTTAATCATAAAACTGTATTATTACATTTACTTTTGTGACCCTTTTAGTTCTAAGAAAACGGAATTTAACACTTTTTCACCCTAGATTAATGACAAGGAAAGTATACAGTCTTCACTTTTCTAGTTCTTATGCCAAGCTAAGCGAACTGGATGCTAGCTTGATGCTAGCTTTATGGCTACTTCTTATATTTGCTGTACAGACACGATAGTAGTATCTAATCTAATCCTAGCAAGAAAGAGATTAAGTTTCCAAAAATGGAGAACTGTTAATTTATTTCATATCAAAAGTCACATTTTTGTTTTTAGGGGGTACCTTATCAGTATAATTAAACTCTCTTCTGCATGTGCATAAGAATTGTGATAAAAAATTTTATCAGATATTTTAGGCAGAATCCTCAGTTCAAGAGACACTCATTTTCTTTCCAGGATAGTCTGTTAGTTGAAATAAGTTAGTTGACAACACTACTTGGCTTCCAGGTCTAGCATACCTTTAGTCCAGGAGCAGGGTAAAAGCCCTCCACAATCTTTGTGTTATCAAAAAGACTGTAGGCTCCGTCTCTGATGGCTACCACGCCACGGCTGCGACAGTAGATATCAATGCAGTACATGTTGCGGAACGCCAAGCGGATGTGTGTGGCAGACTGGGGTAAGATGGAGAAGCACTGGTAGGCAGTGTTGGTGCGCTGGGTCAGGCCCAGCATGGGCACTGTTGGTAGCTTGTTGATGGCATTTAAAGGGGCCTGTGTGTCAGAGAGCACCTGAGGAAGATGACAGTAGATATATTACCCAGGAAATTAGAGGGTTAGGGTTAGCGTCAGTTCAACAAATAAAAATTGAATGAACACTTTTTAGGGAGAAACATTTTGAAGTCACTTGACATTATGATGGTGATCTAGCAAAGGCACAAGTGCATGTTGTGGCTACATTTCATGACTATAATACCTGCAGCAGCTGCATCACATTTGGGCTCTTGTTGAACATTTCCTGTAACTGATGGAGGATAATATTGTGGCAGTTGGAGCAGCCAGAGTTAGGCCCCACAGTGCCCAGTGCAAGATGGAAGCGCTGGCTGCTGGAGTTCCACTGGATGGTGACAGAGCTGCCCTTGGTGGTGCCATAGCACAGTACCAGCTTACGGTAGTTATACAGCCGCACCTCTGAGAACAAACTCAGGTAAGATGGCATTTCTGGAGGGACAAAGCAGTTACAATTTGCAGCTGTATTAGATCACTGTGTTTCTTTTGCAAAGTTCTAATTAAACACTGAAGGAAGCTGATAAGTCCAAGCCCAAACACAAAGTAACTGTGTTTCTATACACATGTAATACACATTAATACATCTGTTTGCGCTTGGTTTTACATTTTATTGCATAAATGAAATGAGGCTGAGATAACAATGTTTGTTCTTTGTAAATACATATTTCACCTACATTATAAAACCTAACAGCAAAATGACCACTAACTTACTGACTGATTTTAGATTAACTGACTTTTATCCATGAGTAATTAAGTTATTTGATCAAATGTTAAGTAAAATCTTTGCATTACAGATGTACCTGGCAGTGCACGAGAGAAGTTGAGGACACACTGATAGAGCTGACTGATGGCACTCCAGTCATTAAGGAACATCTCCACCACCTTTCGCCCGCCCACTGGCTCCGACAGAGGGTTTTCATAAGTAAGATACACGTGCCGCGTGGAGGCTAGTAGAGGGGACATGTGACAACATTTCCATATTAACATGAATGTGTTATATTAAGAGAAGCACAAGATGTTTAATGCAAGACATTTCATTCACTCTCTTGCTCTACCTTGCTGTTTGTTTGTACCTTGCTCTTTGCTGTGTGTACTGTTAAGAGGGCAATTTGCCAGCACCAGTTCAGCCACCCAGGTTCGGTTGTTCCTGCCCTGCAATCGGAAGGTGCAGTCCAGTAGGGACCGCTCTAAAGCCCTCCTGGTTTCCTCTCCTACGCCCTTACAGGGAGGAATCCTGCAAGATAAAACAGTTACACTGTCTTGTCACAGCGGCTCTGGCAAAGTTTATTATACAAATTACATTTGGCTGTCTCAGTGTGTGAGTGTGTGTGCAGTAATTGCATGCATTTGTGCTCGTGTAAATTACTTTAGTAGACGTATCGCATGACTGCTGCCATCTCCCTCAACCTGAACACCCTGGTTTGGGATCTCCATGTTGGATAGCTATTTAAAAAAGGACAAACACATGGACAAACAATGAGAAATTCAGCATCAGTCAGAAAACACATGACTGGGATCACCATGCTTTGTGTTTCCAAGACTCATCTATGATTGATGATGCTGACAGATTAAAACTGTCAGAGTATTGCCAGTTACCTCAGTCCTTAGGCCAATGAAAGGCATGTTGGTGTCACACATTGCTACTAGGTGAGCCAACTCTTTGTTGAAGGCACACATTTCTCCAGATCTCTTAGGTTTCTTTGGCTCTGGGTCCCCCTGGTCCCCAGACATCTACAGAAGCAGAGACAAAAACAAATCACACGTTATAGGACATTTATCTAGTTTATTTTATCCAGCTGGATATGTATGTTTTCTTAGCAGTGATTGTCTTACATTCACAAAAGGTATATTTTAGGGGTTGTTTTGTAATGATGCAGCCTACACATGTAAATGCCAGGGCTACCCCAGAGGGAAAACAATTTCTAATGACATTAGGAAGGAAAATCATCTCTAAAATGTCATTACTGTATGATATTTATTTGACTGTGGCGCCTTATAAACAGCTTTCAAGTGGGCAGACCATTAAGAGTGCATTTTCCACCCACATTTTGCTATTCAATCCAAACTGCCTATTTGTAACTTCTCATCTAGTACCACTTCAATCAAAACTCCAAAAAACTTTGAATCATCACTTGTATATGATAAATAAGAAATTGTATAACTATAATCCTCATTCCACAAAATTGGATGGGATGCCAAATAAAATCTTAAGAAGAACATTTGAAAACAACTGAGTTCATGTCAAAAGGATTTGTAAATGATCGCAATATGTTTTATGTTTTACACAGCATCTGGATTCTTTTTGAAATTGAGGTTGTATTCTCACAGTGACTACCTTTCTCTTAGTCCCAGGTCGGGCTCCTCTCCCTGTTGTCGTATCCTGAACAAGGTGTTCTAGGTTGGGTTTGAAATGCTGCAGGAGCTGTGCACACAGGGGTCCATCATCTCCTTCCAACTGAGACACAGACAAGAACGAGTACTTGTACTGCAACGCTGTGGGACTGCTAGGCACTTCAAGCATTTCCACCACCTACAGAAAATACATGAAGAGAGGGAAATAGAGGAATTGTAAAGCAGATTATAGATTTTCTATTTTTTCTAACAGAATTTTCTTTTTGTGGTTTTGATTTAACCGTTTTCCCGGTCGGTGGGTTAAAACTCACAATGTAGTACTGTGGAAGACGTGTGAGCTTAATGAAGAGTTTGTGTTTGGACAAGCTGCCAATGGGGTGAGAAGCTGAGTTAGACAGGTGAAGGACATCAGTGCACACAGTGGGAAGGTGTTTCACAGACTGTCGACAGCGCTGCTCCCCCAACCAGAACCTTGTCAGAGAAAAAGATGTTACAAAAAGTTCATAGCTCAGTTGTCTTACAGCATTCACACTTTTCACTCATGCAAGACTCTGACAACTGACAGCCCTGGCAACTTTTCTAAGCATCCATCTTGCCACCTGCTTAGCCAAGTGTTACTACAAACAGTCACTGCCACTAACTGCAATTAGTCAATTTCAACAAGCAGGAAGCAGGCGTCAGTCTCTGTCTCCTACTGTTGACTCTTAACTGCCTCTGCTATCTTCAGTGTGCCAAAAAATACTTAAATGTCAGCAGTAAATATAAATTTCATGTTTAAATCTACTTGAAAAGTGAGGAGGTGGACTTACTTCAGCTGCTGAAGCCAGGAAATGATGCGCTTCATGTCATCGTTAATGGTCTTTTCAATCTCATCCAGCATGGACTGATCTAGAGAGAACAAATCAGGGTTTTATGTTCACAGAGCTCAGTATAGTATCAATTTACATCATCCCAGCCACATTATCAGCTACACTGTTCCTTTTTTCGATTGTAATATAAAACCAAACTCTTTTATAAACAAAATTGCATTTGTGTTGTGACATACATCTTGGCACCAGAAATCCTATCACACCAAAAAGTTAACATTTGCTATGACTTACCTAATCCGTATAACATGGGTTGAAACATGCCAGAGTGCAGGTCAACAAAAATGTGCAAGCACTCTGAGCGACCACATGGTTCGAGTATTGGAATAACAAGTGTGGGTAAAGCGGTCTCGATGAACGCTGCAATGAACAAACACACACTTAAGTATCTCTTTTTCAAGATCACTTAAATAAATACACAGACAAACTGAGTAACAATATGGTTACAGCACAGTTATTAAAAGAGAGCAAAAGGGAGAGGCCAGAAAAATTTTCTCTAGAAGTTAAAGGGAATTTTCCCCATGCAGTTCATCATCAAAGAAGTATTTCACTGCTGGAAACATGGACTTCTTATGAATTTGGGCTGTTTGTGCAGTACAAAGACACATTTTATGAATTGACGCTCCATTACCAGATAAACAGTGAACAACAACTGTCTTGTAAACCAGGCAAGTTGTAGTTTACATCTATTTTTGCAGCATAAAAAGGGCTTTAGTTTTTTCTGATGGGACATTTTGCATGCAATGTTTAAGCTATCATCTTTGACATGACGGCTGAGGTTTGTTTTGCACGATTACCACTCTTACTCTACTTATATCGTCTAGTGTTGACTAATGGATGGACCCCCTCCTTCTATTGGGTGCTTCAATGACTGGAAAGTAGTTGTTGACTTGTGATATGCTAGCTTCTGGCAGAGTTAGCACTACACTTTATTTATTGTTTTTGTGTAGGTCCATACAGAACTTTCTGACTGTGGTAGTCCCTGCATGTTGGTACAAAATGTTATGCTGATGCCTTCATTCTAAAAAAGAACATGTATAATACCAGTGCCTGGTAATATCTCTGTTTTACGAAGTATCGTGTCATTACCAGGTGACGGTAACAAAAGAAGGCAAAATCTAATTATCAAGAAAAGGCGATAGTTGCACATAATCTTAGATTTTTTTTAAGTAAATGGCTATTCAATAAATTTGAAAATTGTGACTAATTTCTAAAACTTCCAACATTCTACTGATACAAGTCTGGTTGAACCTAAAAATGTGTTTAACTGTGGTAAGAAAGTAAAGTAAATGCATACAGTTGTCACTGGGATTGCTGGTCTTCAGTATGGCCTTCAGCTCCTGTAGCTTCTGATGAGACCGGGCGTGCACACTATCGATCAAAAGTTTCTCCACTGACAGATGGTCAATCTAACGAATGAAAGAACAAATTTATTCAATTGTACCAAAGATATTTTTACAGTAAGCCATACTGCTCCAAAGTTCATATTACACTGAAAACGTAATTACTGAAAACATATGTTCTCCTTACCTTCATAGCTCTCTCCATTAATTTGGAGTCGCAGGCAGGCAGAGGAGGCTCATGAGATATTTGCAGTGGCTTAGATCCATCGGATTCATCGATCTTGATAGTGACTTTATGTACCGATGCTGTACCTGTTTTCCTACCCAAAACCTGTTGGCTGGATAAAGAAAAATAAAGAGAAAAAAAATGTTTTAATGCACTCCATCATTTTGACCTTTCTTTCGTCACATAACTTAAGTAGTTTTTGAAGAATACATTGTTCTTGTCCATACATGTAAGGCAAATTTATTAAGTCTTACTTCCAGACACTGAGTGTGAGGTATTTTGCGGGTACATATCTCTCCTCCTGAACCAGGTCTCCCCATCGCTCTCTTATCAGCATCAGGGTCTGAGAGTGGAGAACCTCTAGCTGCAGTGACAGACAGAAGGAGTCTGGAAACATTGCAGTTAAAGAAGACATAGTGTGGGAAAATACCAAGTCTAGGTGAACAGGGATATAGTACTTTACACATCTTTTCATTAACATTCAAAACACACTCACACATATCCTCAAGACACATACACTTTGTTGGTAAAAGGGGTATTTGTGCCCAACACAGACTGCTCTTTGTGGTAGAGAGTAGAGATGTACTGATTAGCATTGTGATAAGCACAGTCGTGCTCAGCCTGCATGCTTGATTAGGGTCTTTGATATTAGCATGGATACTAACAAGCTTTTGTTCCTCTCTATGATTCACCTCAGACTGATGAGTGATAAAGCCTCTAACTGTCTGATCAGAACTAATCCTCTCTGTCCTATACCCATGTGTTACAACAGCACGATGCTGCAATCAGTTCTGATGTTGACCTAATAGTACCCTTGTATTTTGTTGGAAATGTAATTTAACTGAGTTTTTTTAAAAGCATGGAGACATAAAACTAAATGTATCTTTTTCCTACTTTAGGTGTCCAAAATACATCCTCCTAAAGATTCAGTTGCACCTGTCTAGGTGATGGGTAGTGGTGAAAACAGCGCTGCCTCTCCCTGTCAGTAACAAAGGGAGGTTGTGTTGTTTGAGAACTAATGAAAAAGAGGGGGTTAAGAAGGATGCAATTCTGCAGCTGTGTTTTGCATTGGAATGCTGCATGTGTCTGCTAAACCAGTCAATACTCTATTTGCTCCAACACACACTTTTGACCTACTGCAGTGGTTCACATCCGACTAGGATTAAAGTCAAGTGTTTTTGTATAGCACATACACAAATTCCCTCTGTGTGTGTGTGTGTGTGTGTGCGCGTGTGTGTGTTAAGAGAGACATAAACCAAGAAAGGATACGCAAACAGTTGTACATGTCCTGTAGGGGTTTTTCATCTGCACACAGACGTGCCTGGACAAGCTCATGGATGAAGTTCACCTGCAAACTGTGGACTAAGGCTCGGCCATCTGTCAATATGTAGGAGGGGAGAATAGATAGACCGGGGGAATGGGGTGTCAGAAAAAAGTTGAGAGTGAGTTAGAAATGGAACAACTTAATGATGTGTGCTGTCAGTCTTGTTATCGATGGCATCCACCGTGGTGTGCAGCAGAGCTGGATGAGTGTGCGCTTTACCTCCAGTTTCTTTGTCCTCAACCAGAATCTCCAACTTCAGCAGCCTCCAGGGAATATCGGGATCATCCCCCATCACTGTCAGAGTAGCCTCAAACTCTCCTTCCACACGAAACTTTACACGTCCATTAGCTACACAAATACACCAATAAGCAAACATACATGTGAGCTCTTCTCATTTTCAATAAAGCTGAACACAAACTACTAAAGATGACATTGGACTGGCTATCAGTTAAAATGTACCATACAGGGTTAATGCTGCCTACCAACTGTTAGGTTTGCTAACTGGGGTGGTAAGTCTGTGGTTACAAGGCGATGTCGCAGAATCTGATTAAGCTGGTTCAGAGTGGTTTGCTTCTCAGACTTAGTGATGGGGTCGGGAGGAATGATCTTATCCTGCACAGATGGACACAAGCATAGAGGCAAGAACATTGTTAAAAGGCCAAAAGTTCATTTTTATATAAGACTATAGATAAGCCATCTTTGCATGCAGAAAAGGAAATTTACTAGACTTACTCGTATACATGTAGGCAAGCGTGGGTATGATCCTGTGGTGAGAACATCAATGGCAAAAGGGATGGCAAAGCTTGGCAAACGAGCATGTACGAGGGCATCTCTAGCCAGTGATGCCAGCCTATCGGCTGTATCCACAAACAGGATGGTCTGCTGATCCAAGAAGCTGGAAATCATCTTTTAAAGGATTGGATTATAAGTTGATTAGCCTTTGATTGACCCAAAGCAACTTACAATGTATTACCAAAATGCATCAATACACAGTGACAACGGGGAAGTCAAATTACATAAAACATACCGCACACTTCTCCACTTTCCCTGCATTACTTGCCCACTTCACAAGGGCTAGGAGACGGACAAACAGCTGCCTCGTACGACTGGCAAACTGGACTATCTCAATTTTCCTGAAAATAAACCAGGTGATAATACTCATACAAAACTTAAATACAAGAGATTTTTAGTAAAACTAGTGGCTAAGAGTGACTGAATATAGAAATTCTATATATTAAATGTAAAAAAAAATAAAAAAACAAAAACAAAAACGTACCTCTCCATATCAGTTTTTCTGGGAAGTCTGAAAAAGAAAGTTAAATTATTGACATTAAGCTTATCTTAACGGAGAGAGTCCAAATGTTTTACCCAGCCCAACTCTGTGCAGCCTGATATGACAGTGTCTTTTCATTGCAGATAATCAAAGTGCTCATGTTTCATTTAACATCGAGAGGAAAATGGGCCAAGAAGAGAAGAAACATCAGGACTGATGTAAGTGGTCCACCTGATGTCCCTATGTAAACAAATTCAAACAACTACATATTTTGGGATATTTGCGGTAAGTTATTCATAAGTTAATTTGATCTTTTCAGATCTTATGAGTTATAATGATGTGTTGTTTACCCGTACGCCCCCTCACAAACAGTAGTTGTCTATGCTAGCGTTATTAGCTTTTTATAAACCTCATCCCGGTGCTAAACCTTCCCACAGCTTCTAGATTGGTTTCAACTTGATGAGCCCGCAAACATTTGTTTTAAAGACTGGAAGGAGAGCCCAGTTTACTACCGTCAGCCCGCCGGTTATCCTGGTTAGCCGTTAGGGCCTAATGTTAGCTATGGTAGAATGGCAGTGTTACTTACAGCTCTGCCAGCAGGGTAATTTCATGGTAGGTCCTCTGGAGAAGAAACTCAATTAACAGGCTCAGTCGGACCCCTTGTGTAGCCGGGGCACCGGGTGGTGGTGGCTGTGGACCTGAGACAACCGGACCTCCGAGTGGGACGAGCTGCCCATCTGATCCAATCTGCACCGGAGCCATTTTGCACTGAAGATACAGGCTAGTTAGCTACAGCGACGCTCACCAAGCGCTACAACGGAAAACTATCGAGTTGTAGCGGCTAACTCCTTGTGAAAAGATTTTATTCACAGTCTCACAACATTTCTTTCATGAGACGCGTTCCTCGGCATGGGCTCGGCTTCCCTATTCAGCAAGAAACTCAACAAATGCACTAAATGTTTTAACTCATTACGGAGAAGGATCAACGCCGCTCGGCCGCCATCTTTGCTGTCGGGAATCCTGACCGTAGGTTCGGGTGGGACAGAAAACCCAGACAAGAGCCTTGAGGAGTGAGAGTCATGACCGTCTAATCATGGTGCTTCGACACCTTCAAAATATTTTCCCCGTTAAAAAATCGATTATTTGGTCCGTGCAAATTCTCAAATCTTGACATATGTCGTCAAAGTTACCCAGACACATTATTTGTTTTATCCTACCTATTGTAAAAACCTTAAAATTATGAGGCTACACGTAAATTAGGTTATTATCAGAATCGAAATTAAAAGTGGCGTTTGTGAAAGTGGAGCCATAAAATATTTGGCAAGACAAGTTATTAATAAATATTGTTGCCGATTTATTTTATGTAGGTCAATTAATCAATTAATATTTCATCAGAAAATAAAAAAATGTGTGAAAATCTGTCAAATAATTTCAGCGTAATTTCCTTCTAAAATGTATAGAATTAGATGTGAAAAGAACCATGAAAAGATATGACTCAAGAACAGTCAACTAGGCTTTTACCTTAACAACTTTTCCTCATTTTTTAAGTTGCTATTGGCCCTGATTATGCTGTTTGCTTAGAGGAGTAACTCTGGAGAATCAGCACCATATCAGACATTGATGATTTGTTCAGTATTTTCATTTCATGTCATTTACTAACCAAACCTGCAATGCTGCATCTAATTAGGCTCTAAAAAACTGCTTTATAAAACACCTCCATGAACTCCTGGTCAACAAAATTGACTCAAAGTCACCACAACAAGTGCAGGTATTGTTGACTATAAACATGCATGTTCCATGTCAGACACCTATCTAGAAAAACACTAAGGTGTACTGCATGTACAAGGGAACCTATGAGATGGTTCTGTTGTGGATGACCTGTGGTCACCGCTTCTCGAGGGTCAACCACCATTTCCTCTGTCTTTTTAATATTTAAGAGAAGGTCATTATTGTCACACCATACAACAAATCATAGTGTTTCAATATAATACTTTGAAAGTTAAATTTCATTCTTCATTAATAATATTCAAAACATATTTATGATAAGGTTTTTTCAATATGATTTTTTTAACAGTGCACTAGGTCAGAGATGTATGGCAGTCTCTGCCATCTCTTCACTGAATGATGTCAGCAGAAACCCAGGCTGGGCTAGGGGCCTTTAAGAGCGTGAGAACAGTCTCTGTACTACATGTGGGCCAATAGTAATGTTTAGGCAGTCCAATGCAGGTTTTATATATATATATATATATATACGTATACATATATAGCCACATTTGGCTCTTCTGAGAAATCAGCTGTTTGAAAAGAAATTAGTTGTTCAACAGCTTGAGGCTTAATTATGTGGTATTGTATCATATATTTCCCCAAATCAGCTCTGTTGTATCATTATTTGACCCCTTGACGCCTCCAAAAACTTCAATTCATTGCTTTCACAATGTCTCCCATTAAATTGTGTAAATTGCAGAAATGTTGCATTAGTTTGCATCATACAAGCATTTCTTTTTTTTCAATTCATTTGGTGTGTTTCCAAAAATAATGGGTTTCTGTTGAGCAAATGAGTAATTACAGTGAATACTGAAAGTTTTAAATCATTACTATAAGGAATAGGGAAATGTTCTTCCACTATTTTGTGATATCAACTGACATGTTATGAGCCTTAATCTGGGTCCTGCTGTATTTCAGACCCTACATAGTTCCACACAGCCAACTGTATCTCGATTGCACTGTGTCAGCACTTGACAACAACCTGGCTCAGATGTAGTTGTAAGACCTCCTTTGTTGCAGCTGTCATTGCATTTACATGACCAAGTACGTGTTTTTCATCAAATTATCACAGAACAATTTAGGGCAATGAAATATTTAATGAGTCATTTACACAGCTCACAAAGAGGGGGGTGAACTAGGTGTTATTAGGTGCCCAGCAGCTCATTTTTGCCCTGTGGCCTTAAAACAGGTTCGGGGGTAGGTTCACGGTCATACTTTTCCAAGTCTGTCTTAAAACAATCACTGTGCCTGTCTGAACATTGAAACAAGTTTTGCTTGCTGTAATCAATCTTCCTGTTCAGAGTGTATTTATGGAACCCAATAAACTTTGGAATGTATTTTTGCACAGTGAGAGGACTTTCCCCTTCACTTAAATTAAAATGAATTTAGGAAAGGATCTCTTAATTAGCTGCCAGTATGGATGAGAAAATTGCAGGAAGACAAACCATAGACCAAGGCAATAACCATAGTGAAAAATATTTGAGCCACTCAACCATAACTAAAGCTAAATCTGATCTTACTTGCCATGAACAATATTATTCCATGCCAAAGGTTTGTGGATGGAGCTCTGTACAGGTTTTTTAGTTCTTTCAGGCACATCCTTTCTTATAGATTCTGAAATGAAAGGTGTGTGCCCTCTAATTTGTCTGCGTTTTTTTAATTAAAATATTGTATATTCACTTATGACCACCCCGTGCGATAGGAGGCGATAAAGTCCAATGCGTCAGGTTGCTTAGTTTTTTCGTCTGGTTTTTATAAAAATACGGTTTTGGATCTTCTTGCCGGAACCGGACTCGTTTATCAGAATTGTGAGGGGATATAATGTCCTTTCCATTCAGCGAGTGTTGTGTTTGCTGAGCTGCTCTCGGTTGCGGTGAAAATTAGCTCACAGACAACGCGATTCTGAGAGTTCACGCAGTCGCCTATTCTGTTTTACTTCACAGCATTTGTGTCCGACTGCGCTTCCGCCATGTTGAACTGATTCAAGTTGTAAGTGACTGCTGGGACCGAAGTGACAAGCCCCACAAATCGGACTAGATAGAGTTAGGGGGCTGTTACCGCGCCGGTGACGCAGGAAAAACACCCAGAAGCAGAGGAAAAACGTAGGAATTAGATCTTTCTAGTAACAGGTTTGTGTCCTGCCAAACTGTCACCGATATAGGCCACGTTTATGTAATATACGACGACACCATCGTTCAAGGCTGGACGTAGCCCGTGAATAGAGGGGGAAGTCATATCAAATTCCTGGTGAGTTGTTAGCTAACTAACGTTAGCTTGGTAAGCTGGCTGGTGATTGTTAGCCTGCTACTGCTAGCATCAGCTGGTAGTGGATGCAAGGTAACATTACTGAATTTTTGTCACTTCTGTTGATCATTTGCTAGCGTTTTTTATCTGTTAGCCTCTACTTTCTGCACCGTTGACAATGTCAAGGCGATTAAATTGCAATTCATGGCTGTAACAGTAAGTGTATTCTGATTAGCTCACCCCGCTAGATTCATCAACGCCAAGCTAGCGCTAGCTACCCGCAAACGGTCCTGGACACAGTCTACAGACTGAGGAGAAACATTTCCTTCAAACCTCTCATGTTTACAACTTACTGATATTTGGTTTATCTTCCACACTTGGCTCTCAAACATTTCATTAATACTGCCTTTATTGAATGCACAATTCTGCTTATATTTTGTATCACTCGGGCGTCCATGAAAGTATTTTCAGTTTCTTTAGCTAAGTTATTACTTGGCGTTAGACGATAACGTTGCAAGTCAGAACAGTCACCCACTGAATTTCAGGAAATAGACGACTCCCCTGTCACTCATATATTTTATTTAAGACAGCTATATAGGTTAACCAATTTTGAATGCAAAAATGGCTGAAAAATGACGTTAAGCCTGATTTGAGAGAGTTTGTTTTATAGATTGAAAAGCTAGTTAGTTTCTAAACTAGATATCAACAAGCCGCTTGACAAACTAGAAACGTTAACGTTAGCTGAATGTGCATTCGGATGTTTTACTCGCATATAAGCTAACGGCTAGCTAACATCAACTGTTTATCTAGGTTCTCTTCGTTAGCACGCTAGCACGACAGATGCTCATTGTAAATGGCGTTACGGGAACATGGTTGGGTAACAATAAACGCCGTTTATAGTTATGTTACATCGACAATGATTTTAGTAATCAACCAAGCTATGTGTGTGCTCAGGCGCGTCCGTCATGTTGCAAAGGTTTGCATTGGATATTTATAATGTAAGGCCCGATCGAATAATGAGGCCTGCGTGTCTCAGCGCAATGGGCTTTGGACGACAAGGCCGTCACTGCTCTGCTGTCTGGGCGGATCGCCTTGCTAACCCAACGTTAGTTGCCGCAGCTAGCTAGCAGCAGGCGTTAACTAACTAAACCACCAGCTGTTAACGGTTGTTGACAGCGCTAGTTTGTAATGATAGTTACGTAATGTCAGCGTGTTCTTCATATGTATCTGGACCATCTAATTTTGAGGATATTAGTAGGCAACACTCATAATGTTAAGTGACCGATCTCATCGTCCTTATAATGTCTGTTTTTTATAAATAACACTAGCCTTGACGTTTCCAAGCCGGTTCAATCTAAAAGGCCGCAGTTGTACCTAGCTTAGCGCCTGTCTTAACAGTGTGGAAACCGTGCTTTGGGACACCGTTGATAAAAGAACACAATGCTTTCTTTGCGTCATGAAGGTAACCCACCCTATACCTCTATTAGTAATTAGTTAGCTACTGTATGATTACGCTGTAGCACTGGATATATGTTGTAAAATTTTGTTCTAAGGAAGCTAAAGACACTTGCCATATTTTGACTATGAAGACTGTCATGAAATGTGCTGTCTGTGATGACAGCTGCAACCCAAATTGCTGATGCTAAAGGAGATGTCACTGGCCACCTGTAAAATAGGAAATAATCCAGTTTCACTACCCTTGACCCAAGAAAAACTTTTAACAGTAAACAAACTAGATATAGTTTAACTTTCGTTTCACTTTATTTGTATCCCAAAATAATTATTTGCTGCTTATTAGATAGATATATGGTCACAATGAACACAAATCTTGTGGCCATCATTAAAGTCAAATCATCTTCTTCATACACCCATATTTACCTCTTGTAAGGGACATCCTTCCTGTTGGTGTTAGCCATGACCACAAGTCATTCCTCTCCAAGAGGGCAGAACAGCTGCAGCTGTGATTTCTGATGATGTTTATATTTTCATAAACTGGGTTGTCTTATTTTTTATCTTATTGTTGTAAATTGTACATCATAAATTCTTCTTAATTCAGTTTTCATTTCCAGTTGATTTGGCAAACTACTGACGATTCTGGGCATTAGACACAACGAAGAAATACTTTTAGAAAGATAGTCAAATTGAGATCATAATGACTCAGACTCCTGTCCTTTTGCATTGCTTAACAAAGGATCAGACTTTATGTTGTGATGGTCAGCTACAATGAAATCTTTGGTTGGTTAGGCAGCATAGGTGATACCATTTTTTTCTCTGTTTTGTCATCAAGCATCAAGTCATTTTCCCTTCTTTCTATGATGCCATACACCTTGTTAACTTTGATCACATGAAATTATGTGAAGAAATTTATGTTCATCTCTCTTGTCAGATTGTGAAATAGGTTTAAAGCAACATCAACTTAAAACATCGACTTTAACCCACGTGTTAGTTTAATTAACCAGAGGACTGAAAGATGTTGTGTATTGCTTTTGATAGAGGGGCAGTATAATCAGCGATCCACATATTGAGTCCTATCACGTGAAATTGAATTTGCATTTGGCTAATTTGTGTCTCCCAAGATTTCGCTTAATTTTTACAAATTGGGTTTGTTTGTTGTCTGTTGTTTATTTTCTTATTGTGACTGCCACTCTAGAAAAAAAAACTAAACAAAATGATTTTACTGACTCCTTTTGTTTATCTTCTTTTTTTTCTTGGATGCTGAAAAATAGAAAAACTTTAGATTAATTTGGAAGTTAATTTATTATGAAAGCTTAGGTATGAAACTTACTATTTCCTGTTCTTTTTATTGATTATGGCTCATAATGATTCTTCATTATAATTCTTTGAGGGACTCCATCACAGGTGTCATGCTCATTTCACTTCAGTTACAACAATTTTGGTAATCATCACTTTTCATGCAAAGTCATTTCATGGTTTTAATTTAACAAATGTGATGATTTGCTGCTTTTCTTTTTACTCACTAAGATTTTTAATTTTGAGGTTTTTTACTTTTGAATAGCCAAAACAAGCTCTGTTAAGATGTTACCTGGAACTCTGGGTATACTGTAACAGCATTTATCACTATTTTCAGTATTTTGGCCAAACCAAACAATTATCTGATTAAATGAGGCAAAATTTGTTGATTAATCTACCACAAAAGTAATCATTTGTTGTAATTCTATACAAAAAAGTAATAAATGGGTCCCCTTCCAACAACTATAATCATGAAATAAATTCTTTATTATACCAAAAAAGTTTTGCAGAAATAACATTTTCAGTGCAGGACCATTACTTGTCGCAGATTTTTCTTACAGTGATCTAATTGTACTTTTATTAAAGGATCGGAACAGTTCCTCCTTCTTTGCTCCTCTATCAACAAACACTTAATAGATTCAAAACAGATACTTACAATACAGCATTACTACTTTTTTTTTAAGTAAAGGGATCTGGATGCTTCATCGCCCTCTGCCCCTCTGTGTCTATTAGTAAATGAGCGAATGAATATAGTTACTATGTTTTTTTGTTTTGTTTTGTGTTTTTTTAAAAACAATAACAGCCTAGCCCCCTTACTTAAGTCAGCCATAGCTTAGCTATTGAAACATAATGGTTACTGAAAGGCTGTTTTCATACATTATTACTTGGGTTGTACCTGAGGCAGAATTTTGTCAGTCGAATCAGATTTGATTGTTAAATAAGATTCCCCTATTCATTACTGTTTTTTGTTTTGTTTTTTTTCAGCACAACATTAGACTACTTCAGCCTCATATTTTCTCATATTTTACCCATAAGACTTATGTTTTACTCCCTGTTTTGTCATCTGATGTGAAATATTAGATTTCCAGATAGTTGGAGAGAGTAAAATTGAGCTTCCTGCTCATCATTCAGTTAACCTGTAAAATCTCAAAGCATCTTGGAGCTATGAAATTATCTCTTCTGGGCTGCTAAAAGGGCTGCCAGCCCAAGATTCATTCAAAGTGGACAGAACAAGACTCCAGAGTAACTTCCATGCATTCAATGCATACATAAATTTTGTAACTTTGTCGACACATCTTTAAATAATGTTTTGCTCCCAGAGCTGGAAGTATAGACGAGTCATCAGTTACAATTCAAGTGGGCCTCTCAGTTAACTTTATAATTACACATGACTTTTGCTACACTTGTGCCCTGGCAGCAATTTGCAAATGCATGTAGAGATTTGTCTCTGTGCCTCAGTAGCTGTATATACCACAAGTTGTTGG
The DNA here is from genome assembly GCA_029814765.1 of Acanthurus leucopareius. Classification (NCBI taxonomy): domain Eukaryota; kingdom Metazoa; phylum Chordata; class Actinopteri; order Acanthuriformes; family Acanthuridae; genus Acanthurus; species Acanthurus leucopareius. Next base: position 5,185,323 of record JAQMCX010000011.1, on the reverse strand, counting down.
TAGCACCCACTGATTTTAAGTATGGCCAGACTTAGATGCCTCCCTGTGAACCCAGCTTGACTGGGAATGAACACAGCCTCCAAGACTGATAGAGACCAGTTTGAAAAAAGAGAACTCAGTACCAAGGTGATTTTCTGTTCTGGTTGGGTCCTGAACGCTCCCTCAGTTGTTTTGAGCAATGATAACAGTCATATCATTTTTCTCTTCTGCCTAACAAAATACACAGCTGTGCTTGTTCTGCTGCTCCAAACCATCTCCAAATAACTAAACAATTGTTGTTTTTTTTAAAAAAAATCAGAGTCCTTTTTCACACATGCATACACGCACAGTTTAGGTGCTTTGTACTCTTCTTGTTATCTTCTCTTTCTTTGATCCTACCGATATTTCAAAACAGTATAAGTATTTATATCAACCCAAAAATAGTAATCATTACAGATGAGTACTCATTCTGCAACCTCCAAATGGTGCCAACCCCTCACCTAAATCTATTGAAATCTGAATTTACAATAAATGAGAATACATTTGGCACAGGCAATTTGTGTCGTGCATGTGAATGGGCAACTCTAAAAAATGTCCGGACTTGATTCTCACATCGTCTGGATTCTGTATCAGATGATGTCTTCAGGTTGTCTTCAACAGTGTGGAGTGGTGCTGTGTTTTTTCCATATATGTGAAGAACCTAATGAGCAGGCAATGGGTTGCGGGGAGTGTGTGAGGAGGGAAGCAAATACTGACCCGATTTAATGAAAGTAACAGACCATGTATTTTAATGCAAAATCTGACTGTATTAGTATACTTAGTATTGTCTCATCTCACACCTTGCTTTAAAATAGATATGATGTAAATATGATGTAAAAACTTGATATACTGCCCAGTGGTATGGAGACTATACTCCTACTGAGGCAAATCAAAAGGAACTGCACACATTTACCAATCCCTACATGCATTTAAAAATCCCTGCTACTGTGGAAGTCTAGTGAAAGTGTTATGTTAAAAGACAACTGAGAGGCTAAATTGTTATTGATGACTTGTCTTTTACTTTAGCTCTTGGACAAAAATTTTTAGACTTTTCAACCAGTATTATCAATGTAGGCATTTGCAGATTTGTCTACACATTTACAGTTTTATGTATGCATATACCGATTTGTCTGTACTTTTACTAATTTATCTACACATTTACAAATCCCATTATGCTTGCAAATCTAATGCAGGATTGGAGATTTTTTTTACACATTTACAATTCTGGTAACACGAACACTGTTTTGAATACACATTTGCAGATGTACAAATCTCAGCACAAATTCAGACATGGATAGCAGTACCCCCCTTTTTTCAGAGGCTCAGTAATTAGTAATTGCACAAGCAGTTTATGGCCAGGAGAAGCCTGTTTTTTTCAATATGTCATTACAAATTAAGCAGATAGAAGGTCTGGAGTTGATTCCAAAAGGGATTTTTGTGTTTTTATCCAAAGAGGTGTCAATGAAAGGGAAGAAGGCCATCATTGGGCTAAAACAACCCAAAACAAACCTATCAGACAGATAGCAGAAACTTAAGGAGTGGCCAAATCAATGATTTTGTACATTCTTGTTGTCATTTTATGAACACCAAAAGGCCTGGAAGGCCATTATAGACATCCAAAGTTGATTATCACAGAATTTTTTTCTTTATGATGAAAAACTCCTTTAGAACATTGACTCGCATTAAAAATACTCTGGAGGAGGCAAGCGTGTCGTTGTCAGTCTACAATCAAGAAACGGCCTCATGAATCTAAATACAGAAGGTTTATGACAAGGTGAACGCACTATAGTATGAGAAAACATCTGAAAAGCCTGCCCAGTTCTGGACAGGATTCTCTAGACAGATGAAACAAGATTAACTTGTTCCAGGGTGATGAGAAGAGAAAAGTGTGGAGGAAAGAAACAGCTCCTGATCTGAAGCATATCACATCATCTGTCAAACATGGTAGAGGCATTGTTATGGCATGGGCATGCATGGCTGCCAATGGAACAGTGTCACTTGTGTTTACTGATGATGTGACTGCTGATAGAAGTAGCGGGGTGAATTCTGATGTGTTTTGGACTATACTATCTACTCTCAATCAGCCAAATGCTGCAAAACTGATAGGATGGTGCATCATAGTGCCAATGAATAATGACCCAAAACGTACCGCAAAAGCTGATTGAACAGTGTTTCTCAAGGCAAGGAAATGGAATATTCTTCAGTGGCCACATCATCTAATCTCAACCCAATTGAGCGTGCTTTTACTTGAGACAAAACTGATCACTGAAAGACCTATGCAAATTTAGCTGTTATATTTACAATCACGTTAGTTTGTCAAAGTACTTTTCCTTTACACTATGTGTAAAAATAGCTGTAGTTACTTTACAGTTAATGCCATATTTTTGTTGAACCCAGTAACTTAAAGCTGAAAGTCTGCACTACTACTTTACCCAGACTGCTCAGTTCAAATCCACTGGGGTGGTGTAATTGTGGTGAAATTACAAATTGTAACGGTCAGTACTTGCAAACAGTAGAGTGTAGACTGTATATATTATGAGTATAGACACTGGTTTGGAACAAAATTATTTCTGTGGTAATTTCTGCAGTACAATATTATAGCCACCTAAATAATTTTGTTTGTATATTACAAGTAGCTTAACCAGCCTGCTGATAATTCTGACCTTTACCCCCTCTTCCCTGCTCCAGGTTATGCAATGGTCTCAGCAGCACATCCAGATCTCCAGGTGCTTGTGTCCCTCTCTCGTGTGTCCGGGCTCTCTTCCCTCTGCTCTACAGCTGAGGTGGCTGTGATTTCCCTCCTGGCCAGCGCTCCCTAAGAGGCCAAGATTGCCAAGATCTGCCCTGTGGCGAGCATGACGGCCACCACGCGTGGCTCTCCGGTGGGGGGCAATGACAGTCAGGGCCAGGGCCAGGCACCTGATGCTCAGAGCCAACCCCCACTGCCACAAAACCAGGTAGGCATCAACTTTTCAGCTGATGCTCAACATTTGACATTTTCTGACTGTCCTTCAAAACACCCACCATATTTTGTCCCTTACATTCAATATTCTTTATGTCTCTCTTGGGCTGGCTGCTGCTTTCACCCAATCCTGTCATCTTCTATTTATTTCAAATGACTTTGTATTACACTTTCTCTCCGATGGTAGACACATGTAATTAAATTAACCTCTGAAGGGAGAAGGAACGGAGTGTGTTTTGATAGCTCTCTTTTTGTTACTCCAGACACTGCAGCACATTTTTTTAAAGATATTGCTCGTACCTAACCACACACAGTTGCCAAAGGGGACGGAGAGGGAGGGGGGGAGGGAGCGGAAAAGAGGGAGAAAGAGGGTGAAGGCGAGGCATCAATGAACAGAGCCTCCTGAGTGATGGATAAAGGATGTGTGTGTGTATGCGCAGGCCTGTGTTGGTTAGAGATGAGCCGTGGTGAGACGTGAGAGGCAAGCTGCCTATGTAGGTCAGCCAAGCAGAAGGAGCCTTCACCACACACCCCCACATTTCATATTTCTCAGTTGTGCATTTCTCGAATATGTGTATCCTTCTTTTACACTCATATACAGCTGCATAGACCACCACTGATGTTCATACGCACTCGTTAGATAAAGAGTGACATGAAGAAGGGAATGGTAACAATGATGCTTAAATTCACATTTATAGATGCACCATGTTGCCTTTGTTTTTGAAACACTCTTCCTTTTAAATTTTCTATTTTACATCACCGTAACAAAGATACACCCACGTACCAACACTTTTATACTTCTAACACAGCCATGTCAGCTCTCACTTTTTGTTTTCTCCAGGTAGAACAGGATGAAAAGAGCATGTCTTTGTATGTCAGATACTAAGTGTATAATGATTTAAAAGGATCAGTTTAAAGGCCTTTCAAGAGAGACACCTGCTTCTTTATACCTACACACCTATACGTATGCACTTAATGACCTCAGAACAATGGAAACCCTACTCCATACAGAAGTCACTATGGATCCCACTGGTTTTTTTCTATAGTCCACCCCTAGACCCTTTACAATTTTTGAAAAGAAAGGGTTTTTGTAGTACCTGGGTGGTGTGTGTGCCATATCAGATTCCAAAATCAACTATTAGAGTGTAGATGAAAGAAAATCACTCAACCAAGCATATTTTTACCTTCTAAAGTGTATTAATATCAGGAATGATGTCATTATTTATATTTTTAAAAATGGATCAGTTAAAAATTTGAAAATTATCACAAAGGTACTTGGGGAAACTGATGCACAAGAATACTGTAATTTGATGATAACAATTTGGTCATTTTTTATCAAATTGTTTTGAGGCCTAGTTTATTACAAAAAATTTAATCTGTTTGTGAAGAAATTCACTGAATTTTGTCAAGAATTTTCTATTATTTAAAAACCTGTAGAGAGAGATTAAGAGTTATTGACAAGTGCAGGCCTGTTCATTTCAACAAAGGAAAAATAAGAAGAAAATGAGATTTTATGCTGTTTTTTTTACTGACTTAGTCACTATTTGAGTATAGATATCAGCATTTTCTATATGCAGCTGAATGCACCTAGAAATCGCTGTCCTTTATTTGTGTCATACTCCGACACAGACAGACAGCAGAAGCAACATGCCAGTAAGTGACACCAAAATGCAGTAGAGACTCTCAGCATAGTTTCTTATCCCATGACTATTTTGGTGTGTGGTGGATAGTCTTCCAAAATTTCACACTACTCGCCAAATGGAAAATCTACCCACTTTTGGCACTGGAACGGTGTCAATTCTGACCCTGTATTGGAAAGATTTATCAATGTTAATGATAATTAACTATGTATGAACATCAGTAGAGAATACATTGTGATGGTTTATTAAAAATGCTAGTTATATCTACTTTTTCCTGTTGATGGCCTGGTTTGTTTTTGCCTGAGGAGAAAGTGTCGTACTCCTGCTGCCATTTATTTGATCTTTATGACTTTTTGAGTGATTGACGTTCTGTCACTATTCAGTTTCTCATCTTTAATGTGGAGAGAGAGTGGGACACAGTTCGTTTGAGTTCAGTGGAGCAGATAGCTCTTGTGACTCCATGACATTTCATAAATTTCCAAAGCAGCAGCATCAGCAATAATTTTAAAGCACAGTGCCTCCTCTGTAGAATGTATATGATGGAAACGCTGGACAGGTGCACACAGTATATCAGTAAGAAAAGTAACACTCTAGCTTCACAGTTCAGCAAGCAAGTGCCGTGGACCTTGCACTTTTTTTGGTTAGCTGGTATTAGCTACATAAAGACAGGGCCATTTTTATACTTCTTTCCTTTTTGTGCTCTGGGCACACAAGTAATGAAAAATGCCCCATTGTGTTATATCAAAACCCTGTAGTTGCAAAGGCTTATTTATTTATTTGTAGTTTAAGCTAATGATATGACAATGAATGCCAGAGAGCTAAGGGAAAAAGCTTTTAAATAAATAAATAAAAAAGGTAGCCTGGCCACTATGTTGTAATTTCTTTACACCTTTCAAAATGGTCCTGTTTGTTGAAACCCTAATATACGGTTACGGTAATGATTAAATTAAATATTTCAAAATTCCTTTTTTGGTCTTCTCTTTTATTTATTTATGGCAAAGTCAGCTGAATGTTAACAGACACAAAGTCAAACTGCTTGTAATTTAAATTACATACCTTGTAACTGCGACAGTCACCAAAGAACCTTTGTCAAAGGTCATTACTGTCTGTAACAATTTTTTGACAGAAGTCAAAAATTCAGGATATACTGTTTAAGTGGAAAAAAAAGGAAAACGATAAGGGGCAAGGCCAGGGGCAGCATATCTTGCTGCAAAGGTCTGCAGCAGAGTAGAGTGAGCGAGAGAGGGGTGTGGATCCAGGCTTTTGAAGACCATACACACCTGCATGTGATGACATATGATTACTGGTGGAGCTCAGGCACCTGCAAAAGAAACATCTCAGGCCTGTAACACTCCCTCACCCCCATTGTCTTACTTGCCTCTCTAAACTGTCATAGTATGAAAAACAGATTGCAAATAAAAAATCAGAATAACAATTGTAATTTTGTTAACAACACTACTGTATTGTATCCCTTCTCAAGCCATACTTGACACTTCCCCCTACAAATACTCACACAACTTAATATTGTGCAGACATTCCAGTTAAATAACTTTTAACAGGTGTTTGTGTTTTTCTTAGAAATGTTTCTGCGGTGCATAAAGGTTTCATGTAAACCTTATGACATTGCTTGTTGGAAATTACTTTTAAGGACTTTGGTTTTTGATACATGTGATCACATTATGTTACTGTCCTGTTTTGATCAAATGTTACATGGACAGAGATCAGTAAGCATTCTGTGGTTTTGAATCTCTGTGTTTTTTCCAGACATCATCTCCTAACTCATCTAATGAGAACTCTCCAGTAAGCCCACCAGATGAGCAGGGTCAGGGGGATGGGCCCCCTCAGCTGGAAGAGGAGGAGCCCGCCTTCCCTCACACTGACCTAGCCAAGCTGGATGACATGATCAACAGGTATTTATTCGCTAGATGACACAGAGGCTGCATCCTCTGTTACGCCTAATTCAGCACACAAGATACAAAATAAATACGAACCTGTTCTTAGAAATGATGAACTGCAGCAGTGGTGCTTAGATTTTGGGCCAACAACCCACTATCTGTTATCCAAATCCCATTTTGTCCTTCATCAAATAAAATGTTGGATAATTGACTTCTCTTAATATTCATGTTAATTATTATCCTGTTTACTTCATTAAAAGAACATTTTATTGAATGCCACATAACAGATTTTGGTTTAACTGGACAGCTGGAACATCATTAGGCCTATTTTTAGTTTCCCAAGGAGCAAAAAAGCCATGTGAACAAGGTTAATGATATTTTTCCCCTCACTTATCACTTTTGCAGGTTACTGAATAATTTTACCAGCCACGAAATTTTTTATTGTCCACTTGTGAACACTAAGTCACTGGTACCTAGTTAGTAGAAATTAAATATATATATTATCATCATGTCACCTAACCCTGACTAATTTTTACTTAAAAATTGCTTTTTAAATATAGTATTTGTTAACAATGACAAACCTATCTGCTGTCTTTAGCCATGTATTTTGTGCTATTTGGGGTGCTGGTTGACATCATTGATACAGTATCCATGCTTTTAACATGTATGTGTAGTTTGTGCATTGATTTATCTTTTAATATTTGTTTTTTTCTTTCCAGGCCTCGTTGGGTCGTTCCAGTTTTGCCAAAAGGAGAGTTAGAAGTCCTCTTGGAAGCTGCTATAGACCTGAGTAAAAAAGGTAAGAATAACACAGTATGAGCTTTTGGGTCTGAGGAGAGGCACTGACATCATGAAGTCGACTCTTTCAAAGCAATTCATAGGTTTTTAATTATCACACATTCAAATGTTGTAGCAACAACAAATGCTTCTGTTATAACAGCAATACAAAAAGTTTCTGAAATACTTTGTATACTCTTCCTGTTGTGCATGAGCAGAGTGCTGCAGAGAAATGCACATGTATAAGGTGCAAGCTATAATTTTTGCAAGTACGTGTAAGTTATATCATTTTCAGAGCTCATTTGTAGTGACAGAAGATAGCTCCAAATCTGTAGAGGAGAAGGGTGGGTATTGATGACTGAGTAGTTGTGAGCGAGAAACTCAACAAGCACAACAGGCTTCGTTCACTAATATGTGTGCAGAAATGTTCTTATTCTGTGCACAGAATAAGTGTGCATGCAAAACATGGTCAGATTCATGATGTGATGTGATGATGAACATTTTACAAATTTAATTAAAGAAGCCTACCTATCAAATTCTTCCCTCTGTGTTGAACCAAACATACATACCTTTACTGTTACTTGGTCTCCCTAATTAATAAAATCTCATCATTCCTATTACGTACAAGCTGAAAAGAACTGTTAAAAATACTAAATGTTCTATGAGTTGACTCAAGTCAAGAGTATTGCGTCTATACGTTTTGTTTTGTAAGAGTGAAATGTCACAGTGAGGTGGTCAAGTTCATGGTCCAGATACTCATCTTCTTAGACTGAATGAGGCTCATAAGGTGACCACAATTATAAAGGAACTAAAAATCTTCCCTGACTAGGCTGTTTCTAAACTAAATATTTTAAGAATAATGGGCCACGTCTTGTTTTGAGTGTCCTGATACACAGTCTTAACAAAAATATGTTGTCTTATGTCTTGCAGGACTGGATGTGAAGTGTGAGGCATGTCAGAGGTTTTTCCGAGATGGTCTGACCATCTCCTTCACAAAGATCCTGACAGATGAGGCAGTTAGTGGCTGGAAGTTTGAGATTCATGTGAGTTTTCACTGTTGCTGTGTGTTTTCTTCTTTTAAAAACTACCGTACTTTTTGGACTATAAGCCTCACCTGTATGTAAGCCGCACCCACTAAATTTAACAACTAAAACCGCTAAAGCTGTCTTCTTCAGTGTCGAAATTTAACAGCCTCTGAATTACTTCATCACACACTTTCTTGTTTATATTCGTTTATATTCGTCCATAAATTAGCCGCATCATAGTTTAAGCCGAAGGGTTCAAAGCATCGGAAAAAAGTAGCGGCTTATAGTCCGGAAATTACGGTAGCTCGCTTAAGCCAAGGAATCAATGTTAACGGCTTAATAATGTTACTCGAGAAATTTCTAGGAAGCAAGCAGTTTCTTATGAACCCAATGACAAACATCTCTGAAAGCTTCTTTGAAATGTTGTAATGGTCAGTCTCATATTGATGATATTTTTTTAGCCTCACTAGATCTGTGAGCCAGTCAAGAATCATGGATAAAGGGCAGTCAGATGTAATTTATTTTCTGATATGATTGGCAGGCACAGTATTTATTCATTTATATTAAAATAATATTTCACATTCAACATGTAACTGATGTTCGATGCCAGTACAGGCACCAAAATGCGAGTCTGTTTTAAGAGTTAAGGTAGCTGCTCTGACCATGTCTTTTTGACTGCAGCGTAACAGAGCAAAGTTGTTAATAATATAGTATTTCTCATATATCCAGGTACATTGTAATGTACAGGTATAAGTCAGGCATAGACCAGGTGAGGATTTTTTTTATCCAGTTAGAACAAGGTTACTGTTACCAAACCAGAAGTGGATTGACATGTTCAAGCGAAAATATTTTCCCGTTAGCCATGAAACTTTTTTCTTGCCCACTCTTGCTTCTTTCTCTGTCTTGTCATCAGATGAATGATATGCCATTCACTTGTCTACCTACAAATCTTTCTTTCACAGAGGTGTATCATCAATAACACACACCGGTTGGTGGAGCTGTGTGTGGCCAAGCTCTCTCAGGACTGGTTCCCTCTACTGGAGCTGCTGGCAATGGCCACCAACCCTCACTGCAAGTTCCACATCTACAATGGCACACGGCCCTCTGAGACTGTCCCCGCCGGAGCACAGCTGGCCGACGATGAGCTTTTTGCCCGACCACCAGACCCTCGTTCTCCTAAGGTGAATCTCTATTGCAAAAACTTAAACCATTCCCTTAATTTGTTAGCAATAGCAATTTTGGCAAGTTTTTAAGATCAACAATCATATAGTCTCAAGTTCTTTCAACGGACTAAGTTTGAACCAATACTAAAACAGACTTTTGCATTTTGCCTAAATTTTTGTTGACAAATATCTATGATACACTTTTAACACTCTAGATTGTGCATGATACTAATAATTTATTTCTATTATGAAAATTTTTTTGGTTATAGAAAAATAAAAAATTGTCTCGTTAGAAACAGTAATTTGGCAAACTTCCCTCAGACATTCAGTTGGCCTGTCTTTCTACCTTTCAGACAGAATCCATGAACGGCCATAGAGTTTTAGTCTTACCCTAAGGGCCCTTGTGAAAAAGAAGCCCTCTCTGGGGTAGCCTGATAATAAAAAATTTGGAACTCAGTTCATAAGATACTTAGTGCTAGTGTCAGAAAGTAGTCTGTTCAAAAGAGAAGGTGGATACACCAGAGAATATGAATTTTACAGTGAAAGAGTGAGGAGTACAGCGTGGGCAGGAGGTCAGTATGAAAAGTACTGCAGCAGTGTTCGCCTGTCCGCCTCTGTTGGCAGGGGCCCAGGACTACTTTGAGTTACACAGTTCCAGCAATTAAGTCAGATTTACTACTGTTTTATTTTTTAAAGTTGAAATCTCAAATGACATAAAACTACAATGCCTAACTTTTTTAGCTTAAAGTTAGTTGTTGACTTTAAGAAGGCAGTAAAATTTCTGGTCTGGTTGACCAGCTGTTAGATGTCACTATCCTTCCAATTTTGCTTTGTCCCTCCTCAGTGCCTCGGATATCATTCTCAAATCATCAACTGTGGTAAAAATGATGTTTAAAAATATTGTTTTTCAAGCTTGTATTTTTGAGCTTGATTGGAGAATTATTAATTTTATTTTGTTTTGGTATTGACAAAAGTGAATGGCAGCTATAATAAATACATGAAATCTCTTTAATGGACATCTTTTAGTCAACAGTTTAAGGGAACCCTTGTTAACGTAGTTTGCTTTCTTGTTCTTTTTAATTCGCAGGGCTGGCTGGTGGATTTAATAAACAAATTTGGCACGTTAAACGGGTTTCAAATGTTGCACGATCGCTTCATGAGCGGCCAAGCACTGAACGTCCAGATCATTGCTGCACTTATCAAGTAAGACTTTTATGAATTAAAATACAAAATGCTCTTAAACATGTCAGTTTGTTTTACCTATTACTTTATGGGCTAGCAAAGTACTCCTAGTGTAATGCTGATGTTCTCTGAAGTTTTTTGAGAGCTGACTTTGTGTTTTCTGTTTTACAGGCCTTTTGGCCAGTGTTATGAGTTCCTCACATTGCACACAGTAAAGAAGTACTTCCTTCCAGTCATCGAGATGGTTCCTCAGTTTCTAGAGAATCTCACAGATGAGGAGCTAAAGAAAGAGGCCAAGAATGAAGCCAAAAACGACGCACTGTCCATGATAATCAAGTCTCTAAAGAATCTGGCTTCTCGCGTCCCAGGGCAGGAGGAGACCGTGAAGAATTTAGAGATTTTTAGGTTAAAAATGATTCTTAGGTGAGTATTACAAGATCTCGACTTTATGTAGGTTTTTACAATCATAGGACAATTTGAGCATGGTTGTCATTCCACACATTTGAAATGTTTTGATCCCAGTTTCATTATTACTCCATTTTTATTTCCAGGTTATTGCAAATTTCTTCTTTTAATGGCAAAATGAATGCACTAAATGAAGTGAACAAGGTGATCTCTAGTGTGTCATACTACACTCACCGGCATAACCCTGAAGAGGAGGAATGGCTGACTGCAGAGCGCATGGCGGTAAGCTGAGCTCAGCTAATACCTTTTTCAACTTTCATCACAGATTTCTCAACCTAAAATCTACTCTTCTATCTGTGTCTCGCTATCCTACCTCAGGAGTGGATCCAGCAGAACCACATCCTGTCCATCGTGCTAAGGGACAGTTTGCACCAGCCGCAGTATGTAGAGAAGCTGGAGAAGATCCTTCGCTTTGTTATCAAAGAGAAAGCGCTTACGATGCAGGACCTGGACAACATCTGGGCTGCACAGGTACACTGCATCTAGCAACATATTTAGAGCAAATGCCAAACACAAGATAACAGTGCCAAAGATTTTCTGCAAGTTTATCAGTAAGACTTGTGTAGACTATTTCTACTGATATGATACAAAGCAAGCTCAGTCAGCAAAGTTTGTTCTTCTACGGTTTAATATCATAGTACTTGATACCTGATAGTGATTTGATGCTCAGTGCCTAATTGTTCCCATCATTGAGTGTAGTTTTGGGTCGATTTAAGAGGGGACAATTTTGGGATATTCAAGGTATTTTATTAACCCAATAGCTGGGTTTACGTCTCTATACACCTGCAGGCTGGTAAGCATGAGGCCATTGTGAAAAATGTCCATGACCTCCTGGCCAAGCTGGCGTGGGACTTCTCACCTGAACAGCTTGATCACCTTTTTGACTGTTTCAAGGTAAGTCAGACCGAGTTAGCAGCCACCCACGCACAAAATTTTATATTTTTTTTGCATACAGTATACTCAGTTTTCACTAATTACACTGCAGTTGAATTGTTGCATCATGACAGCTTACTTCTGTATGCACTGCCTTGACGTCTGCATTCCGTTGTTCCTCTCGTGCAGGCAAGCTGGACCAATGCCAGCAAGAAGCAGCGTGAAAAATTGCTGGAACTTATCCGGCGCTTGGCTGAAGATGACAAGGATGGGGTGATGGCCCACAAGGTCCTCAACCTGCTGTGGAACCTGGCACACAGTGATGATGTGCCTGTAGACATAATGGACCAGGCTCTTAGTGCTCACATCAAAATACTGGACTACAGTTGCTCGCAGGTTCGTGTTGAGGTGTTGTTGGTGATTGCTTAGAGGTGAATTAAATGCAAAAGAACTGATGGAGAGCTACTTTAACTGAAAAAAATACTAAGAATGTTTTATTTTCACTCACAGGACAGAGACACACAGAAGATTCAGTGGATTGATCGTTTCATAGAGGAGTTACGAACCAATGATAAATGGGTGATCCCTGCCCTGAAGCAAATCAGAGAAATCTGTAGCCTCTTTGGAGAAGCCCCTCAAAACCTTAGGTAAGGTCATGGTAAAATTCATTTTATATTACAAGAATATAAACAGGACAATTCTAATGTTGACAAGTATGAAGTTTTTGTTTGGTAAAGTTGAAAGCATTTTATCCTGAATTGTCATTAATTACCTAACGCAGTGCATTTAAAAAAGCAAAAGATGCTTTATTTTCACATATTTGAACAGCTTACATTCCTGGCATATTTAGCTGAGGCATGTCAACTCTTACACTCAGTGCCCTGGAGAATAAGTGGCCCAGAAATCTAGTGTCATTTCATTGCAGAATAACATCAGAATTGTCCTTTGCAAATCACCCAGTGCTCCAGTTAATCATCAGTGGTAACTAATGGGGCTGAGCAATGCCTTCAGCATTTTTTTTTTAACTATGTTAAGTATCTCTCTCCCAACAAAATTTCCCTCTCAGTTCCCAGATTTTGACTGTTTGTTCAGATAGCATATCCTACGATGTGTGACAGCTTGAAAGTGCAGTAGGCAAGTCTTGAAAAAGACAGTTGATCGAATTTGATTTCCAGGTCATCAAATACAACTCTTTAAGTTGGTCACCAAAAACAAAGTGCCAGTATTTGACGACCTAGAAATGAGACTTAACAACTAACTGACTGAAATTGGTTGTTTTCACTTGGGCCAAAAGAAAAAAATGATTGGCGGACGGATTACCCACCTGTCGCAGCCACCGATAACAGACTATCAAGTAAACTCTGTAACTGCATTTGGAAGATTGTGATGAAGAGTTTGACTGACTCAGGTCCAACCATAACCACTCCAACTGCATGCCTAAACTCAATTATATCAAACCAGCTAAAAAGCCAACAACTGTCTCTGGCTGACCAGCTAATTGTCTGCCTAGATTGGTAGCTAGCATGAAGTAAATGTTGGGTAATATTAAAAATTCCTGTCTGTTTTTATGTGGGCCTTTTTCACAGCAGACATTTTACTCTTGCTAGCAGAAAAGGCAACCGCAGAAAATGTTATTAAAAATCTCAATTATTAAAAATTTCATCCAGATTTCCCCATAAACTGTGGAGCAAGCTTGTGAAATTCCAAATTTCCAAAGCTAGCATAATTTAGAATTAGAAATTAGATTTTAGCTATTGTTAAGTTCTTTTTACACTTACATGTTCCTACAGCAGCATGTCAAAATGTCTTCAGTGGAAAGGGCCTTTTTGCTTTATGTTAAAAAATGTTTAGCTTAATGTTAATCCTGTTTTGTCAGTGAATTTAAAGGACTTAAAGTTGTTTTGTAGCTTTAGTAGTTAAAACAGAAATTTTAATTAGGGACTACAGTGCTTACAAAGATGAGCACTAATTTGACATAATCATGGTGAATTGATGAAGTTATTGTTAAATTGATTTGCAGTGAATGTTCTGCATTTATCAAAAATTCTTTTGATTTTATTTAATAGTTACTACATTGTAATATGATAGTGTTTTTTTTCCCTAGTCAATATAGAAAATATGTAGTATACATGCCTGTTGTTTTTCAGAAAGAAAATGCCAATTAACATACAAACGAACTTAGTGGGGTAAGTTAAGTGCTAAATCCAGGGTTCTACCTCTCTCTGTGTTACGTCAAGTCTAACTTTCTCTTTGATATGTTTATGATAAAAACTATATAAAAGCAAATGTCTGTCATGAATCTGCTTAAGCAATTCTTTCTTGGGTTTCATCTCAAATGTCAGATTTCTCATCCAATCTAGTGTTCAAATTCTTGTACATGTGTAATTTAGTCAAGATTGAGACAATATACACTGTTTCCTTATGCCCCTGACAATATACATAAAATATACTGTGTATCATTAGTTTGGTAGTTTTATGTAATTTGATTTCATTATTAAACTATATAATTAGAGTATTGCTTGAGGTGCAACAGTTCATTTATGTTTAATTCAATTTCAGGTTTTATATTAAAAAAAAGAGGCCAAAAAATGTATAATGCATGGTTACTATGATATCTGAACAGCATACATCTTTGGAAAAATCTGATGAGAATGATTTCTCTAAGAGGCACGTGATGGGAGTTTCTGTGCAGTTCTTCAGCACTGACACTAGCCACAGGGCATACACAGAACGCTTCAGTCTAGACAGTTACACAACTAAATGAAAGGTCCTTTGAGATGGAGCCCCATTCTTCCTGATGCCAGCTCCTTTCAGCACAAATCACTTAATGCAACATATCAGGGGTATTTCATGCCTTGGACCCACTAATATAAATTTATATACAATAGTTTTTCTGTACTTGATATTCAAATAGTATTTGTCTTGACAATGTAACAACAGTGGACTGTGTTTTGATAGTTGTGTAGCCACTGCTAATAAGTAGACTTAAGCCATAATGTTACTGCAGAATTTTTGTTAATCTAAGCCTGATCTATTTTTTAATGGTAATCTGACATTGGTATTTTAAACTTATTTTAGATTGCTGCAGATCGCACTGTGGCTCTTTGTAGTATGGTGGCTATCAGAACCAAATCATAAATACTGGCTCATTTGGTTCTTGAGATTCATTTTCAAACCAAAAATCTTTTATGTGGAAAAACAAGGCAGGAAATGACCTTTATTGATATAACTTTTTCTGCTGGTTATTCTGTGACATACACTCTCACACACACACACACCAATACATTAAAAAGCTGCTTTCCTTATGCCCCTGATAGAAACAAATGAGAAATCAGTCATGCTATGTTTTATTCATTTGAAAATTTACTAAAACAAAGTCAGTAAAAATGCAGTTTGTGGTATCAGCTTCATTCTTACTTTTTTGATCATCTTGCTTGCTTCCTCACTCAATTCTCTTTCTTTTTTTGTTCCTTACAACCTTCACTCCTCCTGCTGTTCTCTCTTTAGTCAAACCCAGAGAAGTCCTCATGTGTTTTACCGCCATGACCTGATCAACCAGCTGCAGCATAACCATGCTCTGGTCACCCTGGTGGCTGAGAACCTTTCAGCCTACATGGAGACCATGAGGCAGTTCTCCAAAGGTACATTGTTGTGACCATAAAAAGAACCCTGTGTTCATCTGACTTTTCATTTAATCTTCTTTGGTACTGTTGTTGACTTAATAGGGCTGGACGATGTAGAGCAAATAGCCATATCTCTGTATTTTAAGGCTGAAATACATGATTATTTTTCCTTTGTATTTTTTTTGAAGTAGACTAAATGTTTCATTTGAAGTCAAATCCACATATGAGAAGTCACGAGAATAAAGTGCAAGGATGGGGTTTTCTTCCCTGTTTGGAAATATGCAAAGAATTCATACAGTTAGAGTATCAATAATAGTATTTAATAATTTGGATATAATTACTTAGAGGAAAAAGGATTAGAACAGTTAGAACAGTCTAGTAAATTCAGAAAACGACATCACTGTACTGATAAGCAGTTCTTTTAACCAGAAAAAAACAACACTTAAGCTATATCATGATGTAATGATGTAAAGATGTAAGACAATATCTAGTCTCATATCACAATGTCAATAATATATTAATAAACGCCAAGTTCTACAGCCCAGTAATGTTCACTGCTCGTTTTCTGTTTTTTTACAGAAGAACAAGCTGAGTTTGACCCCCAGACGGTCAGGCCAGGAAGCCGCTACAGCCATGTCCAGGAAGTACAGGAACGACTCAACTTCCTGAGGTACAGAATTACCTTAAGTGTCTCCCATTCAGATACCTAAAATAAAAAGGGCCTTAAGGAAACTACACCTAAAGGCTGAGACTGCAACAAGTAATAAAAGAAATATTAATATAAAACCCTTAATTACTAAGCATATTATTCCTTAGAAATTGCTGTAGCTTGAGTTAAGTGGGAGACAAAGTGTGCTGGCTCAAATCAGATGTGATAAATTGCCATTGAATTTCTTTCTGAACAATTCCGTAATCATCAGGTACATTTAAAGGGGAATTTTTATTAAAAGTTTTTATATAAAAGTTTTATATAAGTAGCTTGTGGTCACCAATGGCAAAGAAAATGTTGAAATAGGTGTAAACCAGATTATCAGTGTAAGATGATAAAAAAAAATTGCATTTCACCAGTTAGTCACTTGTATTCACGTGCAGTTTTTTTTTTATCTTAATCAATTTCTAAAGAACACATGTAATTTATCCTCACATATGCATTATATGGTTATGTAGAGAAGACAAAATGTGATATTCTGTTTAGAGTAGCCCTAATATGTCACATTCACAAAGAGCTTAGAGAAGGTACAAAGTGCATCCACAGTTGTCGTTGTTTTTTAACCACAATGCTGCTCAAGTAAAGTAGCTTGTTCAAGGACAACAGTAGGTATTTTAGGAGAACCAAGTGGGTTCCTAGTAACCTCACCCCTACCAGCAACTAGTGCAAGTTTGAGATCAACTGCATGACTCTCATAAAGACCTTTCCCTAACCATCAGGCCACCAGTATTTACTATTAATCATCTTTTTTTTCTTTTTTCTGCCAGGTTCTTGTTAAAGGATGGCCAGCTGTGGTTGTGTGCCCCTCAGGCCAAGCAGATCTGGAAGTGTCTGGCTGAGAATGCAGTGTTTCTGTGTGACCGTGAGGCCTGCTTTAAATGGTACTGTTTGATTTCATCTCCTCTCACCTTAAGATTGGATGAATTTCTTTATCTTTGTTAATCAGCAAGCTTCTGTTCTAAAAGCTATGTTACTTTCCTGCCACTCAATAGGTACTCCAAGCTGATGGGTGATGAGCCAGACCTGGACCCAGATATCAATAAGGACTTCTTTGAGAATAATGTCCTGCAGTTGGATCCATCTCTGCTGACGGAGAATGGGATGAAGTGCTTTGAGAGGTTCTTCAAGGCTGTCAACTGCAGGGAGGGCAAGCTGGTGGCAAAGCGCAGGGCCTACATGATGGATGACCTGGAACTAATAGGCTTGGACTACCTTTGGAGGGTGAGGAGATTTGCATTTTCATTTAGTAACCCTGAGCACCACTTAAATCTCTGAAACACACAGACAGATGGCTAGTTTTAAAACTTCTGTTTAATATTTGAGTATTTGTTGGGAAACGCGTTGCTGCATTGTGCGCTCTCTTTGCTCTGAGATAACTTTTCAAGTGTTGATATAATGGTCGTATTTGTGGCAGGAGCAACAAATAGTCTGCTGTTTGTCAGTACACCTGTCATTGCAGCTTTATGATAGTAAGTGCAAATTAAAACAAACTGAATGGAAAAAATTATTTGACAGTGAATACATGAATGTGTTGCATTATGTTTTTTAGCTACTCTCCTCCCATAAAGCCATTTGTGCTATGTTTTTTTCCTGTCTGCCTCAAAAGTGCAAAAGAAAAAGCAGCAGTACTTCAGTGCATTGTGCCTTGCCCCCTCTTGTGTACTGAGTGGTCATTAATGAGGCTCCTCTTTGCTTCAATGCTTCAATATTTACAGACATGTATTCATGAAAGTCAAACTCTCAGTTCGTGAGAACAAAGCAAAGCCCAGCTTTGAAAAAAGTATTTTTTTCTCCTTGTTTTACTCTCTCCTAGGTGGTGATTCAAGGAAGTGACGACATCGCTAGCCGAGCCATAGACCTGCTGAAAGAGATCTACACCAACCTTGGACCAAAACTGCAAGTCAATCAGGTATGTTGACTTTATTGTATCAATTTAAGCAAAATTTTAAACTGCTTTTATCAGTTCTCTGTACTGAACTTAACTTCTAGCCCAGATTTTTCTGTCACTAAATGTTACGCTATTGAGAGGTCAGTTTAAACCATTTAAAATCATTTGGTTTATTGAGAAGTTACTTCATGGTTGTATCTGTTTCCTTTGACTGTAGGTCGAGATTCATGAAGATTTCATCCAGTCATGTTTTGACCGTCTGAAGGCATCCTATGACACCCTGTGTGTCTTAGATGGAGACAAAGACAGCATCAACTGTGCCCGTCAGGAGGCTATTCGCATGGTGCGAGTTCTCACTGTGCTCAAAGAGTATATCAATGAGTGTGACAGTGATTACCATGAGGAGAGAACTATACTGCCCATGTCAAGGTACAGTGACAATTACATTTTGCTTTATCTATCCTTTGTAGATGGAAAAATATCAACATCTTTTGGTTTGGCCCTTCTATATCTATCTATCTATATCTACGATATATCTATATCTATCTAAACTCCAAGTCATTAGAGATGCAGTGCAGTACCTTTACGTCCAGTGTGACAAAATGACAAGAAGAAACAAATCAAATTATGGCAAACCCAGAAACTACAATAAGCTCTTCACAGGACACAAATCACAATTCTTAAAAATTATTTTAAACATGGTTTTTCTTAAAATTTGGTAAATTGTTTTTAGGACCTATTTTCCCTTTTGAGTGTGCAGGATGCAGAAAAAGAAAATAGTCTGTTTGCTTTGTTTGCAATTAAAAAAATATGCTGTAAGATAAACAAGATGACATGTAATTACAATTTCACAAACCCCATTTTCCTCGCAGAGCTTTCCGTGGGAAGCATATCACATTGATCGTCCGTTTCCCAAACCAAGGGCGTCAGGTAGATGACCTGGATATCTGGTCACATACCAACGACACAATCGGCTCGGTTCGGCGTGGCATCCTGAACAGGATTAAAGCTAATGCTGCACATACCAAGATAGAACTCTTTATTGGTGGGGAGGTTGTTGATCCAGCTGACGACAGGAAGCTGATCGGACAGCTCAATTTGAAGGACAAAACGGTGAGAATGTTGGGCTGATGTTTATCTTCTACATCAAAAAAAAAAGAGAAATATTTTCAAGTTGCTGTGCTGCCTTTCTCCATGTTTTTATATGTGCATAATAGGCACTTCTGTTTTTTCGGTTCATTAATAATGCATTAAAGTAAGAGATTCTACCCTCTATGGTCACGTTAAAAGGAACACATTTAAATTTTGAGTGCTGAACTACCATGGTTAGTTTTTCATCTGTAAACACATTAACTCAATGTAATTATTTTGAACAGTTGATCACGGCCAAGCTGACCCAGGTGAGTGCAAACATGCCCTCAAGCCCAGACAGCTCCTCTGACTCATCCACTGGCTCTCCTGGTAACCATGGCAACCACTATAGTGATGGGCCCAACCCGGAGGTGGAGAGCTGTCTTCCTGGTGTGGTGAGTTACAGCAAAGATACTTAATTTAATGAATAAGACATTCAAATGTTACCTTCAGTACTGATTTTTAGGTCACCAGTGATGTGTGACAGATGTTATGTATGAAGATATGATTTTTGGATTCACTGATGCAAATTTTTTTGAAAAAAGAGCATTCATTTTTACAGAATGTTAAACATGTAAAGCTGGGGAGGCAATTTAAACACACACTGCAAAACCTGCTACCCTTTTCTCTCCCTTGTATAACTCTGCTAAATCCCTCCCACCAAAATTCACAAGGTCAGAGCAGCAAAAAGAGTGGTTACTGTGCTTACTGCAAAACCTCATGCTATGTAGGACTCACTCTTTACATTGTAAACTTGAAGACCTCAGTCAACGTGACTTGCCTTGTCAAAGATGCCCCTATAGCACTTTGCGGCCCTAGGGCAGAGCCACACAGGCTTCAGAGGCAGCTTCAATGCCATTTTACTGTGGGATGAAAGGCTGGTCCAGACATCCTTTTTGAGTGCCTCAGCAACACTCTGCTTGGGCAGTTGGGGGCAAGAAACAGGAGAACACTTGATATTCTCAGGAGGATTATTAGTTGATTTGACTCTCACACCAACCTCTAATAATACCCAAAAGGAATTGGACGTGCTCAGTTCTGTAACACAGAAAGCTGCATGGTTAGTGATTGTCCTCAACAACAGTTCCCCACTGTTTTCGTCGTGCCTGTTTTTGCGTCGAATGTAATGAGCTAGAGGCTCTGTGAAGAGCCAGGATGTGCTCACACACGTTTTGTACTCTGCATCAGAATAAGGAGGTATAGGCGCTATATAGCAAGTACAGGATAGACACTGAATCAGGCTTTTACCATCAGAAGTAATGTGCAGACCCATCTGCATTTGTGAAACAACCAGTAGGCCTCTCTCCGAAATTTTCCTGCAAAGTTTGCACAGTCACAATTATCTTAAAGGCCTGAAAACCAGAAGCAAGAGGAGGTGGTTTTCTAGTTATTTCTAATTATTAGGGACTTTTTTGTTCAATGACACCAAAAATACACCAATACACCATGAAAATGATAAAATACACCAAAATAAACTGTTTTCCCCTGCTTTAACCTTCTTATGTGATGGCGAATTATTTTTCTCTAGTCAATAACAAACTCTTATATGATACCTCCTGTGATATTTTGAGGTTAGAATCAAAATAGAAACATGTCCACATAACTCACTGACCGCAGGTTTTGTGTTCTAACCCTTGAATGTAATATAGAGCAGTGTGTTATTGTGTTTTAATCGGTATATGAACAGCAATACTAACACCCCTTGCTCTATTTCACAGATTATGTCGCTGCATCTGCGCTACATCTCCTTCCTGTGGCAGGTGGCTGACCTGGGCTGCAACCTTAACATGCCGCTGCTTAGGGATGGAGCTCGAGTTCTCATGAAACTAATGCCCCCAGGTATACATGCACCTGGTCTCATTTATCTGATAAAAAACAAACACCTACACAGACACGCACAGACAGCGTCATAGTGTCAGCTCTCTGGTCACACATGTGTTGTCTCTGTGTCCTCAGATAACACTACAGTGGAGAATCTGCGAGCTGTATGTCTAGACCATGCCAAGCTTGGCGAGAACAGCCTCAGCCCTTCACTCGACTCACGCTTCTTCGGCCCATCACCCTCCCAAGTGCTCTACCTCATTGAGGTTAGTTTCGGTGTGCTTCCACATCACGTTTTGATACTTTACTACTGGTCCTGCTTTATGAGACAGGCTCATGATTTCTGCCTCATGTCTGTTGATCTATAAGAGGGGTTCACACTATCTTTGTCCATGTTCTAGGTTGTTTATGCTTTGCTGATGCCAGCCAGTGCCACTCTGGGCGAGGACGCTAGTGACTTCCAATACAACTTCTTGAAGAGCGGTGGGCTGCCCCTGGTGCTGAGCATGCTCACCAGGAACAACTTCCTCCCATCTGCGGACATGGAGACCCGGCGTGGGGCTTACCTCAATGCACTGAAGATCGCAAAGCTCCTCCTTACTGCTGTTGGCTTTGGGCACGTGAAGGCTGTGGCTGAGGCCTGCCAGCCCAACGCTGAGGGAAATATCCCTGTTTCACCGGTTAGACCTCACAAATAGTTCACTAAACATACCTGTATGATTATTACTATTTTAGTTGCCATTTAGTTGACTAACACATATTCATCTTTCTCCAATTCCATCACCTGCCCTGCATTGTCACCAGATCAATCAGGCCACTCATGACCAGGCCTTGGTCCTCCAGAGTGCTCTGCAAAACATCCCAAACCCTGCCTCAGAATGCATGTTGCGTAATGTAGCCATCCGCCTGGCCCAGCAGATTTCTGATGAGGTAACAGAAAATGTAAGAAAGTCATTTTTCAAGGGTTTGTAATATTAGCAAAGCAAACATGGAATGAGTAGATCAAAATCTATTTTTGTTGAGAGGTACTATCTGTAATACTTGCTTTTGTGGGATTTTCTTATTCACCAGAATTTCTTCCAGGCATCGAAGTACATCCCAGACATTTGCGTGATCCGAGCGGTACAGAAAATAGTGTGGGCATCAGGCTGTGGTACAGTGCAGCTCGTCTTCAGTTCAAATGAAGAAATCAGCAAGATATATGAGAAGGTGAGTTGCCTTTTGGACGATGCTTTTTGAGTTTTTTGTTTTAAGTTTTGTTTTATGTTAGGGTGAGGTCTCTTTATTTTAATGAAAAGTTAGAAGGAACTCCATTAGTGACTGCTAATGCCGTGCTGCGTAGACTTCCATTGTAAAATAAAGTTGGTGCTGCACTTGTGTCCATAATAGATGAGGACTGTTGTAGAACTCAATGCTGGAAAGCAAAAACTCTGTCCAAGCTTTGAGCAAAAACAGCTCTTGATTTGCTTTGAAGTGATTAGCATTGCAATGCTGTAGGAATTTTTGAATAATCTGTTTCATCTTTCTTTGTCTTTTTAGACAAATGCAGCTAAGGAGCCAGATGGGGAAGATGAGCAGGTGTGTTGTGAGGCCCTGGAAGTGATGACGCTGTGTTTCGCCCTCATGCCCACGGCTCTGGACACACTCAGTAAGGAGAAGGCTTGGCAGACCTTCATCATAGACCTGCTGCTACACTGCCACAGCAAGTAAGTACACTAGCATGCATGCCAGACAATTGCTGAAGCCTAAATTGAGATATCCTCATCATCATCAGCCTTTTATAGTTCTGGCCGAGTGTCATGATGGTGTTGTTGTCATTTGTTCAAAACAGATCTGTACGACAGATGGCCCAGGAGCAGTTTTTCCTGATGGCAACAAGGTGCTGTATGGGCCATCGACCTCTCCTCTTCTTTATCACCCTCCTCTTCACAGTTCTGGGGGTGAGTAGCCATATGCTTTCTCTCCTCATGGACAATCGTTTGTCTTGCCCAGCCCTTTTATAATATGCATTATAACGCATCACCACAGACATTTTAATAGGTCACTGCTTACAAGATTCTAATTTCAAAATGTTTATGTCCAGAGTACAGCCAAGGAGCGAGCCAAACATGCTGGAGACTACTTCACTTTACTCAGACATCTTCTGAACTATGCTTATAACAGCAACATCAACCTGCCAAATGCTGAGGTGCTCCTAAACAATGAGATCGACTGGCTGAAACGAATAAGGGTAAAACTGACTGTTAATTACATGTTCATGGTGTGTTTTAATAAGAAAAAAATTTTAGCCAATATATTGCATTATTCCCCATTAAAAAGCAGAGATGAGTTCTTGTAACATTTGACCCATACAGTTACATATGGAGCAGAGTTGATGGGTTTTTTCATGTTTACTAGGATGAGGTCAAGAGGACAGGGGAGACTGGTGTGGAAGAGACTATCCTGGAGGGCCACCTTGGGGTCACCAAAGAGCTTCTAGCCTTCCAGACACCAGAGAAGAAGTATTACATTGGCTGCGAGAAGGGTGGAGCAAACCTTATCAAGGTACGACAAACAGATCATACCTGAAACTAGTAAAAAGAAGAAAAACACTCGCCATGTTATTTTGTCTCCTTTCTCCAAGAATTACTTTGAGATGTTTCTCCCTTTTTTCCTAATTTAGGAGCTGATTGACGACTTCATCTTCCCAGCATCTAATGTGTACTTGCAGTACATGAAGAGTGGGGAGTTCCCCACAGAGCAGGCAATCCCAGTGTGTAGCACTCCTGCTTCCATCAACGCTGGCTTTGAGCTCCTGGTAGCACTGGCTGTGGGCTGTGTCCGCAACCTCAAGCAAATAGTTGACACTCTGACTGACATGTACTACTTAGGTAGGGAGACTTGAGTATGATAGTTTAAATGTTTTTTTTTTTCTGATAATTCTATAATTACATGATGGATAAGTGTTTTGTATATTTCTTTCCTTTCCAGGTTGTGAAACACTGACAGAGTGGGAGTACTTGCCTCCAGTGGGGCCACGGCCCAACAAAGGCTTTGTAGGATTAAAGAATGCTGGTGCCACCTGTTACATGAACTCAGTTATTCAGCAGCTGTACATGATCCCTCCAATCCGCAACAGCATCCTGGCCATCGAGGGCACAGGCACTGATGTGGATGATGACATGTCAGGAGATGAGAAGCAGGAGAATGAGGTACAGTGAGAGTTGGTACTGCAATCAACCTTTTTGCTCAGTGAAGATAATCATCCTCTTTCAGCACTTTTGTACTGACAAAATGTGTCTAACTCGAGGTTCGTAGCTCATGCAGACTTAGCAAAGTGCTGAGCACGTCATAATTACAGGACCAGGTCCAAACGGAAAATTGCTTCATCATTTGGCCGTCACTTTTTAGTCCTGTTTGCCAGAGAACACAATCACATACAGAAGCAAAAAAATAGTAATGAACAGCTGTGTGTGTGGAGACATGCTGTTATGATTCATCTGTGTGTTCTGTCTCTACAGAGTAACGTGGATCCTCGTGATGAGGTGTTCAGCTATCACCATCAGTTTGATGATAAACCCTCTAGTAAGTCAGAGGACAGAAAAGAATACAACATTGGGGTTCTACGTCACCTACAAGTCATTTTTGGACATCTGGCTGCTTCCAGGCTGCAGTACTACGTCCCAAGGGGATTCTGGAAACAGTTCAGGTATTTCAAAGATGCAGAATAATTTTAATAGGATCTGCATTTTGCCTTCTTAGCTGTTGCTGATGTCTAATTGTCTTGTCTCCGTTCAATCCTCTTTAGGTTATGGGGTGAGCCTGTGAACTTGCGGGAGCAGCATGATGCTCTGGAGTTTTTCAACTCACTGGTTGACAGTCTGGATGAAGCTCTGAAAGCCCTGGGCCACCCTGCCATGCTCAGCAAGGTGCTGGGAGGTTCCTTTGCTGACCAGAAGATCTGTCAAGGATGCCCCCACAGGTGAGTGCTGTTCTTTTCCCTGTGCTGGGTTGCTTGAAATGTTTCATAGTTAAAAGTTTCCGAAATACAACTTAAGTCTGCCTTGAGTTCTTGTCATCTAATCTGTTTTTTGCATTGTCAGGTATGAGTGCGAGGAGTCATTCACAACACTCAACGTAGACATCAGAAACCACCAGAATCTGTTGGACTCCATGGAGCAGTATGTAAAAGGAGATCTGCTTGAGGGGGCCAACGCCTACCACTGTGAGAAGTGTAACAAGAAGGTAAGAATGAAACACAGCGGGTCTTAAATTGTTACTCTGAGGATTCTTACTAATTCCTTGGGGACTTATACAAAGGGCCAGAGAAGTAACCTGTAATGTTTGCTCCCCTTGTCAGGTGGACACAGTGAAGCGCCTGCTGATTAAGAAGCTTCCACCTGTCCTGGCCATCCAGCTAAAGCGCTTTGACTATGACTGGGAGAGGGAGTGTGCCATCAAGTTCAATGACTACTTTGAGTTCCCCAGAGAGCTGGACATGGAACCGTACACAGTAGCTGGTGTGGCCAAGCTAGAGGGCGATGACGTCAACCCGGAGAACCAGGTGATCCAGCAGAACGAGCCCTCTGAGCCCACACCTCCCGGCAGCTCTAAGTATCGTCTGGTGGGAGTGCTGGTCCACTCAGGCCAGGCCAGTGGCGGACACTATTATTCCTACATAATCCAGAGGAACGGGGGTGATGGCGAGAAGAATCGCTGGTATAAGTTTGATGATGGCGATGTGACAGAGTGCAAAATGGACGATGAGGAGGAGATGAAGAACCAGTGCTTTGGAGGGGAATACATGGGTGAGGTGTTCGATCATATGATGAAAAGAATGTCGTACCGAAGGCAAAAGCGCTGGTGGAATGCCTACATCCTATTCTATGAGCGTATGGACTCACTGGACAAGGACAGCGAGCTTTTCAAATACATCTCAGAGTTGACCATCTCCTCTACAAAGCCTCATCAGGTCAAGATGCCTGGTGTCATAGAGTGCAGCGTCCGCAAGCAGAACGTCCAATTCATGCACAACCGAATGCAATACAGCCTGGAATATTTCCAGTTCATTAAGAAACTTCTGACCTGTAACAGTGTCTATTTAAACCCTCCGCCAGGTATGCATTATTTTTGTTTTTCTTTTAAATGCAAAAGTACTTTAGTTGATTTTATGTATTATATTAGAAGACAGAAAAAAAAACTTAGTGTAGGAAGCCCCTTTACATTGACTCAGACCATGGATGGGATGTTTTAAAAGCACTAAATGAACCCTGGAGGCATAAAATGCAACAAAAACCTACACAAAAGCTGGCTGTTGTGACAGATATTGTGCTAGTAAATGCTTGATATGTACATATTTTTTTATGAACAAAATCAAATTTTTCCTCATTGTGTAGCTGTTTTACTTGTTTTATTTAACCAGGTAAGGCCCATTAAAGTTTGAAAGTTTTTTTAATCCAAATCCTGGCCATTAGGGCAGCTAGAATAGAGTTGACGGAAAAAAAAAACAAAATCAGGCAACAGATAAAACATTAATTAATAAGAGTAAAACAAGCAATTAGCAGACATAATACTTAATACATAATACAAGTAATTAGTGCCAGCCTTTGTTCCATAACATGGGTAAATACACCAGAGACAATATACATGATGGAGAAATGACACTTAAAATGTGTAGTTTATCCCTTGCATGTGTAGGGTTGTGTGGGCAACAGATTGCAAAGCATATGATTTTTTTTTTTCTTGACTCCACATTATCACGTTAGTTCTACTATGACTGTGCATATCCAGTGGTAGAGGGCTTTCTTGATCCTTCGAACAGCGATCAAGTCCCTATAATATCCCTACTGTGCATCACAAAGCAGTTCCCTTGAAAATGTAGCAGCTGCCATCATAATTTTATCACAAACCTCTGGCTTGCTTATCTAAAAAACACATTTCAAAGTGATGCTAATATACAGAATCCCAGTGGAAAGATCTTGTGGTCAGTAGCGTTTGCATGGGCTGCCGAGAAATGCACTGCTTCTGTAATGCATTATTGATGGAGCCAGAGCCCAGTAATGTTCCGCAGGAAAATAAATATTTGAGGGCAATCATCAGCACAGAAGCACTTGATTGGTACAGAATGAAAGTAAAAGAACATAAAGTGTTTGAATGGATAGTAAATGTCTTTTGCTATCTTGTAGCAGCAGAGTGATTTTTAAAAACAAGGTTATCATTCTACATTTATAAAACACAGTGAGTCAGAGCTTTACTCCAAATGTGTAATTGTAAATTTAATCTTTGTTCCAATTTTTGAAAATTTTGTGGACAGTTTTTATACTGAGCTCTGTGACTAATAGGGGACAGTCATCCCAAACTCAAAAACACATATTTTTCTTCTTATTTGTTGTGCTGTTTATCCATCTAGATTGTTTTGTACTAAATAGCCAAAGTGTTGTCCATATCTGCCATAGAGATGTCAGCCTTCTCTTGAATATAATGGAACTAGAGGGCACTTGGTTTGTGGTGCTCAAAACACAAAAAAATACACTAGGAAAAACTCAACAGCAATGTCTCTTTCCAGAAATAATATGGCTGTCAGGCTTAGTTTGGTAGAAAGAAAATAGCTCCCACTGAAAATTGCTCACAACAAGTTCTGTGGATTATCTTGGGTAACTGGGTCATGATTTCTGGGATGAGACATAGTTCTTCAGATGTATTTTTTTGGCACTTGGACCACAACCTGATTGCCATCTAGTTCCATTATTGTACAGTTGAGAGAATGTAGACATTTCTATGACCCATGTCTCCAAAACTCAGCAACTCACAGCAAACTAAACAAGACTGAGAAATACTACCACAGGTTTTATTTTTATAATCTCTCTTACTAAGCTGACTTCTTACCTGTCGCTGTGTTACAATTTGCATTTTGTGATTGATCATATAAGTTTATGCCGTATGATACTCTATCCTTTGGCATTCAGTGTCCTTCATATGATGTCACTATGTACTCCAGCACAGGATTTGAAATGAAGTAACAAGCTGGTCGTCCTCAATTTTAGAATGTCTAGGAGTTTCATAGAAAACTTAGTGTTATTATTTTATTCCAAATCCAGTGTTCTGGAGTACGGAGCCAAAAATAGGAAAATGTGTCACTGCCCTACTAGTTCCAGACTACATTGTACATTATTGTATACTGTGGTGCTTTCTTATGCTTGGTCTATTACTATTGATGTAAAATCATCCTGAAGAGAGAAAAAATATTTGCTTGTAGCCATTGAGTTATTTCATTCAGCAGTGAGTAAATGTAGCTTTTTGTTCTCTGGATGTAGATTGATGGAGTTTTCTAAGTATATGCTGATGACTATCAGAGTAAAACACCTGGAATAATTTCACTTTCTCATCAATCACTGCTCTCTATTCATCAGGACAAGACCATCTTCTGCCAGAGGCAGAGGAGATTGCTATGATAAGTGCTCAGCTGGCTGCCAGGTTCCTCTTCAGCACAGGTTTTCACACCAAGAAAGTAGTCAGGGGTCCTGCCAGTGACTGGTAAGCTTCATCCACTTCTGTGATTATGAGGCTTTCTCTTTTTCGTCCTTCTCTATAAATATTCTCCTTGTGCCTCCTTCTAGGTACGACGCCCTCTGCATCCTGCTGAGACACAGTAAGAATGTACGCTACTGGTTTGCACACAACGTTCTGTTTGCTTACCCCAACCGGTTCTCGGAATACTTGCTTGAGTGCCCGAGTGCTGAGGTCCGTGGTGCATTTGCCAAGCTCATCGTCTTCATCGCTCACTTCTCCCTGCAAGACGGCCCCTGCCCCTCCCCAACCGCTTCGCCTGGACCCTCTGCGCAGGTTGGTGGAAAATTAGCTTTTATTATGGCTTTATTGAAGGTACTAAAAATAGTGGCGTGCCGCATTATCTGTCACAGTAGTATTGATACAGTTTTAAAAAGGATGAAGTAATGATCATAAAATGATAATGACAATATTCTGACTTGTTGAAGTAATGCTGACATATTATTAAACAAAGAAAATAACAAGCAACACTGGTACTGGCATAATGGAGGAGAGGTAGGATCCAAAAACCTAAAATCTAAAATGTCATTATCACAGAATTATCCTGCTGTTAGTGATATAAGCACAAGTAGCCTGGATGATACATAGAGCAGTTTGTATCACTGGTTATCACTGAGAGGGTTCTCATCTGCTGCTTCTGAATGATGTAACCCTGCTGTGGTTTCTTTGTTGTTTTCCCTATTGGTGTATCAGGGCTGTGATAACCTCAGTCTGAGTGACCACCTGTTGAGAGCTGTACTTAACCTGCTCAGAAGAGAGGTTTCCGAACACGGCCGTCACCTGCAGCAGTACTTCAACCTCTTTGTCATGTATGCCAATCTGGGTAAGGAGCGCACAGTCGTTACACTGCTGTCATAAGCATCTGTTCCTCTGTGAATTACTGAAGCAAGGTTTATGGAAAATATCATTTAGATTTAGTTATTTCTATTCATTTTTTTCCTCACTTACTGCTCCTACAACGCACAGGTCTGGCAGAAAAGACCCAGCTATTGAAGCTGAATGTCCCTGCCACTTTCATGTTGGTCGCTCTGGATGAGGGTCCTGGCCCTCCCATTAAGTACCAGTATGCTGAGCTGGGCAAGCTTTACACTGTGGTCTCCCAGCTGGTCCGTTGCTGTGATGTCTCTTCACGCATGCAGTCCTCCATCAATGGTGAGTTTTTTACTCTTCACCTACTCACCCAAAATATGATTCGAACTGAACTGGTATGAGCCGCTGTTGAACCAATAATAAATGGACTAGGAAGGTTTGGGTTGGGGAGAGTTGGAGCCCAATGAGGAGTTTCATCCTTGCTCAGGATCAAGTGACTGATAAAGCAGCCACTCTGAGCCTCTGTGTTGTTAGCAGAGCTTGGAGCTGAGGGCTTGCAGAGATGAGGGATAAAGGGCCTGTCTGACAAAAACCAAAATATGTCTGTAACTACTTCCTATATCTTTATATTGGAGTTACTCAATTTTTCTTCTTTTCCACCCTCTCCAGGTAACCCTCCTCTTCCTAACCCGTATGGTGACACCAACCTGACAGCCCCAGTGATGCCTGTGCAGCAGCTGGTGGCAGAGATCCTGTTTGTGAGGACCAGCTATGTGAAGAAGATCATTGAGGACTGCAGCAACTCTGAGGAGACAGTAAAGCTGCTTCGCTTCAGCTGCTGGGAGAACCCTCAGTTCTCCTCCACTGTGCTCAGTGAGCTGCTGTGGCAGGTAAATGTCTTATATTTAGCCCAAAAAGACATTCATAATTATGTAAGACTCTGTGCTCAGATTCTATACATTTTGTGTGTCTGCAGGTGGCGTATTCCTACACGTACGAGCTGAGGCCTTACCTGGACTTGCTGCTACAGATCCTGCTCATTGAGGACTCTTGGCAGACACACAGGTCAGACTGAATGCTCAGTGTGAAAGTTAAGAGTCATGGATTGTTCTGAATGTGATCAGATTTTAAATTTGTCCTTTGCCTGTTTGCTTGTGTAGGATCCACAATGTGCTGAAGGGCATTCCTGATGACAGAGATGGGCTTTTTGACACCATCCAGCGCTCAAAGAACCACTACCAGAAACGAGCCTACCAATGCATCAAATGCATGGTGGCCCTCTTTAGTAACTGCTCTGTGGCTTACCAGATCCTACAGGTAGGCCTGCTGGAGCTATCTCTCTCTCTTGTGTTGTCCTCAGGATTACATGTCAAATTACACTACACCTACAGCAAGAAAAGAATCTTTGATTTGTGATTTCAAACTGTATCCTAGATGCAGTTATCCTCTAATAAGACCTAGTTACTTTTCCTTGATGAAGAGCATTTATTGTCTGCATTTATATTTTTCTACTCACACAGTTCTTTCATTTTTACTTATCTTTTCTCCAAAACACTGGCTAACCTATGCTAAAACTGACTGATGAAGAACCAGTATATAAGTCAAAATACATGTTTAGAGATGGACACTGTGCAAAAAGTGGACCACTATAAGCTAATCAGCATGTTCCTCTTATGCATACAGAGTAATGGTGACCTGAAACGAAAGTGGACGTGGGCAGTGGAGTGGTTAGGGGACGAGCTGGAGAGGAGGCCATACACAGGGAACCCCCAGTACACCTACAACAACTGGTCCCCTCCAGTTCAGAGCAACGAGACCTCTAATGGCTATTTCCTGGAGCGGTCACACAGTGCACGTATGACACTGGCCAAGGCCTGTGAACTTTGTCCTGAGGAGGTAATGGCTTTGATGTTGTACCCTAAACATACACACACACACACACACACACATACACACACAATTTACCTAATGTCACATAGGAGTGTTGATGGTAACAGTGATATTTAAAGAATGAAATTTTTATACTGTGTTGATTATGCACGTAGGACATTATCGTATAAATATGACAGCAATTCTGAAACTATTTCCGTTTCTTCCCCTCGTAGCTTTGTCACAGTAGTCAGCGGTAATGCAATCTAATGCTGGTTACATTCGCCATAAAACAGAAAATGTAATTAAGTGTAACTGTGCTTAATGTATGCTTTTGCAGAATTATGGTTACAGTCTTGTTTAGTCCTTACACTTGTATGAAGTGTGATTCATTTTCCAAAAACGAGAAAAAAAATTAAACAAAATAAGTTTGGCCAGTGGCATTATTTTTTCAGATTTTTCATAGATACTGATATTATTGCTATCATGAATTATTTAGGTTACAGTTATCATGCAGTGAAAATCTAACACTGTGACAGTCCAAACATACTAATGTCTAAATCTATAAGACCCTGTATATATTCCTGTGATTTACTTTAAAAAACATATGAAAATCAGATAAGCAGCTCAGAATCACTACAGTTCTGTCAGGCTTTTCTGATAAGGTCAAACATCAGTATGAAGAAGTCTTTTCTGCAAATATATAAAATTAAGAGGGCCACATGGAGATTTAAAAATTACTTTACACCACCACAGTAAAATGTGTCAACACAGCTGAGGTTGCTCTAGAAACATTTTAAAACAGCGTTAAGGGGTGCCTAGTTGATTAAGACTGAGTCAGAGGGGCTCTTACGATATCTGTATAATAACACGGCAATCCACTGATTGGCAAAAATGACCAGCTTTTAAGTGTGTGTGTACTCTAAATGTAACAGCACTGAAGGGATTCACTGAGGACTAGATTGACTAAATATTTATCAACTATGTCAATCATATGTATCAGTTATTCTCTATCTAATGACATACTACACAAAGTATGATTTGTTGTTGTTGCTTTTTCTTAAAAATTAACAGAATAATAATAAATAATTACCAAAAACTGACATTAATAGTTTAGATGATATTTGTTATTAATAATTCATTGATCCAAAAAATTGTAGTTATTCTAACATGCCATTAAATTAAATGTCCTCCCTATGCTACAGCTATGACATGTTGATTATGCTGAAGATGTTTTGTATTTATTCATGGCTGCAGTTCACAATGCATACAAATATCATTTTTTGTTCTCACTTAAATTAAGTTACTTGTATTTTTATGCTGAAAAATCCAGTCAAATGACACACTTCTCCTGTAATATTCCATACACAGCTCAAGTGTACTCAGGGAAGCCCAGGGAAGGTCAGTATCCCAGGCAACACAACATAAAGGAAGGAAATGAAACAAAGTATCACAAGAAAGTACAAAGTATCAGCAGAGAAACAATGAAATGTAGTTGATGTATAGGCCTGCAACACAGTAACACTTGTTTAATTAGAACTACACAATTTTGAGTTTCCAGTAAAGTCATCAGTAGCTGAGGCTAGAAACATTATGAATTATTAAGTCCCCATTGTCCCTTTCATTTTTTCAGCTTTACTCAGTTTTGTTTTTGAAATCTTGATCTTTATTTGTGCCACAAATGTTGTGCAAATAGTTAAGCACAAGTTAGTATATGACAAGTGAATACAGACTGTAAAATGATGTATAAAATCCAAAGTGATAAGTATTTTAAGTTGTCAACAGTTTTAGTTTCAATATATAACCCTTTGACATGGTTATTAATGTATCATATTAAGTACATGATCATTTTGTGTTAGTAAGACAGATTGTGACATCAGTGATAAAGTTAAGAATCATCAGTCCCCCCCCTGTTGTCCACTTAAACAGTGAAGTAAATGGTGAACAGGCTTCCTGTGAGCTGCCAAAGAGCATAACAGGCATAAGAGGCCAAGATATGCAGCTGCACACAGTTAACAAATCTTTGTTCTCTTACTGTGTCGTTATCCGGTCGCAGTGATTTACAAAAGCACCAACACTAACTTAGCCAGTTTTCCTTTTCAGTCTAGCGCTCTTTTCCCTTTTATTGTTTCCTCCCCAACTCAAACTGTGGTGCTTCAAGACACCTGCATCTAATTGCAAACTCTTAGTTGCAACTGAAATTCAGTATTTAGTATTAGTGCTTTTAAAATTGAGACCAGGACTGTATCATGTGTTAACCGTGATTTTGTCCACCTTAATGCTGTTGTAGACTGTATATTTATATTTTATAGGTTTTAGTCATTCCAGTGATTACTTGTTAACCTTTAAAAAATGCAGATACTAGCCTGTTTTAGGTTAGGTTATAATTTGACAAAACAAAGGCCAAAACAAGGTTTTTGATCATCCTCTATTGGCCTCAGATAAGTGCAGTTTAAAACCTTGAAGTTAGTAAAGATTCATGCAGTTTCGATAATCAGTCTGTTGATAGATAATCATAGCTTGGTTGAAAAAGAGTTAAAACTACACAAGAATGTGTTTTTGTGATGCCATGTGATAAAAGATGAGCATCACATATTCCAAATTTTTGTTAATGGCCTGACAGGTTTTGTTGTCATTCCACTGAAGACTCCATGTTGTTGATTTGAACAGAAATGGAATTCACTTTGTCACTAAGATTTATGATAGTTGAATGATAAGGCTGGAGTTACAGATGTTATTAGGAACACAAAATGATCACCAGCCTGGTCTTTTGAACATAATAAACTGAAATAGCCTCCACAGTGAGAGATCATGAGCACCCCATGTTAGCAGCTCTCTTTTTTTTTCTCTAAACAATTAACAGCAGCTCTGTTGCTGAGAGGATGCTCTCAGGTGTAGAAACCACCCCCACACATAATCAAATCTCATTTAAACATCATTATACTTGATAGCATAATACAGATTGAAATTTGACTTTCCCACACAGCCTATTCACTCTCTCACATTGAAATGCAGAAGCTTAACACAAGAGCTACTGTTTTGTTCAAATAGAATAAACTAGCATTTCCTGCTGCATACATTAATGTATTTACTCTAATTTACTCTGAAAGTTGAAGTGACTTTGTGATAACATTTGTCGTATGTCTGTTAGGAGCCAGATGAACAGGAAGCACCTGATGATCAAGACTCCTCCCCACCTGAGGACACCTCTTTGTACCCACATTCTCCTGGAACCACCCAGTTTCAGCAGGTAGTGTCCCAGCATCTTTACCTCAGATCCTCATGACAACCAGTGATGTGTCAACTGGTTGCACTCATCCCTCCGGGATTTCACAATGTTTTTAATTAGAGCGGAGTATGAACATGCAAGTGACGTCAGTTCTTGTTGCTGGTCTTTATCAATAATGGCCAGTAACCATGGCAACAAAAAGTTTCACTTCCTAAGTGTAATTTCATGCCTGAGATCTCACAGTTAGTAGTTAGCAATAAAGCAAAGCTACAGGCAACTTCATATCCTCTGAAAAGCATTTTCAGAAGTCCTTTGGTCACACTTGAAGCAGTGACAAATGCATATGTTCAGTTCCATAAAAATATATGGCATGAAGGAGAAATGGAAAACAACAATAGGATCATATATATTATGTCACACATACATTAAAAAGCGCTGTACCCAGTGATATATGAACATATTTTAGTGTCATCCCTCATCAACCCCCATCAACCCCCTAATTTCATCAATAAATTCTCATAAAAGGCCAAAGCAGACTTGGCATTAGTCCGTCTCTTTTGACTTTGGCGGCTCAGAATCAACTAAAAATCACCCGCTCCATCAATGATAATGTAGGAACTTGTCACATGGTGTGAAGATGTGGTCACAGTGAACTGATTTTTGTCCACTTTCTCCTCCCGAATAGAACAACCACCCCCATGGGCAGCCGTACACCGGGCCTGCTGCTCAGCACATGAACAACCCCCAGCGTCCTGGTCCCGCCTCTGCCCCAACTCCTGGCCCCACCCAGACCACCACCCCAGCCCCTGGTCCCACTCCTGGTCCAGGCCCCCGAGCACAAGAGAACTGGGAGAGCACAGAGGAGGTCGCCCCCGCCCCAACCTCTACCCCAGCACCTGCCCCGCCTAAGGAGTAACATCCCCTCCCCCTCTGCTGTGCCTCGAGCCTCCATCGTCCCGCTCTCCTTTCTCTCATCCTTTGGTCAACAGAGCTCCTCGTCGAGCCTCTCTCTCTCTCTCTCTCTCTCTGGCCCCAGGGCAGGGCAGAGCCAGGCCTTCCCTCCCGTCAGCCTGTGGGAGGTGCTCTTCCCTGGCCTGGGGCTGCCTGACCGTGTGGCAGGGGCCTGCTGGCGGCTGCAGAGGCGGGGGAGTGGACAAGAGTTCTAATAAAGAAAAACAAATTTACCCAGAGCCGACGATGCTGATGCGCTTGTCTACACGACGAAAAGGTGTACATAGTATGTTAATGTTTCTGACTGTTCAGATCCCTCAGTAGCATAACTCTGTGTGGTTTGCTGTTGGGATATGTTGCAGATATTATGGAAAAACAAAATGGATATTATAAATAAGAAAAATGCCCCCAAAAAAAAAAACTGTAAGAAGACAGCAATTCCTCTTTGTTTTATCACCCATGCTCAGCAGTAAAGTTTGTTCTACCATCGGACGGTTACTGGTCATTCAACTGTAGAAGGACGCATTGTTATTATCATAATTATATTATTATTCTTAAGCTCCTTGGCAACCTTATGACCGATGCCAAATCAACTCACGAGCTGTGGTTGGTTTTAGTGTGAGACATGGAATGGTTGGGTGGATTTTTACGGTGTTTGGTTGATGTGAAAAAGCAGTGATGCAACATTGTTCTGAAACTCATTGCCTTTCTTCTTCTTTCTTTCTTTTTTTTTTTTTTGTTTGTTCTGGTAATTAATTCAATCCTTTTTGAAGCTCTAGTTAATATGCTGTAACATTTAGCATGGCTTCTCACCAGAATAGTGTAGCCCAAGGGAAGACTTGTGATCATAACAACCTAAAGCTGTTCTTAATCCACATCTCCAGAGGGTGTTGTTACCCTAAGGTTTTTTTTTTGTTTTGTTTTTGTTCTTTTTTCTACTCATCTACCCTATCTACAATGAGGGCGATATTTTGAACCAATGTATGAATAAGTGGCTTTTCAATTGCACATTATAATCCTCCAATCTCACATTTGGCAGTCAGTTTTGGTGGGATAGACGGCTTAGCTTTCATCTTTAGAAATTCTGAAAAATGAACACACATATGCAACAGAATTGCTGCACTGGGCTATCTGGTGTATAATAGACTGTGTGGTTTGCTTCTGTCTCTTCAATAGAGCCTAGTTGTAGACAGACTTGTTGCCCATTGGCTTCCTTTCTGTCATGGAGCTGGTCAGGTTTTTGGCGTCTTGCTGCGTTTCGGGATGAAATAACTGATCCTGAGCAGCAGTGAGAGCCTCGCCATCTGGCTCCATGGAGAACAGGTTCCACAGCAGGGTTGTACCGTAAGAATAGCGGCTGGTTAGTCATGTTGCAACTTGAGCTAACTTGTAATTCTGTAGGAGTAAAAGGTAAACATCAGTAAATACTGTATTTAATTGGTAACTTGAATGCATGTATTTTTTGAATTTTTTTTTCTTTTTTTTTTGTCTAAAACATACCAAATACTCCTGCAAATGAAAATATTCTGCCCATCGTATTATATTTAAATATTTTGCTCTTATTTTATAGAATTTATTTTGTTGTATTTCACTAAAAATAGAATTTGATTTAAGAGGAACATTTTTGTCCTTGTGTTATTTTTAAAGAAGATATTGACTGTACAGAGTTCTGCGCCCTGTTTTTTGCCGACTTTTGTTTTGGCCATGGTGTGACGTTGAATTCTGGAGCTACAGTCGCGATGTGGACTTTCACTTTGTGAGGTTTTTTGTGCACAGAAATATAACAAAAAAAGCATTGCGCCCTTAGCAAATAAAGAACATGGAATCTTGCCTGTGTCTCATTTTTACTCGTGGACAAAACCAATAAACACCTGCCGAGTGTCGCTGATTTTCATGCTAAACATATAAAACTAAATAAAACATACTTGTAGGCTTAGAAAATGTCCTGTGATTTGCTCGGTTGCTGCATCGGGGATGTCTAAAGACTGTAAAGTGCTGTTGTGTTTTGCACAAAGTTGTGATGTTGTGACTGTTACGGCTTGTTGATTGTGCATTGCTTATGTCAGTGAGCAGACAGCAGAGGAATCAATTGTTTACTTTCATGGGACGTTTGTCATTTTGTGGCATTTTTGATCCCTGTTTTAAAAAACTGCAAATTTTACACATCAAATTCAGTACTTCAATACTTGCTACGGCTCTGAAAACAGTTGTTTGGTCAGTTTTTCACAGCTAGCTTAAATGAAAGCAGTCTTACACATTAGCACAGTAAATCCTCACTTTGTCAAGGTTTAAGTGTTAAGTTTTTGTTGTGACTGTTGAGATCCTCATCTTCGAGGATGCTGTCTGTGCTGCTGTTGAACTGTTAGTAAACCTGTCTTAGATTACATAATTGGTTTGACAAAATAATAGAAACACCTGCTGGTACAAAACAAAAACATTCAACAGCTTCATGAGCTCCATCCTCTAAAACAATTGTTCAGTGAACTCAACAACGCTTTCAAATTGTTTCAACAACATAACATTGTAACCAACATGAAGGTGGGATTAATTGAGGATTATTGGATTAGGGTGCATCAGTTTTAGCAAATTTAACCCATTCAACTGGCGACTGAGTATGTAATCTACTCTGTTGGGGCACAGACACCACTTCAGTCCTAATAATTGAACCAAATTATGTCATCAGGGTCACTTTCACTTTACTTTCTTTGTGTAAATGTGCTACTCTGGACCAGCCTGTAGACCAGCTAATTCAGAACTAAGGCAACAACCCTTCACGTCATATTAAATATGCACCTGTTTACCAGGCAGGAAAGAGATGCTTCTCAGTTGATTTATGATTTGATTTAGTGTTTTTAAAGCTTAGCACAAGAAAAGCTACTATGAATTACAATTGTCCCAACTGTGCAGGATTGACAAAACTGTTGCTGGTCTTTACTACTGGGGCCACTTTTCAGGGGGCCACTAGAAAAAATTAAAACAAGATGGAAAATCAGACTTAAGTTTAACAGCTCATGTCCTCTCTATAAAAGGGCCACAATCAGTCACTGGGTCACAGTAATTATTTTAATTGATAAACTTGCAGGAAATCCAGCCATTAGAATATTGTGCAGGTTGAACACATGGTTATTTGAGCAGCTGCAGTTTAAGTTTTTGAATTACATCAAGAGGAGAGAAAAGGAGTATAAAAGCCGCCGACCTGACAAGAATGTCAAATAAAGAAAGAGGTCTTCTTAATGAAGGTTTAATGTCTTGCAAGAATTTCATCACCTGACCTGCGTCAGTCTTGCTTTAGTGTACCCATTAAACTAGAATGTAAGAGTTACGCAGAAAAGTTTGTATAGTCACCAACTTGAGCACTGAGATCGAGTGATTGTTGGCAAATGAAGTCAGAATCTCATCACAATTAAATGCTCTCCATCACGATAAAAAATAAAATTTAATTTACGCATACAAACGGACTCCATGCAGCTTTAACTATGATTTTCACTGCGGACATTTTGAGTTGTCATAATACTGAAAGCACAGGTGTCACTAATAATTACTTTATTCTGTTTAAGTGCTCCATAGAGCCAAAGTAAAACTTTATCTGGACCCTGAACTTGGAGAAGCCAAACAGATTCCAGCCTAACCAATTAATTAAGGCATGAAAATTACTCACCCTTCAGCGAAATTCGCCTTTTTGAAACCAAAATATGACCTAAGTTGTCAGTCATTTCTTATATAGCATAATGTGACCATGTATAGATAGATACTTTATTATATATTCATACTTTATTGTAATTCTGCTTGATTTTTCTCTCAAAAATGCATCAGACTGATGCTTTTAAATATAAAATATTCGAAATTTTCTTCTGAGGGAGCATGTATCCGGACCCCCCTAGAGGGGTCGTATCCTTCTCATCTTTTCCACCTCTGACCTGTTTTCATGCCTGTTAATTGTTTGCACCTGTGCTTTTTCTACACAAGACCTATTTATGCTTTTATAATCATCCCAAACAGCTTACTACAACAATATAAACATCTGGCCCATATTTGATCTTTGTGTGTGTGTGTGTGTGTGTATTTGAATACCAAGGAATGAAGCAAGAGAACAAATTTCTTTTGGAACAGATTTTATTATCAACAAAGTCAGATTTAGTTCTCCTTCTCTTGTACGGTCTTTGTTCCACGCAGTCTGCCTGTACGACGGGCAGCAATAAGACCGACCTTGCGACCAGCAGGTGCGTCCCTCCTGATTGTTGAGGGCTTGCCAATATGCTGATGGTTACCACCACCGAAGGGATGCTCAACAGGCTGTGGAAAGAGAAAGAAGGAACGTCAGTCTCTTGTAATGCTGTGGCAGAGTCCTCTCATTGAGCCAGGAAACAAGACCCAACTTCTACCAACAACTCCTGAGCTTTTCCCTTAACTGCTGCTTCAGAGCCATGCATGAACTTGCATTAAGACCACAATGTCTGACCTGCTAACTAGTTTCTTCTCATTGTCAGAATGCAAAGACTATTACAAACAAGTTTGACAGAATAAGTCTTGAATACTTGGACGGTTCTTTTGGTCACACCTTTAGAGACATTTTAAGCTTCTACAGGTTCAAAAGTGCTCCATTTTTAAATGTGAAATGTCTTAAAGACTCTTACTCTTGAGCTCACTTACACAAAATACAACGGGCTTACAGCTAATAAGAACCAAGCAGAAATGACAAGACATTGTTAAAGATATATTCCACTGCTGGACAGGTGGCCTTCTCATGGGTTATCAATGCAACTGAAAGAAATATTTTAAGAAAACTAGTGCTATATGAGCAAAGACGAAGGCTGTGGTAGTCCTTTTTGCTGGATGTTGGTTGGGTGGTGATTTAGGTTTGTCCATTTTGCAACAGGAAGCTAAATGTTAACAGCTAAGCAGTAAAACGAAACCTGTTTTTGCAAGCATTTTGGTTAAGAGAAAATGGGCAATTCAAGCACAGAATCTTGGTTCATACTTAATCAGCACTGACTTAATTACAGTTTAATCTGAATGTGATAAGCTGAACATTCCTCAATCTGATAAACAGCTCCAGTGATTTGGGGGTTTTGAGTACAGGGGCAATGGAATAAGTTAACATTGTTCATTTGCATTGCATACTACCCACACCATATAACACAAACCTGGTTGAAAATAGGCAAAGTATCCTTTGAAGCTGAATCATCATCACCTCTTAATAGAAAAGAGCCATGCTCTCCTCCAGTTTCACAGTTTTAAAGCTTCTCCTTCACCACATTATCTTACCCTTCACTTATGCTTGGCTAGACAGTTATATATCTTGGTCCATCGTTACTAATCTGTTCTCCAGATTTTAAAAATACACCTTGCAGGGTGGAGCTGTCTGATGGGACCAACACATTAAAAAAAAAAAAATGTAAACCCCAGTTATCTGCTCAAAATACACCCAGCTTATACACACATTTGCACCACA
This sequence comes from Acanthurus leucopareius, assembly GCA_029814765.1. Taxonomy (NCBI): domain Eukaryota; kingdom Metazoa; phylum Chordata; class Actinopteri; order Acanthuriformes; family Acanthuridae; genus Acanthurus; species Acanthurus leucopareius. Next base: position 5,144,295 of record JAQMCX010000011.1, on the reverse strand, counting down.
TAAAACACACTTTTCATCTGTGCCCATCTCATCTCTCTACTGTCTTCTGCCTCAGGCTTTGAGTCAACAATCTCTGCGTACAATAATTGAGTGCACAGAGTTTTTAATCGGGATAATATCATAGATAACATAGCTTCAGCATTTTCTTGGTGACTTACGTTCATAGCCACACCACGGACACGTGGCCAGCAGTTCCTCTTGGCCTTGTACTTGTGGTAGGCACGACCTGCCTTCAGGATGGGCTTGTCAATACGACCACCTCCAGCAACCACACCTGCAATAAACAGAGCAGAGCTGGTCAAGAGGTGAACTGTTTCAACCATATTCTTCAGATAATAAACACCAGATTAACTGTATGTACACAGCCCCTCACATTACAAACAACATTAAGATCCCACAGTAGATCATGGCGCCAATGAGGAAACATGAGCTCCACCAGACATTAAGAGTCCTTACCGACAACAGCTCTGTTGGCAGAGGAGATAACTTTCTTGGAGCCTGAGGGCAGCTTGACTCTGGACTTCTTGGTCTCAGGGTTGTGGGAGATGACTGTGGCATAGTTTCCTGAAGCGCGGGCCAGCTTGCCTCTGTCACCAGGCTTCTCCTCCAGGCAGCAGATGATGGTTCCCTCAGGCATGGTGCCAACGGGAAGGACATTGCCGATGTTCAGCTGAGCTGTGGGAGAAGACAAAACAAGGCACATGCAAAAAACATTACTGAGAAGCTACAGAATGACCAAAAAAACAAAAAAAAAAAGGGAGACCCAACCCTTTAATGAGCAACCTTGCCAAATTAACATCTTACATTCCCATTACATTACTTTGGATGCAACTTTAAAAAAAATTAAAATTGAGTGCAACAAAGAGTGATAAAGGAACATGAAAAAAGTATTCAGAAAGATATAAAAGTGTCAAACAATTTAGAATTAAAATCAGTCACTTGATAATGTGCAAAAATACACCTGCATCTGAAATAATTCTGTCACATCTCAGATTTTGTAAATAACAGAACAAATGTCTCAATCCAGGCAGTTTTCTTTACACATATCAATAAAGCTTGAAATGTTACAATTTACAAGTCAAACACCAGCTTTATATTATTACTGGATTTTGTTTGGGTAGGGTGACAAACTATATGTTAAACAGGTATGTATGGAGTCATAATCTTCTTATTATGACAGAAACATACAAAGTTGATTTTGCCTCTTACCCTTCTTGCCACAGTAGATGAACTGTCCAGTGTGGATGCCCTCTGCAGCGATGAAGAGCTCTGTCCTCTTCTTGAAGCGATATGGGTCACGGAAAGCCACCTTGGCCAGGGGAGCACCACGGCCGGGGTCATGTATGATATCCTGAAGGGAAAGACCACCAGAGTAAATCAATGCCACAAGTGAAGGCTATCTAACAGCCGGCATGACATCCACATGCTGTCAAGAGGAATGATGGAGCCCTCAAGTACCTTCACAATCCCCTTGATGTAACCATGACGTTCAGCGAAGTCAATATGTCGGAGTTTGGCAGCACCTTTCCTGTGCTTCACGTGGGCTTTAAACACAGAGCCCGCACCTTTTCTCTGTCCCCTGATCACACGTCCCATCGTGTCCTGAAACAGATAACACACTTATTTAACAGCCTGGCATGTGAATGCTAACTATGGGGCCTCTTGCTAACTAAATATAAGTGAGAGAGGTAGCTTGTGTGTTCAAGTTAATACTTAACGTTAAGAAACATAAACAACCGCACAAGAAAAACGCTAAGAGGCAGTCGAAAACAAAAATCACCTCACATATTTCAAAGAGCTTAAATTTCTTAGCTGTTATTAGCCTAGCAACATGGCCACCGTAGTTTACTGAAACTTAAGACACCGGACCGCTATGATCTCTAGTTAGATATATATAAAGCACCTTTGTGTCAGATCTGAAAGGTGTTTACAGACTAAATTAATTCTGGTTTTTCCAAGCGTCTCTTAATAAACACTGGTCCTTGCTGCCTGTAGCGGCTGCCGGCCTTTTAGCTGTTGCACACCGCTATAACAGCGCCATGTCATCAATGAGCTACACTGAACCAATAAAATGCTTAAAAACTGAGGTCTGTCGTCAAAATACATGATACGACTTATTCTTTAACATTTTCTTAACATCTAGAAATGTTGGTTTAATGTGGATGAACTAAAAAAAACATGATTTAAAGCAGATTTCAAGGAGGAAATCAAAGGGTAGTCGTCCTACCTAAACTCCGTTGACGGAAAGAGGAAGTTCAAGGGAAAAGAGGAGGTTTTCTTCCGGAGAAATCACCGAGGGGGATGATGGGAAATGGAGGCAGGTAAAACAGAATTTCTAGTCTGTGCACAAAACTGAGGTTTAGCGACGATTGACCTCGGGGACTGCGGTTTTTGTAGTAAACTAGTGATGGAAACGAACTTGTTAGCTCAGTATATTGTGAAAAAGACTCATTTTACTTTACTTTACAGGTTCAGATGCAGCTTTGGGTGCAGCAGCCCTGTCTTATCATCTAAACACCCGCAATAAGCCAGCCAAACATCCACCTGGAAAAGGAGTATCATGATGTTAAAAGACGTATTAGTTGTCATTATTGCAGGATTTCCAAGGAAATCCCTTTATTATTATTATTATTGAGATTACAGATGATGTAATAATTTTCAATTGTAAAAATTCAGACACTGTAAGTATCTTTTCCCAAAATGATCATTATGTGAAGCGTAGATTATCTGACTTGATCAATTTGGAGTACTGAGTCATTCAGACCGTATTAAAGTGGTGTCCATTGTTAAAATCATACCGGCAAATCACAGGGCCAAACAACTCTCAATGGCTTTGGTGCAGACTGTTAAATGGTTACTGACCTCTAGTGACGGTGATGCATAACTGAAAATAATTTGGGTCAATATTCTGCAGGGTACTGGGCCATTGAGCTCTTCTTGAAGATGCAAAAATGTAACATGATTCAACAAAACTTAAGTAAATAAAAGTTTAGGGGTGCATTTATGAAGAATAGTATTGTATTAAAGTCTATACAGTATTATATTCATTATGTACACTCTACAGATCCAGGTCTTTCAAATAAGAGTAAGTGGAAGTGGAAGAAGAGGTGAAAGACATTTTTGACAGTATTAATGCAGATGTAAAACAAGAACAAAAGAGAGAAGGTGCTCAAAAAGAAAGAGACAAAGTGCAAGTTGTGTGAACGAGATTCAGGACAAGAATCTTGCAAACCCACAATGGCTGCCTGCTCTTGCAAAAGAACAAAATAATTTTACCAGCCTAACACATTATTGTAGCTCTTGCATTCAAAATCAGTTAATTTAACTAAGAATGTGGCACAAGAGTTTTTAATAGAGGTCCTATTTAAAAGGGGGTATGCTATTTGTAATGTAGTTGTCTGAAATGCTAGTATGCTAGTAGCTTTGTGCTACGTCACACATTTCCCACACTGAGCAGAATGTTAAAAAAGAGATGACTGGAAGATCACTGTATTTGAATTCAAGAACTTTCACAAAAGACAGGGGCTTAGATAACAGAAATAATTGAAAATGTGCTTTAAGACCTAGATATCATAGATTAAAGAGGTTAGGAAAAAGACAACAGGGCAAACATGTCAAAGGGAGTCCAGCTCAGTTATAATGAAAAATCATTGGGCCAAGAGTTCACTTTGGGGCTCCTACAATTTAAATATTGTACAATTTCATGCTACTGTGTCAAATCTTGAGGTATTTTTCAATCAACAACTGTTCCCAGTTCAGGTCCTCCCTGTTCTGCTCTGCGTCTGCTTCCTGCATGGTCTTCGTGACAGTCAGAACGTCCAGTAGGTGGAGGCTTCCTTTCCTCCTTCCTGAACAATGAAGAAAAAAAAAAAGTCAGAAATGATTTTTGTAAACCAAAGCACATTTATAAAAGCTGTCAGATAGACAACAACATTTGAAGGTTAATACATTCCACTCACTATTAGAGCAATGTCATGCATGTAGATAGATATTGGATAGATGCAAATACTGTAGTCCCATCTGGGGAAGGGAGGGATGGTCGCCCAAAGGAACCAAGAGCTGCAGGAGGAGGAGAACAAGATAAATGGAGTGCAAAAAGCAACAGAGAAAAACTTCCATGAACGCAAAAAGAGGATAAATTTTACTTCTATAATATAAAAAGATTTTTTTGAAAAAAGTGTAAAAAATTGGAATTCTAAAAAATCCATAAGCACTTTGGTTTAAGCTTAACAGAGACTAATTGTTGCTTTCTGTTAGAAGTTGTTGTAACCCAAAAGAGTTGATAGGTGGCGCTGCTCTGCAGGTAATTTATGCCCTCCAGACTCTGTGGTACCAAACCCATTGTACATCCTCCATACATCCCAACCTCATCCCTGCAGCTCCAACAGGGTTGATAAATGTGGTGCAGGGGAGAAGACATATCCTTACAGACTGAAAAAGGAAATTAAATTTTGTGATTCTTGTTTTTATATAAAGGGTTTATCATCAAATAGCTTATTTGAAGCCATTGAGTGCCACTGTGTTTAATATATAAATTGCAGGTACTCCCACCACTGTGTTGTCTGTAGGGGGAGCCCTTGTTTTAGTTTTAGTTTGTTTAGTGGGATTCAAGCTGCAGCCCCTCTTCGACTCTTCTCATGTAAGTACAAATTTCTCATCTTTTGGTTGGGGGGGGTGGAAACAGGAGTGACATATAAAAGATGCTAAACATTACAACTGTTTAACATCAACAACTTAGCAATGTAACTATGTGCATGTTAGCAGCAGATTGTTCGCAATTGCGAAAGCAAACACAGTCTAAGAGATACAAGACTAAGACTGGTTTTGTTCTTGTTCTTTCCTACATTAACCAATGCACATTTAGTCTGTGGAAGGCATGCTAATTCAAACTGAAACAATTGAAATGTGCTTGATATGAATCACGGTGCATTCAAGGGCTTTTCCCTTTTCAGGTTTCATATAATACTTTGCACAGTGTTCATTATCTTTGGAGAGTGGTGTCTTAGTATGAATGTGCTTTGTAAATTAATATAGAAACAACTTTTTATTTGTCTGTAAAGCTACTAGTGTCATCTCTGAAAAATCCATTGCACATCTCTTTTATTCAGTGGGACAGCAGATTTGTTAATGATGATTTGAGATGATGTTCAGCGTTTTATCATCTGCGGTGTTTAATGAGTTTGGCTCCGAGTTTGTGTGTATTTGTTCTCACCACAGAAGAAGAGGAGGTGTTAAGCAACAGATGGTTGCCCTCCTGAGATGAGAGCGTCCCGCTGAAGGAACAACAGTGCTGTGATTAATGAGAGCACACGCTTACAGGCACAGGGCTGACACTGCAGGTGATAAATATGTGGTTCAGTTATTATGATGCTGCATTGTTTTATACGGTCCCACTGGTATAACATGCATAAATACTGCACACACACACACACACACACACACAAGAACAGTTTCTGCGCTGTTCTTTAACATTTTTCCTTTAAATATTCAAATTTGCAGTAAATTTTGCAAGATGAGAGATGCACCCATTAATTAAAATTACTAGTTATTTTTCTTATGACTTGACTATTGGAACGCAGCATATTTAATTTATTAGTTGATTAATGATGGAAACAGTTAGTTCAGTAAATGCTGGCCTGGAAGACAGAGTAGAAAGTCTGCTTTTGGATTGGATTTGGAAGAAAACCCTCCAACAGGGCTGCTGATCCTCAACGTCTGCTGCTCATTGTCTGTATATTTAACTGTTAACTGGGTCTGTCATGGTTACACACTGTATAACAATATGTCCTCTCAGTATGCAACATGTCATCTGCTGAGTCTTCTGAGTAATGTCTGTTCTTCCCTTAAACGATGAAAAAATTCTTTGTTTTCTCACAAAGACATACATGAACCGTGCAGCCACAGCGAGGCTCAAGTTTAGGCTTTAGGGAGGAGGGAGGAGCTGCTTTGGGACTGAAGGAGTGATCCTTGACCTCTGACCTCCCAGTGGTAGAATAACCTTTGAACTTCGTATGAAGGAAAATGCAGAGAGCTGCAGATGTGACAACAGAGCTCCATTCTGCTGTCCAACAACAAACCACTGCACCACTTGTGTATGTGTGTTAGCCTCCTTATAATTAATACAGTTAGCTTTGTCACATCTGGGACAAAACAGAACAATAGAGCTGAAACACTGCCAACACACCCAGACTGTTCTGTATATTTTACTGTTTCTGTTGGAGTAAAAAAATGGTTTCCTGTCCTATTTCTCTCAGATTTAACCAGTTACTGCCCACACTGTTCGTGCAGCTGTGGACCATTTCTGATGACAAAAGTAGTGAAGAACATCTCATTTCTGGCTTGAGATCATAAAGAAAAATATTTCTTATTGAATTGCAAATAGATGTATTCACACCTCAGTCTTGTGTGCATCATGTGATACTGCACTTTTGAGCAGAGTTACCACACTGAAACCACATCATAGCTTGTTGCTGTTCCTTTAGGCTTTTCAAAAGCCTGCAAAACTGAGCATGTTCCCATCAGCTTCAACTATACTTTGTTTTTGGTTCCAATCAGTAGATGTTAGCCTGCCAACAAAACTACTAAATATGCTAAAAATCAGTATTTATTAATTAACTTTTTGTGAGGAGCTGGGATGAATTCACACACAGTTACAGGCAAGCTTTGTAAAGGACATTTTTTGTGATAGTTGCAGGTTTTCCTGCTGGGTTTTGCTATCAAATCGAGCTATCACCATTTGAGATAACGTGCATACCCATCTGCACTTTTACAACAGCCAATAAGAATGCCCTCTTTCTGAAATGTCATGGGCAAGATTTACTAAAGTCAGATCCAAGAGGAGGTGAAGATGTCAAGATTTCTCTCAGAGCACTTTCATCACAATATGCTGAAAGATTATTATGGATATTTTGCTCAATGACACCAAAAATAAACTGCCTAGCCCATCTTTAAAACCTCCACTTTGCACATGTTTTAAGAGGAAAGAAAACCAATATGTATATTTGTTAGACTTTCAGCATACACACAATTTGTTTTGATGTGTAACACTTGATGTAAGCATACTTTATGTTTGTTTATGAGAAAACTTCAAGGGGCATTTTCAATTGCTGTCTGAGCAGTTTAGAAGTCTGGACTTCAGTTTCATTGAAGCAGGGTTGCACCTATCGGTGAGGATACCTGGTCTGGTTTTAATGTGTTTTATTCTCAACATTAAAGGGTTTAACAACCTGCAGGGATTTCACGAGCCAAACTTTATACTCCACCTCTCTTGACTTCTAGATACTACAGAATAAAGAGGTTTATCTGCTTATTGTTGTAAAGTAAACTTTGTGTGTGTCTGCATTTGTGTATTTTTAGACATCACTAAACGGCCCCTCATTCTCTCTCACGCTCACAATTGCAACTATGGACAGGAAGGGCAAATTTAAACATTAATTAGATGTGGAATTTATACACACACACACACACACACACACATACACACAAACACACACACACAGTGCGTCCTGGTTTATATTTCACACTGGACTTCAGTGTTTTTCTGTTTTTCTCTTAGCTCTCATGACTTCACTCAGCTGATTTAGTGGAACTAGTTTTACCAGCAGAGCGTATTGATGCGTAGCTCAGCAGGCAGCCAGAAGGCTTGTTTGTCTGCAAGCAAAAAAATATGGCTTTATTGAAAAACATAGCGTGTTGTTATCAGTGCTTAAATGTTACATATAGCACCTTTACTGACTACCATGAAATGTGGATCAGTTTTACCTGACCCATGTTGTCATGCTAACTTATGCTGCATCTCCAAACTGCTCCAAGCAGGTTATCTTCTAGTTAACTCCATTATACCCTTACCATGACATATTAGCACCATTGTAGTTGAAGGTAAATAAGAGGCCAAGGAGGAATGGTAATAATTGGAGAAAAAAAATGAAAATTGCTTGGACTAAGTCATACATTTTTCTGAAAAAATCCAAAGTAGTGTGTTGTGTCCTTCTCATTAGGCCAAATTAGGTCATTATGAAAATATGTTGATTATGGGTCAAAACCACAAGTTTTTCCTTTATTTCATAGTTTGGTTGCACAGTATAATTTGATAAAGTCATCTGCTGCAGGATATCACTGTGATTATCTTGATATGATGAGGCTGACCCAGCCATGAAGAGTGAGGCACTCTTGGGGGAAAAAAATGTGTTTTTCTCTTCAATTCATGATTATAATGTCAGAGAATATTTGTGGGTTTTTTCTTTTAAATCTGTGAGTTTTTTTTTCTGAAAACCTTTCTCTCCATTCATATTTGATTTTTTTTTTTACCTTTAAAGGACCAAATACATAGTTGCACCTTACAGCTAAATCATACTACAAATGAAAGAGTCTATAAGACAAAATTGAGAACATAAGAAAAGAACAATGAACAATGATTCTCACTTACTAATATACTATCATGACAAACTCTCCAAATCCTGGCAGTTTCATCATTCATGCTTTCAAAAAGTTCTGCTAACACTTTCACTTTGTCTGCGATCCTTAAAGGAAACTTGGTTTTGGGTCAGTTGAGGCCCAACAGCTAATTCCGTCTCAATTTTAAACGTCATGTTAATACAAGAGACTGTCTCTCTCTCTTTTGGTCTCTTTATCCTTTTTTGGAGTCTCTCGCCCCTGGACAGAACAGCTGTTTTGCTGCAGAGGCATTGTGGGTCTGTGTTGCTGTGGCGATGCCTCCAGTCACGCCAGCTGTTCTACTTCCTGATGTCAACATCGCTACTGGCAACCATGATGAAAACAACAACAACATAGTTTTCATAAACATAGTCTCTACCACAGTAAGGAGTAAAACCTCTTTTGATACAGAAACAGGATGCTCTCTGTATTTGCTAGGAGTGTGTGTGTGGGTGTGTGTGTGTGTGTGTGTGTGTGTTTATGATGCTTCAGTTTAAGAAAATGAAACATCCGTTTGTTTACTCTATTCAATTGCTGCTACATTCACAAACTCTGACTACAAACAGCTGCTTTATTTGGAATAAAAACTATCTGGGGTTTTCAGAGTTTCCCATTGGTTGCGTTTAACTGACAGGAAGTGATCTCACTACAGCTCTAGTCTATCATTGGAGGTCATTTCTGCAGCTCTCCTCTTGCAGGATGTCCCATTCCTGTCATTCTATCCCTCTTCCTGTTTGTTTATTTTAATCAGGAAAAAATAGCATGGGAAATTTGGTAACTGGTTACACACACACACACACACACACACACACACACACATATCAGCTGTCAGCTGGTTGAGAAGACTCTGTTGTTTGGGAGAGAAATGAATGAACAGTAGAGATTTTGTCAGGACAACATTAGGCAAACAACACGTTTAAAGTTTGAGATGATCTACTCAAGTCAGGCAGGTTTTTTTTTTTTAAAAATCCCCACAATGTGCTGAGTGTAAATGACAGGCATCATTAATTAAAACATAGATTAATAGACAGAATATAGTGGATCAACAGTGTGGTGTCTATAAGAACCAAAAAAGATACTCTGTTGACTCAATATGTGTAAATTTGGTGAATTTTACTCTTTACTGTTGTGTGAAGCCCGTCGTCAGTTGACCCTTAGCTAAGTCCGTCCCCTTAAACGCAGACTTGCCAATCAATGGATTTCTCCGTGTCAAGGCAGTGAGCTTGGAGCTGTAGTAAGACAACACTCTGTATTTTACTAAATTTGAAGATGGGCTCTTATTTAAGTCCTTCCAAAACTGCAAACATGAAAGAAACTGATAAAACCGTGTGTTTTTTATCTGCCCTAATGCAAGCTGCAGACATTGGCATGTCAGGCGAACTAGCTCATTACATACAGTGGTAGCCAAGTTTTATTTCCAAAGGGGTTTTGGTGGGCAGCTTCTGTTTCCCTTCGAGAGAATGAGAGGCTAGCTGTTTTCTTTTGTTTTCAGTATTTATGCCTCTTATTGCACTCACAAGAGAGTTAGTAAGCATATGTCCATAAAAAGCTGAACTATTCCTTTAATGATACTTGGAGATGACTTTATTGTAGTATAAAAAAACAGACAATGCAAACAAGCACACATGCAAGCCTGGTTCTCAATTCCCCATATTAAATCTGAGGAGGAAAAATATACAGTAGTTATATTTTTAGATTTTATTGCAGCTCTTTATTGACTAAAAAAGTAAATCTTTGTACATTGGCATATCATATTGGAGATTAATGGTGACTGTAATCTAAGAGGGTTCCTGTCCGTGCAGTTTTCTAATTTTTCTCTTTTAAAACAACATACATTCACCGATTAAAGTGTGAGTTTAAGCTATTTGGAATGTGTCGATGACAACTGTCATCATTAGTGACGTCACACTGACGTCTCTTTCTGATGCTCAGTTAAAAAGAAGAAGAAGGAAGGCTTTCCTCAGTTACTTCTGCTTTCTATGGATGGAAAATGGAGGAACTGTTGCTGGTTATGTAAGAGAGGGAGGTTGTGTGTGTGTGTGTGTGTGTGTGTGTGTGTGTGTGTCTGTGTGTGTGTGCATACATTTGTGTATGTCCTCACAGGATATTATCATTCTCTCTGACAACACTGAAGGACTAGACTCTTATTTTGACAGGAGGTCAGCATACTCTCCTTTTATTTTGACATCCCTACACAGGAAAGGCCTTGACAAAGGTGAACTATTCAGGAAATGGGAGAGACGGAAACAGAAGATGAGTCAACATCTGTCACCAGGGGCAACAGATGCCAAAATCTTACGGGCAATGGCCGTTCAATGAGTGTCCCATTGTCAAAAACCAAAGAGGAAGTTCAAACCAGCAAAGAGGAAGCAGCAGTTAGTGTGGTGACCTTTGACCACCGACTGTATCTGACTAATGCAGTTTTTTCCAACCACATTATTGACACATTTCTTCAAACTTTGTTGGAAATTAAAAAACAAAAAAACTCTTCATTTTCAAAAAAATAGCCACACATGCACAGTCGGTCGGTGGCATTTGAACACATAATTTATATTTCTCACAAGTACATCACTTTGAAAATAAGTGTTTGCAAACTGTAAATATATAACAACAAATCATTATGTATCTTAACCTTAATGAAAATACCTATTTTTCCTGCTGTTATTTATTTATTTTTTTATTATTTAAGTCAAAAAACGAACAAATGAGAGACTAATTAAGACTAATTAAGCACTGAGGCCAAGATTAGCACTTAAAACAATACAAAGACATGGGTTGGTTTAGCATGACATAAATGTTTCAGAATGGTTTTGATTTCATACCACTTAGACATTAAAGTACCTCTACAATTGAGATGGTATTGTAAACCATATGGTGATAATTACTTTATAATCTTTCGTGATAACATTCTCAAATTAAAAAGATGAAAAAGAACAATCTCTCCTTACAAAACAGTCCGCTAGAAATGTTCGTTTAGTTTAGTTATTGGCATTACGAGCAACATGATAAATATGGGAAAAATCAAAACAGAGAGCTTCAGCAAGAAGTTCAAACCCTACTTTATCTCTTGACTCTACACAGGAATTAGTCATAGCATAAAGTGGGAGAGACTGATGGATTACTGGTTTTAGAAAGTTAAAATAACTGTCTGTCATCCCCAAGACTGATGTGGAAAAGATGTCGAGGGGAGGGAGGGGGTTTCTGCAGCTGTATGATCGTCTCACATGAGCTCTGCTGGGGTAATGGCTCCTGTTTTTGTTTATCAGCCCAATTTAATATGTTAGCATGCTAATATGTACTAATTACTAATAGAAACAAAGAATAGAGCTATTTAATATCATCAGTTTTGCAGCTATGTATTTAGTTGTAAGTACTTGACAGATTATATGTTTGCACAAGCTGAGAAGTCAGAGGATCATTAAAGCAAACACAGTTCATTAGGGAGGTCATGAATGTCTCAACAAAACTTAGTGGAAAACCATTAGAGAGTCTTTAGGACTGTGATCATTTCTGTGTTTGTGTGAGAATCATGTGACAGCTTTGTTTCATTCGGGTCACCATGTGATTCTGCTGAAGAACAAACAACAGAAAGAGATAATTTCACTGCTGAACTGTATCAACATAACAGCCTGTCCTCAGTCATGGGTTTAAGTCCTGGAAGTCAATAGGTCACATGACAAAAATAGATGTTCTGGGTGACACCACATGCACAAAAACAATAAGACTAATTCTGCCCCTTATTTAGATGTCAAGATTATAACAACGGAGTGACTGACTGATGCCAGGCTACTATTCAGGTCATCAATAGCTAAACCCATAAGATCACAGTGTTGAGGGATAAACAAACTCCATCACAGGGATGAGCATAATTTCCAAGAGAGTATTTATTACCAAAAGTGGGACCATCTCCATATTGCAGGTAGATCAGAGGAAGAGCAAACTATATTTTTTATCGGAGGAAAGCCTGAGTCCCTGAAACGCTCATCAGACCTCGCCACAGAGCCACGGTCTGTTGGTAAAAAAGTTCTCCCATTCATTAAAATGTGGACAGTCTGTTTAGGTTGTGATGCTGCTGATAGCAGGAGAGTCTGAAAAATGATAGGTAGTTGCAGCTCTGCCATGGATATTTAAAAGAGTCAACTTTTCCTGAAATGTAACCTGATGTCCAAGTGCGGTGGCTAATCTGCTTAACAGCCAGCAGAGCCAAACAAAAGGAGAACAAACATGTTTATTTGCATTTGCAAATGGGTCAACACTCCCCAAGCACCTGTGGTGATCACCGCTATCCCCGGTTTAGTCTGAAACTACCCTCAATCAGACTGTCAATGTCTGAAATTAACTTTAATGAAATGCATTTCATGCGACATGCAGGCAGTTTGAATACCTTCCACTAGTGAGCAGCTATACCTAAAAGTTAAGTAAGAAACAGGAAGGGTTAATGTTTTTGTGTACTGTGGCAACAAAAGGAACAGAAATGCGGTTCAATGTTGACAGATAGAAGAGGAAATAAACAGACCGCTTATTTAAAAAAATCTTGACTGATTACATCAGTTACAAAACCAACATATTAATGTTGTTGCTATAGCAAAAAAAGTACTCTAATTATTATAACCAGTTACTTCTATTAATTCATGTAACAGTCTCTTTTTATAAACAATGATCTTTACCCTACCTTAAAAAAATAAATATTTTAGCCCAAACGTTCTTTTCTGAACTCCAGCTGTGTGTTTCTGAGCCTGAACCAAACCAGTTCTTCACCTCAGCGGTGACAAAAAAGTAAATAACGCCTTGGGGGCTTTAGATTATATAATACTTTTTGTGTCAATCTAAATTGCAGTTCTAAATTAGTTACTTTGTTTTTGTTTTATACCTTAAAAGATCTAAGATAATCTGATTTTTATGATTTATTTTGTTTTCCTCAATGTACTCTAGCAGTCAGCATCAAGAGTCACACACCGTTTGATTCAGGAGAACTTTAGGTTTCAGCATTTTCCATTTTAAAGTCCTAATTTGACCTTGTTTGAGAATGAATAGACTTAACCTTAACCCTAGAAAGTTACAGGCAATTTTTAATAACATTATCCCACGCAAACAAGACTTAGTGACACCACTGAAAAGCTGAAAAACTGCAGTTTACAAGGTTTTGTTGATTGCACGAGAAATTCAAAAGTTATTAAACATTATTTTTTTTATATTTATCTATTATTTATTACATTATTGATTATTACATTAAATTTTTTAGCCGCCAGTGGCTGTTTAATGTGCCAGGAACATTTTATCTACTTCCACTTTTTCGTGATGGATTGCAGCTGGTTTAATTAGATGACACTATTAGTCAAAGTGTAACGAGTTCAGGTTTAAATGACAGACTAAAGAGAACAATCTTAACACAAAGAGTGAGGTGAAAGAGCTTCACTTCCAGCAGAGTCTGTTAATGAATCATCAACAGTTGGAAACCAGTGAGAAAACTGTGGGAGACGACACAGCTGTTAATGTGAGTGTGTGTGACAGTGTGTCTTTTTGCAGTTTAGGTCTCACTGAGACATCACACGGCGGTGTTTCTGTCGAATGCCGACATTGTTTTTTTTCCATCCCAAATAAGGATCTTAGATGAATGAATAAAGGAGGGGGTCCAGTCAGGGAGAAGACCCCCTGATTTATCAAGATGAAAGTCAAAGTTCTTTCACAGTATGTAATCTCATTCACTGTCTTCCACTTACACACTACACACTGATACTGTTAATCACATGCTGTTTAATAATGCTGACAGAGCATATTCACTCCCTCCAGGATATTGCAGGCCTTTTTTTTGTGATCGTTGCAGCTTAAGATGTCTGAATTTGCAGGATTTTTTAAAAAGTCCCGATGACTGTTGCAATGTTTTGGGGCATTTTTTGGGACGAAATTGCAGGAATAAGTGAAAATTGCAAAAATAGTTGCAATTTTTGTTCACTTAAGAATTATAGTTCAATCATTTGTTCAAAAACTGGAGTGAACTTGACATTTTGCACACTTGACAAAACAGTTTGTCTTCATTTTCATAAAAGAAACACCCGGATACCGTTTTTCACGGTCTTCTGCCTCTGTTTTTGTAATCAGCTGCATCCTCTAAATGAAACAAGTTAGTAAATTCACTGATGTATGACTCAAAGTTCTGCGAGAAAAAATGATGACTGGTCAAATCTGCAGAAGAGTTGTGGTCATTGTTCAAAATTGCAAGTTGCATGGATATTTTTCTAATTTGCATTAATAGTTATGATTATGATATCCCAGAGGGCCTGATTATTCTTCCAGATAATTAAAGTGTTGTTTAGGATTTTTTATGTGCAATTGCACAAGGCACCAATCCATGGACAGTGTATTACTAGTAGCAGATGGCCAGTTTGGAGAACAAAGCTAAGCAATGTAGACCTACTTCTGTTCACAGGGGCCGCATGGAAATGTATCTTAGCCCAATTAAATAACTTCACCTAATATCAATTTTAATATGTTATGTTGAGAATATTTTCAGTGCTTTAGCTCACCATCAGACTGCCCTTTCCTTTGGCATGAAACATTTCTTAGCTGTTAAACTCCTGTATTCCTGTGCATGCTGAACGTTGTATATTGGCAGCTGTTTGGTCAGAAAGTGGTGTTACAGGATCAGATTGAATTCAAGCTTCTCGTGTTTTAAAATGTCATATATGGTGTGTGTTTACGTTTCACTGTGTTCTGTCGAGTTGGACTGAATATAGAGCAGGACTACATGCTTGACACAGAGACCACTCGATGTTTGCAGCAATCATTTTTCTAAAGGGGATTATGTAAAATCACTGCTGAAAAAAGCCAGAGGGACACTTGCTGAAGAGCAGTGCTGCAACTAGCCGTCAGGTAAGGTATCACTAAGCAGAAAAAAGTTAAATCTTTACTGAGACAAGGACTAAAAATATAATAAACAACCCACAGGGCTCAGTTAAACTGATTTTGTACCAAACAGCATCTGCTGGAGGTGACGTGAACCCTTTTTTTTATCCTGCTCTGCTCTGAATCCTCATCAAACTTGTTCTGATTGGAAAATTAAAACCTCATACTGGTTTTTAATGTTTTGTGGCTCCAACCTAAACAGAGAATGTCCTCCATCTGCCCGTCTCTCTCAATGTGATCTCACGCTGACACACACACACACACACACACACACACACACAAACACACACGCAGGAGCTTCATTAGGGATGATATTAGTGTGAACCCATTAGAACTCCCTTCCCCCTCAACACACACCCACACCCACCACAGGGGTTCACAGATATGAAGCCAACAGCTGGATCCAACTCACACACGTACACACATTTACACACAAACACACACACACACACACACTCATACACAAACACACACAGAGTCAGATCTTTTCCGGTCTGGCAGGAGACCACAGTGGGGCAAGGTCTTCACTCTGTGTGTGTGTGTGTATGTGTGTGTAGCAGTCAGAGATAAGCATGTCAATGCCACAGAGAGATAAAATTCAGGATGAAGCCCCCCCATTTAACACACACTCATACACACACACTCACAAACACACACACACACACACACTCTAACGGCAGTTTGAGCCAATCAGATAGTGTCCCAGCCTTCAGCTCATTAACAGACTATCAGTTTCCCTCCAGGAGAGATTTTAACTGCTCATTAACACAATTAATTGATGCTCATTAGCTTAATGAAGCTGCAGGTTAACAGACAGAACAAAGTCCGCAGTGTTCAGATGAGATCCTTGTTTTTTTTTTTGTTTTTTTTTTTGTAGAACCTGTTCAAAATGGGAATATTGCACCAGTATTCAATAAAAGTTATGTAGCCAAAAGGATGAATAGGATACAGGGGTATAATTTTTTGAATATATTAACTATGCAACCCACCAGCAGAAGATTTAAAAGTAGATAGCAGCAGTTATCAGCCAAATAAGAGGAAAATTAGGAACCAAAAATGTTTGCAAACTATGGAGACAATGATGTCTGGAAGATCTTTACCACCAAGCAGCTGACAAGATCGACGTGGAGATCAATGCAGAACAATCCCATGTGCCTCCATTACTTCCTGATCATGGACACAGCATTCAATCAGAATTCAGTATTCACCCGAAACAAGGAATAAAGCCATGTTACATCTTTGTTATTGTTTAGAAAGCGCTGCCAACATATATGTTATACCTACCACTAAACACTTCTGTTAGTACACATCATGCCCATCATGCATCTTTTGGTTCTGCGACCAAAATAAGACACTGGAGCAGCATCGTGTTTGTATTTTCAGGTTCAGACAAAACATACTCAGTGTAAATAAGGCTCTTTGTCACAGAAAAATGAGGCAATGTCCGTGTGGAAAGGCCTTCTGACAGAGCCGAGGAGTTAATTAAACACTTTGAGTCTTATCAGCTTCACCAGTGAACACACATGTTAACACTTATGAGCTTGTTCAACACAGTTTAACAATGTGGCAACACAAGTTGACAGTCTTTAAGCCTCAACAACCGAGGGAAAAGAAACAGTGATACAGTACATGGAAAAGAAACATACACACAGATAAAATATAATTAAGGTTTTAATTGGTAACATGTAATAATAATAACGTGTGCTATCTCTGCTGTACCTGTCATTAGAGTCTGTGCAGTGAAAAGCTTCATGAACTGTTGTAATGAGACTGATAAGTGAGATTTCCACCCATGCTGTAGACAGTCTTCACATCATTGATTTACTGTGCAGACTAATAACACTCTGAGGAATGTTTTATTTATTAGACAGCTAGCAGCGGCCACCACTCCTTCCATTGTTTTTCAATGTAAACACGAGGGCAGCAGTGTTGACAGGCTGGGTGGCTGCTGCATTTGTGAATTTGCCACGCTCTTTATCGCTGCCATCTGACGATTGACGTTTGCACTTGCTGAGGTATTTTGCTGTAAGAAAATGGCAACCACAGGAACCGCAATGAAAAAAATGTGATAGAGGAGGCAACTTTCATGCTTTGTGCCTGAATTCAACACCCTTTTCACTTACAAGAAAGAAAAATATCAGTGAGGAGAAAATGGTCTTGGAGTTGCATCACTTTTACAGTGTGTCTGGGACAATAAAAACTAAAAATATTAGTCAGCTTAACTTGCTATATTAGCTATTTGTCATAATGTGGCACATAATGCTAAACATGTCATCTGTTATTCACTACTTTAAGTGGGTATCATGTTGTAGATGACTTTAATAGGACCACATGTAGCCAAAAGCTTCTTTAGCCCTGCTGCCACCCAATCAAAACACAGATTACCAACGTAATGCAAGATTCATCCACATTTTTGAGTAAAATTCATCCAATAAAACATCTCTACTCACTACTGAATGACCCATGCTGGTGTGGTTACAGAGGAATGAAACACAGTCATTGTGTTACAGTCATATGGGAGTGTCAGTGGATGAATCTTAATAAATTCCCTTCCTGTTGAACAGCAGCATCCGAGTCAGACTGCACTGACTGACCTTAAACGGAAGAACCGACTGTCCGCCGGACGTTCACTTCCCGGGGAGCACAATGGCCGTTGTTCTAGACAGGATGTGACATCATACTCAAGGACTTTGGAGGAGAAGGGAGCTGATCTGATTGAAATTCAATTTCTCCTGAAAAATGAAGGACGGAAGATGATATCTGTCCATCCATCTTCTGGTGCACGTCAACACCACTGTTACAGCCAAAAACTCATTGTTGTAGATCTACTCAAAATGTAAACACACTTGTCGCACATCAGGCTCTCGGGTCCTGTATCTGTATGTAATTTTTTTGTCCTTGTGTAGATAAAAGAAATAATCACAGTAAGAGGAACGTTTATGTAAAAGGTTTTGCAGTTCTGGGGCTGAATTAGGACCAAAATGGCAAAAATAAATGACATTGTGACGAGGTGTATCTACGTACATACATATGTATTTACGTATACAAAATACATTAACAAAATGTGTTACTAAGTGCTTGTAATTTTAACATTTGCATATACATATATAAATGTAGCATGGGTTAAGTTATTTTCTTTTAATTTGGAGGATTTGTTTCTCATTTCTCATTGGTCCTTGTGCACCAGCTGCAGAATAAACATGTCACCCTGAGGCTCCTCCTGTTAAACTACTGTCTGAATAAAGCAGTAAATAACGTTTATATAAGGGACACCATATGTCTGAATGGAAAAAAGCACCACTTTAAATGAACGACAAAACAAGCAATGTTACGCATTTGACGTCTGAAAAGGACTTCAGTTTAGAGCACCATTTATTCAGAGTAATCGAATGTTTGTCTTGTGGCAGGAGAGAAGCATCTAAATTCTAAGCTGTGTTGACTTGAATAAACATATACATGCGGTGGTTGGTCTGTCTTATGTAACAGAACTAATGTATTGCCTAAAATCTTTTAAAAAAAATTTTAGTGTTCATTGAGGCATTTGTGAATCTCATTTTAGCTCAGGAGACTCACAGTGGATAGAAATGACTAAAGTGCTGCTAATGAGTCTCACTGTTTGTAGAGTCATTTCCTCAGTTAGCAGCCTCCGTACATGTGTGAGTGTGTGTGTGTGTGTGTGTGTGTGTGTGTGTGTGTGTGTGTGTGTGTGTGTGTGTGTGTGTGTGTGTTTGTGTGTG
>JAQMCX010000011.1:5056388-5114506 GCA_029814765.1 Acanthurus leucopareius | reverse complement strand
TGTGTGTGTGTGTGTGTGTGTGTGTGTGTGTGTGTGTGTGTGTGTGTGTGTGTGTGTGTGTGTGTGTGTGAGAGAGAATGAGTGTGTGGGAGGGTGGGAACAGTGGCTAGTCAGATTCCGACATAATAACTGCAGGGTCATTAACAGGAAATACCAACAAACAGACTTGGTGAATGTATATGTGTGTGTGTGTGTGTGTGTGTGTGTGTGTGTATAAAACAGAGTTCCTGTCCAACATTTACCCAAACAATCTGTCTGCTCCACAACTGTCTTTCTGTCTGGAACTATTTTTATCCGAGCGGTTAAAACTGGAATGACAGCAAATTACAATCAGAGATGTTAATATAAAGCTAAATTGCGACGCTTTAGAAGAAATATTCTATTGACTTTACTGACTTTACTGTTATAACAATTCTCTCCTCTGCCATTTTTGATTTATGGTCTTATATAGATCACAGATTGAATCATCAGTGACTCTTCCTGGACAAATATTCTTCCCCTGAACATTAACTATACACAGTTATCAATAGCTTTATTGAACTATTGCAGTTTATAAACTAAACTGATTTTTAACTGAGTCCACTGACACTGGATTAAAACAACTTAAATCACACAAAGAAGTTCCTCTCTGGTAAATATATAAATACAACAGCTGGGTGGATCCGTACCTGCAATAACACAGAGGAACTGAGGATGTGTATCTTTGCACTTTATTATATATTTATATATAATCATGTTTCATTATGTTTTTCCTTCCTGGGGAGTTTTTTTGTTGTCTGGGAAACAAGCAGACAAAATAACAAAACCATCCGATAAAACCCACACGCTCACAGTAACAATAAAAACATGCGGATATTTAAAAAGCATTTTATCTTTACCATAGAGGTGTTACTTTCTTTCATGAGATTAAAGTCATTTGGGGCGAGACTCTTCGCTGCAGTGATGAACGACAGGAGCTGAGGTGCTGAGATCCTTCACATACAGCTGCTTGACTCAACCACAGGTTAGTGCCAGCTGTCAATCGAGATGTGACACACGCCCTTTTTTAACAACATATAACTCACTGAAACCAAACTCTTTAAACACTTAAATGCTTGAACATATGCCGGCTTTTGAGAATGACCTAACATGGCCATGTGAGAGCTGTGAGGTCAACTATGGTGACTCTCCAGTAATTTAAAACTTTTTAAAATGTAGTTAAACTTTATGTAGCTACACTTCTTAAAAGCATCAGCTCGTGTCATCTTTTAGTTTATGGCCCAACAATGGTGAAAGAAGTACTTTGGTCTTTTACTCCGATCTTTTAGCTTAAAGATAAAGTAAAATACTGCACTTCTACTACTGTTGATATAACTCTGTTACAAGTAAATGATGCATTTAAAAAAGTCTGTGAAGGTGGGGTCCATTGTAGACTTGATGGGAGCTTGTGACCTTCCCCATATAGGAAGGATAGATGTCTTACTGTATCTTAATCTATAGGCTATAGATAGGTTACATATATAATTTATGTGTTGATTCCACTTTGTATTATTACTTTGAAACATCAAAAGTGACTGTCAGTATATCTGCTGCATTGTGATAAAATAAAGGGTATAATTTGACCAAAATATGGATTGACCAAGTTGAGTACAAATAACCTATTTAAAATTTTGCCTTTAATTACTTTAAATTCTACCAAATTGATCCGGTGTCACATCTGTCACGTATTCAGGTTTAAATTATCTGATATGTATGTTGTTTGTTTGCTTTTGGTTCTTAAAGCATGTTGGAGATTAATTGGCGTGTTTCAGCGCTCAGACGCAGAAATGAGATTACAGCCACGTTGACTCCATTCACACTGTGGTGATAACTGAAGAGGAAACACCCAAACACACACAGACACACACAGACACACACTCGAACATTGCGGTGAAGGAGAGGAAACACCGTTACACACTCTCTCTCTCTCTCTCTCTCACACACACACACACACACGCACACGCACGCTCTCACAGAGGGAGGGATGGTCTCCGCGCGCTCAGTTCTCAGTTTCACTGACTTCATCTCAAACTCTGATGAACTCTAGTTGTTGCTATTTTTCCTCCTTAGTTTCTCCCTTCCAGTTTCGTCTAATCTCACTTCTGACTCAGAAACCTGGACCCTCGTGCGCTGCCTCGAGAGGACTGGCAACCCGGTCCACGCACGAGACCCTCCAAAGAAACAAGGAGCAACAGGAGGTTTCACGAGTGAGTCACACAGGGAACCACACTGGGTTAAAGGACACCCTTGAGACACCCTGCGGCTCTCTATCCTCCTCGGTACCGGTTTTACCATCAACTGGACCCACCTTCAACCGGGACATCTGCGGTGTGAGCGGTAAGGTAACTTCAACTCCCCGTTAGTTAGAGCAGAAACGGTAACCGTACAGCCAGCGAGCAAATGACGGATAGCGGACAGAGAAAAATGACGACTGTCAGAGTTGTTGAAGAAAAGTTTTCAGTCGTGAAACTTCAAAACAGAATTTTTTTTGATTCTCTAATGCGACTATTTTCCGGTTAAACTGAGTGTAGACCGGCTGTAGGCCTAAGATTGTAAATATTAGTATTTAATAGAACGGATTATTTATTCATCAAAATCAATTAACTAAATTAACTAACAAAAAGAGAATAAATATTAGTCGTAAACCTTTTTTTCGTTATTTGGTGAAAAGAAGCTCCAAATCCTTTATTTCAGTAAAGCAACTTAAATCTTAAAATTATATATTTAACTTAAACATCTTGATAACTAACTTTTCTCAATCACAAACACGCTATTCTTCAATTCAGCTGACAGGGCCGGACCAAGAAGTTTTGGGGGCCTTGGGTAAAATATCTAAGTGTCCTCAGTTTTCTCATTCTGTTTGTTTCTCTGACTGTTTCTGTCTGATTTCATGTCAAAGTCTGAGAGATTTAGAAGTATTTAACTATTGATGAGAAAATTGATACCTCTTTAATTTCCGTCATCAGATATGTAGCCACAGCCAGCAGTTGCCCAGTTTAGCAGCATAAAAGGAAGGTTGTAAACAGGAAAGCCATCAGCATGACTGTGCTTAAACCAAACCAGCATGAAAGAATGCACAGTTTTGCAAGATGTGTCGGACAATCACATGGCCAGAGCAGCAGACAGGCAACCAGAGGAAGCTCCTGAAAGTTACTGCTCAGACGTTTAACACCAGCTGAAATGGTGAATTGTTTTGTCACCAGCTTGATTTTTTTTATGAATAAAACAACTGAGATTTACCTGTAAATTTGTAATATTAGTTACCTTTTGGGTTGCATGCAAGTTGATTTTGTTACCTTTAAACAGAGCCAGGCTTGCGTTTCCCCCTTCCTTTTAGCTATTATGCTAAGCTAAGCTAACCATCTGGTGGCTGTGGCCTCATATTTACTGTTAAAACAGCTAAGTTGTATCAGTGTTGCCATCTAACTCTCTGCATCCGAAAAAAAAACGTGATTTATTGATTGAAATAGCTTTGACTTATATTAAAACATGAGATTCATGTTTTAGTGGCTGCCACCTTCCTTCAGATATGTGTTTTTTAGCATGTTCTTGTGTATTCAGTCTAACATATTTGCTGTTTTGGGGAAATTTGGGGTTTGTGCATCTACAAATTTAGCTGAAATTCTGTGAGAGTCAACAGAATTTAGACAGATATGAGTTTTTAAAGCTGGAAGCTGAAAAGTCTGCAGCTGCTGATTCTTATGGCCTCTCTGGATTTTAAGTTTGTTCTGATCTCATGTCTGCTGATTCTTCTTGATTGTTGATTTGTGTCTTTGTGGTGCAGTTTTTCCCTCCATCATGCATCCCAGCCTGGTCCTGGTTCAGGTCCTGGTTCTGGTCCATTCTGCAGCACCATACTCTCTGGATCAGGACCACAGTCTAGAGTTCAGCGGTCCTCCCTCCTCCATGTTTGGTTACTCTGTCCTGCTGCATCATCATGGAACTCATAACTGGTCTGAATCTATTCACCTCATCTGATATTGATTTGTATTTGATCCTCTATTGATTTATTATACTGCAGATCTTCTAGTGTCACTCTGTTCTCCTTCAGCCAGTCTGCTATCGAGTCTCTACTGAACCTTATTTGACCTCTGTTTATCTTACATTAATAATAATAATATTAATAATAAAGACAACCTGCTTTTAATCATTTTTTAATCCACTACTTATTGTTGAGATACTATTTATCTTTTCATCTTCTGCTATTGATCCTCTTTCGGTCCTATGCTAAACATGTACTCATCCTCTATTGAGCCACTGTTGATCTTTAAATACTTTTTTTTCATCTGCTATTCTTCCCATTTTAAATCTGACTACTGTCCTGTCAAAGCTGCAGAGATTGATAACTTGAGATTAATTTATCAATATAGTAATATTCTTCACTATAGTCTAAAAATGGATTATACTCTTGCCTCCTTCACAGTAGATCTGTGAAGTTGCGTTTGTTTGCATGTTAATTAGCTTGTTCTTGTTAATGAGAGAAGCTCTTTGATGTTTCACACACAGATGCCATTCAGACACTGAAGAGAGACAGATCTTGTCTAACTCTCTCTTTTTCCCTCTCTCTTAGGTTGGTGGTTGGAGCCCCAGTTGCAAACTCGTCCTCCACTCCTTCAGTTCAGTCTCCAGGGGCTGTTTACCGCTGCGAAATCACTGCTGAGTCCCGCCGCTGCCAACACATGCATTCAAGTATGTTTCTGTCTTTTCTCCAGCATTTAAAATACTCACACTTCCACACACCTAATGTGCGCACATTGTCTTGTATTCTTTTGTAGAGCTACAATGAACATGTGCATCAACCCTTTGTAGTCTCAAATACACCGCTTTTCATAGAAGTCACTGTATTTTAAGTCAAAGTCCCAAAAATCTGACAGACCAGTGTGCACCAAAGCAGCAGCTGCACCCTCCATTCATGGTAATGGGCTTTCTATGGGCAATACCAGTAAAACAGTGCTCAGGCTGACAGCAGCATGTTGTGCTACAGAACACAGCTTCCTTTATTTCCACTTCTGCAGAGAGCTCAAGAAATAAATGAAGAATGTCTGGCAGAAAAATGGATCCTTGCTCAGCTTTGTTTCCCAGTACAGGGCAACAAACTTGTTTTTGACAATCAAAAATGTAGAAATTCATGTAGTTCATATACAACCTTTTACCTCACAATCACAAAGAGGAGGGATAAATGACTACAGCTGCAGTTTTCAGAGTTGTCTTTGTTGTGTGTGATACCACAAAACCCCTGTTTCAGAAGTGTCAATATCAGTGTCATATCCTGGATATAAATGTCTTTTTTTGCTAGTATGATCACTTCTCTACCATGCTAACAGTCTGTTGGTCAACTGTGACCTTTAACAATAAAATACTACTCAACTTCATGTGAAAGCTGCATGTGTGAATCAGTGGAAACCGCGAAATTTATTTATCTGTTTGTGCGCAGACGTCAGTAAGTGTGGGAAGACGTGTGAAGGAGACAGCGATCACCAGTGGCTGGGAGTCAGTCTGTCCCGACAACCTGGAGACAATGGAGGACACATCCTGGTAAAACACACACACACTGTCTCTGTTTCTTCTCTGATTGGTCAGCTGGGCGTTCCTGTGTCTCTTCCTCCATGTTTATGACAGTGGCTAATTTTCAACAGTGAAGACAAAGATGAGAAAGAAAAATACTGTATAATCTGCCGTTTGTCAGTAACACACCACATGATTCAACCTTTTTCAGATGTACACTTGTGACATTTTTCATTGTGTAAATGTTCTGGCAATTTCACATTTCATGGTCATTTGTCTTAATTAAAGCCTGAGTCATTTTAACATAAAAGTCACAAAGGCAAGTAACATGTCTATAACATCTTAGCACAGCTCAAGACTGAAGTAAATGCTGTTAGATTTGCATAAAGGCTACAGCAGCTGAGTGTTAACACACAGAAAGAGACTTGAGGTTGTTGAGGTTCCTGTTCAGTGAGCTCTGATACGAGCTTCGGTCAATTGCCTGCATTTGCACTCATGAAACTCCATTTTCAATATATATTTTTGGCACCTTACTAGGAGCTCTGTCATGAAATTAAAATGTATATTTGTCAGAAAAATAGTATTTATTATCTCTAGTGTTTGTTTTGACCTGGGATCAAAATTTTATGTACAAAAAGAAGACATTTAAGCTTAAGTCATTGAGATGATTATCACCTGTGCACCATGAGAGATGACAGTGTGTCTCAGCAGCACAGACCCTAAAATGTCAGTCAAACACTGCAAAGAGAAACATCCATCTTGAAACTCAAGTCTTAGTTTCCACTGATGTGTCCAATATAGTTTTATTCCCTTCAGAAAAATTTAAACTTTTTTCACTTCAGTTTAAAGGCTAAAGAGCAAACAGTCATACAATAACAAGTTCAGTTTGTAAATTTATTAGAAATTACACCTGTGAGAGAACTGAGAACACTTTCTTCATATTGATGCTTTCCAGCTCATTGCTGTTTTTCATCAGAGGCACAGCATATCTGTAGCTTTAACCATACAGGTCCTGTCAAGCTTGAATGCAGCCATATTGGAGCATCAATGTAACAACAAGCAGTGTGTGAAATCAACGCACATCATTTCTAAACATAGATGAGGTCTATTTTTATCATTTCAATTATGTCATTCTGAGAGGGGATATTTGCCATTTGCCTAACTGTGACCGGCTCTGTTACACAGTATATAAAAGATTGTAACAGGAATGCTTTGGGTTTAAAATAAATACACAGCAGGACTGATGATGTTACACACACTTACAACACACAGACGCACAATCTATGTCACAGTGACATGGATCATTTGAAGTACAACACTGGGCTTCTAACTTGTGTTATTGTTAGTAATGAGTTCCTGTCACATGTTGTTTGTCTTCTTCATGCTGTATGTTTGTGTGTGTGTTTTTGTGTGTGTGTGTGTGTGTTTGTGTGTGTTCAGGCATGTGCTCACCGCTGGAAAAACGTCTACTATTCAAAGAAAGACACTCAGAACCACAAGCTGCCTAACGGAGTCTGTTATCGCTATGGCAACGACCTGAACCATGCCCAACCCATCATCCCCTGCTACAGAGGTACACACACACACACACACACACACACACACACTCACACACACGCACATCATACAATAGTCATAAGTAGAACGAATAATCAACATACGTTACTTTGGGCTTTTGTTGAACTGCTGTGGAGGTCCAAATGTACTTAGGTTTAAATAACCTTAATTTTAAACCTCAAGAAACAAGTGGAAGTATTATTTTTTTTTGCATATTTTTGGACCACCTTGTGAAAGTTACACCAATCATCGCTCTTTTAGTTCTATTTTTGTTCTCTGCTAACTTCTCAGAAAAAAATAGCCGCCCTTTTTGCTGCTAAGATGCTCCTCTGTGTTCACCAGCTGGTCTTTCTGCTGTTGGGTGCTGGAGAGGAAACTGTCATTTTTGAATTTTACTAACTATGTTTTGGCCTCACTTCTTTTGTTTATTTGTGTGTGTGTGTGTGTGTGTGAGTGTGTGAAAGCAACACCTGTTTTGCTGGGGAAAAAAACAAAAAGCATTTGGGTTTTATCTTGTTTTTTGTGTTCGTTCACCCACATGTTTGTCTGTTCATTTTATTTTTGCTTGTGTGTCTTTTAGACTACCAGAGGAAGTTCGGTGAGGATTATGGGTCATGTCAGGCCGGTACTTCCAACTTCCTGACAGAGGTTAGTAGCACACAGACAGCGAGCCTCTTTAAAATCCTGTTTGTCGTCACTGTTTCCGCTAGCAGAATGAATGTGATCCATCACTGCTGTTCAATGTATAACTTCAGAGGGACATGATGCTCTGAAAATCTGGAGCCTGTTTGTTCTTATATTGGAACTCTGTTCTTAAAATATTGGAACTCAGTTTTAAAATATTAGAAAAGAGAATATATGTCAGCTTCCTGTATAGCACATGAAAGCTCACAACTTGCATTTTAGAGGAGAAAATGTTACACGAGTCATGGTTTTGTAATGATAGAGATATTTTACAACCCCGACTGAGATGTAGGTCACATTTTATTATAAAAATCTGTAAAAGGTAGAAAAACTGAAATCTGTCCTTTTCTTTCAGGATCTCATCATCATGGGAGCTCCAGGGACGTCATATTGGACAGGTTCAGTTCTGGTCTTTAACACATCCAGTAAAGGGATATCAGTGTACCTGGATGATGGAACTGGGGCCGTCAGCTTCGGAAGCTACCTGGGTAACAAATACACCTGCTACTTTACCAGTATTTCTAATGTAATATTGCTATTGCTACCAATATGTAACAGTATTTTCCATAGTTCCTGCCCGGTCAGCTTTGTCTGTGCCAATTCAAGCCAAGCTAGTGTAAACCAAACATTTGATGCTACTACTTGATATTAAAAGTGTCCCACTGGCGAAGTAGTGGGATGCTTTTGTGTAGGAGAAACTAGAAATGTCGCTGCATGAACGTTCATTGTTTTTTAAGTCATTGTGCAACAAGGTTAATTCTCATGTTGGTCCTTTAAGCTTGCTGCAGTGGCAAATGCACAGGTCTAAGCTCTGATATGTTATCAACACAGGATGCAGGTTTTAGTCATCTATGTAACTTCTGAGAAGGACTCAGCAGATACACTTCACTTTAATACAACCCAGCTGTCTACATCACAACTTGCATTTCATTTGCATTTTTACATGCATAGATGTGACCAGATGTGCCCCTCCTTCATTTGTTTCTTCAGTCTTTGGCACTGCTGCTGCTTCCTGCAGCAACTTGCTTACTCATCTTAAAATTAGCAAGTGTATATATTCACCTTAACATAGCTGAACAGAAATATATTAATAATTTTTAACTGATTAATCAAGAAATCAAGAAAGATATTAAAAAGACAAAAATACAAAATAACCTGATTGACATGAGCTGTGACAGTGTTAACAAAAAAAAAGTTAGTAAACATTTCAAGTAAAGTACAGTAAAATGAAACCAAATTAAATCCAAAAGCCTCTTAAAGAAGGAAACAAAGCCACTTGACTTGATGATAAATGCAACAGATCTGTGAGAAAAGTTCAATTTAATAGGAGAGATCAATTATTTTAACCTTACTTAGCTGCTGCTGTTGCTTGTAATGAATCATTTTAAAAATATTTAGTTGCTCAGGATACATAACCTAATTTGGTATCATTTTGAGTTCTCAAGAAAAATTGTATTCGTAGTTTCTCTGTGAGTACACGGCATGTTATAAGGACATTACATTTACAGTAAGTGACATTCTTCAGATGGTGAGGAGCATGATGACAGGGCTCCACCCTAAAGAGGTAGCCTAGCTATGGTTACCAAAGGGGCGGATGATGATGTTGGACTGAGTGGATGGTTTCAACACACATTTGTTTACTTGAGTGCATTCCATTTAAAAAAAAAAAAGTTTTACACACTGTCTAAATTTTTTTAAGTCAGGGTTGTACAAAAAAACTTTACCAAGGAAGGGTGGACATGACATGACGAGGGAGAAATGAGTTTTCTGCAGAAAAACAGTATCACATTTTATTAAGTGCTCATCAACATATAGTTTGTACTGAGTCACAATAAAACTGGTTGTTCTCAGTGTTTGAGAGGTGACCACAACTGTGATAAACAGGATGCTGAGCAAAAAAGTGTGAAAAATGTTCTCGACTTGAAAGTGGTTTTTTGCTCTGACCTCACAAGAAAAAAATATCTTCCTCATTCTCACCATGTCAGAGAAGATAGAGAGCGATGACAGCAACAACAGCGATGAGAAGAGGCTATGTCAGTAGCACAAGCTCAGGCTGCAAGTTATACACAGCAGGATGTAGTGGCTGACATTAAGAGCGAGGTTTGGTTTTAATGCTGTGGTTGCATTTGGGTTACTTTCCCTCGCACAAACAAACCCCTACACACACACACCCCCTCACAGACACACACTATATTCACTACACATCAAACCACCAAAAAAAACCAAGTCTAACCTCTTTTTGTGTTGAGAAATTCAGTGTGTGTTTTAAGATTTTTAAATCTTTGATTTTTTTACATTAATTTCTTTAAAATTTATTTTTAAAAAATGCAGATGAGGCGAGACTGAGATGTGTATTCCTTTTTTAAGTTGCACTATGTTATAGTCATGAGCTTGCAGCAATATTAAAAAAAACAGTAATCCTTTTTAGGGAACGTGCCTACTTGTGGAATTTCCCAAATTGGGATCAATAAAGTACATCTATCTATACTTCACTAAGCTAACTGCTAACACCCTATGAAACGCTAAGCACTGCTTTTAGTAGAGGAACTACTATTTTAATCTTTCAAAATGTCCCTTGTAAAATGTGTCATATGATTAGTAAAATCTTAAATTGAAAAGTGACTAGTAACTTTGATTAAATGCAGTCATGTCAACAGTGCAATATTTTCTAAATGCACTAGGAGCATAAAGTAGCGTAAAACAATAAAAAACTCAGGTAAGGTACGAATACCTCTGCACTTACAAATTTTCCACCACTGCAAAAGTCTGAATGTTGACACTGTATCTTGCTGTTTTTCAGGTTACTCTGTCGGAGCCGGTCACTTCCTTAGTCCTGGTTCTCTGGAAGTGGTGGGTGGAGCGCCACAATACAACCAGAGGGGAAAGGTAGGACCTACGCAAGTCGCTGTTTATTTGTCTGTTTATGAACTACCTTGAAACTGTTTGTATTATGTTTTTGCCAACTTGAGACAGTTTTGCAACAACAAGACAGTCTCATTGTCAGTCTCTCTTGATAGTGCTGTGATAAATTGTAGACTTGTGATAAAAGTGACTGAGTTTTTGTTGATACTGTGTGATGGTTAAAGTTGTGCATATGTGATGTGCAGGTCTACATCTTCACAGTAGAAACAAACATGCTGCATGTCGTCTCTCAAGTGTCCGGAAAAGAGGTAAGAAGCCACTTAGCCTTCACATCCTCCATTCAAAACAATGAAATACTAAGCACCTAGCGTCTCTTTGATTGTGTTTATGTAGCTGGGATCTTACTTCGGCTCCAGTGTGTGTGCGGTGGACCTGAACGCTGATGGTTTGTCAGATTTGTTGGTCGGCGCTCCCATGGCGACAGGTGTCACCAGGGAGGAAGGAAGGGTACATGTGTACATCAACCAGGGTGAGGTGAGTACACAAACGTATAAGTGGGCAAATGCTATTTAGGTATTAAACAGTAACTATTAATCTTGGATCTGTCAGTGGTGCAAATATGGCTGACTGTGGGATCAGGGTTTTCCGTCTGTGTGCCAATTCAACACTACATATTTATTCCAGACAGCATTGACTCAATGTACCACTTAGCACTGACGCATGACAATTAAACTGGAACTCTAAAACTCTGCTTCCAGTGAAATACAGTCTGCAAAACTTTTTTCTAGGTTTTTTCACTTCCCCTAAGTTTTTATTTCTTCCAGCTGTGAGCAGAGCTGCTCCTCTTAGAAGTGTGAATACGGGTTCACTTTGCTCAATTCAGTTGTTCTATCCAGTTGACTTTACAAATTCATTCTCATTGATTGTGTAGTTTCTTCCTTCATGTACATCACTATTCAAGTGAAACTCAGCATGTACAAAGGTAAATGAAGGCATCACTCTGAATACAAAATTAGGCCTATACAAGTACTGTTTAAGTTAACAGCTCTGCAGCCACTTATATGTGACAGTTATCATCATATTTCACATTATATTTTTCTCATATTTCATTTTCCAGTCCTATAAAACTTTTAACAAGGAGGCTAGTAATGTTTGGGTACCTCACAATTTGACTCAAATCCAATACAGACAGCTGTAACTGGATATAGGCAAACTAAAGTTACTGTCAGTGACTTAAAATTAATGTCTTTTTCATCACCTGTAGGGCTATTTAAGTTATGCATTCTTCATAGTTTTTTTTCTTCTTCTGTTGCTTTTAAATGGCTGGATAAATAGCACCACCAGCTGTTTGTCTCAATGCACCCAACTCTAAATTGTTTTGCACTACAGTAAAAATTTTTAGTTCATTTTCACATTTTACTTTACAAAATCTCTGAAAATCCTGTTAAAATTTGGTCCACATTTGGTTGGAAACTTTCTGAGGCTCAACAGGACACTAAAAAATCAAGGATTTTATATTTTCAAATACTTGCTGTTGTTTTGTTGAACTGGCATAAACCAGGATCCTAAAACTAAAGCATCTAAATGGAATTCAGCCATCATTTATTTTATTGTTAACACCTGTCTGTATGACTTTCTCTCAGGCGAAGCTGGTGGAGGCGGAGTTCCAGTTGACTGGCAGTGACGCCTACGCCGCCCGGTTTGGACAGACCATCGCCGACCTGGGAGACCTGGATGACGACGGTTACCCTGGTAATGACAACACCTGCACAGTCTGACCAATCGGATTTACTCTGGTTAAAGTATATACAGCAGTACTTTGAGTACTGCTTCAATTATTGCCATAGTTAACAGCACTACAATACGACATCTGCTATGTCTGATACTATTAATAACTATTCTGTTTTTACAACAAACACTTTTGCAAATAATATTTACAAGTACTGTAACACTGTATTCTGCATACTGCTTCTAACTCTACTGATACTACTACTACTCTCACTGCTGCTAATACTACCTGCAAACACAATATCTTGTACCACTGCTTATGGTACCTCAATTCTGCCTCCACTGTTTCCAATACTACTACTAAACATTACAAAAGCTTGAACTACTGCTGATTCAGTAGTAGCAATAGCACAACATTAACTCTTCCACTGGAGCAGCTGGAGTCTCACTTCAGTGGCAGTACAGGTTAAGTTACATAAGTTGTACTTAAATAGATAAAGCGCTGCTGTTTAACATTAAACATAGATATGCTGCCTCACAAATTAGTCTAAAATGCTAAACACTAAAACCCACCCATCAACATCGACGACAGAGAATCATCACTTACTTTGACACAACGCCCTCACACATGCAGCAACCTCACAGTTTGAGTGTGTGTGTGTGTGTATGTGTGTGACAGAGGGTGGAGGGTGTTATTAAGTTCATTAAAACTGTAATGACAAACTGTTCCTGCTTTGTAAAGGATGCTGCCTTCTAATCTGCCACAGCTATTTAAAAGTGTGTGTGTGTAAGTGTGTGTGTGTGCTGGGTGTGTGTGTTGGTTCCAGTAGCTCTCTCTATAAAAAAAGGGAAAAAAAAACCCAAACAAACTTTTTTTTCAGAGACCTCCCATCATCAAAGAGCTCAGGTTAAATATTAAAGGACCATGCTGTTATTTTCTCAGGTTAAAGTGCTGATACTGAATGTTTTCAATCTGCTTAACATTTTCCAAAAGGGCCTCAGCCGGTGCTTTAGAAACACTGAAACCAGTTTGTAGGTAACATGTTTAGGTTAGGCTGATGGGCTGGTAAATGAAGACAGAAAGTCCTCACAAAACCCATAACATTGACTTCTTTCTGCATGTGTGTGTGTGTGTAGATGTGGCTATTGGTGCCCCACAGGAAGACGACCTAAAAGGAGCAGTATACATTTACAATGGCAGGAGCGAGGGCATTTCCCCAACCCCATCTCAGGTATATAACCATTATAATACTAATAGTAATACTATTACTAATACTAATAAACACAACTCTGGATTTTACATGGCAGAGTGTGAGGTCAATGTGGTATTTGACCCTCATTTAACTTCATTTTCATTATGAGTAATACACATATTAAATCAAATCAGGATTGACTTTGTGAAGTCCCAAGATAAAGTCTGAATTAACTTCTTCAGCATCATAACAGTGGAGAGGAGATCATTTCAGATCTTTTCCCTGATATTCAGCATGGCATGTGTGTGTTTTCAGAGGATCACTGGATCCACGTTGGGTCGTGACCTCAGGATGTTCGGCCAGTCCCTGAGCTCTGGCATTGACATTGATCACAACGGCTACAAGGGTAAGCAGAGCTGTCACAAGCAATTTCCTGTGTCTAATATTTGTTATTTATGTTTTGATGAGATCATTCAAACCACATAAAATATTCTCTTTATCTCTAGATGTGGCGGTCGGTGCTTTCCTCTCTGACTCAGCTGTTGTTCTCAGGTAAAACCTCACTGAAGCTCTCTGTTCAAACAGGACTTGGTTATTTTCCAGTTGTAGATGTATTTTCTAAAAGCAGATTTGTGGTTGCAAATATAAAATAAACCTACTGCTCACATGACATGACTATTCCAGGCTGTGTAGCATGCTGTAATCACCCCTGTTAATGTGTCCCGTGTGCTGTAGGACCCGTCCGGTGATTCAGGTTAAGGGGTTTCTGTCTCTGCCCGAGTATATCGACCCGCAGGTGATGCTGTGCCAAGAACACAAGAATCCTACCGTCTGCTTCAACGTAACCGTCTGCTTCAGTGTCACGTCCAAGCATTTTAGAGGAGCTATAGGTACTGTAAACCCAACTGTCAAGAACATACCACTCTAATCTGCTAATTTAATACAATTTTTAATACATCTAACTGATGTTAAACAGTGAAGGTCTAACTTGGTAAAAATGGTCTTGTTTGTTACTTGTGCTTTGCCTGTTGGGCTTTAAATCCTTGCAGAGCACTTATGTCACATGTATAACACATATGCTGGTAGATTTAGTGTTGAGTGAAACAAAGGCCCCTTTAACTCAGACAGATGTCGACAAAAGCAGCTTCATATGTCGAGGTGGTGGCCGACTGAACGAAAACCAGTTACCTAATTTAGCTCAATGACTTGGTTGAATGTGCTGTCTCTGGCTGACATTTTACTGTTTTAGAGGGCTTGTTTTTTAATGAGGACCCTGCCTTAGAAAATGCACTTAATGGCTGCACACAGGCAAAAGTTAATATGTCAAAAAGAAATTGAAACACAGAAAAATTATTATGGTATAATTAGACAGTGGCTGTTTTTGAGGAAGGGTTTAACAAATGACCTCATATCACTTCTCTACTGCTGTTGAAAATAGTTTCCATTCTCTCCTCCACAGATCTTCAATATAATTTGACCTCTGACCTCCTCCATAAACCATCCTTCCCTCATCGTTTCTATTTTCATGGCAATGGGTCGTCTAATAGCACAAGGGGCCGTGTCAGGGCGCGACAGGGCCAGCTCACTTGTGCCACACATGTGGCTTACCAAAGGGTAACCCACTCACACACGTGCAGTATACGTACAGCTTAACTTGTGTATAAAAACATGTTATTGACTGGATGAATTACCTCAAGTGACGCTAGTGATGTTGGTGTTTCTTCCTCCTACAGAAAGATGTGAGGGACATTTTTACTCCAATCAAGTTTGAGGTTTCCTACAGTCACAGAGAAACAACCAACCAGAGAGCCCCTTCCAAAGCTTTCCCCCCACTAAAACCCATTTTGCAGCAGAGAGCAGGACATCAGAACACCATGACCAACCAGGTACTGATCAACACCAGCTAGCTACCAGCTAATGCTAACACCAACCATGTCCACATACCAGCTAATTCTGACATCAACTAGGTACAGACTCGTGTCAACATCAAAGAAATAGCCATTACATTAACTATGTACAGAGCAGTGCTAACGCCAGACAGGTATCTTTTGCTAACATCAACAAAGTACCAGCAAATGCAAACAATAACAAGGTATCAATGAGTGCTAATACCAGCTGAGTACTGACCAGGGCTAACAACAGCTAAGTGGCAGATAATGCTAACATCATGCAGGTACCAGTTCTTATAGTTATTAGGTCCTGGCAAGTGCTAAAAAAATGCCAACTAGGAACAAGTTAGTGTCAAAAATGATAAGGTACCAATTCTAATATTGACAATGTACCAGCTAGCTCTAACACTAATCAAGTACTGGCTAGTTTGGCTAACTGATACTAATGCTAACACTGCCAAGGTGCCGGCTAGCACCAACCAGGTACTCACTAGTTTGACTAGCCTGGATATTTCAACATACAAACTCTTTGTAGAGCCACTGTTACAGATTATTTCCAAGATTACCTAGAAGGACAAAATGTTTTTTTTTTTTCTGTTGGGTAGACAATGAACTTTCTATTAACTCCTTTGTCCCACCAAAGTTATATTTTATGTTAACACTGGGTATTTTCTAGAAATTAGCACAGGCCTACAGTTAACTTTTAGGCAGACTTATGTTTATTTAAATGTACTACTGCTGCTATTTGCAGAATCTGCACTTACCAGAGTAACAAGCTGAAGTAAGAATAAGAGAAGAAAAAGTAGCGCTGATTAATACAGCAGTTCTCTGCTGAAGTAACATAATTGTTAGAGTTGTCTATTCAGCATGAAACTGATCTGTTTTAAAGGGAAGGAAACAGTTAAACTGATGTCAGCTCCACCACACACACTGGTAATGACTTCCTGCAATTCCAGATGTGTTTACAGCTGCAACACATCATCTGTAGCACATTAAGTGGCATCAGTCATCTCATCCTGTGTCCACATCATGTCCAACATACAGAGCGAGAAGAATTAACATGAGAGAATTTGCCGCTAGAGTTAGTCATCAGGGCATTATTCATCATGTGTAAGACTGAGGTTACAATAGTCAGC
Organism: Acanthurus leucopareius; assembly: GCA_029814765.1. Lineage (NCBI taxonomy): Eukaryota > Metazoa > Chordata > Actinopteri > Acanthuriformes > Acanthuridae > Acanthurus > Acanthurus leucopareius. The sequence continues at coordinate 5,097,934 of JAQMCX010000011.1, read as the reverse complement.
TGTAATTTAATCAAAATGGAAAACTGTGACTGCTTTGTTTATTATTATACATGTTATCAATTAACTCCCTACGTTTTTCTCTCTTTCAGACTCGGTTTGCTCGTTCCTGTTCTTTGGTGGATTGTTCGACCAACATGCAACTAACAGCTAAGCTAGTGCTGCCGAAGTATGAACACACACACAAACACACGCACACACACACACAAAAATTCACATGTAATAGTTGGAAGGAAGAAACAGACAGAGGAAGAAACCAGTTGAAACAACGGCAGCTTTCATGTCAGCAGGATTAGCACCTGTTCGGTTTTATTTTTCCACTTACATTATAGTCACACAGGTTATAGTCATTATGTACAAAATAGTCCAAGACTGACCGACCTTTCAATTCAATGTACATGTGACAGAATGTGAAATATTCTTATATGCTTATTTACCTTTCTTGGCAAGAGTAAAATTTTTTAAAAAAACACCCACAAAAAGAAGTGTTCTTCGTACTTCACTGTTTGTGGATTAAACAAATAGGTTAATGATATTGTGATAATGTGTTAATTGGTAAGTGTGGAAGGCGCTGGAAGGCTAATTTTTAAACTGTAGGCTAAGCAAGTTCATAGGTTTTGTTCTCATATAAGAAGTTTAACAACTAAGGTGAAAACCAGGAATCCCAACCACTTGAGAGTATGGAAACTATACATCAGAAAAACTGTACATATGTTATGACCCATCAATCATGTTCAGGTCAATTGAACTAAAGTGGACTTATTATTTTTTTAAGCACACTTCCACAGAGTCATGAAGGTTTATATGAGGAACTGTACTGTAATTGGTGCTAAGATATATGAAATATATATAAAGAAATATATATAAGGAAGCGCTTATCCCTCCCATCACTTCAATGTGTGTGTTTAAGTAACTTAGCCTAACATCAGTGCTTGTTCTTAGAAGTGAACCATCAGTTCCCGAAACCCTGCTACATGACTGCTCACAAATACTTCAAGAAATAATAAACAGTATATTACTTAATCATTTTCTTATCAGGGAAATGTTTGTGTTGTGTCGCCCACTGTAAGTATTAATTGTTTTCACATGTCAGCAGCTGTATTGTGGTTTTAAACATAAGAGTTGTTGTTGTTTATCTTGTTGTTTATCTTGTTTTTTCTTGTCATTAGTCAGCAGAAGTTCTTTGCCCTTGGCTCAGTTCAAACCATCATGTTGAAAACCTCACTGCTGAACTCTGGAGACGACGCCTTCTTGCCACGACTGACGCTGCGCTTTCCTGATAACCTCCACTACATTAAAGTACTGCAGAATGTGAGTTAACATTCAACATCTTGTTGATTTGGCAGCTTATCGAAATGAATAGTTAAGTTTTAAGTTATAATCCTCGTTATTATATCTTTTGGTGGTGACTTGCGGCAACAGCAAGAGTATTTTAATACTACACCTGCAGCAAATACTCATTAAGAATCTGCTTCATCAGCTGGAATATATCAGTTTACAGTGTACAGCAAAACAAATTCATGTTGTTTTTATTACTTTTCACTTTCTGGCATGAGAGATCAATCTGATATCATGCTGCAATTTTTTTAAAACAGCAGCAGGGTGAAGTGAGAGTAGTTTGAGTTTTGCAGCCTGTTAGCAGCTCTTCCTGACAGGTCTTTTACCCACTGATACACCTAAAACTGATGTCATAAAAATAAACAAAATGGCCACCACCCTGTGTTTCAAGGAGGATTATAAAGATTATAAGGATTATAACTTCCACAACACCAGTGATTCATTAAAACAAAGTAACCACAACAAACTGTGTCTGTGTGTGCAGCAAGACAACTTGGTTAGTTGTGATGTCACACAAGAGGTCAACAGCACAACGGCGGGTGTTGACTGCAGCGTCACCGGCCTCCTTCTTCCTGCCAACGCTTGGGTAAGCATCCACCAAACACACTGTAGTTTACATTTTTTTAACAAGAATAGGGGTCTAGAGTGATGTTAGCATCTCTGTAAGGCTAAATTTAGGATTAGCATTGGCTTTAGCAAAATGCTAATGTCAGAATAACAACATACAAGATTAAGCTGGTAATAAAATTTTTGACCTGATAATGATGCAAAATAAGATTAAAGTGGATCATCAAAAAGATTATAATTTATCTTAAGAAGGACATGAAAGTCTCGAAAGCCAGGAAATTTGTTTCAAGCAGTGGATATGGAGACACTCATGGTGGTGCTAAAGGGAAAAATCAAGGCATTACCAAATTCATTTGATTTTATGGTGTGGTGTCTTGTCAGCATTTGTTAGTTGTATTTCCTCTGTCACAGTCACTTTTTAGAATAAATGTTGTGAAAGAATCTGTCGAAATATCGTAGTTCTCATAAAGGGACAGATCTGCAGTTTAAAGGTGGAAGTTTCTTCATTGTGTAGAGGGTTTAAGTTAAATATAAAGACAATGCAACAAAGATCTGGGAAAAAGTATAAGAATTAAGATCCTGGATCAGAGTCCACAGGAAAAGAGGGAAATGTAAATAGGCAAAAAATTTGTCAGGTCTTTGTGCAGCTGTCATTAAAGTTATTAAAACAGATAAATAAGAAAACTGAAAACTGATAATGTCACTGACACGTTTCCTGTTTCTTGTAGTTGAATATCAGCTTCTTGTTGGATGTTAGCCAGAACAGCACACCTGGTGACATCAACATTCAGGTCAACACCAGCAGGTAAGGACACACCCCCTCTTCTCCACTTCAAAGGTGAGGAAAGCCCTCAAAACCTTTATGTAATTAACAATTTGAACTTGAGTAAAAGTAAGGAAGAATTCATGGTTATATTACCTCAAATTTACAAGCTAAAGCATTACTTGTGAAGAATTTTTTCATCCACAGTGTAACATTATATTTGCAATTTTACCTAAAAGTTAAGCCAGAAAGAGAAAACTTTAGGGAGCAGTAGGGAGGAGTCAAGTTATGTGCAAAATACTAATTGTATGATTCATAGTTCATATTTTGATAAATGGAATTCGTAAGAAACAATATAAAAATGACTTATTGAATACAACAAAGGCTTTAAGATTAGCTCTCTAAAGTTGCAGGTTTAGTTTGTGTTAATGTGTTAAATCTGTTTCCTCTTTAGTGATAACTATGAGAGGGAGGAGTATCTGCATGACAACGCTGTCAGTGTCCCTCTTCCTCTCAAATATGGAGTCAACGTCAACATCCATGGGTGAGTCAGCGCACATTACTATTAGCCTTGTACGCTTTATATATATATATATATAAATTTATATATAGTGCACCTTTTTTAAAGCCTAAGTCACAAAGTGCAAATAAACAAATAAGTAAATTAAAAAAAATAGAATAAATTTAATGTTAAAGTTTCATTTAATAAAAAAATGCAGTGAAGAGGCAGCTGAAGAGGCAGTTGTTGTTCAGCGGCCTTGTAGGTCACATCCGTCCTTTACCAAAATATTAGCGGTTGCCAGCTTCAAAGGTGATAGCTGGTAAGCTAAACTGTGGGCTGCCACTTTTTAATTGCACTGATGCATTTTTGCACTGCTACAACTATCACAGAAGCATAAACAAAAAAAGCAAAATATTACAGCTGAGTCCAGACAAAGCTTAGAGCGCCAAGCGAGATGTCTTTGATGTCAGTGTGTCTGCAGCCCCACCCAGATAATAATCACCAGCATTAATGCGCCAACGTCTGTTTGTCTGTCTCACAGTTTTGTGACTCCCACTTCATTTGCGTTTGGAGATGAAGACTTGACCCCAGTTGACTGTTACTCTGAAAAATTCAACTACACATACAAGGTAAACAAACAGGATTTAAATATATTAATGTGTATAATGCATATGAACAGCATGAAAATGAACTTGGCATTCTGTCTAAACATCTTTCAACTCCTAAACTGTGAACCAAGTAAAGGACAGCAGCCTTGCAATTTTTTGCTACCTCTTTTTGAGTTGTTTGATTAATTCCCAAAACCTCTGAGGTCAACTGAAAGTGCTTTTTAGTCTCCCTCAAGTTCAGTCTTTTCCTCTGTTGGCAGCCTGAACAGAAACCCAGCATCTTTCAGACTTTGGCTCCATGGTTGACTGTGTCCATAGAGGCCATAAAAGCATAAAGCCTAGATTTTTTCTTTCTCTTTTCTAATCCTATCTCTCCTGGTATATCCATTGCAGGTGTTAAACTCTGGTCCCAGCAGGTCTCTAGATACTGTGGTTGAGATTGCACTACCGAAGATTCTTGCACCTTACCGACACAGACTGCTGCAGATGGTCGACTGGCAGGTAAGTCCAGTACTAGTAACAGCAGCAGTAGTGACATATGTCGAAGTAGCACAGTCAGTATGTATCTGTGCTGTTCTTCAGAGATTTCTGAAGATATGTTTTAAATCCTGGTGTTTAAATTTTTACACTTGCTGCCTGCTTTGTCAGTTAGTGGAGCCTGTGAAACCTAATTAAAGAGAGATTGAGCCCGGGGGGGTTGAACAAGCAACCAGCAAAAAAGGTTGCTGAATGTGATGAGCTAAAAAAAACTTTTGTAAAAGCTTAATTGAACAATGGCTCTGAAATTGCAACATTATTAGTAATACCACCCCAAAATAACTTTCAAGAACAGAGAGATGGCAGATAGATGGTGCAGTACCTGCTTTCACCAGAAGATGTCAGGCTTCACTTTTTGTACTTTTATCAAAAATTTTGTTTTTAGGAGGATAAACTTGTTTCTTTGAAACCTTTTCTATGTTGAGGACATTTTTTTAAATGTTTAATGTTTTCTTAACAGAAGCATCTGTACAAGTTTTGGTCTTGATAAAGTTGTTTAACACTGGAAAAAATCAATGTAACAAGTAAATATCGGATCAAGGAAAAGTTAAACATGAATAAGACTCTCAAGACGTGTAATACCAACTTTCAGGCCTCGACTGTTTTAGAAACAGTGTGCTTTGGAAAGATTTCAGTCATTACCACACATTCATGGTACCTTAAAGACATTTACGCGCTGGCTTTGACACTCAGCAAAGGTGCCTGCTGATTGGCTAGTGACAGCAGTGGTGTTTGAAGTAGCAGTAGATGAAAAGTGGTGGTTGTGTCTTTTGTAGTAGTAGTTGTAGTCATGGTAAAAACATCAGCCGTGGTAGCAGTGTGTATATAATAATAATATATTTACTTTCTCTCTTTGCAGTCGTCTGTTGGTGTTTGTTCAATCATTGACAAAAGTGTTTCAGTCTTTGAGGACTGTGACGTCCCTCAGGCTTCCTTCATCAAACAGCTCGCCTTCTTCTTCTCTCCCACCTCCACCCGTGGAATGGTACACACACACAAACACACACGCACAGAGGCACTAACATGTCTGTGACATTACTGTAAGAAACATTCAACCAGAGGGCTTTAAAAAACTGTTTTCAATCAAATGGAAAAGTCAAAAGTTGATCTTTGTAGAAGTCAGTTAGATAGTTGCAGCGTTTGTTTTGGTATTCATGATAAATGGTTTAAAATACTGAAACTCAATTCTTCTCCATAGTAACAGCTGCTGAGGCTCATGGGCAGTGTAGCATTTTACATACAGAAATGTATGAGTTGACATTATCACTCCTCCACACAGACTTGCAGTGTATCAACTTCAGTCTTTTTGCATGTGTTTATGTAGTTTTGTGCTCGTGATGATGAGCTGTGTGAACGTTTGGAGTGTCGTCTCGGTAACCTGGAGGTGGGGAGAGAGGCTGTCATCCAACTGGAGATCAGACTGAACCCTACTGTGCTACTACAAGCTCCGGTAACACACACACACACACACACACACACACACAAAAACACACATATTTCTGCTTTCAGTTTTACTTGGACTGAAAAATTCTGCAGAAGATTTATATTTAAGCTTAAAGTATATTTTCTTCAAAGTTTGCATGTAACTGCAGTGATTTTTTTTTATTAGATTCTGAGTGCTACAATGTGTACACCTACACTGTGGTCAGTAATGTGTTTGTACTGTCACAGCAACATCAGTCAATAACTCTATTATCAAAGCCACCAGCATCAGCTGATGGTTCACTCGATTCCTTCAATATGTCCAAATTGCAAATTTCACACAGGATGCTCTCTTTGAACTGCTTCAGCCATCCCACCCAAGCTGCTTCCTCTGCAAGCCTCTTTGTGACGCACCTCCACCCCATGTCTTCCTGCTGTCTGACATAATTAATTTCTCTTGTCACTGACTGCTCTGTCTCAGCATTAAGAACTGGACACATTAGAAAGTTTTGCTTGGTCATTCTTGGTCTTCCAAAGAAGGTTTTCACTGAAATTTATCAAGGCTGCCTTTAATTTAGAGAAACACATAAAACTGACTGATGTCTTTCTGTATCTCTGTTTCAGGGTCGTCATGCCATCATGGGTATAAAGAGCACTGCGCTGATTTCAAATCCCAGAGAAAATCAACACACCGTCCTCATCCACGGGCAACCTGAAGCACAGGTAAAACACCTCGACACCAGTCCCAGCTGAGAACTACAACTTACAGCAGTGCATCACAAAAGACTCACAGTACCTGTCCTTGTTTTATGTCATACTGCTGTAATCTACTGGATACTCTGGGTGTTACTCGTTGTCTTATATTGTGTGTTAAATTTCCAGGTGGTGGTGGAGGCTCTTTTTAGCCAGAAACCCTCAACAGTAGTCAAAGTCTTTATCATCATCGTCAGTTTAGTTTTGGGTCTGATGATCCTGGCTGCTCTCATCTGGTGTCTGTGGAAGGTAAATATTTGTTTTTTCAACATAAACGAATATTCTTTATTTACATAATATAATGTGCTAGAATGGCAGTATATTGCACTATAATGTGCAAATATACTGCAGTATATTGTAGTAGCACTCAAGAACAGCAGTATATTGTAAATTAAAGTATTTCAGCAATAAACTGCCTTAAATTATTAAATCATTCAAATGGTCATCATTCAACCACACCTTTTTTTTAATTATATAATGTGTATATAAACTTCTGTATGTCCCAAATAGTCTGATAGTGATAAACCACAGTGTATCAAAATATAATGGTTGAAGAAGCACCAGTTTTAGTCTTTTGACTCTATGTTCCTGTCTACTTGCTTACGTGTCTCCCTGTCTTCCTGTGTGTCTCTCAGGCTGGTTTCTTTAAGAGGAGCCTCGAGGAGAAGAAAGAAGAGTTCAGGAGGGACAGTTGGGACTATGTACCTAAAAGTGATGACAATGAGAGCACTTCCTAACCCCAGCAGCCATCTCTGGCCATCAGCTCTGACCTCTGACCACAGGAGTTCACAACGTGACTGTGCAGCAGTTATAATGAGACATATGTGCTGCTGGATACCAAGAACTGAGGAGCTGCTGTGTGTGACAATGTGGCCACTCGTCAGTTTGTTCAAAACAGTAGAAAGTACTGTTGTTGAAACTGCCAGCCAATGAAATCTGTCCAGACTGTGTCAGATGGACTGAAGCGACACTCGTGACAAGTCAGCATAGCACATGTGATTCTGACTGGCCTTGTAAATGATTCTGCCTGATTGTGCTTTCAAAAAATATGGACAGTTTCAAACACTTGAAAAAAAAACTGCAGCGATGGATGGATGAAGAATAAAAAAAAGGGAAGCAAACTTGAAACAATTAAATCGTGAACAATTAGAAGGCCTCAGAGCTTCCTGGGATGTAATATCATCTGTTTCATTTTGATTGATGACCTCTATTTAACTCTCTTCAGAGGAAACGAACCAAAGGAAGCTACTTTCTGATGACCTTCTATCTCAGGGGATGGAAACCTGGCCTCTGATCAGCTTAACTCTGTGTACATTTTCTTTCAACACTTTGTTTACCTGCTGACCAACATTTTATGCACTGATGACACACATATACAGAGCTGCCTCACTGCCCGTTTTGCACCATTTGACGCCAGTCGCACACACCAGATGCTGTCCAGAAAGAAATGTAGGCAAATGATGTCTGCTGGGAAGAGCTGGTACAGGGAGTGAAGTGATACAACTGCTTTCTTTTGTGTGTTCACACAGAATGATGCTGGCAGCAATCGGTAAAGTGTCTTAATAATGAATGCTGTCACACTGTTTTGCCCTTTAAACCTGCTAAACTTTTGGACTTGTTATTTTGAGTTTTTGCCCCTTTATAGGCCCCAAATGCACCAGTAACAGTATTCCCTCATTTCAACAGATTTGCATGGTTGAACTCAACTTAGACATGCAGTTTTGACCAAAGGCAAGCTAGCTTGACTCTATCCTGTGGTGAACCACTAAACCTGCACAAATAAGACGAAACCAAACTGTGAATCTCACAGAGCATCATACAGGGCCAAGTACATTCCTAACTGTGCTTCCAAGCAGGAAGCACAGTTACAGGTAATTATATTGAGTAATATGCATACATTTGGTGCAAAAACAAATAATGTGAAAATGAATGTGTTTTAAAAGAGTTGGTTGTAACTGAAGTGTATTTTAAAGGGGTGTCACATCCAGACTTTAATGCAAATCATAGAGTCGAATAGATAGGAGTCCATGGTTGATTTTCAAGTGCACAGAAAGATAAATATTTTGAATAACTTGTAGAATAATTTGCTGTACAAAAAGAGGTTGCAAACATTGTGAAAAAACTGTTTCATAATTCCTTCTTTTAAGGAATTTTAAAAAAAAACAACAACTAAATGTTACAAGGAATAGTGATCATGTCAATTGGCATTAAACCACAGCCTCAACCTGTTTGAAAGTGCTACACTGTGAGGAAACAGTTCACGGAAATGTGTCAGAAAACAGGAAATCGCTTTTATGTGTGCAGGAAAATTTGGGAATAATCTACAGTCGCACATGACCAGGTATTGCTAGAAGAAAATAAGTGTTTGTCTTTCATCATCCTCTCAGGAGCAAATGTTGTGCAATGTGTTTTTTTTGCCCTTCAGACAGTTTTGATATATTTTTTACCAACTTATCTTGAAAACAATGATGACATGCCTGCATGAATGTTCTTCCTTTGAGAGTTTCAAGTAACTCAAAGATTCTGCACAGGAAAAATTAAATAAGTAAGATAAAAAAAATGAAAAAAGGGGCTGCATGTGAAGCATAACTACCTTAGTCTGACTGAAACTAATGCAAAGTTTTTGGTTGACACTTTGGTGTGTGGGATGCTTCTGTGTCTCTAGATGATTTGACTAAATTATCAGTGTTAAGCACAGTACAAAGGTGCATCTTGGGTCACACAGAGGCCTATAAGAGCCAGAAACATACTGAGCCACAGGGTTAAATGATGGAGGACTACTTAGAAAACACCATTATAAAAATGTTTAAGTATTTAAAATATTCTAGGCATTGTTTTAACTATCTGTATTTTGTGAATGCAGACATTTAAAACAGCTCCTACCTTCCATTATGCATTAAGTACAAATGCACATCACACAAAGATATGTTTAAAATATTTTTAATAAATTAATCTGTTGATTTTTTTTGTATATGTGAAGCTGTTCTGCACTGGAGAGTCTTACTGCTTTAATCAACACATTTCCTATAAATAAGAATTTTCTATTTAAACAACAACTTGTACCTGTGTTTTTTTTCCCTAATCAAGATCACAGTTGTTTCTATAAAATTCTGCATTCTCTCAATAAAAAAGCTTGAAGAGCCTTTAAACAAAAACAGCCATGTGAAGTAAAAACAGCACTGCTATAGTCAAATAAAAAATATATATACAGTCTTTGGACACATTGTGCTCATCCGGTCTGGTTCTGCTTTTGTTGCAAACAAACAGCACAAACCAAATACAAAACATATTCAGGACACTGGAACCTTTTCTTTCTGCCACAGAACCAAAGACTAGACATGATGAAACGAAATGAAAATCATAGTAAAAAAATAGGCATCAGATCATTTTTAAGTCAAGTCATTTGAGAAGAGTTGCTAATTAAAATATAGTCAAATGTAAACATTAATTTCAATATAAAAGTTTTATTTTTTTCCTCATCAGTCAGTTCAGTCAGTAAAGCACAGGCAGTTTAGTGTTTAAGTGTTAGAAGTTTCTGTTCTGTACGGCTCTGTATGTGCACAGTTCACTCCATCCGTGGAGGTGTTTGTTTCTTGTACCATTTCTTATACTTTTGTACACAGGAATTTTCCAAAATAAAATCCTTTTCTATGGGTTCTTGTCTTTCTTAAACACACAAACTTTTAGGTAATTGAAAATTGATATCTCAAAACACTGTGGCCAGTTGGAAGATATTTAAAAACTCCATTATAAGTGTTGACATGTGGACAGGAAGTACTGGATTTTTAGCCTGTGACGTCAGATTGTGGATTGTCATCTCCTTTGGTTACACAGTGCTGGTGCCAACTTTGCTAACTGGACTTTTTCAAATTTAGGTTTACACTCAAATGTTCAGTTACTGTGTCACTACATTGAGGAACAGAGGCGTCAGAACACATGACACTCCCAATGTACAGTGTCTGCTGCCAACCTCGCAGGTTTCTAACAAGAATGGGTTGGACCTAATCAACCAGTAATAGCTTTTTTCAGTTCTCTGATCGGCCAGTGTGGCTGTGCAGTTGGCATTTTATCGCCCCCTGCTGGTCTGGCATGCTTTTAACGGCACTTCAGTTATGGTTTTGCGTTGTCATTTGGATCGATCTTTTTAAAACTATGCTTGTGTGAACTGGAATGTTTTTATATTTTTAAACAAAGTAGCTAGGGAAAAAAAGATAAAGGGGAGAAAGGGGAAGGGGTTGGAGGATATTTCTTTCCCTGTTTTTCTCTCCCTGAGTGTTTTCCAAGGCATGATTTAGCATGTTGGGTTTCGTTATTTAAGTGTGGGCTACTTCAGTTTTGGGCTTTGTTTGGTTTAGGTTGGATACTTGTCTTAACATATGTGGGAATTGAGTTGGGTGTAACAGCAGGTTCCATAGATGACCCAGTATCCTCCTCATCTTTTGTTCTTGTTGGTCAGGATCTCCAGGATCTTTTGTTAGTTTTCTTGATGAACTTTGAGTGTGGTTATTTCTCTACAAGTCCTTTGTATGCTCTACTCTCCAGTAGAGTCCTTGTGTACAGAGCCTTTGTTGGCAACAATGCTACTCATAGATGCAATAATTAGTCAGGCAGCAAGGAAACTAAATCAGAAAACGCAGCTTTAACATACATGTCATTAACAGGAAGCTGCAGAGCTTTGCTGCTTCTTGTGTTTTTGCTACTCTGAATGAAACTATGGGTGCTCCTCAAAGTCAAGGATGCCTCCTGAATAGCAAGGTTCCTATTAAACTAATGTCTAACTAAAACAGTTTGGTCAGCATGCAAGTGAGAGTCATTAAAAAAATCCTGTGAAAGAAATTAGATTAAAAATGACAAATGAAGTGCTAAACTTGCCACCTGTGGTGATCAGCAACCAAAAACCAAGGAAAAGCCAGATGCTGGCAATAAAGTCACTTCGCTCTTGTTCAGCTCCATTTTTAAGGGATAAACAAGGCAAGGAAACGGAAACTGAGAAGAATAAGTGCCCTTGCCTTTTAAACGCTGGAAGAGACTTTTGAAATAGGCCTTGCTGATCAAATATGGGTAAGAAATTAACTGAATAGCCTGTTTCTTGCCAAAATATTGTTCAGACACATATTTTGGTGGAAGGCTGGAGTACTATGATTAAAAATTTAATATTAAAATTTCCTCCTTTCAGAATTGAAGAACATGACAGTGTGCATGTACATCGCATGCACAGGACTGAGTGCTTTAAGAGTGCTGAGGAAACTTGGTCCTTGGTAGAATTTGAAGGATCCAAGACACTGGAACAGCGTTTCAGCAGCACCAGATCCTTGAAATTCAGACATTTAAGGACCATTCCTTGACTTTGAGAAGCATATCATATATTTTGGTTTACTTTGCCACGGAAACAGTGGGCAGAGGGCACTGTTGAGTCATTGTAGTTACTATGGCGATGTCTTGGTCTTAGAACGCACAGCAGCACCTTCTGCTGGACTCAGATACAGCTGCAGGAGACAGTAGACTCAGCCTCATCCACCTCCTCCCCATACAGAGTGATGAGCCTCGGATGGACCCTGAACACACCACATATGCATACAGGCACACAGACACACGCGCACACACATCACAAGGTTAGATATATTTTTAGGATTTCGGTTGCCATGGTTACAGGAGAAGTGTATGGCCTACTTCTGTTCTTTGCTGATGTTCAATTGTAATGTGAGATAATGAGACGGTGTATTAAACAATATGACAGGTAAAGGGTGAGTGAACCCAAAAAACAAAACAAACAAAGAGCTCTCACCTCCCTAGTGGCATCTCCCTATGTTGATAGTTTTGTTTTTATCTTTCCACATTTTTAAACTATTTGTACCTATTAGATTTTTGCTTTAGAAGTCCTTGTTAAAAGGCAATATAGTATTATTTAGAGTGTAAACAGTGAAGGAACCAGCACAGAACCCTGTGGTACTCCCTTATTTGTCTCAAGAGATGTTTCGTTTTGAGCCAACATCATAGAACACCTGTGTTTTATCACACAAATATACATGAAACCAGTTGTGTGAGTGAATCCATGCTGGTGAGTTTTACTCATGCACACAGTGGTAATTAAATAAAGAAGAACTCTACATTAAGTGGTCAGTTGTGAAAAGAGGGGTATCAGAAGTGTAGCTAATAAGTGGTATTTTACAAACTGAGTTTTACTGTTTTCAAGTTTAGTCTACAGTAGCCTTTTCACAAAGCACCCTTTCACCTCAAACCTTACATTAAAACCTGATGCTGTTTTATCATGAGTATGAGAAAAGACCTTGGTCAACCTGTAAGTTTGTTTTTTCTTGTGTTTTATTAGTTACTGTGTCCAAACACATTTGCAGTGTGCTCGATAATGTTATATGTTGTGGGTCTGTCAAGCTGATTTGACCTGATGATAATGTCAAAAACGGACAGGACATTTTATAATGTTTGAAGGTATTTACAAAGACAGTTACATCAAACAAAACAGTTTGGAGACAGCTAGACTGTTGAGTTGAAGGGCTGTAGAGGTGTGGGTGGGAAGTGATGTAGAAATACTGATCCAATGAAAAGCATGCATTATTTTTTAAATGAAAAAAAAAACTTCTGTTATTCTGAAAAACAGAGATGTCTTTTTAAAGGATTTAATCAATGCCTTGAGAGGAATTGTGAAATCCATCAGTGATGCAGCCCTGCATCAATAACATCAGCAATGTACTTTATTATTATTGTTATTAAAATGATATTTTTTTTCAGAAATATAAAACCTGAACTCTATACCTGATGAGCACTTCGTTAGCGATCTCCACCAGCTCACCGTCGATGTTCCATGGGAAAGTGGCTCCCTCTGATTGGATGATGGGTGAGGTTTTGGAGTCACTCTCTTCCTCGCTTTCCTCCTCGGACCAACCAATCAGGGACCGGGGGCGTATTCTCACCGCTGACACAACGTGAGTCTCCACAAAGGAGAAGCTGAACTGCACACAGAAAATTGGAGAGTCACACCGACAAACTAATGAGTAGAAACAAGGAAATGTGAGTGAATGTTTGTGTGTTTGTATGTGTGTCCTCATAGGTCAAAGGTCAGGACACAAAGTCTTAATGACAGGCTTGTTAAGCAGCTTGTAAATCAGGAGGTGTGACTCAATTTCTCATGTTTACTGTCCTTTGTTGTCTCTACTGTTAGCACTTTTGACCTCCAACAGGGGGCAGCAGAGACCGACAGACAGTTATACTGTCTCTCTGTGCTGTTTATCTGCTTTCCTTCCTTCTCAGGTTTGTTCTTGATTATTGGAATAAAACAGGTTTGCAGTTTTTTTAGTCTGTCTAACAATTGCCCAGTAATGGAATGGACTAATTGCATTTACTCAAATACTACACTTACATACAAATTTAAGATAACTACTTTTTTCTTGAGTAATGTCATTGGTAATTATACTTAGTAAATGCTTTATTTCTGAGGTATATAGTTTTTCCCATGCCATGTTAGTGTGATAACTTTAAAGGTTATATGAAAATTATGATTCTGCATGCAAAATAAAAGAAATTCTAAAATACAATCAACTTCAAACAACTACAAAGAAGCGTATAAAATGTTAGCCTAAACAAGTAATCAGTTATTTAATTTGTTGATCAAGCAATCATCAAAAATTTGATGGCAACTTTTTTGATAACTGATTAATTTTTTGTAGTAAAATTTTATGTGAAAATGTCAAACATTTGACTTCTTAGCTTCTTGAATAATTTGGTGTTTTTCCTTGTCTTAAATTACATAAAACAAAATATTTTTCAGGTTTTGACTGTTAATCAGATAAGGCTTGTAAATAAACAGATCAAGAAAATTACAAACAGATTAATCTGTACAAAAAAATAAATAAAAAAATCATTGGCTGGTGCAGCCCTATGTAAAACAGGCCTCCACCAGCTCCAACAGTAATATACTGCCTCAACAACAGTGCGTAAGACATAACAATATTATGTTATAACTATGATAGTATTTATAACATATTATATGTATTATAAACATGAACTCACAGAGGCAACTTCTCTGCATTTAATACTTTTACTTTTGATCATTTTAGTATATATCTCAGATAACAACTTCCTACTTTTACTTTAAGGTTTTTGTAACATTTTTACACAATGGAGTATTTTACAATGTGGTATTGTCACTTTTTAGGTAAATTAAGTAAATTAAGTAAGGAGTATGAAGTTGTCAAGTGCCCAAATGAACACTGAAGATTTTTTTTTGCTGTAATCATCCCTCCTGTCTATACTGGCTGTGAAAAATCCCTGTCCCAAGTGTTTCTAGTGCAAATGACTGGGACAAAATCCACAGTGTTCCCTCTGTGCAAAATTGCATTCAGTGACAGTTTGACTCATAAACTGGACAGCTTTCAAAATTAGAACCAGACTCTGGTGATGGGGCTGACTCGGTTGAGGTTCAGCGTCCACACCAGGATTCAAACCTGGTCAGCCGCACTATTAGGACGCTCGGTCTTGTCATATTTGACACTGAGCTGTCTGTCACTCCATCAGGATAGAAACTAACAGGATGTGGGTCAGTAAGTAAACAACCTGTTTACTCTGCAGGACAGTAAACGCCACACAGTCCATATATTTAGTAAGTGGGTTAGTGTGCAGTCTCACGGGCCAGGCCAGGACATGCCAGACCAAACTGAACCAGGTTAATCTACCAATTAACTAGGTTGTTTGTTTTACTCTGTGAAAGGTGGAGCTTTAGGATGGCGGGGTCAACACTGATCTGTGTTTGCCATTTAGTGCTATGTAGGTAACGCGCAGTGGGTCCAAAATGAAAGAGTGCTGAGACTGGATTAAAACAGTAAAACTGTGGTTTGGAAAGCTAAACAACAAGTTGAAATTTACTATAAAACTCTGTTTTTTTTATTGTTGTTTTAAAAATATTAATTATTGTCACTGTAAGAATCTTTGATTACGCTCTAAACATTCTAATCATATCAACTTCCTAATTAAAAAATCATGACATTCAGAGTTTAGTACGGTATAGTATAGGTGTAAATTGAATGGGTTATACATAAATCATTATTGAATGTATCATGCTGATCATTTCAGATGCAGGTTGTAAACAAAGGTGGAATTTAATTGAATAGAATACAACTGAACCTCGTCCCTAAGCCATAGAGCCCCATCTGAAACTCTATTATAAAGGAAAGGAAAGACTGAGAACATGTTGACATACAGCTGCTCTCACCTGTCCACTAGAGCTGCTGTATCTCTTCAGGTGTTTGATGAACTCTGACCTGGAAGTGTTTCCAACAGCAATCAGTGCTGCACTGCCATTTGCCAACCTATCACAAACAGAAGGTGGAAGAGTACATTCAGTAGCCGAAACATTGGGCTTTTTTCATCTTTCTATTTTGTGCCTCGTCTCCTTCCTCCTCCTGCCTGTGGACCTGAAGTCAATTTCAGCCCTCCAATCTTAAAAAAGTCTCAATTTGTAAACTGCACCTGGAGGAGAAAGGAGTGAGGAGAGAGGAGGCTCGCCAGAGGAGCTGTGAACAAGGTGCATCTGTGTTTTAAGGCTGCCATGACATTAAGAGGCGTGACACAGCTGAAATATACAAAACAATGGTGTGAGCACCTCTTTTTTTTCTATTCATAAATTGTACTTCTTAGTTAATTAAATATAATGATCTTTTTAAAAAATATTAACTTTGTGTCCTTCACAGTTTGTTGGTGCCTCGTAAGGCACTGTTTTATATTAAAGAGAGAGAAAAGAGAAAATGTATTTTGTACAGACGGAAATGAGTGTTTTTGTTTATACGTGATCTATAATATTAAAAATACATTATATATTGTTTATATGTACTATATATACATAACTCTTATAAAATAATTATAGAAGTTGTCATAAATACTGATAGCTCCAAAGCAAAGATGTTACATTTTGTTGAACTGCTGTTGCCTTAATTCTTTTCTCCATTTTTTTCTTTCCTCCCCTTGATCTTAGAAGGGAGGGAAAAAGATGTGAAGAGATGAGGAAAGGATTTGTGGATGTACAAACTGAGTAATGTGAGGACGGGATGATGAAATTACCCGCAGATCGGTGCATTCAAGGTAAGCTGACTTTAACATTCTCAGAAGGATTAACTGTTCATTGTAACCCATGTACCTGGTGTTGGGAGCTAGTCCCTGAGGTATGTGCGGACTCAAACATGGGATGGACATGATGCTGATGCTCAGATACAGGCCCTGATTAATTATCCAGGACTCCTCCCCGTCTGCACCAACCAATCACAGAAAGAAAAACAGTAAATCAAACTATTCGACAAAAAAAGAAATCTAAACCAGCTTTATTCTCGTGTCCACAAGTTTCTGTCTAACGAGAGAAAAGTACTGCTCTCACCTGACTCTGAGTCATGGTCCTGGTCACTGAGAGACAGAGGATCAAATTTTGTTTTAAACATAACAGAGAGTCAATATGACACACTGACAATAATGTACAGTTACAACATTTTTGTACTGCATTAAAGTAAAAAAAAGCAGTTATAAACTTTTAAAACAGATGTTAGACAATAAAACAGTAGTAAGATAATTCAGTTGTTAAAGCACAGTGAATGTTAACAATGTGATGACACAGATTTGAGGTGACATTGATGCAGCAGAGGTACATTAATTTTAAAGTCATTTAATATTTAAAACAACATACTGCATTGTTTCAATCAGTGTTAATGTTGATCTGAGGATGGTCTTAAATATACAGACTATACATGTTGAAGTGTGCATTTGTGGTTCTCACTGCTGTTCAAACAAGTTCCTGTTTGGCGTCTTCACTGGTACAAAGGACAGCTGACAGTCCTCTGGTCTGCGGGACACAGAACATACATTTAAGATGAGACAAAGAGTCTACAACTCTACTTGCTGCACTGGCTCTATACAGTTGTACAGCAGTGCTTTGAGCTAAATGCTAACATTAGCATGCTACATCATCGCTGTGTTGTTGATGTTTAACAGGTATGTTGTTTACAATATTTTCCATTTAATATTAGCATTCTCCTGGATGCTAGATGAAAACCCAGAGATCACTAAAATCAGTAAACTTCATCTTCTGGACACCACGGACATCTGTACCAAAACTGATGGCAATCCATCAAATATGCTACCGGCAAGGCCAAAAACTTTTTTGGTGACACTTATTCTTATCTAAATTCAAGTTCATTTAATTTAAATAAACAAAAAAAAATCACTGTTTTGTCTCAGAGGGCTCTAAAATTTGAAGAACATATGACCTCTATCCTTGGACTTGGGGAAAAAAATAGAAAAAACAAAAAGAAAGATAAATTTTATTTTACTTTATATAAGTAAAAAGTTTGAGTTTATGTGTGCATGTTTGCATGTGCATTTGTCTGTTACCTCAGCCTAGCCAGTGTCTTAACCAGAGCATACTCTCTTCGCCGCGATGATGGCATCCACCTCTTCTTCTCTGCTCGTGCTAAGCTCCGCCCCCCGAAGCCAAACATGGCAGAGAAACCGAAACGCACCAACTGGCCGAGAGACCAGAAGCTGCACATGTCCACCTGCTGCAGGTGACCTGCAGATGGAGAGAAATGAAGGGGGAGATATCAAACACTGATGAAAGATTATTTCTATGAATATTTAATATAAAACTTAGGGCCCTTAGGAACCTGTAAGAAGGCCAAGTGGTCGTATGGTGAGGAGCTCATACATATTAATGTGAAGCAGCACTCCAAATATGGGTGACGGAAAGAGGTCAGGAGTGTGTGTGTGTGTGTGAGTGAGAGAGTGTGTGTTAATATCTATAAACTTCAGTGGAATTAGTGGCATTAATGCCCAGTCTCTAGTGTTATTGCTCCAGTTTGGCCCATCTCTAGTGGTTTGTCAGTCTCGTCTTACCAGTCATTTGCTGCAGCAGCCCAGTATGACCAGTCTCTGAAGCAGCAGAGTTCATAGAACATTTACAGAAGATTTAAAACGTATGTGTGTCTCTAAGTGTAAGTAAGGATAAAATGGCAATCTTTCCATTTAATGTTTTCCTAAAAAAGATGATAATTCGTACTTTTAGGTGAACATTTAACCCAACAAAAACAACATGAGACTTGTAAAGTGAATTTTAATGACAATTATAATGTCAAACTCTTTCAGTTGATAAAGGCCAAAAAAGTTGCTTAAAAAATCACCCACAAACATTTCAGTAAGTGAATCTTCCACTAAAAGTTTTATTATCAAAATGTGGCTCCTCCTTTAAAGAGCACATAGACAAATGAACCAGCTGATTTAATGTAACAAGCAACATCTGTTTCTACCAGGATTTTTGTAGTCCACATATTAGTCAGTTTGCTGTTGTAAACATGAGAGGTTTGTATTCTACCAGTAGACTCTAGATGGACCACGAAACATGCAACACGTCATGTGACCGACAGATACAAGTAAAGGTACAGTTAGACTGCATGTTGGTGATTTTTAGCACCTGTCACAAGCATGATGCAACCTCTTTTACATGTTTATTTTCCACAGCACGAGAATGCAGCACAAACCATGGAACTGAGTGGAATACAAAATGTAATCAACCTGTTTTACTCCAAAGACCATTCAATAAGATTCTACACACACACACACACAGCATGCCATCTGGCCACATACCTGCTGTAACCTACTGAGCTGCTGTCTCCCCACCTGCCTGTATAACTGACTGCCTGTCTGTCTCTCTGGATAGAATCTGATTTCCTCACCATATGGCATTTGTGTGTGTGTGACACTGACCATCTCAGCTTTAATCCTGAGATGGTCAATCTCACAGTCAGTGTGTCAGTGAGATCAAACCTGCAGCGCTTCTTAAAAAGGTGCAAATTTTATAATTTGACTATTCAAACTGCAGGTGATACACTTGAGAATTTGATTTAGAAACAAACAAGCAAAACCATTTGTCAACCGATCATAAATAAAATGATCAACCTCTTCTATTTTGTATGCTCTTCTCCCTCTAATGATCTTTACTGTTGACTTACTCAATCAAGTCCCTGTAGGGTATAAGACAGATCTTTGCACTCACCACCCATTTAGGCATGCTAGCAGGCATGCACTTCAGAAAATGTAATAACCACTGGGTTCCTTTTTTCATTCACCACCATGAGTATAAAAAAACCTTCGTCACCCTCCAGTGTCACTGAAATGTTCTCAATAAGTTTCTCAATATGCTTGGTTGCTTAACCCTCCTTCCTGCAAGACACAAGGCCCAATGTTTCTTTTTCCAGTAGCAAAGGGCAACAGCAGTCTGATTGTTCATATATCTCCTCATGACAAAAATCACCTCACCCTGACCAGGAAGCTGAAGAGGAGTTATGCGCTCCAATACTGCTCTCAACATCCTGCATTGTGAGGCACTCCACCTGTCAACTCCCCATTCATCCACAGTGTAAAAAGAAGATTGCTATTGATGTGACAAGAGCATATCTCAACATTTCCATGTTGTTTCACTACTGGAAATTCTAAGTTTGCCTCTGAGAGGTTTTCAGTGCTGACACCGGCTTTTTTAATTTTGGCTCAAGCACAGTTTTGTTTGTATATGAAAACTGAATAAAAAATCCCTGACCCACTGACTAACCATGGGTTTAACTGATTACAAAGCCAAAGTTCATAAGTTTCCTGAATCGTGTCCCTGTGAGGAATCATGACGGACAGTTTGGTCATTTTGACCTAGAACGCATTGTGAACACATATGAATTCACCTGTAGTTACCTGGTATCTGTGGGAACTGATTCCTGGCTGGGAACTTTAACTGTTTTTTATTGTTTAGGAATTAGTCTCATTTGTGCCACTAAATGCTCCCATCTGTCACAACCACACACATACACAACCCAGCATTAATTAGTGTTAATGAACCTCTTTCAGACTACAACCTGTTATTAAAACACAGCAGTCTGCAATGCTGCCAGCTGATTGGGCGGGATTTTACTTGGGAGGTGGCTGGGAGTGGTGAGGGGGGTGGAGCTACGATGAGCAATGGAAACCTGTGATTTAGGGTGAAACTGATCCTGCTGTTAGACATCTGTCTGCTCCCTCCCTCCCTCGTGAGTCCAGCCACACAGTCTGCTTCATCCTGTCCGTAAGTTTGTTTGTTCTCAAACATTATGCTGCTAGTCTGAGAGGCCATCAGCCAATCGTAACAAAGCTTAACATAAATACAAGTTCTGATCGGATCCTTGTTAAATTAATGTACAAACTAAAAAACTATAAATTGGATGACACCAAGGTTGACATGAATTTAGATAAAAATACAAGTAAACCAACAAAGAATAATGAGATAATAGATGCAGAAAGTGGAAAAAGCTACAAATATGTTAGCATATAGATCTGGAACAGGTATAACCCACTAAATACAATGTGACAGTTTATCAATACCAACAAATCCTGGACAATTGTTTGATAAATCCAGAGGTGGTGTCCAGCCAGGAAAACAGAAAACAAACTGTGGAACTAAAACAGATAGATCCCAACTAGAATGTGACTGTGGATCCACGACAGAAAATTCACATCACGTTCTGTGACACATCCAGACAGTTTAATGTACTAGAGACACAGAACAGGTAGAACTATCCAAAGACAATCTGACGATAGATTTGGAACTTATAGAACCCACTCATGATAATGTGACTTTAAGAAGATGTTGTAACCATAGATCTAGAACAGGTAGAACCTACCCAGGATGATGTGGAGGGCAGCAGTGACTGGATCTCTGACTCCATGAACAGAACAGGAAACCACATCCGTAGAACCTGAAAAGATACCAGATCTTACCAGATCTCACCAGATCTCAATGACAGAGCACCTTTGACACGTACTGGAAGGTGAGAATTGAAACCAACAAATCTGCATTTGCATGATGTTTTATGTCAATATGGAGATAAATCTCTGAGGAAAATTTCTAGCACCTTTTTGAACCTTTGCCATTAAGAATTAAGGCAGTTCGGAAGGCATAAGAAGGTTCAGCCAATCACTAGCAAAGTACAACTTATGAAGTGGATAGTGAGTGTAAATGAGAGTATCCTCTCTCTTACCAGCAGGGATGATTCCAAGTGGCAGCACTGGCTTCACTGGTTTCTCTGGAGAATCAGCATCCAGCTGAGCTCTGAAGACCATGGCATGACACAGTTCTGCCACTGAACCATCACCACCAACACACACCACTCTGTAGGACAGGTGGGACAAAATGGTGTAAAGAGATATGGACTGCCAGACAGACAGGAAGAGTCAAACAGATGTAAAATGATTTGTCTTTTTGTAAAGTTGTAAAATTCTGTCAGTTTCAGTCTTAATTTAAATCAAAATTCAACCAATTTCAGACTGTATTATATTAAAAAAGGACATCATTTAAGATGGGAAAACATTCGTTTTTTTTGTTGAATGAAAACAAATTGTTGCAAACCTTGTTAACATTTCTCAAAGTCAGGTACTGGTAAAAAAATGGCTGTATCAAATTTTTATGAATAGAATTGCATGTTAGGTAATACAGTTTCAGTTTTATCAGATTTTTGCAGGTGAGTGAGCTTTTATAATATAATAGTGGTTGTAGTGACAACTAGAAAAACAATAGGGCCCTTCCCCCACAGGGGCTCAGGCCTTAATAAACTAGTAATAACTAATGACAACTTGATTGGTTGGCAGGTCTGTTTTCAGGAACTCATTGAAAAAGCGACAAGGCTTATCCATAGAGTTATGCATTTTCAGTAAATGTAAGTTATATAGGCTCCACCCCTCCCTCCTCCTGTGGATGAGATTACCTGAAGCTCCGGTCGCCACGGTGACAGCCAGCCTAATTGGCAAATGTAGGTTTCAACCAAATCTTCACCAGAGCAGCTCCTTACTCACGCACACACACACATACATACACACCCACACACAACCTGAGCAGCTAGCTTAGCAACAAACTAATCTCCCCTAAGCACATTAAGCTTTATGAGGGCTGAGCACAAAAGCTGCTTACACACTCACGAACACACAACCACACACATACAGATGATTGCAGGTAGCGATGAGAGTTTGATCAGTGTCTTTGTACTTTTAGCTGTTTTTGTTGTGTTATTTGTTTCAGTACCATAAAATATAATTTAATTTTTATTAGAGAGGTTCACTCAGTTAGCAGTTGATGTATGACTTTATTGGTCAGTATGTACTTTTGTGTGTGTTAGTGTGTGTCTGTGCACGTGTGTAATCAGTCTGGGTTAGTGTGTTTTAGTGTCAGCCTCTGACAGTAAAGTGCTATTTAATTATCTGGTTCAGTTGAGACTGTTATGGAAAGATGATGTCACAGTTTAACCATGACATGTTGGCTTTTATGGAAGCATCACCTTCCACTCTGATTTAAACACTGGGCCTTTATTTTAAAACTTAAACTTTATTTAGCTATAACATATCAGTCTTCATTACCAACTATAAAATTAAAAGACCTTTTAGTGTCATAAAATTTAGGTTAACATATCATTTTGTATGATACATATAGTCCTAAACAGAGTCTGTCTTGCTTGTCCGAGTATGTAAACTAAACAAGGTTATGTATAATAGAATAACTGATCCTAAGTTTTTACTTATCACCTATAAAATACTAACTAGCTATTAAACTAGCTCTTTGTCTGTCTTTGTCTCCTACATGGATCATCAGCTGGTGAGGGTTCTGACTTTTAGTCACATCTCTGTTGACATCAGTTCCAGTCACATCATCACATACTTTAAATTCAAGTGCAAATTTAAGACTTATCATTATGAATTTATAATCATAGGTGGGAAAGATGTAGTGGAAAGACATTGAGACAAAGGATAAGAGACAACTAACCCATCATATTCATCCAGCTTGCATTCCTTCATCACTGAAAGAGCATGACCCTTCCTCTCCGTCACTGGAGAGAGACAGACAGATAGAGAGAGAGAGACAGATAAAGAAAGTGGAGGAGAATGAAGGAAAAGGAGAGGGAAACAGATGGAGAGACATTGAGATGGACAGAGATAGAGTGTTCATGCATGTGTGTGGTCACATGTACACAAGTGTGTGTTCTATGGATGCCAAAAAAAAGTGGGGCAACGGATATCACACCATCTGCTGAGAGGAAAAAAGGAGAGGACAGGGTAGGAAAATTAGAAGATATGAGGAGGACAGAAGGAGAGGAAATCATTAAAAAAAAGATACAGTAGGAAATAAGAGAGGAGAAACAAGTAGAAAAGAGTAGAGGCAAGAAATCACAGGAAAGATAACAAAGGAAAAACAAGAGATTATGAGATAGAAAAAGAAAAAGAGAAACCACAGAAGAAGAGAAAATGAAGCAAAAGTAAAAACAGGAGACAAGGATTGAGCAGGGCAGCAGGAAAAGACAGGAGAGGAAACAGAAAGAGGAGAGGAGAGGAGCAGGTTGTTTCCCTCTGTCACAACAGATGGGCTAAGCCCCGCCCTCTGTATCAGGTTACCTAGCGACCAGACACTGCCATTAACTCTGACCTTTGGACCTCCTCTCTCTACACACACATTTACACACACAGAGATTATAAATTGTCTCTGCAATAGTTCTACTGCCCCGATTCATAATTTAACTGCAATATGTGTGAAGTGTAACATCATCTATAAAACAAAAAATGTCCCGCCCAGTGTCAGTCAGAGGTATTATAAAATAATAATCACTCCTCCTTGTTAATGGTCAGTGGATAGATAAGCATGCGAATGGACTGACCAGTGATGTCAGTGCGGACGTCTGCCATCTTGAAAAGCGGAGCCACATGTTCTCTGTAGATGTGAACGGCCTCCTTCTTGTGGCTGCTGGGGTTGATGAACACCTTTAAGTACTTGGGACGACTGCTGAACCCTGTGTGGTACACATACAAACACACAGACATATACAGTGAGCAGCTCCAGAATTTAAGACTCATTGATGACAGATTTTTGGAGAAAATAAAAAAATGTAAGTGTGTCTGTCATCTGTGGTTTAACATAATGCTTCTACAGTGAAAATAGTCTGACTTTAGTCATGCTGGCAGCATGAGTTAAAACAGAGGTACCAATGTTGGCCCGTCAACAACTTTGGTCTTGATTGCAGCAGCAAAACTGATACTGTCTTTCAGAAAGTCATCAGCCTTTACCGATCCATAATAACTCTGCCTTGAAGACAGATCACTACTGTGGTTTCTAAAATGACATCAACACCTAAACAACACAATAAAACCACACTACTACAAGTCTGGATGGATGAATTATGGATTGAAAAGTAAACACCTGCATACAGTTCAAACATCTGGAGAGGATGTTTGATGCTAAATATTCAGAATATCAGTTACATCACTAACACCAGTGGACAAGAGTGAGTGTGTGTGTGTGTGTGTTTGTGTGTGGTTGCATAGTATCGACTCCAAACTACAGACACACACTCACATGCACACACACACAAACTCACATTGACCCCCTGTACAGTTCATCATTAGGGAGATTTAGAGAGCGCATTATAAATCCCCTCAGACCGGGACAGATCAATATACACACACACACCAGCTCCATTATCCAGCTTATTACTATAATCTGCGCCCGAAAGGCCATGACCTCGCCCTGTTAATGACCCCACACACATACATACGCACAGTGCACCTCCTGCTATCACTCCACCCCACAGCTCTGAGCAGGTTTTAAAGATCCTGTGAGGAGTTACTCAGCAACCCCACCACTCATCGCTCCACTGAACCCCACGATTACAGGAAGCTACAACAATTATTCTGTCTCCAAAAATTAAGACCCAGTCCTGCTCCAACCAACAAAATGTTTTTGTGAGTCCAAACCATTACAGCTTATTAAGACCTCAAAAATGACTTGAACATGAACTTCTATCCTCATATACAAGTGTCATATCCTTGTAGCTGTCCCATGCTGATTTACCTGCAATGCGTTTTTTGTTTTTTTTTACAGCTGGTTAATCAAACAGTAAGCAAATGTAGTCTCTGTTTCCTTCGGTGAAAACACAGGTGAGGTTTGAGTCTTTCTAGAGATTCTTGTCCCAATGGGAACTTTTTAAACTCATATATCAGTTACTCATATATCACTCATAAACCTTTTTCAGTGAAAGTGATCTTGAACACCTGAAACAGAGCTCACACTCACACACAGACACACACATACACACGGACACACTTTATCCCATGTGACCTGATCTTATTCAATTTGTGGATATATTCCTTGGAAAAAGTGTACACAGGTAGATTTGGAGAGATCAAGTATCCATCAGATCAGTTCCCAGCCTCAGCCAGTGACAGGTTGCTATGCTACTGCTAAAACGTTACCATGGTAAACAATCCCAGTTGACAAGGAAAAGTGTTGAGTTTCTGGTAGAGGACTGAAGATAGAGCCGCAGAATTTTGTTGACAAAAACGGATTGTATTTTGGTGCAGACTCCATCTTAGTTTAGTGGACAGCAACTGTCGATTTCAGGTTTTTTAGATCCAGTTTTGTCCTAATCAAACAAAACAGGTCATTTAAAGATGTCAGCTACAAGTATTTGTCAACCAAGGTCTGAATATTAGATTCTGAAACATTTTATTTACTAAATAAGCTGTACAAAGTTAAATAATGCAGATTCCTCCAAGGATGATATTTATCAGGGCAATGGCTTTCCAAAAACGGAAAAGTTAAAAAAAATAAACAATCAAAAAATAAGTTAAATTCCCTTAAAGACTTGTCTTGCATTCCATCAAAAAGTAAACACTTTACGTATTCATCTAAATATCAGTGTATTTAATATAGTGTAAAAAATATAGTATAACCACTTTAAAGTCAACTTCTTGCCTTATTTACCTGACTGTATTTATGTACACATTCTTGTTTGTTACATTACTCTAAGGTGGTGGCACACAAGCTAGTTTGCAAACTACAGAAGTCCCAGAGAAGTGGTAGCAAATGAAACAACTTTATTTGGGTTTATAATTTTTCAAATTGAAACAAGATCAAGAGTCTAGCGGCTCTGCCAGGCTGCACCAAAGTGGCTGCTTAGAGGAAAAAAAAGTTTAATTAATGTTCTGCCTCATTATAAACCTGCCCTTCTCATGTGGGCCACTTTCCTCTGACAAACAAACTGTGACACTGAGTGTAACAGCAAATACACAGGTTTTTTTTTCTAATAAGCAGTGCTTGAGTTTCCAGGTTGCATTGAAATAAGTGTTTGATATACAAAGTTTGCCAGAGGGTTTGACCTTTTGTATATCAGCTGAAGGTGAGGTGAGACTGTGCTGCTGTATGATAAAGTTTGTTCCTGACAAACTAATAAAGACTAAACCTAAATATGAAAGCCAAAGACAGAGGAGGGCAAACAGGTTTCTCTCATCATATCACTATGGATACACCGACTTCTCGGATACATCAGCTTATTTGTAACACTGAGCTGCACACACACGCACACACACAGGGCCATAAAGCAGCTTATAAAAGGGCCCTCCTCAAACTGAAATGTCATGTTATATTAAATAAACTACAAGAGAGAAGCGATAACACACAGTTCAGTTTTCTGAATGGTCACTGCTTGCTACACCAGGTTGTGTTGGTCACATGTCAGGACTGTCTCCAGATTTAAAACTTTCAGCAAAGCATAAAGAGGTTTCATAAGTGGATTTCATTATGGATTCAAATTTGATGAAAAGCTATCGAATACCATTTCTTCTGTCTCATAATTTGTTCAATGTGTCATTTTGACCTCACGAAACCTTACAGCACTGGCTTCCACTCGTTTCATATTGTCACTGTGAACCCAAACTAACAGCTCTGTAAGCAAGCAGAAAACTGACCTTGGATTGACAAGACAATTGATCTGGGAGGAGTTGTGACTGCCCCTGGCGGCCTGCATGAGCTCAGTCTGGTGGTGCTATTGGCTCAACCACCGGCCTGTCAGTCTGTTGTGTTGTTAAACAACTGCAGTCAATCCATCCCACCGCCTGACCGCCTGTATGGATACAGACTCTATACAGCATCACTGCTCGCCTTTTGTCGCTCTGACTGCCATTCACTCTCTGCACAGCGTTCTGCAGCTGCTTCACACAGCACAGAGTAACGCTCTAGAAACAGAGAGTGTCTGCTCTTTGCTCGCCATTGTGTAGCTAAATGTTAGGACCTGAAGGTTAAGAAGTAGCGATGGTGTCTGCAGTGGCAGGAGTGCCTGCTCCACACCACGATTCACACAACAATACGCTTTTCACACTGACCTCTGGCTGGAAAATAGGCTTAGTGTCTGCGCAGCAGCAGAGCAGCCGACTGTGTTTACCTTGCACATACACACACATTAATACACGCACACACACACACAGGCTCCTCTGTCACAGTGAGTAAAGTCACAAAAGGTGTCACAGTTTGATGTGCAGTGTGACCACACAAACTGACACACGACCTGTAAGCCATTGATGTATGTATGTGTGTGTGTGAGTGTGAGGTGAAAGAAGAACACTTAAAGAAGTTGTGACATTGCTGCAAGGCCTCATGAGTAATCTTGTTTGATGGACAGACAGATGAACAGACAGACAGGTGACCAGCGATAATGTGTCAGACTGATGCCATGGTGACTGGACGACGGTAGAGTGAGTGTAAGACCTTTAACCTCCCGTTTTAGGGATAGCTTGTAACGTTTCTTTTGGAGTTGACATTGTTGGACAAACACAGAGACGCTGAAACGTAAATTGTGTATGGGAGAGTTTAATCCATACACACAGCAGCCCAACATTTCTGTCGTGTGTAAAGTGTCAGCCAGGCACCGCCCACTACAATGCACCTGGGAAACCAGTGTCTGGAAATATCAGACACAGAACATTAACAAATATGTCCTGTCTGGAGGCGGCTGTGATGCTGAAGTGCAAGTTGCCCAAATTCATGTAATATTTTGTAAATGTTCCTATTTTTAACCCTTTATCCTGTTGTGCTCTCAATCGTTTCTTTCACTAATCTCCCATTTTCATAGTGGTACAGATCAAATAGGTTTTGGTGTACCATATGTGTTGTGATACCTGGCGACCAAACCCAGAGATGAGCATGTGCAAACGACCCTCCACTCCACTCAGTTTGCTGCTTAAGTGATTGAAACGGGTCCCATGAAGAGAACATATGCTTCTAAATTTCCTTCCACTTGGTGGGACATCTTTCCTCTTCTAACTGCTAGCCATAATTAGCAAACACCATGTGCTTTGGAAAACATATCAGGCTGAATTTAGTGGAAAATGCAGTAGATAAACATGCTGCCAAACACGCTAACTATGTAAAACACAAACAAGCTATAGAGGCAAAGAGGGGGAACCCCAACATTGGTTCATCGTGAGTGGTTTGTATAAGGCTGATTAAGTTACTGAGGCAGAAGTGGACACACACACATGCACACTTACCTTCACACATACACAAAAATACATACATACACTCAAACCCACAAACATAAACACTATCACTTACTCAGTAACTCTCATTCCTTACAGTGTTTGCATTTGATATTTTTTGTGGGCTTTTTAGATGTTGACTCTGAACCACTTCTTTTTATATATATTTTTTTGTGTTTTTTGAGTAATTGAACTGTGAGCTACGAATAGAACAATTTATTTCAGAACACAACCACTAAAAATATAAGAATAATCATTTTACCCTCATACCCTTGTATTTATTCAAATTTTCTCTACTGTAGTTTATATGAGGGCGGGTAACTTGAGGGCAAATGATTTGCAGATATCCCAAAAAATCCCCCTCTTTGCACATTAGCACGTATGCTACTGCTCTCTGTCTGGTTCTGAGAAAGCTGTGTATTGTAAAAAAAAAACTGTAAAACAAATCTTTAAAATTTTAGACCAGAACAGTGAGCTGAAAGAGGAGCAGGAGGGAGTTGCAGAGTTGAGAGATGATCCTCTGTAGGTTTGTTACTATGAGTGATGCATTGCCTACTATATTTGATCCACTGTCAACATATAATTTTACATAGCGAACAGATTAAAGTAACATATTGTGCAGTACATTTTTAATTTACTTGTGAGACTGTAGATAACATATATAAATCTCATATCTGTAGTTTTCAAAGTTTTCAAAGGTGTGGAACTGGATTCAGGGCTTTGACCTCAACAGCATTCATAACATGTGTGATAAACCGGAACAGCCACTTTGAGCCCGACCTCATCAATCAACCTCTGTGGTGGACCTTATAAATACTCTTATGACTTCATGGGAGCAAATCAAAGTGTCCAAATACATTTGGCCATATAGTGACTGTTTGTTTCAGGTGTCTGCTGGATGGATTTATATGTGAACTAAAGTAAACCTGACACAAGTTTGTGTTTAGACAGTACTGTCATTAATCTCTCTTGCAGACAGCACGATTCAACTGCTGACAGCATGTTACCGAGTACTGCTGAATGTGTGTGTGTGTGTGTGTGTGTGTAATCTGTCACTTTGTTCCGGTGGGTGGATTAGCAGATTAGCTCCTAGTCTGATGTTACTGTGACTCACCTCATTAAACTGAGTGACAAACAGGCTGATAGAAAACAATGAAATTATAATCTGAGCAACTTGAATTGCACCTGTCTAATAACTAAGCAACCTTTGGACATGGCAAAATTATGGCTCATATTTGTGGTTTAATGTTTTTTTCCCCTATCAAGTTAACAAAAGTCATCCATAGAAATAAATATTCCAAGATGCCCATTGTGAGTAGGTGCAGGGCTGAAAGGCTGTGTCTTAAGAACATTTTTTTCAAAAATATATTCAGATTTTGACTTAAGCTCACACAAGTAAGTGGTAGATATGACAAAAAATCCTGATGCACAGGTATCATTGCCACACGGTTTTCACAACACATAACTACCTAAATACTTAAATCTATCCATCCATCCATGCATTCATTCATCTCTCTGATGAACAGATTAATGCTTATAATGAAAGACGGTTAGCTCTATTAATAACAGTATTACACTGCAATGTGTGCGTGTAATCATCTTACAGTATGACATCATTCAATATAAGTACTGAGTCACGTTTTCATTGTATCTCAGCTCTTATGTAACACAGAGAAATCGCTCAGCAGCCTGTATTAATTACAGACACTCCATGTTGGCCAAGGAGACTTAAAACTGGGGCCAAAGTGGGATATTTGTGGCTTAATGTTCAGTTCCTCCCACTTACAAAAACATATTTCAAGTCACTAAATGCAATGTTACTGTGGAGATAGTTTAGGTTTGATTTGCCATAATGTTTCCATATAACTTGTTTATTGTACTGATAGTGTCCCAAAAGAGCACTTACATGATGTTTGCCAAAAGGTTCTTTCTAAAGTAAATTTACAATATTTCAGATATATAACACTTTCTCAACAGAAAGAGACAGGAGCTACCAACTCCTTTAATCAATAGCTCAACTGTCTAAATTGCGAGTACCCCCTCAACACCAAACAGTTAACATATTAACAAAACAAATTGGCACAAGACATTAGTCCAAACCTCTCTGCACACTAAAAAGTTTCCGATTTAGACCATCCTGGGCTAAAAAAGAGGCCTGAAAAGGCAGTGGAAAATGATGACAATGAAACTGGACAATACATAAAACTCACTTGTTTTGTTCTTGCCCGTTTATCTGAATGAGTGTGTTACCTGTGAGCAGCTCCTTCAAGGTGTTGTACCAAGTGTTTGTATGTTCTGCAGAGGCATTGTGAAGGTGCAGTGTGTCCTCTTCCAGCCTCTTCCCTCTCCTCTTGCAGCAGAACAGAGCCACACCGAGCACGGCTCCCCCAGACTGCTGGCCCGCCGCTCGCCGCCGCTTCACTTTCACCGAAAACACATCCTGCAGCAGCACGACACCTGGCTGCAGCACGGACACCTCCCCTGCATGGAAAAATATAGTGTGAACATACAGCACCCCGAAAGAAGATCTGAATATTTAATTATAATTTAATGGATGTCCATTTTTGCTTGACAGCAACAAGAGTCTGCAGAGTCTTAAGTCATGTTAGCTCTTAAGTTAAGCACAGCTTTGCTTTGAGCTAAATGGTCATCATACTAACATATTCAAGTTGACATCACTGACATATTGATGTTCAGCAGATAAAATGTTCACTGTGCTCACCATTTTAATCCAGCATTGGCTGATTAATGTTGATAGTTTGGCAGGTGTTTGGTCAGGAATGAAAGCATATGACAAATTCAAAATTCCACCCAATAACGGTAAAAGAGGAAAAGTCAGACGGAAGAAGCTGGGAAAATCTCACTCTGAGCCTCAAAAGTCAACATCATGGTGGTACCATGGGATGACTCAGGTTCAATTCTTAAATAGCCAAATGACAGAAGGTTCAATAACAGTAACAAAAAATTTACAATTTGTTTTTATCCCAATACATACAGAATTTATTTTTCTGTCATAAATATCAATAAAATCGGTAATATCTTTGAAAAATCATAGCATTACCATTACTACTAATAAAAATATGTTAATTTGCATAGGACATTAACATTATTGGTTCACAGATACTCAGGCTGCAAAGAGATTGTATTTACATTATTTTGTCCACACCTTTGTAAGACGGTACAATATGAAAGTAGCATACTGCTACTGGTTCCTCATGCATTCACATTACATAATATCATTAACTGCATTAATCACAAATCCAATCATTTCCAGAACAGACAGTAACAACTATAAATCAATTACTGTAATCAGGGATTTCAAAGTCTGATTGGTCCATGTCAGACTACTCATCCAATCCTCTAAGGACAATGTCAGCAGAGCTCAGATAATACATTCGGAGTTACATAACACACACACGCACACAAGCACACAAGCACACAAGCACACACACACAATTTAAAAAAAAGACACTCTTCTCAATTCAGTTTTTTCTACTTACAATAACAAGCCCTGCTGTTTTAAAACTTCTGTACTATTTACTCATCTCTATCCTGCTGTTATTTCTGATACGCCTAAGTTAACAGCAAGATTACTCAGACAAGATTATTACCGGCAATTATTACCAGATTACTAAATAATAAAAACAACTGTTAGTCACTCCCCATCTATTTGTTTATCTGACAGAATAAAAAGGGATTTTATTTTAAAAATCAAACGACAGACACATTCTACAGCAGGTGGACACACATCTGCACATGGTAAAATAGACTTTTTAATGCGATTCAGTAACACATGTGGTTTAGTTGCCAAAAATATTTAAATCCATCTAGATATGTTTTTTTTATTTATCCATCTAGATTTAAACCTTTAATGTTTTGCAGTCCCACTATAGACAGTATACAGTAGGGCTGATGCTCTTTTTGAATCAAACTTTACTGAATTTTTTTCAAATAAGTTGTCACTTTGTTCAAATTTCTGTACATGACTTTTGGAAGAATTGGAAGCTCTGTCATACAGCACAAAAATTGAAAGTAAAATGTGACATGCTCTACTGATTGTCAATAAGTCCAATGATCAATTGAGGAGACTGCACGAATTTTGCATCCTTGTAAAAAAAAATGTAGTCAAGGAACACATCATATATCGCCTATTAATATTCCTTAAACATGTTCCATGTACATAATAAGACAACTGTGTTGTTGTGTATGTGTGCAGCATTCTATTAACATGGGGGACAGTCTGAAAAATCCTCTGCTAAAAAAAAAATTAAAAGACAAGTGATGTTGAGCGGATGCTTTGCCAACATTTGATAAACTGAGGGAATAATATTAAATAAATATGAGCTGTTAAAAAAAAAAAAAAAAACCTAGCACCCACAAACAATGTAAAACATACAGTAAATAACTCTAAACCACTACCAGATCCATTGGGAAAATAGTTATATATGATGAGAGCTGATTAACCCCCCTCTCCATGTAATATCCTCCTGCTGTTATCAAATATCAAATTCGCAAAACCACCCACCCCTCTTCCATTCTGAGAGGCCAGCGTCCATATGTCAGGGTCACAGTGTGTGGGGGCAGTGGTCTGTCTGTTGTGAAAGGATCATTTTCTGCTCAACATGTTTATTTCATAATGCAAATGATAATGAAGCTTTAAAAACAAATGTAGGACACTTTTTTATTTGTTGTCTTTTACTGTGAAGCAACTGCACAATTGCAACATACAGAGAAGTGTTTGAGTTAGCTCTGAAAGCTGATTCATTGGTCAATAAGATAATTTTGTCAGTTAGTCTTTGTTCAGCTCAAATTTTGACTGATCTCACAATTTACTAGGGATCTAGTTTTTGTTTTAAACAGGTTTCCATACCTTTATCAAGAGGAGTCATTGGATTTGCATTAATAAGTGTATTCACTGTAGCCACAACTAGTCCCTGACTTAATTTCTTAAGTGTAAGTAATTGATATAATATGAATGAATTTTTAACTGGAAGAATGTGTCTCTGATAGTAACATAATAACGTTAACTTTCACTGAAGAGGGATATCACACAGTTGGAGTTGTTGAAACAACAAAACCACTTGTAA
Source organism: Acanthurus leucopareius (assembly GCA_029814765.1). NCBI lineage: Eukaryota > Metazoa > Chordata > Actinopteri > Acanthuriformes > Acanthuridae > Acanthurus > Acanthurus leucopareius. The sequence goes on along the minus strand of JAQMCX010000011.1, from coordinate 5,064,004 downwards.
TAGCTTGACTGTACGCTGTTGTTACAGAAGTGAAAGATAATAGCTGCAGAGAGCACTTGAACCTGACAACAGACAACTTTCTTTTAGGCCTGCCAAAACTTTACTCACAGAATTCATTTTTAAAGATTCATGTGACCGATAAGCTTGGAAGTTCTTTTATTCTAACCAGAGAAAGAAATGGTAAGTGCCAGCTAAAACTAAGATTATCTCTACTTTTTATCCATTCTTTTCTGTCTGTATATGGTTTGGAAACACAATGCACATCACATGGAAAAAATCAGAATAAACAGAGAGGAGAGAGTGAGAAAGAGAGATGGAGAGAGGAGAGACAGATTTTCCATCCACCCCAATAAAGATGACACTGATGTGAGTTGACGGAACCTACAGAGATGCAGAGCTCACAAACACACACACACAGTGCATTGCCCGTCACAGGTAGTGTGTTCGTAGGTTCCAGATGGAGATGAGTTTCCCATCATGCCCTCACCGACCCACTGTGCCAACCACACACACACTCACACACGCACACAAACACACATATCAAATATATATATATATTTAACTACTATAATAGTGGGGACCTTGTACCAACTTCCATTCACTTCCTTGAGGCTTCACCTTGTCCTACTTCTTAACTATAAAAGCATGTCTAAGTCCTAAAAATAATTGGTTAAACTTGTGAGGAAGGCTCTCTAACACATACACACGCACATACACATGCACACAATTACACTAACACACACACATGTACACACACAAACACACAAACAGTGGCAGTCCAGCCCCATGGTGACCAGGCCATGTGGCTCACTGTGGGGAGTTATGGATCACAGTTTACACACACAGACACATACACACACACGCACGCACACACACAGAGGCTACAGCGCTACAACACTCCTTCAGTGTCATCGTCAACAATTGATCATGTAAACTGCATTACCACCCTGACAATGTAAATTGATTGTAAATGGATCAGTAATTGTTCCTCCACACTTTTCACTATTCTAAAATCTCCAGAGATACTTTGCTGCCTGTAGGAAAAAAGGGAAGACCCAGAAAAGAGGAAAGCAGAGTGTCCTAATTACAAACTTAAATATAAAATCTGTTTTTTTCAAGTATAACTATAAAGCAGCAAAGATCACTATAGTACATTGAAAATGCATCTAACCTCTCAATGTGCTGTTCACTGAAGAGATTTTCCCTCAGTTCATTGTACAAAGGAAATGGAGCTGCTTAGCACAGCTGGAATAAAAAAACGCATTATGGTGAAACACTTCCAATTCCACATAATAAAAAATAAAGATATAACTTTATTATTTATTTTATATCTATATATATTCCAAAGTGTTTTTCCAACAGTTTGGTTTTTTTTTTTTGGTACTGGCAGACAGGGAGAAAGACAACCTCTGCCACCAGAAACACAGGATGTCAGGTCGAGCTTTAACAGTCACAAGAAACAGTTATGGTACTTTAAGTGGTTGTTGGTGTCTGAGTTAGAGATCTGTGAGCGGATTTACCACATATGCCTTTTTAAAAGTGTAAATTGAAAAAAGATCAAGGAAGTTATGGAGAGGTGAGAGATTTGGGCTGAACTCAACTTTCAGACCAAGCAGACACATAAAAAATAATTTTGAGAAGATAAAATAGTATTTTGAAGTATGTGTATTGTTAAAAAAATTCAATGTTAATATGTTTTACAGTACAAAAATATAATAAATTAAGGGGGAGGAGAGGGAGGAGTGCCTTTTTTAACAACATTCTTGGTATCACATAAAATCACAGGACACCCCAGGATAATGTAATGTTGTTATGGCCAACAGTATCTTATTTCAACAAGTATTATGTTTTGACTGTCATCGTGCTGGACAGGCTCTAAATACTAAAGTACCCATGAGCCTTGTCAACCGTTGCAGTTGAAGAGATTCATTCATTGTCACAGCTGAGAACAAAGCATGGAACTACAGTAAAATTCATCCAAAATAAACCCATATTGTCAACATGAATTGATTTAAGCTTCTGACTGCATAAGTATCATTCTCAAAAATGTCATCTTTAGCTTCCTCGCAGCATTCACATGCTGTGATACTCTGATTTCTTCTTTTACTGACTGAAAATTTGGCTGAATGTCCTTTGAAATTCTTTCATACTACTTTGGATACGATACCTGAATTTCTATACAGATACAAAACACAGTGTGTCTGTCTGTCTGTCTGTCTATGTGCCTGACAGCTCAGGTCTTACCTTCCTGACAGATAGAAGACAGACCAATTGGTGAGACAGGATGAATTCATGTGCAGAAATAAACAACAACAGCTGATCCATTTATATAGAAATATCATCAACACACACACAACAAATGCTGACAGGCTGACTGTGTGTGTGCGTGTGTGAGTGTGTGTTTTTGTTAATCTCCTCACACTGAGAGATTCTAATAACCCCCCATGGGCTGAACCAACTGCTCTATACTACTGCCAAAACACACACACACACACACACACACACACACACACACACACACACACACACACACACACACACACACACACACACAAACACACACACACACACACACAGACAGAGTACTGGCTTAATGACATTAGCTTGGATGAAATACAGCAAAACAGATTGGCTTCAACCACACACACATACACACGCACGCACACACACACTGTATTTATACCTTCATCCTGCTCCATTGGCCAGTTCTGCCTGAATGGATTTCAACCAAAAACAAGAAAGGACATTACCAGAATAATCAAAATAATATTATAATGTAGCCATATCTGTACCAAAATGTTAGCACCATATTAACTTATTTTTAGTTTTTTAATTTCAGTTTGTTGTGAGGATGAAAAATGCTCATGGCTCAATAATCTGTATCATTATACTAATGCTTATAAGTAGTATCGGCAGATTTGTTTTAATTTTTACTGTGAGAATTTTCAAGGGCACATTAGGTTGAGTATGAACTTTACGCTCAGAATTCACATGTAAAACGGTAGTGTAAATATTGTGCTTTATGTAATGAAAATGGAGCCCCCTAGTACATCAATCCATCCAAAGGTTACTGAGGTATTTCAGTCTGGACCAAAATGGCTGACCAGCTGACAAACAGATATTGCCATCCTAATAGCCATGCCACTAATGTTGCCAATAAATGTGATATGTGTTGTGTTATGTGATTGTGTTGTGTATGTTATTTTTTTTTAAATGTGATCAATGATTTCACATCATCCAGCTGGTGATCACTAGAACAGAGGGATCAAGGAGAGGGATTGAGAGTAATGTACGGGTCAATAAATGACTGCTGACGAGTAATTTATTTATTTATTTATTTACTTATTTATTTATTTTTGCTTGGTCTGCATTTCAAACTGGAAAAAAATGGCGGCCTGGCAGCCAAATTAAATCTGAACAGTACAATAAAATGTGCTCCTGAGTAGATCTTGAGTTTTGACCACATCTTGTAACGACACCAAAGTAAATTCCTGTTTCCAGAACGACTGAATGTTTGCTTGCACTGCCTCCGTTTTCATGCAACTGCTTGATGGGTACAACTCTAAATAGAGATTTACAACAGTTAACAAAGATGAGCAAAAACAGTGAAAGGACTCACACCTTCGCTGATATCAGCTAAAGAAAAAACTACGTGTTTGATTTATTTTGCCTTACTGAAGCAAGTAAGTTGCTGGATTAATAGCCCCGTGTGTCATTTCACTTGTACCAGGAAATTGTGAAACCCTCACTAATGAGCTCTGGGATCCAATGTAAACAACCTCAAACAACCAGCAATACCCTGTGTGTGTGTGTGTGTGTGTGTGTCCAGATGTCATGTTTCAGGTGGTCTCAATATGACAGAACGTATCCTTTACAGAACCAGTTGTCTGTAGCTCTCTGCCTGTCTGTCTGTCAGCAGCAAGACAACTGATCACCATGACACCTTGTCGCTGCGGTAACTAACCTGTGGGGTTCTCTGGGATGATGGGAGTCCAGGTGAGTTTGGTTCGGGTGAGCAGGACATCATGACTCTTCTTTCCAAGTTTGAAGATTCCACGCAGCACAACACACTCACTGACACACACAGACACATTTAAACCAATCAGAGGTCTAACACAAATATAGATGAAGAGTATGTCATCTACACTTATAATGCAAAGACTGATAAATCAATCATTGGGTCATATTGATACCACTACTGCAGTGATCTCTGAAAATGTTTCTTTTAGAGGTCAGACTGATTTCTCTTATACTAACAGGTGATTCAGTCATAAGTGAATCTATTTATTTCCCAATATTTAGAAAATAGTAGGAGATGGACAAAGCACAATAATCTGCATTTACTTTTGAAGATTTTTTCAAATAAAGTTTAACCTTCATTTAGATAAAACTTAACACATGAAGAGTTGTGAGGGAATTTTCTGACACTGGAGAGCATGTGGATCTTCAAATGTGACAGCAGTGAAATGCATGCTGGGTATTTTTACAGTAGGCTAGTAACATGATAAAATAGTACTAATTAAAAAAAAGATCTGCTCTATTGCTTTTACAAAAATTTTGACTGCCTGGCCTTTACTTAAAAATATTTGTGTTTTTCAAAGGACTTGTTTGACGGTGTAAAACCCAACTCTGCTCTTTCGTCAGATTCATAAACAGTCTAAAAGCTCTCTGTTGGTTCTGTGAAGAAACTGAAGAAACCCCAGAACAAACACTCACCTCTGCTCCTCTTCCTCCTCCACCTGTTGCTGCTTCTCTTGTTCCCGCTTCTCCTTCGTCTTCTTCTTCCCGCTTCGTTTTTCACTCCTCTTCTTCTTCGTGCTTTCTTTTGGCTCTTCCTGCAGCTCCTCCTCAGGTTCCGACATATTTACTAGCTCAACTCAAAACAAACAAACAAAAAACAAACAAACTCGGTGTTTATGAGTTTGTTCCCCTTTGATAAACAAAGCGATAGATAAACATACGGTAAGCTGATCAACACCGGCAGGTTACGTTGTATTTCCGGGGTCTTGTCGCTATGGAGACAGGCAGCGGCTTTACCGGACCACTGATCGGGCACGCGGCAGATCCAACGGTGTCTAATCAACAGCCGTGCGCGCTCCTGTGTACAGCTTTCTTCCAAACGGGAATGCGCACACGATGAGTAAACGAACAAACTTGAAGCATTTACTGTCTGTCAGTCGTGTTAGTCGATGGACTATACTGATTGATCATGGCCAGGTGTTTACAGATGTGTTAAGCAAGTCCTTACATTAACTCAGGTTCCAGTTGTTCCTGTGCTCCAGATTTGGCTCATATATTGGTTTTAACTTTCACTCGACGACTTTTCACAGGAAAACACTTTACTTTTTACTCTGCAACATCTGACAGCTAGAGTTACTTACATATTTTTCATGTTTTCATACGAAACATATATAATACTATATTTTGTAAAAATAAAAAAAATAAAAAAAAATTCTGCCTGCCTCTAGTTAGTTCATTTTATCTATAGCGTCCATAAATTAGCCGCATCATAGTTTAAGCCGCAGGGTTCAAAGTGTGTGAAAAAAGTAGCGGCTTATAGTCCGGAAATTACGGTGCAATCCAGGAGGGAAAGCTTGATTCATGCAGTAGCTCAAAAAGTTTAAGGTTTATAAGAAAATAAAAAGTGAAACACTGTAAATTGGGAAGAAATTGAACACTAAGTGGATTTTTCTGTCTTTACAATTAAATTATAAACAATCAAAATACTGAAGTTTTACTCCATTCTGCAAAGTAGAATGAGTGGTTTGATTGAAAACCTAAATATTAAGAAGCTAATGCTAAAGGAGTATAAAGGATTAACGGATTTAAAATTCAGATTTTTAAAGTTGTTTATAAGCTATATTAACTCTAATTTAATTAAGTGATTACTGTTCAATCAAACCACACACTGAACTTTTGGTTTCTGCTTTGCTTTTGCACCAAAAAACCGTCTGAATTTCACTCAGAAAGAAACCAAAAAATTATCTTTGACACGGTGGGGAAAGGAAGTTTAGACCCCGTCAGTTCTCAACAACAACTTCACCCTCGACCCTCCGTGGAGCATGTGGAGGCAACATGGGGGCTGTTTTACCATCTAGCAGCACAGACACACACCTGACACACCTGTCAGAGAGGACTTAGCCAGGGCACCGATCCCGTAGGAGTTGTTGGACTTCCTCTTGAGACGAGGCAGAATGGAAGTAGTGTCCTCCATGGACAACTAAGGAGAAAAGGGAGGAAGGTGAGGTTTGAACGAAAGAATGCAAGAGGAGGGAGGATGAAGACATTAAAAAAAAAGAAACAGATGCAATGTGGAAGGAAAAATGATAAAATAAGAACAGATGAGAGATAATGAGATAAAAGAATGAAAGAAATGGATATAAAGGGAATGGAGGTGAAGTGAGAAGTGGGTTAAAGATCCAGAAAACAGTTTGGGAAAATTAAATAAGAGAAAAGAGGTTGTAAGAAAGAGAATAAGAAAGGAAGGTTAATTATTTGAACACCTTGTAAAAGTCTTACAGGGATCATCGATCATAGAAATACTTCAGTCAAAAGGAAAAATGGAAACTGAAGCAGTGATTCAAAAGCAGATCAGCCGACAACAATGAGAATTTTGTGAGCAAAGCAGCTGGTGACTGAAACAAAATCATCACGAAAATCTTGATGATTTGAAAATTTATTGATGATTAAAATGTTTTCACCCACAAAACGCAAAATTTCAAATAAACAGTGCGAACATCAGATTCGTAAATAGTGGAAACAGCAACCAAGAGATTTCATTTATAGGTATATTTGAGCAGGAGATGTTTATACGATAAGAGAAAGTGTCGCTTCTTTTACCAAAAAAACACTTGCAGCAACTTTAACTTGCGTTCTTTAGTTTAAAAGTGTCCTGTTTTAATCAAAAAACCTTGTTTGATATCATTTACGATTAAAAATGTGTGATATTTAAGGTTTATTTGACTTATTAAACATATTCCTAATGCCATTTCACTCCTTGAAGAACTAAGCTAATGTCGAAATAGGTTCATAGATTCTCCATCGATATGCTACGACCGTACAGCGCACCAACCTGAAGTCGCTCGTGTTTGTGTGATTTCTACTACACTTCCTGTTCCAGTGCTCATGGCAAACCAACCAGCAAACTAATGAACACAGAGACGGAGCCTGGCTTTTAATGAGGTCCTCCCAACAGCTAATTACACTCGGATAAACATGTGGACTGTGTTACACTGGGGGATTGCGTATGATGTAATATTTCTCGTTAAACTGCATTAATTACTGTATAATAGCGAGCTGATGTGATTGTTCTCCTATCTGTTATATCCGTTCAAGTCTTTAACAGTCACACTGGAGTGTAAAACAACAGACTTCTGGAGAAACAGAAGCAGTCAGTGCAGCAGCAATGTGGGATCTCATTGGTCAAATATAAGCTATTACAGCACGATATTGTTGATTAATTTATATATTGCTGGCATTATTAGCTACTGTTAGCTTAACAGGATGGAAATTTTTAAATCTGCATTTTTTGTATTGACATACCGTACTTTTCGGACTATAAGCCACACCCACTAAATTTAACAACTAAAACCACTAAAGCTTCTTCTTCAGTGTCG
>JAQMCX010000011.1:5024966-5056288 GCA_029814765.1 Acanthurus leucopareius | reverse complement strand
AAAATAAAAAAAAATTTTTCTTTCATTTTTTTTTTTTTTTTTTTTTTTTTTTTTTTTTATTTTTTTTTTTTAAAAAAAAAAAAAAAAAAAAAAAAAAAAAAAAAAAAAAAAAAGCAAAAAAAACCAAAACAACAACAACAATGAAAATATCCGAAAGATTTTAGAATATTTTTATTTTTCAATTCAAATCTACCAGAAGAATAAAATCCCCTTGTATGGCAATCCTGTTGCAAATCTGCTTTTTTTTTTTCCTTGCCTCAAGATGTAGGACTTTTAAACTAAAATCAGGTTTAAGGGTTTTTCTTTGTACTTCTCTCAGTGGTGTGGAGGTTGGAAAAGGTGATGTCACATATTTGTGCCCACCAATCATAATCAAGCAAAAACTTCAGAAATATTTGATGATCATTGCGTACTGGATCCTGGACCATTAGGCCATTTTGGTATAAAGACCACAGTCAGTTTTACACCTTTAGGAATCATCGGGGAGCCAACTTTCCCAACAAGAATTTTTTTTTTCCCAGACTTAATCAATGGACAAGTGGACAAGCTATAAAATAGTTTCGATATAACAGATCTCCTGAAATTATTCTTGATTTTATTAGTCCTAACATTTGGAGATCCTGGAACAGCTGTATGATTAAATTCTCTTAATAATACTTTAAATTATGTCCAGTTAACTTCCCCAATGACTATAAAGGGCAGCATATAGCAGCTTACCAATGTTTTCCAGTGGGAGCTATTCAGTTCTTTCTCCTATGCAGTCTACAATATGGCTAAATGTAGAGCCAGAATGAGATGATTAGCTTAGCTTTATGTACCTACAAACACCCTTATTTACCTTAAATAAGAAACATCTACTACAGACACTGGCAGTACTTACTGTATTCAAGTTTTTGTTACTATGGAAAGAGACCACTAACAGTGCCTGGAAAGCCAAAGAACCACTTGGGGCACATATTGTCTCCTCTGTCTTGTCCATTGAGTGAAGGGACATTAAAGCATAAGTACTACACTATTGTTACCTGAGGTTGAAATGGTTTTATACATATCCTGGACACTTGGATAGTTTTATGGACACCTGCCAACCAATGAAAAAGCAGGATGTTCCTTGGCTGTAACATAAACATCATATAATGGGCCACAACTTAAACACACTGTGTGTGTGTGAGATAACAGATGGCTGATTTTAAGCTGCATTAATCAGTGTTATGATCAGCCAACTGAGTGAAACACAAAACCATGATCATAAAGACCACTGCAAGTAAGACCATTAATACTTCTGATACTGCTGTTGCCACTGTTCACATTACATGTCTATTAATCATGTTCTGTTACAAAGGAATAAAATGTTAATTTCACTGTTAACAGCGCAGCTTTCATTTGAAATTTTTCCAGATCTCTGTTTGTATCTGCACAATGTTTTTGCATTAAATCATTGCACTATTTCTTACATTTTACATAACATTATTTTCATTAACTTGTTATCTTACTATCAGATATCTTTTATCTCTTAGACCTGCAGTTTATTCTGGAAATAGTTCCTGTCCTATTTGAACAGGATGAATTGTAGTCTGACTTACTCTCATTATTATTCCAGGTTATCAGGGAAGCTAAATGGTGGGATATGGCCACCATATTGTCCCTGTTGACTTACACACATTTACACACATGCACACACTCACACACACACACACACACGCTCACACATACACACAGCAGGATAGCAGTGTGTATTGAGGCTCTCATGCATAAACGAGATCATTTTCATAAATTAAAATCTTGCCTGCAGAACGAACATCTGTGCCCTTCACACACACGCACATGCACATACAAAAACATTCACACACACGCACATGCACACACACACTCACTCACACACTCACACACACACACACACACACACACACAGAGTAATCCTGGTTTTGTCCTTCAGCCAGTGTAATAATGTTAACGTGTTAACATGATTTTCTCTGTAAGGAAATATGTGTTTTCTCTCCATGTAGTTTTCATACATCAAGCCTAAAGTCAACATTAAATGATACAGTTATCATGCTGTGATAGTGTATCACCAAGACATCAACTGATATTGTTCAGTTTAAATTGTCTAATTGATTAGATTTTCCTCTGTACACGTTGCAATAAATGTGTTATTAAACATTTTGTTTAGAGCTGAATTTGTCTGAGGTGATAATGTGTAGAGAGGAACTAAATAAATCAGGAAGAAACTGGATACATCCACAGTAAACTGGACCAAACTGATGTGTTTTGTTGTTTTGTTGTGTTGTTGCTAATGAAAAATCTCTCAGATGAATCACGATGAATTCCTTTTAATGAAAGGCCTTTATAAACATCTATCTTATAAAATATGAACAAAGAGTCACATGAAATGTTAACAGAACGCTACAGGAACATTATAAAAAGCAAAAGTAAAAACCACATGAACAACATGAACACATCGGCACAATGCCAGCTCAACTTCGGTCACAACACCGGCTCAACAATGCCTTACTCACGGACCCAAAAATAGAGAAATCTTTATTCTTTCAACATTTGGAATTATCAACTGAGCATAGCTCAAGTTTTAACAAAATTGCATAGTTTCCCCCAGATTATTGCTTATTGATTATTTTTAAGTGATATTATTGATAATAAGGAGACATTCAGAGATTGTCTCCTGTTAAATGAAGCGCTAAAAAGAAGGTTACATCGTCAATGTGACATCATCATGGACATCATTGTCTTCATGACCACACTGAGGAGGAGTCATAGATCCTGACGCAGACAGAAAGAAGGAAAGAAAGAAGGAAGGAAAGAAAGAAAGACAGCTATGAAATAATAGAAATACACAGAACTGTCTCTCTCTCCATTGAACGGTCTCTCCATTCGTCTCTCTGTCTTCATCAGCCTCTCAGTCCTTCATCCTCCACTTCCTCAGGAGTCGTGGAAGATGGCATTCAGCTGGGCGTTCATCAGCCGCTCATGGTGCGAGTGTCCATCAAAGCCCATCAGCCCGTCTACCTGCAGCTCACCGCACCGTGGGTTGGACCCCCCACCGCTGTAGATGGCAGCATGCCCCCCAGGTCCTCCTCCCCCGTAGTGCACACTGAAGGAGAAACTCTTGTCGTAGTCGGCGGCCGTCACAGCTTCGTGCTTGAAGGTGGAGAAGTTCCCGTTGATGCTGAGCGGAGGGCTGAGGGGTGGGTCGAACGCCGGGCCGTCTGACACCAGGACACCATCAAAAAAGGGCTCCAGAGGGCCATAGGGCTGACCTTTGACCTGATGGAAGATGTGTGAGGGCTCCATGGTGCCATAGGGAGGGCTGGGCAGGCCGGCCGTCAGCCCGGGGCTCTGGTAGGAGAAGTGTCCAGGATAGGCGACAGTGCCGGCTGGAGGGAGGTGAGCTGGCATGTCTGGTGTCTGCTCCGGCAGGAAAGTCCTTGGATTCAGCTGCAGGCAACCTGCCACCAGGTTAGTGGTTGGTTGAGACAGACCTGAGGACAGAGGGACAATTATGGACTTGTTAATAAATATGAATACTATCTTGTTCATATTGATATAATTTTATACCTGTTAATATATTTTTATATTTAAAAATAAAGTACCTTGTAAATAAATATAGGGGATGTGCTCTTAAATAATAGCTGGCAATTTGGATATGTCATCTGTTCATATACACAAAATATGTAAATAAGCTGAATATATCGAGTGTCTGTTAATACATTTACATGTACATGTTTTTAAATTTTAATAGATATAACTAACTGCTAATAAACAATAGTGAGTGTTGACCGCTCCCATATCCACCTGCTTAACATAAATATACTTGTAAATTAACTAAGTGTTACTACTGGGTTGATATTGGTTTATTAAACCCCTCCACCATATTTTAAATGTGTCATGGAAAATATTCATTTCTGATCTAGTAATCTTTTGAACTGGAGCTTTCGAGTAAGAAAAATGAGACCTACTTTAAAAGCTAGTGCAAGATAAAGCGATCTTAAAAACTCTCAAAAGTCCCCAATCTTCACTCAGGTCTGACATCAGCTGTATTTTATTACTTTACTGAAAGTAAAAAAACATAGGAGACTAGACTCTGGGAGGATGGGGTTTTTTTGTAAGGAATGCAAAATTTACTTTCCCCACTCTAATGTTAAGGGTTTTTTTTACTTGTTATCACGTAATTGCATTTTCCCTCCACAGCTGTTTTGTTAATTTTGGAAATAAATAAAAAGTTGATTCAGATTTAGATTTAAAATGTACAGTATATATAAATATAGTACTAAATATAATAATTTATTATATATGCCACCGGCTGAAGGACAAACTTTTAAGTTTGCTAATGCAGGGTGCTATCAGAGAATCCTTGATATGTTTTTGAACTTCAATGACATTTCAATCTCAATAAATATCTCTTGTTGAGGACACATACTCATAGTTTTTCCCTGTGTATTAATTTTAGAGATCAGGCTTCAGACTGACTCAGATTCTTGGTAAACCCAGTCCGGTCTGTTCCTGTAAAGTCATGCTGACCTTTGCAGAGCGCCTGGACGAAACTCATGAGGTCAGGTGCTTTGCCAGAGCGCAGAATCTCACTCAAGGCCCATATGTAGTTCTTTGCCAGGCGAAGTGTCTCGATCTTTGACAGCTTTTGGGTTTTGGAGTAACAAGGGACGACTTTCCTTAGGCTCTCCAAAGCATCGTTCAGCCCATGCATTCGATTCCTCTCCCGGGCATTAGCTTTCATTCGACGAACCTTAAACCTACAGATACAAAAAGATGATTCATTGTTAGCCCTGTTATCAATTATCATATATGTAACATCCAAGTGAAATTTAGCAATCAATCAAAAACCACGTGTGAGTGGATATGCAGTCTGACTCTAACCGGGTAAAATATACAAAAGTGGTTGAGGTAGTCTTGTTGTTTCAGATCTAAATCGACTTTTCAGTCTATTCTACAAGCTCCACCAATCAGAAGGTACAGGGCAGCCAATGCGGTATGTATAGAGCCTATAAGAGACTGAATCCAGTAAGCATAAAAACGTTCTTAAGGCACTTCCTGCTCTTGGTTAAGTTCATTGCTGTTACCAGATGGTATTAGTTAAAGACACATGACATCATAGTTGCAAATTTTATCAACTCCTCCTCTCCCATCTGGATTATGATGCTTTTTATAGAGGTTTTAACGAGCAAATCAAACGGTCAATGAGGGGGAAAATTGTCCCTTTGGTAACCCTTATTGATGTGATTTGGTGCACTGGACTGTAATATGCTTTTTCACAAAATAGTGGCCGAGGCTCTAAATAAAACTTGTTTTAATGATCTCTTGTTGAGTTTTAAGATGCTTGTCTCCCATCCTGAAAGGGGGTGGAAAACGTGATAATCTCCAATCATTCCTAATTGTGCCTTTGGTTACAATGCTTTTGGAAAACACCTCTTAAGATTAAAAATGTACAGATGATGATTTTTAACATCATTCAAACATCCTTTTGGGAAATAAGGCGGCAGGAATACCTCATTTTTGACACTTGACCATGAGAGGAGGGTGAAAGTTCCTGCTCCTAACTGATTGGTTGAGGACTACAGAGTTTTTTGGATTATGAAAGTCTGTCATTGTTCAGCACAGATGGGTGGAGTTCTCCCTTAATCTATTTTCAGATCCTCAAAAAAACAAAAAGTTTTTAGATAATATCCTCCCAAACTGTGATGGTTCTGTCTTGTTTTTGTTGTTTTGTATTTTTATTTTGTATTTTGTAACATTTTAAGATGATTTTGCAAGATGCTTCATAGATTTTAGTCTAAGATGTTACATCCTTTTACAACTGGATCAAACAAGTTTTCCTCAAAATGTGCTGATCACATCTTGCTCCTCAGAGGATGAACCCTTTAGGTTATAATGACTCTACTGCCACCCTCAGGACAAATTAAAAAATTTAATTTTTTGTTTTGTTTTGCAATTAGATTAAAAAAAAAAGCGGAGGAGAAAAAAAATCTTCTTTACCTCTGCAGACGAGCCTTCGTCATCTTCTTCTTCTTCGGTCCTCGCCTCTTGGGTTTGTTCTCACCATCCTCCTCCTCTTCCTCTTCCTCGTCATCGTCCTCTTCCTCGTCGTCCTCCAGACGGCGGAGGTGATCCTCCTCCTCCTCTCCTCCTCCTACCCTCTCTGTTTCTTCTTCCTCAGGGCTGTGAAGCTCCTGCTGCCCCTCTGAGTCCAGTGACGACTGCTCTTCCTGCACAGACCTGGTCATGATGCTGATTCTCTGTGTAACAAAGACAAAAAAACACAAAAAATGTTTTTATTTGAAAAAGACTTCTCAAAAAATCCCGCAAGGAGCTCCTCATCACACTTTCTGTGGAGACAAGTAGCACGTTTATCAATAGAAAAAAATATACTTAGTAGTCTATATTCTCACATTTTCTGTCATTAGTTGAATGTTTCAAGGAACGGCCTTATTGTTATTTTTTTAAGAAAAGGTTACATTATTTTCACGTGCATATTTTTTTTATCAAAGCCTAGATGCTTTTGTGAATAGATTAAAATTTCACCAAGCAACGACAAAATATCTTGAAACAATTTGCTCCACATTAAATGCTTTTTCGGATTAAATTTCAGATTTGATTTTATTGTCAAATGAATTAGATAGACTAAATGTTTTTAATAATGATTAAAACATTTGTTCCAACGAGTTTACACCCTGATGATTTGTTTTTTATTGTCTATGTGTTGAACAGAATCAGCAGGTTTGCGAACTGATGAAAAATCGCGGTTCTAATTTTTATAAAGGTAATAGACTTTAAGATAATACACTGAAACACATTAAAACCATCTGCATTTTTAAAATGTTTGTAACGCAGAAACTTCAATGTCTTACTGATTTAAACCGGATCAAAAACTACAAAAAGTGCAGTTTCTTGTTAAAATATCTTGTTAAAAAGTTATGTTTAATAACCAGAAAACGGATTTTGCTAAAGTCTACTCGAATGTGATTCTTTACGTGTGCCTGTGCAAGAAAAAATGAAATGAAATTTGCGTTGGTACGTCAATGTGTTGTAAACGAAGAGAGTAGAAAAAGTGTCTTATAACGAAATTTCTGTCAGGGGGCCAAGAAGATGCAAATATAATAACAAACATCCAGCAGAGTCAAGTCACATTAACTGTATTATTATTGGATAAATGATTAAATTAGATCTGGTCGCACAATCTCTAAAACACACGGCATTTAATATTGTATTAAACTGTTATGAATTCATGAAACTGTCGCTAAAACAGAAACTTTGAACCAAACTGTCCGAGAAGTAGCAGATTTTGCTTTTTATTCAGACTGTTTAAATCTGCATCTTTTATGCATCAAATAATGTTTTTTTAAGCCTTTTAAAAGACGTCGAAATTCGTCAAAATCCAGTCGTGTGTATTTATATTAGCTTATTTTTAAAAGCGAAATTATTTCGTCTAGCGGAGAAAATATTAAAATCTGAAGCAAAACCGTCCCAAGACGCAACAATATTCACCGTTGATTAAAAAGTCAGCTGGAAGTAGAATCTTCTGAATAAAAGCCCAATAAAGTGATAATAATTATCTGCATATGGCAAATAAAAAAAGCGTATATTTTTTTCTTTCATTCTCATTTTCTGCTCACTGGTCCCGATATTTAACAAACCAACTGAAAGGTGAGCAGACATATCATATGAATTACAATAGACAAAAAGAGATTGTGGAATATCAAGAAAGAAGAAAAATGTTTTGAGGGAAAAATATTTGCTCTCATACGGCTGAGGACAGACAGACATCAACGAATAGTTTTATAGAGTTAAGGATGAGAGACGCAAATACTATATAAAACTGAACTTTTACATGTAATTAAAAAAAATTAAAAACTAAATTCTTTAAAATGTTACTTGTTTAAAAGGTTAATTTTAGCCTACTTTGATACGGATGAGATAACTCATTCGGTTATTGCATCACCTCTTATGATTCGCTATCAAATTTGCATCTGCTATTAGATTATTAATATGGTAGTAATTAATTAATAATCGAATTTAGCCTGAAGCTTAGATTAGACATACATCTGATGAACCAGACAGAGGAGGAAGTTATTAATATAAAAGGCCTATTGGCTATGAATCTTTAAAAAAAACCTACCTGTTGTAATAATCCGTTGTCCGTCAGATTGCACGCATCCCGCGCGCCCTATGTGCGTGTCTGTGCGTGACTATAAATTGAATGCTCTCAGCTTTCTGAGGTGTGTGTGAGAGGATGCTGCTTTTTATATTAAGCACACGCACACACACAAGAGGTTGGGGTAAATTAGCATATGAGGCCACGCCCTATCGGCACGCGCCATATGGTGCATGCGTCATTAAAACGGCACCGGGGATCACGTGACAAATCTTCCATTTGTATCAGCGAAAGAGTCTCTCTCTCTCTCTCTCTCTCTCTCTCTGTCTTTGTGAGGAAAGTTGACCATCTGTCGCTGCACACGCGCACGCATGCGCTCACACAACATCATGCTCATGGAAGGTGTGATGTTGCATATTTGAGAACGCTTCTAGTGTGAAAAAGCTCCGTGTACCATTGATGTTTGTGTTGTTGTTGAGAAGAAGTGGATAATAAAGAAGATGATAGTGATTTCTGCATCAGGTTAGAAAAATCTGAAAAATTGAAATCATGATCACTATTTGATGCAGAGCAGGACTCATAGTGGCCCCGTCTCAGCACCTGGACTTGTGGAGGGCCCCTCAGAGAGGAGAGAGAGAGGAGCATGATGTGGCTGTCTTCATCAATAAGCCACTGACTGAGACTGCATGTATTCATGTATAAAAAAGTAAACTTACACTCTCTGCTGCACCTGGAAGGAAAATGTTGCTGTAGCAGGATTAATTCATTTGTTCGTCTTGGTCTTTTAATTAAATGTATTGATTAAGAAAATGGCATTTTACTAGACTTACCAGTGTGAGATATCCAGATACAAATTAGCCAACATGCTAATACACACTAATTAGTTAGTGTAAGGTTGGGCTTGTGATTCACCTCACAGACATGAGAAAGTGTCTTGTCAATGTTTCCTCTCACTGTTATGTGCATCTAACATAATCCCTTACCCTTACAGTCATCTCTGCTACATCCAACAATAACCTATGTTAAGTCTTAGTCAGCAGTTCAGGAAATGATGTACGAAGAGGACAGACTGACCACCCCACAGCGCTACACTCATTCCCCAACTAAACAGTATCTGGACTCCATCTATGATGCTTGTTGATTAGATTTAAGATATTCCAATGTTTTAGCCATGAATGGATTTGTCTGTCTGGTGGTCCACTTTAGTCCAGACTGAAATATCTAAATCATTGATAATAATTACATTTTTATTGATGTTAATGTTTAGTCCAGAATTATGTAACTGAACAACCCAATAGCCTCAGCTGTTCTTTGTGTCCAGTGCTAATTAGCAAATGAAAGTATGCTAACAATTACACTAACATGAACACTGTATAATTTAGCTCTTTTCTGCCGTAACCTTATTAAATCTAGTTTATAAATTGATCATATTTGCAGCTGCATTTAGTTAGCATGTAATGTTTCAGCAAAAATTTTTTTTTTTTTAAAAAGTAACTAGAAAATGGAGAGAGAGCAAGACAAACATTGTACGTAGATGATCCAGCAGACCACTGAGTCAGACAGACTGCATCAGTTCTGACCAATAGGACAGAAGCAGTGAACTTTGGACCAGGTTGTTCTTGGCTGAAGAGATTGTCATGGTGACAGTAAACAGGTTGCTAGGAGGTTACCAGGTAACTCAAGAGGACCCATGTGTCTGTCCATCAGTGTGGATCCTCTGACAGCTAATGGTTAACACAAAATCAATCTTTGTGTTTCTGCTGTTCAGTTCAGGTTTCATGAATATAATCAAGGCAGATTCATCTTAATGATGTTTTCTCTGTGTTGTAAATGTAATAATAAACTTTAAAAAATGTAGTTTTCTGTGGTTGAAGTTTTCTACAGTTTCAAGAATAAATGATCCTTAAAACAGATTACAGTTTATGGTTTAATGGGTCATGACTTCATGAGTTTTCAGTCCAACCAAACCTGCAGGCTGTAGGTGTAACTGTAGGTGAACCGTGTGTTTAAAATTCAAATGGATTGAAATATTTAGAAAAACCATATTTTTTACAGATTGACAGACAGAAAAAAAACTGGAAGACTTTAAAAAAAGGTAGAGATTGGAATAAGCGGCAGCAAACTGACAAGACAAATCTTCCCTTGTTATTTACAGCAGAGTGAACAAACAGCACCGAAGCAAGTCTGCTGAATAAAAACTGTCATTCTATACTACAGACTGTGTGTGTGTGTGTGTGTGTGTGTGTGTGTGTGTGTTGGTTGCTTAGTTCTGTGCATGAATAAGGTGATTTGATCATCTACACACATACACACACCCAAACACACACTGACACACACACACAAGCATATTAACACACATATACACACACAAAAACAAAAATATTTGTATATTTCAGACTGTCTTACAATTACAATAAATTATTGATCTTAAGATTTTTTGACTATTTTGGGCAAATATTTCAAATACAGAAAGATGTATGATTCATATACAAAACAGTTGTTTAATGTCTCTTAAGCTGTCAATTTGTGAGTGACAGCAGCCTCTCTGCTCCTTTTGTCTGGATTTTTGCAGTGTTTGGAGCCACAGTTTGGTTTACACTGAGACCACTTAGATGTGTAATGCTTTGATCATTGTCTTTGGCATCTGCTGTATCAGCTGTTCTACCATCTGCAATCAAACATATTATCAATGCAGCAAACAGCGGCAGTGAAAATGATCATTCAGTTTGATGGTGCTGCATTTCCATCTAGTGGTTACATGCAGACACAACAGGTAAACACAAAGGTCTCTTTTGAGCTTCTTCCATCTTTCTTTTATTTTTTCTTTTCTCCCTTTGAATGTGTGTGGGTCAGTGGAGTGGAGTACATAAGTTTGATATTCTTAGTTTTATTTTAGCCACCTGTTTTTATGCAGTGTTGGTCAGTCTTTCAGTGCATGCTTGTGAGGTTTTTGCTGCTATATGTAAAACCTTTATTAAATGGTCCTATGGATAGTCCTAAATTTGTACATGAAACTATTAGGTTGTTGATACAAACCTCATGATTTTGTCTGGGAGATCAAATCATCTTTTTCCTTTATGTTAAGTTTATTATCATAGGGAGAATTTAGTTTTTCTGTGTTAGTCCAGCATTTTTAGATATTTGCAGTAATGGCATCACTGCAAGTAAGTAAGTTGGTTGAGTCTCATTACACAGACACACTGCAGTTACTCATGGACAGGATGTTTGGTGTTTTTCAGGCTAAATCATGAATTCAGCCAATAAAAATAAAGCCCGGGGGGAATGTATGAGTATTGTTGTGTTCAAGGACTGTGACCTGATTTAGAGAGTTAAAATCCTTCTTGGTCCTTTAGATGAATTGCAGCCTCTTAAAGGGTCAGTTCAAGCAAAAAAAAAATAAAAATAAAACAAAACAAAACTGAGGCTTATTTAAGCTGTTTGGCAAAAGTTGTCAGCCCTGCTCTTATCAGTCTAAGTTGCACTTTGTAGGATAACATACTGGGTGTGTTGTGTGACGTGGCAGAGCCCAGGCCAGTTTAACTTCTGTGCATGAATTATAATGCTTTGATACTATAATGCTCACAGATATACTTATCTGCACTGATAATTTAGATAATTGCCAGCCAAATATTGTGGGGTAATAGTAGCCTACTTTAACATTAGTAAACAATCTGAATACATTTTTCTTTACAATCTGAAAAGATTGATTTTAAATAATGAGTACTTTTACTTTAGTTACTTTAAGTACCATTTTGCTAGTAGTGATGAATATTTTTTACCCTGTGGTATTGTTTTGGGATGTGAGTATTTCCTCACTTCCCACGTGTATGCTTGCGTGTAATGGCGCAGTCCGGCAGGTGTCGCTGTTTCTCCGCCTCAGCCTGCTGAGGACACGCCTCCCTCCCTCCTCTGCTCCCTCCATGCTGCTGGTTTCAGGAAGCGGAAGCAGGAATGTTGGAGTGTTTTCAGAAAAGTTTGGGCAAGTTTGACAGTTTGGTAACAGAGACACAAACTGCGGAGAAACATGACGGTGAGTTACCGAGCCGCTAACGGTACTGCAAATACTACTGCTTACTGTACTGCTGATGCTTGTAGTACTGCTGGTGTTAGTAGTTCTGTGGTCACGAAGAGATTTTACTGTGGCTGCTGTCAGTCTTGTCCTCCGTGTCAAACAGAGCAGGAACAAACTGAACTGGACAAACAAGTTGCTCTCATGTAGCAAAGAAAGGGAAAGTTTACTGACACATGACGATTGTAAAAAACAGTGTTCAGTATTTATGAGGAATCGGGATTTCAAAGTGACTGAATGATGTTCACACTGCAGATGTGTGTATGTGTGTGGGTGTATGTATGTCTGAGTGTGTGTGTGTGTATCAAAGAATGCTGCTTTCTGTTATTGCGTGTTGACAAACTATCTGTTGGGCTCCAGTGTAAAATATTCCTGAGTAAACACTGGGATAGTGGTGGAAAGTGCCTCAGCACTTGCACTTAGCTGCTGTAAGCTACCTCTTCACTAAGGCACTTGAATGCTGCTTCAACTCCACTAAAGCAGCACATAAATTATATGACCTTTACTAGCTAGACCATAAACCTGATTACTCATTGAGGTATTAGTAATGATTATTCAATCACATAACCATATCAAAAATCCCAGTGGAGATTCTGCCTAATGGATGCAACTAATACTCCATTTTTGCACATTTTCTCTTAACACCTCTGTATTTTTATTCAACCTTTTTTAAGCATGAATTTAATTTGCACTGTGAGCATGATGATAATTTTGTGATATTGCTGCATTTGCTTAATTACTAACTACTAACTGTTAACTGATCAGATTTTTATTAATTTTTTAAATGAAAAATCTAACGAGTTTGATGATTCTGGGTTGTTGAATATAAGAATTTGCCAATGTTTTTCTTACTTACTTTCCTTTTTTCTTTTCTTTTCTTTTCTTTTCTTTTCTTCTTTTGTTGTTGTTGTTTATGATAGTTAATAGAGTTTTTTGGTTTTGACTGTTGGTTTGACAAAAGAAGCAATTTGAAGTCATTTTGGAATCTTGGAAATTGTCATGATAATATTTCACAATCTTTTGACATTTAATAAATGAAAAAATAAAAATAATCATTAATGAAAATAATTGGCAACTGATTTATTATGGGAAAAAATGTCAGTTTTCAGTCATAGATGCCACAGTTGAATTATTTTTATTCACATTATCTTTAAATTAATCACCAGTGGCAAATGAAGTGCTCAGATTCTTTACTTAAATTAAAGTAATTGCACCGCTCTGTAAACATACTTGACTCATTACTTTACTGCAGCTGAAGATCCTGCATTTAAAACCTTGCTTAAGTAAAAGTACATTATTAGTAAAATGTGCTTCAACTATTTGAGGTAAAAGTACCTGTTCCTATCAATGTTATGTTAATACATATGGCAATATTACATCATAGATGTTTAGCATATTATCGCATATTAGAATATTGTTGTTGTTGAACCCTATTTTTCTTGAATGATAAATCACAGTTTTTTAAATCTGTCTTATAATATAAGTCAGGTACCAATTTGAGTTAATATTACTGTAATAATTCTGTAAATGTGTAGCTTGTGTCTTGAGTTGTTTAATTTTTAAGATAGCTTTTGGTCTCGTTTAAGTCTGCAACTCATGCTAATCTTCATTATCGTTAATCTTTTCTTGATAAAGTAGTTAACTGCTAGCTTAGTAAAGTGTCAGGAAATAGTCAAATACCAAAACTGTCAGTTATGATTTCACATAATCTTTCTCAGAAAGCGGTTGTTTTCATGTTGTTTGATCAATGAATAAGCCCTAGCTTATTTGATATAAAAACAACTGAAACAATTAATTCATTAGCAAAATTGATTTTTTTTTTTTTATTGGCTAAACAATTAATCATTTAAGAGCCACTAATGATTGTTTGTTTTGTTTTGTTCTTTCTTTTTTGACACTTTAATAACACTTCTTATGAATGAAATGTAACCTACAACCAAAGCAGGATAGGCAGCTTTATATGGCAAATTCATGTGATGTGATCAGTGACAAATTATGGTGTTTATTATGCCACCCATTATACCCATTATGTTTATTATTGGCACCCATCAGGCATAATTGAGAGTTTTATTACAACTTTGAGCTCTCAATAAAGTTTGTTGAATCTGACTTGAAGCACTCATATCACAAAATCCCACAGTAAAAAGTGAGAAAGATTTAGTAAATGTAAACTATTTTGTAGAATTTTGCTTCAAAATGTAGTTGAGTACAAGTTTTACATTCACCTCAGTTTAGTTCTCTTTCATCTTCCAGGGTGTCATCTTACAGTTTGCTGTAGCAATGACGTAAGGAGACAGTCACATGGTTGTCCAACTTTGTTTGCAGTGATCACTGTCAGAGAGATGAAGGCTCAAGTATCAGCATAGCTGTAGTGTTTGCTGTGTTCAGGTTGCAGGAAACAGACTGTAAATGTGGTTTTATTCATAAAGTCACAAACTCTGAGTCTGGTTTTTGTCGGAGTTGACAGGAAATTGTACAGACAGACTGTATATTCACACACTCAGTCAGTGGGTCATATTCATTCAAAGATGCTCAGTTTACAGTGATAGAAAACAGGAAGAGCAGGAAATTCTGACATTTTTACTACTTATTGCAGCGCATGTTGTGCTTTAAAGTAGCTTATATAAAATATTTCTAATTCTAGAATTAATTTTACAGTGAAAGAGCAAACAAGGCAATAAAAAATAAATGAACAAAAACTGAAGAAAAGAGAAAAAAGATCAATAATGCATTTATACAACATATTTTTTAACTTTAAAAACCATTAAACTTTAAATAATGAATTCCAGCATTAATACACAGTGATAAAAAATGGAAAGGTCATTAGCTTCCGGGGTCTGAAGGAAAACAATACATTAAATCAGAACTACCTAAAAATTTGCCATTAATGAACTTTTATTAAAGTAAGATAAAGCAAAGTGAATTTAGATAAAAACTGCAATTGGAGTTTACAATTTAGTACATATAGAAAGCATGTATAGTGAAGAAAAGATATGTTTACATTCAATCATCGCCTTATGGAAACAAGAGGAAATGCAAGATTGGATGTGAAGTTTAAATGAGAAAAAGAACTAATGGTGAATATTTCAGAAGATGCATTGTTACATATTTGAAGAACACAACAGTCTACAAAGTCCTCCAACTGAACAATGTTGGAAGAATGTAATTAGATTCTTAATTACTCTCAAAAGTAAGAGTTAATACTTGTTTATATTACAACCATGTAGTTGAAAATGTGGAGCAGTAAATGTATGTCATCCCTATGTATACTGGATTTGTTCTGAAATTTTACAGATTTGGAAAAATGTCCGTATGGTTATTATCAATATTCTCAGCTATAATAAAAATAGATCATATAAAGCACTGTACTTTGGTAGTGTGACAGACTGTATCGTGTTAAGAGAAGACAGATATTTGCTGAGAGTCTTTTTGGCAGCTTGTAAAAGGCCATTATGAAGTGATGGTATTTGGCAGGACCACCGGCACAAGATGGATGGCTGAAAATTGTGAATGAAATATGTGAAATGGAACTGTTACCTCATAGGATAAGAGCATAGGAGGAACAATGTTGAAAGAAATGGGGGAAAATAGACTACTGTATGTATCAAAGGAAAAGATATTTTCCATTTTGTGGAGTCAGATTAATTCACATCTTAAAAAAAAGAAGATCTTTTTCCTCTTTTGTGTGTAAATTCGATTTTTCTGAAAGGACAAGGAAGCAAAAAAAAATAGTGTTAACAAAATTGTATTAATAAGCTTTGCATGTTGAATGGCAACATGACAAAATTTTTAAATCAACTCAAAATTTAACAGCCTGAAACAGTATGCAGTAAAACAGTGAGCAAGTCCCAAATCTGGCCATCAGGAGAGTTTACGTGATTATAGAGAGCTAGTTGTGGAAAGCACAACAGTGATCTGGTAAGCGATAAGTTATCCACACACACAAAAACACACACACACACAACCCTGATAGGTAAGCTGAAACTCACTAAGGCAATATTCACATTTTCATGTCTTTTCCAACGTGCAGGGAGAGGTACTAGATTACAGGCATGCTACAAATTAGGATTTATCTAAAGCCTAGGTTAGCAAAACAGTTGAGAGGCTCAATGAGGATATTGAATTTGGTGTGTCACTCCCAAGGTGTGTGTTGTGTAGATTGAGTGAGATGTGTGTGATCTGTTTCTGCACATCTGCAGTCGGTTGTAATGACTTTAAGCTTGGTTATACTGATGTGCAGGAGGCTGTTAGGGTAACTAGTGGTGAGAAGGCTAACAACATTATGTTAGTGTGTATTTTGTCCTTGCAACACAAGTAATGTCAGTGTTAAGGTTTGGATTTTGTGTTGGAGTTTGAAGTTTCTTGGTTGTGGAGCCTTGTGGGGTTAGACGGGCTACTCTGTACTGTGCTGGCATTTGGCAGATTATATTAATTTTTTTTAGCTTTGTGTGACTGTGGTTCAATAATTAGATTGCACATGCCAGGGCATGGTGGTTGAAATGGTATGAAACATCCTGGTGTGCATTTTTAACCTGTTTTATCTGCATTGTTGACGCTGTTTGGTAACTCTGATCACCTTCTGTGGTCATCGAAACTCCTGAAAATGTCACAGGTTGAGCCTGAAGAAGTTTTGTTAACTGCTGCAGCTGGTTAAACCTAAACTATAGAAACTGGTGGAATATTTGGAGGTTGCATAAACCTGAGAATAAGTCAGAACTCTTGAAGAGTCTTTTGTGAGCTGTAACCCTGAAGAGAAACAAAAGGAGCAACAGAGGGGGATCATGAATATCAATTGAGGAAGTGTGAGATGGGAATGGGAGGATAAGAAGGAGCAGGAGCTTTAAAAAAGAGGCAGGAGAAAATAAAACTAGATTTGGAGAAAGGAAAGCTGTCAGAACAGTGTAAGTGGACCTAATGTTCAACAAACAGAGTGTGCACATTGTTCCATGTCATAAAGAGCCTGTGATCAGGTTTTTCAGACTCCAAAGATCCACAGTCGTCTTTTCATTTGAACTATTGTGCCATAGGAGATTCTATAAGCATATATACGTCTATATACGTCTTAGGGGGTTCCCTTAAAGCTGTTTGAGGAACAGTTGATTTAACCCGTGCCAGGTGCATCTATGCTGCAGTATGTTGCTGAATTTTTAAAAAAAATGGTTGCGATCTGCTTGTCAGGCTGACAGGTATTATCCTTAACAAACTCATGAAGATAAGAAGGCCCAGTTCAATCAGAAGGCTGAAAGTCATTTTGTAGCTGGAGACCACATCCTTGCTTAAGGAAGCGAGTAGTCTAAGTGCAGTATTTTACTTAACCTTTCTCTGGATCAAACCTTGACACCAAAGATGACATCAGTGATATCTTGCTGCTCCTGACGCCTGCAATTCAAAGGAAATGTTCTACGAATACTTATATTTTCTTGTGCTTTGCATGAAATTCGCACTCCTTTTCACACTTTCCTGTCGCTAAAACTTCTTTCTTACCTTTCTTTCTTCTCAGGGTTACATATAAACAGTTAATTCTGCATGATGTTTGGCTTCTTAGTATTGTCAGGGGTGTTAAATTCCCCCAAAAAGTTTCTTCTTAGTTCCCATTATTATAGCTTATCCAGCTTAGCTAGCTGTTGTAAGAGTTTCCTGAAAAAATCCGGAGGCTTAAACTATGCTAATTACAGCTCCATCAATGTTTGGAACTCAAAAAGTTTAAATATTACAATGCTCAAACAAACTTAAGGTGAACAGAGTTAACAATTGGCAAATACATTAAAGATAAACCAATCTGAACTCAACACAAACTGCTATGCAAACCAGGACATTCTGTGGAAACCACCATGTCCTACACCTGCAGGCCCATCGTCGAACCCCAGTCACCTAAAGCCAAAACCAGTAATATAGGCAGCCACAATGCCAGCTCACAATGCCCTAAGCACAGGATAAACCACACTCAACTCTGCAGCATGCCACGGCCAAAACACAAGCCAAGACAAGAAAAACACCTTATTGCAAAACGCACAAAATACAATAGTAACTAATAGCCATGTTACTATGGATCACTTGAGCAAAATGCATGCTAAAAAAACATTATCCCATATGTATTGCTGTAGATATGAATATCTAATCTAATGTTTGAACTTGGGAGAATGTAATTTTATCAGTCTGGAGGGATTTGTGTTTGTTTGTGTGTGTGTATAACTCAGGCTAGTTAGGACACTTGTCTTTCACAACCAGCTCTCTGACCGGACGAGCCCTCTCCGGCTCTCTCGACCTTCTTCAGGTGTTTGTATCATTGGTTCAGTCAGCTAGCCCATGCTTCAGCGTGGTCGTTCGATTTAAAAAGGAAGTTGTGATGGACATTTCACTCCATTCCTTAAGATTTAACTAACTAAATAATAGCTAAATTATAAATATAATAAACCAATTATTGTTGATTTGAAAAAAATCATCTTAGTAGCTGCTTAAGTATTTGCTCTATTCTGATACTGACTTTTTGAGGGAAAAAAAATGTTAAGGCATCAAATATTGATGTCTGAACGTTGGTTGCCACCCACAATAAAACAGAAAAAAATCATTAAGTGTAAGTGCTCTCTTATAATACCCTTAATACGGTTATGTTTACAGATTCTCTCCACCTCCCCACACTTGTATTTTGAGTGTTGCCAAAGGAGACAAAGCACACAATAAACAAAGGTCAGGATTCATTTGACTGAGGACATTAGACATTGTGTTAATATTGTTACTTTGAATACTTAGGCCGTGATAATTTGTGTAGTGAAAAACTGATGCTGTGACAGCCCCATCGACTGCTGTTCAATTTCACTTTCCTCCAGCTCAGTCACAGACAAAAGCCGATTGAACCCCTGCAACCAGCATTTAATGTCAGCTGGAAAAGATCACAATTTGCTGCTAACAAAGTCTGTTTTTAACCTAGTGTTAAAACACAAACAGAAAAGTAAAAATTGAATAATTTGCTTACTTTTTGTGACGTTTTCTTTGTATGAAAAGTGCCAGACAAATAAAATCTAATTAATTGATCAAGCTTACAATAACAAAACAATGTCAAAGCAAAAAGAGACAATGAGCTGAGAGGAAAATATTAAAAGCGTGGGGATAAATATAGAATAATTGACTGAGTCACTGACTGGAGAGATGGATGGAGAGAAAAAGAGATAAGATGAGAATGAGAACGTGTGAAACAGGAAACAAGTGTTTAGAATGAATAACAGAACAACTTCCTGTGCGAGAGAAAGAAAGCGAGACATGGGGACAGAGGGAGGGTTTATCGGTTTATTTTTAGGCATCTCTTGTAAATGCAAAACAAACTGGAGGTCAGAAGACAACAACACATGGACAGTGTGCAAACAGAGAGCCTCTTCTGCAGCAGTGTCACAGCCATCAGCAGTAACAAAGACCTGGGTTTTCACGCTTATTGCAGATCTCTTTAGTCATCCTTCGCCACAAATTTTCACGTCGAGGGTCAACCATTCTGAGCTTAAAGATGTCTGAAAATTAGTATATATACAGGAAGCAGTAGCTGTTTTGTGTTTAGATTCTCACGGTTATTAAAAGATTATGTGGTTTTTTACAGTAGATAAAAGCATCAAAACATCTAGAAAAGGTTTGTGTTTCACATTTCAAGTAGTTTTTGTGATAACTGTGATGTGCCCCCAGCACAAAGTGAAGCTTACTTATCCCCAACTTTATTTTATTCAGACAAATTTCTTGCAACACTTCCATGTTTAAACCTCACATGCCAGATAGAATATTTCACATATTGGAAGGATACATTTCTCATGTCCATCTGGGAAACAGCCCGTAGACAGCATTTGGATGGGGCAGGTTGTTTCAAAAGAAAAAGTTGGAAGGTGATTGGACGAACCCTCTGTCCATCACATTCATTACCCTTTCCTAGGCCAGTTGGGAGAAAATGAAAACATCTAAGGCTTTCAGTGCCGTTCATTGCTCTTCTTTTAATGAGGAAATGTTGGAAACCGCTGCTATTACAGCATCCACGCTAGCCTCTTTGGTAGCCACCGTTGTTTGCAAGCTTGCAGCAGCTTTTCCACCTTTGTCAAAACTAAACCATGCCTGTAATTACCACCTCTTTCTCTGCAAAGGGTGCTGATTGATCTATTCACATTCTGACCGGACACAAATAAATCCAATTGGAGCTTTTTAAGAATGACCAGACTGGAAATCTCAGCAGTTCAGCTGCCTTGCAAGGTTACGAATTTGAGGAGTTTGGTGTGTGCTAAACAAACAAGAAAAAAAGACTAGTCACCTGTTCGCAGGCTAAAGCTCGTAAAGGGCAGGAGGAGATCCTGTCCTCTGACCATGTCAATCTCAAGGTCGTCCGCTGTCTGTTCCCTGTTTAGCTGTCAGACAGATATCTACAGATGGTGTTGGTGCAGGGAGGAAGTTTTATTTTTGAGAAACTCTGAGGCTCTGAAATTGCTTATCGATCATCTGGTGCGTCCACTTGCAGAGTGGCTGTCTGTGTTTAAGGTGTTCATGGTGAATTTTCCCTGTCTTCGGCTACATCCTTGTTGTGGAAGTAGGTGGTGTAGCTCCAGTTAAACAACATCCATTGGGGAGTGGCACTCTCTAAGCTGCAGATTTAAAGTGAGGAGTTGTCTGCATAGACTCCATCTGGAAAGTTGAGGTTGTGTTTATGTTGGATTCACCGACAGGCCACTTGCAGGTGCCTCATTCCCCCTTCGGATCAGATTCAAAACATCTAACCAAAGAGTGCTCAGGTGGACAATTGTTCTGCAGCTTTAGGTTCTGCTGTGTGGTTTGATTTACAGCACGTGGCTGGAAAATATAACATCTTGGCAGGCACGCTGTCCTCTATGCCAGCTGGGAAACTAACCTGAGCAGCCACATGGTCTGTTTCTGGTTAAGTTTGTAAACTTCTTCCTTCCTGAGAGGAAGATGTAAAAAAAACAAGTTTTTACTATCTTTGTCACAGTGTAGATGTTTTTAAAGGCTGAGAACAGAAAACTTGATTGGAAATAAAGTGGTGGGAAAAAAAAAGAATTTTCTTTAAAAACATTAAAAAAGATAAAAGATGGAATAAGATGAAAATGAATGCAAAAGATTCATTCTTCCTCTCTCCCCTCCCAGGTGTGTTACCTGTTGCTGATGTTGCTGTAGAGTTGTCAGTCTTCTCTGACTGACTGTCCAACCCCAAACACACACACAGGCAGAGATGGAGAGTGGGGCTTTGGGGATGGACGTCAGCGCTGCTCCAGGTGGGTGGTCTTGTGTCAACAGTCTGTCAACTTGATTGGGAATAAAATCGTTCCTCTACACTTTTTAAATGTTGCAGAATGGATCAAATCATTAAAGTAAAACTAGTCATTTATGGATGTTGTGATGCTCAAAAATTGTATCCACCACTCAGTGTTATTCAGTGTGTTAAAACTGCTTTTCCCATGGTGTAAGTCTATGGGAAAAAAATCTTTTTTTGAACCAATGAGCATCTCATGACATTGTAATCATAGAGTTTGGCTACTACATTACATTGTGTGTGTATGTCTTTGTGTGTTTGTGTGTGTGTGAATATGTTGGATGTCAGTGTGATAATACGTCAATCTGGGCGCTAAGTCATGTGCTCATTGTCTCTTATCAAACTGTTGCAACAAACTGTTAGGTGATTTAGACACGCAGGGGAAAAGGACTGATGTGTGTGATTGCTCAGCTTGACTCACCTACTGTGTGCGTGTGTGTGTGTGTGTGTGTTTGTATTCAGACAGCTGTAGTTTCTGTGTTTCAGGTTAGATACCTGCCAAACCTGAACGATGACTTCACAGCATACAGACTGTCAGACAGATTTTTTTGCTTGATTGATCCTCAGATCCCGGAGTGCAGCCAGACTGCAAAGTAGCCTGTCTGCGGCGTCGGGCCTGGGCTCAGAGTAGAGACTCTATCTGGCAAGAACCAGAACCAGAACGTGGTGACCCCCAGGGGCCACAGCCAAACCAGAGGGACCGGGAAATGCAGAGACCCTCAGAAGAACCAGGTTTGATTAAAAAAAATCCTACTAAGGCAAAATTGTAAAGGGGGGTATTTCTACAAATATTAGCAGCAATGATGTTTGCATCACTTTCAAAATAGTGACCACTAAGCTTCTTTTTCATCTTGGCGAAAAGACAGAAGTTTGCATTTTTAGCTGAGAGCAAGACCGATGCTGTTCATTTACTTAGGCTAGGCTGACAATATGCAATTACCTAAGAAAGAAATATTTCACAAGTTATTAACTTCGACGTCATGCGTAATCACACGAAGAGTTGAACTGCAAATGCATGTAATGAGAGCTGTATAACTCATTCCTCTTTTCTCATTCCTCTTTTACCAAGGCCACCAATTTATCAGTCACCCCTTTCAGTGCAAAAGAACATCACTTGATTTCCTATTGTCTTAAAAACTGCACAATTAAGCTATAGTAAAACACAGTACACAGCCTAGTTGGTTCAAAAAGTTAAATTAGCTAAAGTAACCCTCACCCTTTGTTTTGAGCCATGATAGTGGCACAGCTCTAGAACACACAACTTTGGGAGGTCGGTCAGTCTCACATTTTGGCTCAGAAAGTAAAAAAAAAACCAATTTGTACAAAGTGCCATGAAGTTTTGTACGGATATCCATGGATCCTAGATGATGATTGCTCGTCATTTTGGTGATTTGCTAACTTTTCCTGTAGTGTCAGCATGAGGTGGATTCAAATAAAATGTCTTCACAAGTGGACATGGACTGCTATTAAACAGCTATATATGGTTTAGCCACATGATATATTATAATAATAATTGGTGTCATTTGTCCAATTCTTTGACTTTGGGTCAAATATATGTAACACTAATAACATTTTCAAGCTTATTTAACAGGTGTACTTGCTATCAGTTCTAAATGAAAGCATGTTGGCATGCTTTTGTTAGCATTCAGCTCAAAGTACAGCTGTGACTAAGAACATCCTCACAGAGCCTCCAGCAAGGCCATAGACTCTAAGGGCCCCTGTTTGAATGAACAATAGTGTATGGTAAAGCAGTGCTTTTAGGGTGTGTCCAGCTCCACTTTTGCTCGTAAAATGGCACATTATCCGATCACAAAGTAAAGTGCAAGGTGCAAATGGGCTGTATTTAGACTCTTAATTAATTGTAGGTGTGTTTTGGGTGTGACACGAGTTGAACCAATCAGAGTGTCAATCATTACCTGTAAAACGCCAACAAGCCAAGCGGTGCTCAGAAGGGAACAAGAACATTTGCTGCCTACACAGTGTGGCCACTGGGTGTGGAAGTGGAAAGAAGCGAGGGAGCTTGGCACTTTTGATCTTTTAAGATTGTAGACTTATAGTCTTTTTTATATAATATACACAATCCTCTCAAGTTATATTGGTTTTCCTTATTTGTAGACAGTTTTTGGACGCTTGGACTTTGCTTTTCAATTATGAGGATTGGCTGTCTTCCTGTTTTTAAGACAAAACAGGAAGGACCTAAGCATGACAACTAAATGTAAAACAACAGACGGATTAAATGATAATGAATAAAAAATAAGCTACAGCCAGTGTGATGTGAAGAGGAATTGGATATGGGTCATTTAGATGTAAACTGTGGCGTAATTGCACCCTGCAGACACCATAAGTATAATCAGCTAAAAGCTGGATTATGTCTTGACGTCTGATATAACTGTGGGGCTTTTTATTATGTGTTGTAATCGTTGTAGCACATGGCGTCTGCTGGTTTATTGTTTTAACATGCTCATCTGTCTCTCTCTCAGGACAAGTTCCTAACAAGATTACCAGCTGGCTGATTGAATGCAGGTACAGTGTCCATTCACCACCTGATTTAAGGACCACGTCACTGGTTTTTAACGTCCCTTTTTATCCCGTTTGCCACACATCATGTGAACTGCTTGCTTTTCAAATCAATCTGCACTTGATTATACCTCAATGTAAACCCGAACTGAGGTTTGTTGGGTAATATTTTTTTCTCAGAAGCCAGTTTCAAAGTTGAACTTTGATATGAATGAACTGAAACCAGTGACTGCTTGGAGAGAAAATTAATAGATATTAGAAATTAATAGATGAAAAAATGATCATTTGAAAAGTATAGTAAACTGACAAGTTTAGTGACAGACTGCCAGGTGATTTTTTTGTGTCACTTGTTTATTGATGTTTTCCTGGTGTCTGGAGATGTATGTGTTTATTTAGCAGCAGTGTTATCAGTTACTGACGTAAAAGCAACACAGTTGATTCCTAGACATACAACAACCACACACACACACACAAACATTCACAAACACCCACACGCACACGAACACACACACACACATGCACGAGCACGCAAACACACACACACACACACACACACATGCACAAACACGCACACACACATGCACGAACACACACACACACAAAAACAAAAGGGGCAGACCAACGCCCAGAGATATAGCGGCACATAGAGCTGTTCAGGCAAAGAAAGAAGAAAAGAAGGAAAGAAAGATGCAGGAAGAAGCTGACAGAAGACGGAAAGAAAGGCAGAAAATAGAGAGGAGAGTAAACAGAGGAGGGGTTCCTTCTTCTGAATCAACACTGTTATCACAAACACACAGTATTAACTGCTGTCACTCATAACACCGACTCCGCAGCGCTCTGACGTGTCCCGGGTAACGTAACATCACTGTGGCAACATGGCCAGCAGAATCAGAATCACAGTTACCATAGCAACAACCGCAGGGCCTAAGGCCAACATGGCTGCCGGTGGAAAGTGGGAGGAATAGCAAACACTGCACACTGTTACACAACTGTGTGTGTGTGTGTGTGTGTGCACGTGTGTGTGTGTTGAATGGTGGCGTGAAGTTTGTCCCATTGATAAGAGCTGCAGGTTGTGTAACAGCTCAGTGTTTCCAGTGTCCGGCTGCAGGCAGCAGCTCAGACCTGCTGCTAACTTGCTGCTGCTGTCCACTAGCCTGATCTGTCAGCTAGTCAGCCTGGGACAACTGGTCTGGTCAGTAGAGCACATGGGATAAAAGCATGCAATGTGAACTGACCAGGAGTTAGCCTTGGATTACTTTTAGCTTAGTCAGCCTTTTTCATGCAGGCACTTTGCCTGAGTTACTGAGCCTTAACTTTAGTGTGAGTGGTATGTTAGATTGAGACTGTTATCTTTAAGCTAACAGGCAGTTATCATGGTAGTTAGCTTATGCTACACTGTATACAGTAAAAACATAGTGGACGCAGCCTGCGTAATGTAACCAAATGTTTTGCGGATTATCATTTTGAAGCCTCAAATTTGGCATTATGGCCGCTGCCATCTTGTTTTTTTTTTTGGAGCCAGATGTGACCATATTTGGACCAGAGGTTGGAGCTGGGGAGGATAGGCTTTGCTACCATTGACTTTGTGATGCCTACCAGACAGCTGGTAAAAAATTCTGCATTAATTTTGCAGAACTTTAAGCTTTAATATAATTAAGTATCCCCCATATAGT
The DNA here is from genome assembly GCA_029814765.1 of Acanthurus leucopareius. NCBI lineage: Eukaryota > Metazoa > Chordata > Actinopteri > Acanthuriformes > Acanthuridae > Acanthurus > Acanthurus leucopareius. The sequence goes on along the minus strand of JAQMCX010000011.1, from coordinate 5,030,624 downwards.
TGTCATGAAAATGGAGAGAAGCCAAAGAGAACAAAACTGTTTTTGTACCAGGTTGTTAACACATTTATGTCTTTGGTAAAATTGGACATTTCAATGTAGGGCATTTTATCATGAGTCATTTAGAAATTAATATCGCCTTGCTTTTCCAGCCACCCTTAAATACTTAGCCTGTGTCAGTGAGCATATGCACAATCAGGATTAAGTGGAGTGTTGCCTTTGAATAGTTATTTTCACGTGCACAGTAAGTTTGTTTGCTGGTATAGTTTGCTTGATTTTATTTGGGTTATTACCCCAAATTTAACAAGGAGGTAGCCTGACATAGATAGTGTATCCTGTCAGCCTTATCTGTCAGGATAAATGTGTTGTAAACTTGCCTGATGTAGCAGTAGCAGAGATGCATTAAGGGTGAGACACATCAGAATATTGATGTAAAACCACTTACTGCCTACTGGAAAACACCTTATTGCAGGTGAACACACCCTGGCTACTGTGTATGCTTGACTTTAGTCTGGGTTGATATTTAACTCTATATCTGTCTCTATGTCTCTTATCCAGGACTCCCATCGGAGCTTCTTTAGATGATCAGAGTGCCTCTCCCAACAGAGGTAATACACATTTTGTTGTGTCTGCTGTGTGCATAATGCATTGTGAAAAACCCCAACCTATTAAGACATTGACACAACTTTCATTCAGGGGACTTTGGTTTATGACTTAATACTTTGCACAAGTCGCAGCTTATTTTCAGTTAAAAGTTGGTTACGGTAACATTGTTGATTTTGTATCAGGATCAGTGCAGACTTTTCTCTTAACCCTATATGGATATGTCACCGAGGGGATTTCACAACTTTATTATTTTGTGTGTACTCTGTGTACTCTGTGTGTGTGTGTGTGTGAGAACAGGGGCTCTGAGAAACGGCTGCAGCTTTGAAGATGACCTTTCACTGGGAGCTGAAGGTCAGTACAGAAAAAAAGTCACAATACAAACAAGATTACAGGTTTCTGCTCATTGTTAACAGTTTCCCCCCATATTTTGCCAACTTTATTTTTTAACCGGCGCCATAAACTCAGGGAACACTTTGACATTTTGGTAGATCCCCTTTACAAAACAGTCAGATGAGAAAAGTAAATATTGGTGGAGCTTTCCCTCAAATGCTATTGATTCATATCACTAGTTGGTAAACCCATTCATTGGATTTTCGTGGTGTCAGTCAAATCATTAACTGCTACCCCAAATATAACTGAGAGAAAAAAAAAGATCTGAGTCAAAAAGGGGTCAGACTTGTGTGATCTTTGCTCTGTGTCTGCAACCTAATGTGTGCTTGACTTATCGGTACTTTTTTAGCTGCAGTGCTTAAAGTCGGCCTTACTTCCTCTGCTGTATTCCTGCAGGATTGTCACTTATGATGTTAGCAGTTTATTTACAATAGAAATTAGCTATAACTTCGCTAGCAATGGGCCACTCTGAGAAAGACAGAGTTTGGCTATGACTTAGATGTCAGTAAGACTAAATTAGGCAAATATTTCATCAATTCTAGTAAAATGAGGTCAAATGATAACATCCTGATTGATGTGGCTAACTTTTTATGAAACTGTCTGGGACGGAGTGATAACACTGCTCCTTCTCCATTCCTCAGTCCTGTTTCTTCACGATGGAAAAGTCAACAGTCACATAGGTGTGGAAACACACTGCATGCATGACTGGCTGTCTGCTGTGTGTGTGTGTGTGTGTGTGTGTGTGTGTGTGTGTGTGTGTGTGTGTGTGTGTGTGTGTGTGCTTGTGGGTGTATGTTTTCATCATACCTCCGATCTGCTGTGAACACATCAGTAATGGCTGTAAGAGCAAGAGCATGTATGTGTTAGCGAGTGAACAATAGACTGTAATGACTTTATTTTTAAGCACTGAACACTGGCATGTGGGAATGCTGTGTGTGTGTTCATGTGAGTGTGTGTGTGGGCCAGGGGGAGTCAGCTGGTGGAATCTGGAAATGAATAGATGCTAATGAGATGTTGCTGAGAGGTCAGAGGTGGTGCAGATCTGATCAGAGACATCCTGTTCAGCAACAGCAGTCTCTGTATTGTGTGTAGTTATGATGTTGTTACTGTAGACTTCATTTTATCTCATATACAGTAAAAATAGACCACCACAGCTGCTCCTTTGTCTTCATTCAAATCCAGGGATGAAACAATTTTACAGTAATATCAGAATTATTGAATTCATTAGCTGTTAGTTTAAAAAATAAGTACAATTTGACCTTATTTCATTTGACCCAGATTTCATAAAACTGGTTGAATATTTCAGTTGAATTCGTGCGAACTCTGACACACCTCACCCAAGTTCTTCTCTTTAAAAGTATTAAAAGTTCAGTCCTGCACAACTTCTGCATTTCTCTGTCCTGCTTGAAAGTGCAGTCATTGTTACAAAGTTTTATCGTGCTTCACACCAAATCTCGAGAAACTATTCTTCAGTTTAGACGTCAGAAAGCCAATTCTGGAAAAACAAATTCTTTACTAAAAAGCTGAATGACAAGCACACACCTTCACCTCCACACACACACAAGCACACACCTGTACTTTTGTGCAGGCACATATCAAAGACAACAATGCGGCAGTATCAAAACTGAAGCATTTCTTTCCTTTCTCAGAGTAACAGCCAGCAGTTATCTGACTGACATACATATTATCTAGGACAGATGGTTTAACTTCGACCACAGATAGGACTGAGGATGTTTTTTTATCTAGTTAAAATCTAGTCTGGAATCTGGATCTGGATCTTTTCTGTTTCAGTTAAACAAGTTTTAAATTAGCAAAAGTTTGTTAAAGGTAGTTTTCCTACTTAAAAGCTTTAAAAAAAACAACAAAAAAACAAAAAACTAAAACCAAAAAGCAAAGCTCTGAAATAGTCAGTCATTTTTGACATTTTAATAATCAACCATTAAATCCAAAAGTAGTGGACCAGCCAATTAAGCCTGGAATATAGTTTTTCACTCAGTATCAATCGACTCTCATCTGAACTGTCTCTGTAAGCAGCAAACAGTTAACTAAAAAAGATGGGACCAACCTGGTAGAAAGTGAAATGTCTTAGCTGAAGTTTCTGTTGGACTCTGAGTAACAACGTGACTGTTTCCTTGCAAAGCTTAGTGCATTCTTTCCTTCTCTAAATACCTTAAATTTGTTTATTTAACATGGTATTGTAGAAAATGTTTGTTCAAACAAATCTATGTCTGCTCTAGTAAAATATTTCCACTCTGTAATTTGTAGTTGAGTATTGGTTCGTCTCATGTGTCATGGTTTAGCTTCACCATGACTATTGAGTGCAACATTTTCCATTTGAATTAGTTGAGTATTTGTTCGAAAACTAAACAGCCTCTTTGGTTAAGTGGCTCTTTCAACCTCTTGTCATCAGTTTAAATCTCTGATACCGTTCTTTAATCATTTCGAGAATGACATTTGTTATATGTAGCACATGCCCTAAGCGGTACAGAAAACCTACATCATGTATGAACAGATCCTAAAGAGCTGTAAAGATGTCAGATGTTATTCAGACAGGATGGGAGGGAATTAAAGTGTTAAATGTGTATATGGGCTGGAAGTGAATAAGTTAATTCAAAGGATTTATGGTGAAATAATGGAAGTAAGTTAGTGAATGAGTGTGAGGAGGAGTAGCTGTCATGTTTGGCTTCTTTAATCCTGTTTTTCCATCCGAGAACAAAGAAGAAAACAATGTGGATTTGGAGAAAGATGAAGAAAATTCGGCTAAAATTAAGTGGAAAAAGAAAGAGACACTTATACTCATATTGACAAGGCGGCAGGTCTCAACAGGTTTTGTTTAAACAGAAAAACAGTCACACCTCCAGCTGGTGATGACCTTTCGTTTTCTTACTGAATAAAAGTATCCCACTTCAGCTTTATTTATGAAGCAAGATCACAGCTGATTGAACCCTAAAGCCCGCAGTAGTTTCAGTTACTTCAGCTGAAACAGTGTGTCTTTGATTTCAGATTGAATTTGAATGTTTCCATTTGACTCATTTCAAAATGAGATATGAACTTTACGGCACTGCTAGCATGTCTGATGACTGAAACCTGTGGTTAGTGGTTTAGAAAGCAACTGAGTACATTTACTTTAGTACCGTGCATAAGCACATATTTGAAGTACTTGTACTTTACCTAAGTAATTCCTTTTTTTAACAATTTTTTTTTACTTCCACTCTGCTGCATTAGAAGTATTGTAGTTTTATGCTATTTGTCTGACAACTGTAGTTACTAACTATCTTTAATATAGAGATTTTACGCAATAAATAATAGAACAGGCTTCAAAATGCAACAGATTTTGAAAGAGTAAATCAGCATAAGTTGCAGCCATATATGCTACTTTCCTTCAGTCTGATTTACAGAATATTTTTAAAAATGATATATGAGTAATCTTAATTTCCTCGTATTTCTCTGCAGCCAACCATCTTCAGTCTGCTAACAGTAAAACTGAATCCTGGTGAGTTCACTTTTATTTTATTCTCCACTCAGTTTACAGTTTCTCCTCTCTCTGCACCCTCTGATAATGTTTTTATGTGTATGTGTGTGTTCATGTGTGTGTGCAGTTTTGGTCTTGCAGCGGATCAGAGGAGGAATCGGTACAAAGAAAAAGGAAGAAGTATGAACTCTACAGGATCAGGGAAGAGCAGCACTGTGTCCAGGTCAGTTCACCTCGTCAGCCTACAGTCACACTCATGGAGGTTTCTGCAAGAAGTAACGCTGTGATCTCAGGTAGAGAGGGGCAGATTAGACACTGAGGGCTTTTATTAAACTTCAATTCAAACCAATTAAAGGACACTACAGAGAACTCATCCGAGCACAGGTATAAAGAGCAGTGGTTCTTCACAAAGAGGCTTGAAAATGAAATCAACTGGGTAGGACTTGATTACTAAAACTAAAAAAAATAAGTCAGTTACACCATATGATTGTTTTATGGGATTTTCTTGTACAATTGTCTTAGTAATATACCAAATACTGTTACCCTCTTTCAGTACCTTAAATTTCTCAAATTAAATAATCCAAGAAGAAAAAAAATTCTTCCCTTAAGATCTTCATGTAAACTCTTTAACATGTTATAGATACAATTTTTTGGTTGCCTTTTTTTAGCATTAGTCCAACTTCCCTTCACTTTGAAAACTGTTTTTGGTTTTGGTTTTAAGTTGCTGTGATACACACAAGGTATTCACGGGAAACAATATGTATATTCCAGTGTTACTGTTATTGATATCACTGATATAAGCCTTACTGGTTAGTGTTCACTCTATCAAAGCGTCATCTGAGCTGTAGCTACTGCTAATGCTAACACAACGTTCCCCACTCTTTCACGTCTAAAGCACTCAGCTGGTAAAACACAGGATGGCTTTTATTGTGAAGCAGTGACAGGAAACACAATGTGTAAGCTAAGCACTGACTGAGAAAATAATACAAGTCAGTGGTAATTTTGTTCATTTTTTTGGCGGCCAGTGGGTTTAAAAAAGTCAGGGAGTAGGGCCGCCGTTTAGCTCGCTCGGTAGCGCGCGGCCCACATACGGAAGGCTCGGTCCTCCAAGCAGCAGTCGCAAGATCGATTCCGGCTCCGGCCCTTTGCTGCGTGTCACTGCCCCCCTCTCTCTCTCCCCGTTTCAACACTGT
>JAQMCX010000011.1:5001113-5022110 GCA_029814765.1 Acanthurus leucopareius | reverse complement strand
AGTACAAAGTAATAATTTCCATTAAAATCATTATTTCTTACTCTGACAATGTCGTCATGTCCTGTTTATAGCTATGTATGCTATATTTCCTATGCAGGATAATCTTGTGTGTCTTTCCACTGAAAACAAGAAAATTGAAAGTTATCCCAAACTTTTGACCGGTAGTGTGTATCCAAATTTGAGTTCATTGCTTCAAACTTGTCAAATCAGCATAAATTACATAAATGTATGCTAGCTGTAAATCTTTCTCATGGCTACATTTTTTTAACACCCCTGTCAATCAGTCGAATAGCACAAGATGAGCGTGTGTCCTTACACGAAACAAAACAGACTCACCAATTAAGATGTTATTTTGCAGTTCAACTCTTACATGCAATTACAGGTTTGTAGATACATATGATCAGATCATCTCCAAATGTCAGTGGGGAACTCAAATAACATGGGTATATCCAGTCAAAAATCCCTCCTGCCTGTGCCATCAATTATCTGTTCAATGGTTTGGTCTTAGATTTACATTAACTAGTTTTAACAGATTCATAAACTAAATAAATGTGTTAAATAGGGCATAAAAATCAACAAAGTAAAACTCAAAACAGATCTGTGTGATAATATTTGTACAGAAGTAAACAACAATGACAGAGTGAGAATTACAAAATCTTTGTCTTTTTTTTCAGAAATATCACGAAACAGCACATGCAGAGAAAACATTTGCTAACAATTTGAGAACAGCAGAATATACAGTTTTAGTTAAAATAGCCAATTCACACAGTTACACATGAATGGGGTTCATGACAACAAATAAACCAAGGACCATGTAAATGTGTTTCTGGAGTGTGCAGTCACAACGGGGGAGTACAGAAATATAGATGTGTCCCTGTGACAACAAGGTAAGGCTGGAGGAAGGCTTTCCAAATCTAAAGGTTTTTCTCCAGTAGGAAAGTCTTTAAGTCTGCAGGGCAGTTGACAGTGAAGACAGTGTGGGAGGTGTTTCGTCTTTCCACAAGGGTGGCAACAGCCTCACCCAGGTCCAGGTGGCTCAGGTAACCAGGTGCCATGCGCTCTGGAGTTGCTACACCTGTGTCGATCTTGACCTGCCAGGACCAGTCAATGAAGGAAGTCAGAGATTCAGACAGTGGGTTTAATACATGCAGGAGAAGGTTAAAGAGAAGCAAGAAAGCCAAGGGAACATAAAGGATATAAATGAAAGATGTTCATATGGAATGTGTGAGGGACATCATGGAGTTTAAAAAGAAGTAAACAGTTCTTTATTGGTGATGCACAATGATAATTCGTAGTATTATTCATATTCATAGTTTTAGCCAATGCTTACATTAACATGAAAGTCAATGCTGAGGTTTGGTGAAATGGTAACACCATTACAGTATGAAAAGTAGTTAAACTAAAAGACAAGATCTTCATAAGCCACAACTTTATCCAGATTATCTCAACTACTTTATTTGGAAGTGAGCACGGATGAAATCAAGTTATTAATCCCTCATTGCACAGGCGTATTACAGTGAGTAAGGTCAAAGTTGAGCCAGGAAACCTGTCTGATCATGTTGTAGTTAATGCTCCTTGCCACCTAAAAATTTCTTTTTAGAGATGTTGACATGTTCCCAGTTATATGTACTTAACTTAAGGGGTATTACTGGAAATAATTCCTTTAGTATGAAAGTATTACAAAAACAGGAATAAATCAGGAGTGCCTATCCTTCATTTAGACACCAAAGACAACGAAAGTGCACAGTAGAGGTAGTTGAAAATGATGACTTATTAAGCACCAGTTCCAACATGTACTCCGAATCTTTCAAAAATCAACCTGAAGTGATTCTAGGAGTGGAAGAACCAAGACACAAAAAGACTTCTTAGTTTTGTTCTTTCTTATTGTTAAGTTTAAATAAGACTGGTTGTCTTAAATTAAATCTCAAACTAGGTTTTATATTGAAAATTATTCCCCAGTAGAAGAATGGTTTCTGCACACTGTGAAGTAAAAATAGTGACCAATTTTTTTTGTTATAAATCATGAATGACTTTTAATCAAGAATAGAATCTATTTTTTTTGTGGCATCAAGAATCGAACTGAATTATAAAATTTTAGAAGAGTTTTACCCCTATTTCTTTCATGCTTAAATACATTGCTTTTATCACAAGCAAAACACTCACAGTGATTTTCTTTTCATTTCAGATGAGCATGAGATCGAACAAGGTTACAAGGTAGTTTAAAAGGTTTGATTTAAAAATTTATTATCAGCAGTGACATTCCTCATGACTGGACAAATGAGGAAAGATACATTATCTTTCAAAATGACCTACATAAGTAACAAACATCACAGATAATAAAGTTTAGTGGTGTTTTGTGCCTTTCGAGGGTGTTTAGCACATTTCAACCAGAACTGATAATCCAACTTTACCACAGTGTATTAAAAGCTCAACTGACAGCACATTTAGTCTTTCTTTTTTGTAGTTGAAAATGTTGTGTTTTTTTGTGTATTGTACTGCAAATGGACAACATTTCAGGAAAGACAGAAAAGAAGGAAGGAAGAAAAAAAATTCTGCGGTTTATGTTAATGCAAAACTATGTGACTACATTACAAAACCAAAGTTATAATTTTTTTCTTTTTATATACTGATTTTCTTTTCAAATTAGGATATGGGACATTCACAGAAATACAGAGAACATATGTACTGGAGAAAGTCAATAACTGTGGAAAAAGTCTATTTAAATTAGATTGTTATTTAGAAAAAAATCTAACATGATGTGAGAAAACAAATGAAAAAAAAACATGACCACATCACAGTAAAATTCTCATGTCAATCAAGGTCTGAAGCTTCTTTCTAAAGTCACTTGCTGCTGGCTGGCAAGAACAGGATCTTGCCACAAAGTGAAGGATTCTTTTTGGTGTCCTGCTGAACTAGGGAGTGCCAAATAAATACAAAGAAATCTGATATCAGATTTGGTGTTTTGTTAAATGAAGTCTAACCGTGTGGTGCTGTTAAATTTTCACCTGGTTGAGTTTGCAGGGCACCTCGGGGTACTCCTCTCGGAGCACCTGGCAGAAGGCCAGGGTGCTGGCAGCTCCGACTGTCAGGAAACCCGTTCCAGGCATCAGCAACTTCTCACCTGCTCCCCCTGTGACACATAGCAGCAAAGGTTACAGGACTATATAAACACACACTAGCAGTCTATTTTTGTTGCTTTTCCATTACTGAACAGAGGCTTCATGCTGATGTTGGTTGGGGAGACTTCGAATCACAACATGCCAAAGGGTTGTCCCTTTTATTGACAATGAAAAACTTACTGTTGCTGGACAAAATGGTAAAATGACTGAAATATATGTTGTTAAGGAAATGATGATGTTCTAATTTGATAAAATTTACCATTGATATTGAAATTTAATCAATAGTTTTATAATAATGATGGGTCCACGTCAGTTTGGGAAAGTTTAGTTTTGATTTTTGGAGTAGATGATAAAGTTGTCTGCCAAAGGTTCTATCATATGTTTCTCTTTTGCTATTGTCATTCCTGTTATCTCTTTGTGTAGTCTGATGGCTTAAGTCACATAGCCAAAGGCAGCGGCAATGATGAGTGCTTCTAAACAGCTTACATCTGCTTGTCAGATGGTCACTGATCTTTAATCTGGCAGTTTGGTATCTACATAGAGACTTTACGCACCCAACAAATCTGTCATCAAAACACATCCTCTCTAGCACTCTATACAGAGATGGTGTTTTTTCCTGCATCAAGACTGATGAGAGCTAAACTTTTGCGCTGTTTTAAGGCTGTTTTTTTGGTCCATTATCATTTGTAAACCCTGGTAATACAATCGGGCAGAAAGCATTAAAAAACAGAAATTTGATGACAGGATTCACAGTAGTCTTTTTCTTTATTTACCTTTTAATTATCTTATTTTCGGTTGACAGGCATCACTGTAGTGTCTACTGGATGACAAGTTTTCCACAGTGACATAATGAGGTACACAAAACAATATGGTGGTTATTTTGTTTACCCTAAGTTGCCAATATGTCAACACTAGCAGTGTCAAAGCCAAAAATAAAGACTTCATGGCTTTGCACAAGCCTTTGTGTTTGGTTTTTACATGTAGAAAATCCAAAAAGCATATCAGCTTCATTATTTTAGAATTTTAAACAAACAGACCAGCATCTTATTAACCAAATTACATAAAGGTGTCAGAACTGTGAAATTAAAAGAAGGTAAGAGTCACCTGTTATTAAGGTGTAGGTACAGTTGGAGTCGTCCCTCACCAAGGGGAAGAAGGCCTTCCATGACACAAATGTGCTGAAAAGTAATGTCTCAATGACCTTAGAAGTTGACAGGAGATAAAAGATGAAATAATAAGGCAAGAGGCAGGATTTCATCCTTGCACAAGAAGAAAAGCCTCTGTAACATTTAGACATGATGTGATGAGAGAACTCTGCTGAAGATAACATGCTTGCCACAACTACTACTACGACAACTCACATGGCTTCTATTACTGCTATTAGCACAACTATTAAAAGTAAAAAAATGTGCACATGCTTATTTAATTCCAAAGAAAACCATTGGCAGTTTCAGTTATTGCTCTAGTTATTGTCTGCTTAGTGTACATCTGCTCACCCAGTGTAGGTCTTTGAGAGACTGGGTGTGTGGGGGTCCCCCCTGCCACCAACTGAAGCCCAGAGATGAAACAATGTCTGTCACCTTGCCCACCGCCTTCAGCAAGGCCTGCTTTGCCTGCTCTGCTCCCTCCTCTGACCCTGAAACAGAAAAGATTTTAGGAGAAGAAAGTCTTCTATTTAATGGTCAAGTGAGCATCACAGAGAAGCTATCATGACTTTAAAACTTTGTACTTGATTTATCACCATTAAGGTTCTTACAATGGGAAAATCATTCTTTTTTTTTTGTTGTTGTTGTTTTTGTTAAATTTGATCCATTACATTCGCACTGGAGTAATAAAGTGTTTTCAAACTCAGGGTTGTGGCCCAAAATTGGTCATGGACCAGTGTTTAGTGGAGTGCTCAGTTTTGCTATGAAGGTTTGTTCAGATCAGATGCCAATGCAAATCCCACTCTATCCCTGACTCTATAAAAGGAGTCTGAAATAATTTACCAGGGAAGAACGTGACTCACCCACATTCCCCACTATAGTGGTGAGGTTATCCTTTGTGGTGGGAGAGAGGGATGATCGCAGTCTCTCCAGTCGGCTGTTGTCCCTGGAGATAACTGCAACTTTGAAACCTTTACACAAACACACACGCACACAAACACACAGACAAACAAATACAGAGAGAGAGTTGTTTTTTCCATCACAGTGGGGGACATTACATGGACTTACATTCATTTCCTGGAGATGTACCCACACCCTAACTTTAAACTCCATTTGCCTAACTCTGACTATTAAGCCTTCTTCCTAAAATGTCTTTTTTTTTTTTTTTTTTTTAATTATATTTTTTCGGGCTTTTACACCTTTATTGATAGGGCAGCTGAGATATCGGACAGGAAACAGGGAGAGAGAGGGGAGAGACATGCAGCAAATGGTCGGAGCCGGAGTCGAGCTCGCGACCGCTGCGTGGAGGACTGAGCCTGCCGTATATGGGCCGCCCGCGCTCCCGAGTGAGCTAAACGGCGGCCCCACTGTTCTCAATTTTAAAGGCCCCCGCCACAGTAATTTGCCTTTATTAGAAGTTTGGATAGAAGTTTGGATCTACTTAATATAGCACAAGGAAGTATATGAGGTCTTTAATTCATCAGCTCTTTGCTTTGTAACAAACTATAATTTGCCTGTCAGAGCTGTGAGTGTGACAGGATGCCTCCTGATTTCTGGCTTTTTCTTCTTTCTGCTTTCTTTAAAAAAAATTTATGTCAATACACACAATGACCACTGTGACATTGTCATTAAGGGGGGAGACTTGTGTTGTTAGGTTTTTCTTATTTTTGTTTTAATCCAGTGTTGTATTTTACTGGTATTGGCAGCTGTCTTTAGGCCAGACACACACACAACTTAACAAAGTAATGATTTAAAAGGTTCATAACAAGCATTGATATCATAATAACATTGCTGAAAGTAGTGGAATTAGAGTAACACGTTACTCTGTAATGTGTGAGTTGAACATTGACTGTGTGTATGTTTTCCCTTCTTCTCCAGCAGCCAGTACTCCTGTGGTGGAAAATTACATAGTTTGTCTAAATTTGCATTTATTTGATTTAAGTCAAATTACTTAGAAACACCAATCATGTGATCACAGTGTAACTTGAAATAACAGAGCTCTTCAAAGTAAAGACTGACGCTTGATTTGCCTTCCTTGGGAGAATATCTGTTTTTCCAAATTGGTAACAGCTGGATTTGTGGATCGGCAGCTGTAGCCACTCAGCAAACACCTTTGTTACATCATTTTAAAAGCTGATGAAGTGTCAGTGTTGTGTTCACAAATTGAAAGGATCAGTTATTGCAGGTTAAGAACATTATTTCTTCAAAATCTTATTGAATCCAAATCATTGCAGATTTTTTAAATGCATCTCAGTTTTACATGGACTTTGTGTTTTTATTTTTCATTTTGACTTAGCGTGGCACTTAGTAACTGTTTGATTTCTTTGTGTCTCTCTCAGGTCGTTTCCGTCAGATCGAGGTCTTGACCACAGTAGCTAACGAGTTCTTCCAGCTCTACAGTCAGGTTTCTGGTCAGCCTGTCAAACGCATCAGCACCAAGGACCAAGGTAACCATGACAATGACACCAGATCCACTGATCTATGATTTTTCTGCTGTTAAGATTTATATATTGATGGTTATAACAAAGTAAAACCTTGGATGATATATGATAAATAAGACTGCATTTGGTAAATGGTAATGCTGTTTAACAAAGAGATCAATAAACTGAATATAGCTATCAATGAGCAGGTGAAGACTTTCCAGGAGTTGTTTATTTGAAAAGATGGAAAATCAATTATTAATAAAGATAGCCACTTCAGATGTCAAATAGTCTAAGCCTTGAAATCAATGTTACATTTAATTTTATTCATTCTTTTTACATGTAGTCAGTTTAAAATCATCGAAAAATCAGGACATTTCAGTTTTGACTCAGAAAGCTCATAAAAGCTATGTCGCCTCAGTAATATTTCATTCTGACCTTGACCTGTGTCTCTCTCAGGGGGAGAAAATGGAGAAGGAGGAGAAAATGAGTCGGCTCCCCCTCCTCTGAAGAGGAGCAGCTCGGCTCTAAACGTCGCCAAACTCCTCAAGAAAACCATCACCAGACACAACCTGAATGTGGCCGCCTCCGCATCAACGGAAGCACACACGCCCAATCAGCACACACAGCTGAATGGACACGCCCCTTCTGATCACACAAACACCAACGGTCACGCACACGCTGGTCCAGAACAAGACAGCTGCAGTACTGACCCTGACCACCAGGCTGAGGCAGTGAACCAGAAATACAACCGCAAGAAAGACAGCTGTTCCCTGGCAACTGTTACCGAGGAAAACAACGGGGATGGAGAGACAGACAGGTAAGTCCACAGTGACGACAAGTAGAGGTTGTAATTATTGTATTATATTATTTTATATTATATTTATATTGTGGACGAGCATCAAAAAACATTGAGACTGACAAAAAAGCAAATTCCAATGAACAGAAAAGAAATAATTTAGTTGGAAAACACAGCACAGAAAATACATTTTTAACAATTTATTTTATTATTTGTATGTGTATCTTATAGTTCATATAAAAAAACATAATAAGTGACATAATTAGTTACTTAGTAGCTGTAATAATGTAGTGCGAGAAAACGCCTACTTAGAAAGAATGAGAATTTAATGTCAGTCTGGCAGCAACATAACATCTCATCTCCTTTTAGTCCTGAACAGAATGTACCAGCAGTCAATGGAGAGCATCAACCAGGATCAGCAGACGTTCAGTCAGCCAATCAGCGCACGAACGAGGGAACCCAGGTGGTCAAAGAGGAGAGGGAGGAGGAAGAAAACCTGACATCAACCCCAGAAAAAGTTCCTCCTAACCTGGCCCCGCCCCAGCTGGCTCAGCTCCGCACCGAAAACACAGACTCTTTCGACATGGAGGAGGTACGGTGTTTCTCCTGGATCACCCCGTGTTCTTCGTAGTTGTGATTTCTAATCTTAGGACTCTTCTTACACTGCGTTCTCCAACCTCCTCCCACACACAGGAATAGTACGTCAGGTCACATTGTTGCCATTTTAGCTATTCCTGCCCATATAAATCATTTTCCACAGTGATAAATTCTGATATTTTCCTGGGTTAATCAAACCATCTCCTCACCTCATATCCTGACAGTGGCTTAGGGATTATGACTGTGTGGAAACTAGAAAACCCTCAGGGAAAATCATGTCATTGTTTGAACGTTACTTAATGTTTAGTTAATTAGCTCACAACATATAGACAGCAGGAGGTCTGTGTGCTTTGAGCAGCTCCCTGCGGAGGTTTCACTGCCTTAAACGGCAGTTGAGGAGCCTGATGAGGTCGTGCTGCTGTAGGCATGTTGACCAAGTGTAAATCATTAGTGTTTATAGACCGACCAGCTAATGAAGATACTGACCCTCAGCAGCTCTGTGTTTAGAAATTCGGTCTGCTCTTTGTCATTTAGATCCAGAGTAATGAAGATGAGGCTCTGCCACACAGGACCTCCAGAGCGGCCGGTAAGTTCACCTTCACCTCTGATGCCAACATCATACACCGGTGTCTCTCTTCACTTAAAGGGACCCTGTGAACTTTTTATACTTCTTATTTTTCTATTTCCTCCTCTTCTCCTTTTTTTCTTCTTCCTCTTTTTTTTGGTTATTATTTACAGACAGACATTTACTGTCATATAATATTTTTTATTTCTAGCATTGTTCTTATTTCTAGAAATAATTTGATTTCTACCAGAGTTTTTATCATTGCTGTTGCTGTGCATGTCTGTCTATCTCTCTGTCTCTCAGTCTCTGTCTCTCTCTCCCCCTGTCTCTCTCTCTCTCTCTCTCTTTCCTCCCTGCTGTTTTTAAATGCTTCCTCATGGTGGAATTTTGGAGTTTAAATAAGGACCATGGCCCAGACTTACTCTATGTGAAATCTGTCATGAGACACCTTATACTGGGATCTGAAGTAATGAGAATAAGACTGACTTTCCTTGAGAACAAACAAGTTATGTTTGCTTTCAGTGTTATAACACCACAAGGTCCAACAAGTGTTTACTTCCTCAGAAATTGTTTGCAAAGATGTTTTTTTTAAGCATTTTGTAACCTATATTGTTTGCATCAGTGTTGACTTGCTAGAATTTTTCTTCTGTCCTTCTTCTTCTTTGCTGGTGCATGGCTGTGTTTCTTGATGCATTGCAGCCTCATAGAAATTAGGTTAACAGTGTGCACAAGACAAAAACCAGGGACCCAAAGCTGCATTATCAACCAAGCAAAAAGGGAAACTCCCTGGAGGCCCCAAAAGCCCCCCTTTTGCTCCATATCAGTTGGTCCTACATATGTGAATTATTCACACACACGTTTGAAATTAGCTACACTGTATAAATATATCAAATATGATGGATCCACCATGTTTTTTCTTTTTAAAAAAAGTCAATTGAGTTTGCTCTTCTAAGGCAGCAGAGGATCTGAATGTTCTTGTTGAAACATAAAATGACAGGCAGTTACTAATATATGACCTTTAAGTTATGTAAGGTTTTATAAACAAGTAAATGGACTTTAAAATAAGCTCCAACAACAAAGACCTTCTGATTCTTAATGATGGTTTTCTATTTATACACACATCCAAGGACTTTTAAATGGCATATTCTTAACCCAGGACAGTCCTCAGCAAAGGTTAAGGGTTTCCAATAATAATTTTAGCTCCGGGTTGAGTGCGCTGTGAAAAGATCTAAGGAGCTAAAGATAGTCCTGGACTAAGTTAGGCTGTGTGAAAAGCTCTTAGGCAGATAGACGTACAAAAAAAGTTTGGCTTTAAAGGTTAGGTAGTTCAATTTATTCACTCATGCCACTTTGCATTCTGCCTAAACACAGTAAAAGATAGAGGAGCCTCAATGTAATGTCTTTCTTGTTTTACTCAAACTCCAGAATGCAGCGATCTGAATTTAATGTAATTTTGTCAGGTTTTTTTTAAAGTAGCTCTGCCAAAAGAAAACTGGCGTAACACAACTGACTTGAAATGTCATACATTTCACATGTTTTCGGGACTTGGTTACAAGCAGTGTACAATCAGTCGGATCTGTTACCTGTCACCTCATCTGTTTAGTCAGACTAGACAGCCAAACTTTGGCTGTAGCTTCTGTCTCTCTACTTTCCATCCCAGAAAGTATGATCTCTATTATGTGTCCATTAAGTATGTTTCCATGGTATCATAAATCTGTTATGTCCTATCCGGTGTATATATATATGAGAGTGTTTATAGGCAGCCTTTTTCTAAGTACAATAAATGTGTTTCCTGTATTTCAACTCACTCAGTAAGTACAGACTGTCCTGTCTCTGAGAAACTGTGCTTTATGCCTAACATGAATTATTGTCCTCTGCCACCTGCTGGACAGATGGGCTACTGCACTAACTATAATATTTCATTCTTTTTCTCTTAGACCTGTTGAGGACAGTAAGTCAGCACTCTGACAGCAGTGGTTTCGCTGAGGAGCCTTCGGCCGACTCTAACAGCTACCTCAAGGTCTGTTTGTGTGTTTGTTCCCGCCTGTGCTGCAGCTTAGATCACCAAGTTTGACTTTTTAAGTTTTTCAATTGACTAATGTAATTACAGCCCCTTTTCACCAGGAGGGGAAACATCACTGCACATGAATCATGTGTAAACTGAAAAAACATTGCATATTGTGTTATATAACCCTTATAAAGCAGACCTGAACATGCACCTTGTAGAAAAACAACATTCAGAACCGCTTTATTCTCATATGTCTACACAAGGAAAGGTTAAGCTAATAAAGCATCTCACATGTAAATCAGATTCAGCAATTCATAATCAGGCACATACAGTGATGTAAGTTACACCAGAAGGCTTCATTTTAAGACAAAGAGCCTTTGTGAGCCTGCCTTACTTAGTGTAGTGTACTTTTTACTTCACTTTATTTATTTGGAAGATATACCTACTTTTCAGTGGAACATTTTAATAATTAATCATGTCATAAGCTTATCAAATACAAAGCATTGTTAAAGATTAATGTAGCTTGTTATGTCTTATATTTAAGTAGTGTGTAATTGTCCCCATTGGTCTGATGTCTTAAAGTAGCAAGCTTGCTTCTCTATGCTCCTCTCTGCTATGTGTCTCAGTTGTTTTAATCTTTGTATCTGTTTTATGTAAAAGAGTTAACATTATCCAATATTCATCACAAAAACACAAAGTTTAGAATAGTCCAAAAGATGCATGTAAGTTTGTGAAGCAGAACTTTGTTTTTTTTCTCTGTCCCATTATTTATCTCGTGACCCAAAAGATTTGTCTTGTTACCCTTTAGTTGCAGCCTGATTCCTTGATTGGAAACCATCTCCTTCTATTTATAAATTTAATAAAACATCAGAAAAAATTTAGTTATATCAGACACGTGAATATGCTGTAAGAGTCAGAGTACCTCTTCCATCACTTATAATGAATTGTTAATTATTTGTACTCAGGTGCAGGAGAGTAGTGACAGCTGTGACAGTGAGACCACGGTCACATCACACCCTTCACAAGATGTGGTCACGCCCCTCGCTGTGGACCAACCAGCGTTTGATCTGCCAGATGGCATAAAAGAAGAGGTTGGGCCTGGTGGTGCAGCTGAGGCTGATGGGAGACGTAGTTCCAGGGAAGAGCATGAGGATGATGGGAGCTTAGAGCAGGTTCCACAGTACACAGCCCACCAACTCCCCAGGAGTGAACCAATGGGAATGCAGCAGGAAGTGACCCAGGATGAGGAGACGAATCCTGAACCAGAACCAGAGATTAGCCAGAGTTTGTCAGCTGCAGAACAAGAACCACAACCAGAGTTAGAACACACCCAGATTCAGTCTGCATCAGTACAGGAACTACAACACACTCAGAACCAGAGCGAAACCGCCGCAGCCACAGAACCAACGACAGATGGCGTGGAAGCTGAGGACGAGGCCCGAGAGGAGCATGTGTTCACAGAGGACTCTGGCTCGCTTTCTCCCTCTTTCCCATCCTCTCCGGTTCTTAGTGCTCTGGAACGGGCCAGACAGAACCGAATGAGCCGGGCAGGGCCTCAGGTTGACCCCCAGTCTCTCGATACACCCCAAACCCCAGGGAGAGGAAGAGGGCGAGGACGAGGAAGAGGTGGTATTCCTCTACAGAGGTCGTCCTCCCTTCCATCGTCATTCCTCTCACCCTCGAGGGTCGTGTCCTCTGTTAGGATTCAGTTTGGACGAGGGAGGGCGTCCTGCACCCAGCCTAGGTTCTCCTTCAAGTACACCCAGGAAGATGGAGAAGACAAGACAGAGGGAGATGAGGAGCAAGTGGATGAACAAACCAACTGTCTCTCAACGCTAATTATAAATCCAGCCTCCTCCACCGACTCAAACAACCGACCAAGGCCTTTAGCAGAAGCTCCCATCCCTCCCAAACCCATCCCACGATACCTGATGCGATCATCTTATTCCCTGCAGAGCTCCAGCCCTCCACCTGATTGGTCATCAGAAGGTTATGCCCACTCCTGGAGCACCCAGAGCGTTCCTAATCTCTGCTCAGGTCAGCAGCAGCAGCAGCAGATGGGTCCATTCCAGCAGAACACGAGTGCCAACCAAAACCAGCAAAGCTGGAATCCAGGGCAGATGATGTTTCCTGTTCCTAGCCCCAGTCCAAACCCTTCGACTCAGTACTTGAACCCGAGCCCCTGCCCGAGCCCCAGCCGTAACCCCAGCCCATACCCCTTCACTCTGAACCCTCCTCCGCAGTATCCCTCCCCTCTCCAGCCATACGCCAGTCTTCCTAACCTCCTCCATCACAATCCCTCCTTGATTCACCATTCTAGTTTGAGTAGTATTTACCAACCCACAGCCTCCACAGTCCCTCATCACGGCAGCCTGTCCAGCTTGCATCAGCCCTCAGCTTCCACTGCTCCTCACCATGCCAGTCTGGGAAGCCTGCATACAGGAACTCCAATGATGCACCACCAGGGCTACAGTAATCCATACAATTATCCGCCACCTTACCACACCTCTCCACACGGCTCACAGTTTGCTTCACCCTACCCTGGTTTCCATGGTTACAACATGAACCCACACCAGGCGTTCCACCAACCTGTCTCCCACTTTCCACCGTTAGCTCTGGAGCATAGTCTCCACCCGGGGCTCGCTCAGTCTGCTCAAGGCTTCCACCCGGGCCTGGCCTCGACCCACGGCCAGAGTTATGGCCTCCACCCGGGGCTCACTCCTCCTGCTCCATCCAGCACCGAGATGCAGCTGAGGAAAGTTCTGCATGAAATCAGAGGAATGGTTCAGAGTCTTAGCCAGGTTAGTCCTCTTTAGTCCAAGTCTCCAAAGCATTTGTTACTCAAGATCTCGTCACTTGTGGTGTGGTCTTTTGAGGTCCTGCTCTCTTTAAATAAAACCCACAGTGTATTTTTACTTTTTTATTTCTGTTGCTTTTGCCATCTTGCCATATAAATAGATACAAAAGGTGTTAAATTTGACTAGCTACCATTGTTTTTGGAGGTTAAATTTAAAGTAAGAACATGTGTAATGTTTCCAGTTATCTGTTATGGGGACCAGTAACTACCGATTGCCTGAAACAAGTTGAAATCAAAAATGTAAAAGGATGTTATGTTGTTTTTAAACTGTGTCTCATATGGATTAAACAGAGGGGATGCAATATGCTAATCAGTGAGCTTCAGAGGTGCTGGTAGGCAAAATAGAGTATGTCAAGTTTTTATTACACAGACAGGCTAACTGTTTGCCCCTATTCTTAACCTTAATGCAAGGATAAGGTAGCCAACTTAAGGTGGTAGCTCCATATTTAGTGCACAGATATGAGAAGGTTTTTAGTCTTCACACTCTCAACAAGACGGCAAATAAATGTTTGTCCCTAAGCTGAAGTGGATGTTTACGATGGAAAGTTTGAGAAGTAAATTTACTGTTTGCATTTGTAATGTCTTTTACATAAATTTGAATGACCTGGGGGTCAGTTTCAAATCTTTATGGTTGTTGAACTGCCCGCACTGCTTTCTCCATTTTTAGTCTCTTTTCATATTTGCATATATTTTAAAGCATTACTCTATTTAGTCCTGACATGTATGACATAAACTTGTAGTTAAATGTTACTAAACTGGCAGTAATAACTAGTAACTTTGTGAATGGAAAATTATGTGATTGATCAGCTGTGTTCTACTGAGTGTGAACCCTAAAGCTCTCCTTAAAAGCTGGGAATAATGACAACACTTTCTCCAGTGTAATGGTATATTGTGAGTATAATTGTTTTTTACCAGATTAACTCCCAGTAATCACTTTCATCTCCTTTTAGAAACGAACTGACACTCCAGACTCATTAAATGAGAACAGAGGAGCTCTGCCCAGCCACCCGGTAATGTCTTCTTTTGTACAGCACAACACAATGGTTCTCAATGCTATGTCTCACTGTGTGTGGCCTGTAATAAATTGACATAATAGCTTTGCATTAACTAATGCCCTCATGCCATTAGTTTAAAGTTTGATGTATTAAGACTGTTTTCATCCAGGAAGGAACAAAGAGGACATCATTATCCATTGAGTGTGTTTCACTTAGTCTCTCTTTCTTTCTCTCCTTTCAGTCTTTGGCAGAGTTTCAGCAGAAGAGGCGCAGTTTGAACTTGTTTCGCAATCAGATGATGGACCTGGAACTGTCAATCATGCGACAGCAGGCTCTGGTCTACAAACACCTGAGCCCTGCTGACAGGTGACTCATAACAGCAAGCAGTCACATGTTGTTCAGTAATCTGAGCTGTGATGATATGAGGTGCTATGATACAAAACAAACCTGTTAGGTGTGTCTCTGTGCGTGTGTGCGTGTGTGTGTGCAGGCTGGAGATGGAGCAGCTTCAGTCTCTAAGGTCAGCAGTCAGAGAGGAGCTGCAGGAGCTGGAACAACAGCTGGAAGACAGACTGATGGAGCTGACACATTACACGCAATACAGGGTACATACATCTGCCACACTGTACACACACCATGCACATGACAGGATATATATTCACAGTATAAGTATGTACACACACACACACACAACACACACGTCTAGCACAGAGTGTATGAACACATACATGGTAATATACACACATCATAGGATATATACACATAATATAACACATACAATACACACAACTTCGTATACTAAAAACACATATG
This sequence comes from Acanthurus leucopareius, assembly GCA_029814765.1. NCBI lineage: Eukaryota > Metazoa > Chordata > Actinopteri > Acanthuriformes > Acanthuridae > Acanthurus > Acanthurus leucopareius. The sequence goes on along the minus strand of JAQMCX010000011.1, from coordinate 5,006,792 downwards.
ATATGTAATTTTAGAGTAAACAGATAAAACTGGTGTTAAATTTTTATTAATGCTGTCAGTGCTGTCGTCTCTTCCTCAGGGTCTCCGTAGAGACAGTGATGACAGTCTGTCCACTGATCCTGCACTGAGAGCCATGGAGCCGGTCAGCACACACACACACGCTCAAACACACACACACGTTCCTTATCCAAAGTTAATAATGCTCATCTTTGTCTTTGTCTGCGTACGACCACGTCATCTCTTTCTCTGTCCGTCCAGGTGTCAGACCTCCTAAGAGAGCAGCTCCTTCTTCAATCAGAGATCAGCTATGATGGCCACGCCTCCTCCACGAACCCGTCCTCCCGATCCTCAAGTCCAGTCCAAGTAGGGGGAGGAAATAGTGAGCAGGGACGAGGCATGTACCGGGCATCAATTAACATAACCCCTCAACCCCCTCCTCGACCCAACACACACAAAGAAGAAAGTGGAGAGGAGGAGGGAGAGAAGGACAGAGGTGGAGGGGGAGAAGGAGGAGTGGGAGGAGGAGGAGGAGGAGTAGAAATACCAGGGTTGGTGGGAGCAACAGGAGGAGTCAGAGTGGAGGACCTGCAGCAGCTCATCAAGGAGGTAAGAGTCCATCAGCATTTTAACCTCATAGTAATTTTACTGCCAGCTCATCTGTGTCATTATGCAAATGTTTACAGTGTGTACAGAGGAAAAGCTCGTTCAAATACAGCTGATGTAAAAGCATTTTCCATTCATCCCTGTTTCATGCCAATGTTGACTTGTGAGCACACTCTGTCATAGTTTTGTTTTTTAAAGTTTCATTTTTTGTTGTGAAAAGAGATCGTCAAAAAATATGTTTAGCCATTGACAAAATAAACATGGCTTCTTACACTGTTGGCAATAAACAAGCACAGTATTAGGTTGAAGAAAAAGCTACACTGCAGCAGAAAGTGTTTCTATTGCTGCTGGTACTAATTTTTTTGTTGTTTTGTTGTTGTTGTTTTTTAAAAATTTAGCTCTAATAAAGTTTCAGATCCCTACATGTCACATACTTACTTAAAATAATTACTCAAATCCACTGTCAGATGACTGCAAACCAGAGAAAAATGAAAATATGTTACTTGATCTAAGCATTTGACACAACACAGCTATTTTCAATGAATTTTTCCACTTCCTTGCTGATTGTTAGATGAGAATATTGATACCACAGTCATGTCCGTACATTCATTATAGGGCTAAAACAAGAGATGATTACTTTCACTCATCAACCACCCAGCAAAAAAAACAAACAAAAAAAACAATTGTTTTCCTCAATCGGAGAACCTGAATAAATATGGCAGCTATTAGTGATTATCAGGAACTGAGTTACCAGCTCTGTCTTTGTTATTTTTCCAGATTCGTGAGAGCGTGGTACAGGAGGTCCGAAGGGAGATCTACAGTGAGCTTCTGGCTACGTTGTCACCACGGCGATCACCGCTGCCCACGAGGCAACACCCCCTGTAGTCATGGTGACTGCAGCACACAGCCCCTTTCACCTTTAGCCTTAGTAGCCACAGCCTGAGCAGCAACACTGTCCGTCTGCAACACTGTATAGCTGAGTAACACTGTATGTCTGTAACACTGATGATGAAATGAACACATCACCCACTTGTCAAAAACCCCCAACCGCCCCACCTGTGGACCACGCTGCCGTTCATACGCATGCTCGTTAGTGAGAGGTTGAGGGCGGAGCCTCAGACAGGACGCAGACCATGACGATGGCGAGTCGGGGCGATGCACGCGGGGCATGGGAAGGCCTGTCCGGACCAGCCTGTCACTGTGAACCATCAGAGACGATGGGTTGTCTTCTCTTCACATCTCCTGTTTCCTTTTTTCTTAACAAAGCCTCACTTAAAACTGGTACCACTTCCACTAATACTACTACTGCATCTTATAAGGCTAACAGTACTTTATCAGCATGACCACTACAGAACAGGACGTGAGCAGAGGCCATGTCCTGAGGATAAGAACAATAAGAACAATAATAATGATAATAAATAAACATATAAGTCCACTTAAAAAGTACTCATCATTGCCACTAACTGTGGATAAACCTTGTTAGGACAGAAGAAAAATTGATAAACTGATCAGGGTTGAATAGGGTCACATTTGTGTCACTCAAATGTGAAAAAAACATACATTTCCTCCATTTCTGCTGTTTTTTTTCACATTTGAGTGACTTTGAGATCTCTGCATACACGTCAATTTTTAAAGTTAATTTAAAAAGGTGAATTAAATTAACTTTGCGCTGCTGTTAGCAATGAGATTAGATTTAAACAAAAAAAAATCAAAACAGAGAGTGTGAGTCTGTTATTCTAAATAACCTACAGAGCTCGCTGTGAGCAGCTGTCTTTGGGAGTGTTTCTTGTGCAGATAAAGTTCAAGGGAAATCAGCTGAACAATGGGGACTCTGTTGCAGAAATGTTGCTGTTGGTTTTTTAAATGTTATCACTCTTCAGATTTCTGTCCTGGTTGATCTGACAGTATTATGATGCCAACAAATGAATAATAACCATGTGAGTGAATGAATGCTTTTTAATGAGAACAAGCTGCAGCAGAAAATGTTGATAGCATTAGCAGTAACTTTATCCAGCTCTGGTTTCGCTGCATGAGAATGAACTGTAAACAATGAGGCTGATGTCTTTTGTATTTGAGTAGGTCATTTGATTTCTGACTCAGCAAAACTTCCATTCAGATATGTAATTACAGAATGTAAATACTTTGATTGGCAACTGAAACCATTGCTGACCATAAATAACTCAACCACAGGGTTTGATTTAATGAATATCGAAAGGTTTCTAACTTTAAACATCTTGTTTCACACTTGAAACATCATAACTAAAAATCTTCGTTGTAATTGGAATGGATGCAGAGATCTCAGAGACAGATATCTCAAAACTTTGAGGAATAAAACTTTATCTCTCTGCATGAGAGATACCACTAGAGGGAAGTGTAATTTGGCTGAATTGACCTTTTAAAATGTTATCAGAGAAACACAAAGGGACCAACTTAACCTAGATATACTGCAAACTCTGCTTTGCTCTCATGCCTTTTTTTTAATGGGTTACATTCCTAAATCTGCAATAAAAGAGTCTGTCGAGGGTCAGACTGACCTTTTACTGCAAAAAACTTACTCATTCCATGCACATTTCACCTTAATGTAAAAGGGTCAAAGAGGGCTTCGAGGGATACATTTATGTGATCATGATTGTACAGCTGTTAACATTCCTTCATCATAGTCATCTCATCATCATCGTCCTCGTCATACTCACTGTCATTGTGCTTCTGCTCCTCTCACCTCCTTCAGAGTTTAATCCGTTAATTTACGCACAAATGCAACCATTACAGAGACCTGTGCTTTGAGTATTTGGCTGATACTGAGTATTAATTCAATACCAGTGTTTTGTTAATACAGCTTTAGAATTCGAAACAAGATTGACCCATTTTCATATTTTACAAATACTCGATTCAACTGAAGAGTCTGTATCTGTGCAAAAATGCTACATTGGTACAGGTATCCATGCAACTCTATCAGTGTGTACATATTCCACTGATGTGACGTCGCGCACTGCTGGCTAGTTTACCAGAGAGCCACATCGTGGATGAAAGTTATGGTTCTATGCAAACATAGTTAGGTCACAGTTAACATTTTTCGTCTTTTTAAAGTGAGGTTATGTTATTTTTTTATAGCTAAAAGCCTGGCGCCACCAGAGGAACATGTAGACAGTTGTTTATGGTTATTTTAGCTGGCAAACAGATGTCACAAAATGTCAGTTAACACTAAAAAAAAATCAGAGCTCGGAAAGCAAATGTAGCAAAAATATCGTAACAGAAATACTTTGTGAACTTAGTATTTTCCTATTTTTATACCTGCTCAATATGCAAGAAATAAGATCAGAGAGCTTTGTGATTTTGTTATCTGTCTTCATTTCGCTAGGCTACCAAGTTTCCCCTTGTTTCCTGTTTTTGTGCTAAGCTAGGCTAAACACGTCCTGAATGAAAGGATTTCACAAAACACAAGACTGCTCCTTAAACACAGTCTTTGCTTTGTGTGTGTGCTGATTGTTACAGAGCAGGTGATTAAGTTAGTGTGTGATGTCATGAAGTGCTGTGGAGGTCAAGTTTAGACGTCAAAAGGATACTCTGCACCAACAGGTTTTGGTAAGTTGTCATGGCGACAGTGATGCTGATGCTGATGTTGATGATGATGATGATGATGATGATGATGTGATGACTGGTCAGTGGGAGGAGCTTAGCGTTTACACCGCTCATTGGGAGAGTGGGCAATATAGCCCTAACCTTAGCTGCGTTAGCATGTTATTTGCATTAGCATGTTAGCTTCTCACTGTGTGATGACAAATCTGTGTGCAATAATATGAAATAAACCGATTACTGAGACTTTTGTAAATAAATCAGTAAATCACTGCTAACATTTCAGATGGGATCAGTCATCCTGCGCCTCTTCTGCCCAAACCGACTGCCTGCATTTTTTTATACAAATTAATCTGCAGCTTGCTGATTTTGTTGGATAAAACTAATTTCTTTTTCCTAAGACATAATCCGCTGAACCGCTGGATCACTGAACAAGTAATTACCGATGATCAATTTATAAACTTATGTTGTCTTAAGCATTAAAGTCTGTGTGTAGCGTCTGTGTGTTCCCTCGGAGGTTTCTACATATACTGCCAGTTATTAGAGACAGAAAGTCTTTATCTTTGGAATAGCTGAAGTAAAACAATCACTCTGTACTCACCACAGACGAGCTTGATTGGCCTAGAGAGTCAATCAAGACAAACACACTCCTGAGTAGATCTTTTTTTATTATTTTCTACATGGGAGTGCTAATTCTTACAAGTTTCCACACAGATTCACATCAGAATCGATATTACCTACTGAAAACTAAACTTTTTGGAAAAATGTTGTTGACTTTGTGCTTTTCAGATGTTTGTTCTTGATCTTTGTGGTAACAAGAAGAGACTCTAAGCTCAAAGCTCCACTTAATGATTCTGAGCTGTCAGTCAGCCTTTATTTAGCTATTGAGGCTGGCTTAGGCGACATCACATGACTTTAATGTGAACTTTCAATCGTGAATGCTCTAAATCATCACTTATCATTAACTAGAGATTTGACTTTGATTCTCTTCACTATTTTCTGACTTTTTGTGTTGTTTGTTTTCATGTTCACTGATAATCATAAACTCAAACTTGTCTCTGCTTCACCAACATTCATAATGAGCTCCAAGGCTCAACATATGAATTTATGGAATGCATAGGCCCCTGAGATGTAGCATCTCATTATCAAGGTTACATGTTTGTGTATTTTTTACTGATGAAAAATCCTTTACTCACTTCTAATTTCACTTCACTGTCTGTTGGTGACTAGTAATTTCTATTGATGACTCTTATTGATAAAGTGTATTTTTTATTGATGTCTTGTCAGTGGGATGCAGGGGAGGGATCACTCTGTAGAGATGAGAATAATAAAGATGTATATTTATTTTCAGTACAGATGTTTGCTGCCTCACTTTTATTGCTGTGTGTTAGTGTGTGCGTGTGTGTGTGTGTGTGTGTGTGTGTGTGTGTGTGTGTGTGTGTGAGAGAGAGAGAGAGAGAGAAAGAGAGAGGAAAATCAATTTCCAACCTTAGATGTCCACAA
>JAQMCX010000011.1:4983545-4997886 GCA_029814765.1 Acanthurus leucopareius | reverse complement strand
TGTGTGTGTGTGTGTGTGTGTGTGTGTGTGTGTGTGTGTGTGTGTGTGTGTGTGTGAGAGAGAGAGAGAGAGAGAGAAAGAGAGAGGAAAATCAATTTCCAACCTTAGATGTCCACAAAAGGACATAAAGCTCATACATTTGCCAGGGCTGCACTAGCATTGAATAGCACCAAAGAAAATTAACTTTAAAAATAATTATTTTACAGTAATAACTTTCTTATAATTTGCCTTCATTTTACTTAAATACTTGACTCTTTTTCAGCATGCTCATTTTAGTACACACATTTTTCTGTGTGGGTAATCAATAAAGGATAGTCTTATCTTTAAATATTTGAATTTTTGATGTCACTTCAGCCACAGCTACGGTTGTTTCAGTATTTAGTATTTTCAAATGTTCAGAATATGGAAATGACTTCCCCACTACACAACTTTTTTCTGTTTTCCCTCTATCAAAATTACAAGTTTTCTTATCCTAGCAAGGCCTAAAAAACCCCCACAATATCTCAGGAGAGGGTAATTATTATTAGATCACCACCTGGGGGCGATGCGTAAAGAGTTAAAACCTTAGGAACTTTTATTTTGAAAGCCGGAAGCCGTCTCTGACCTGGAAATGTTTGGTCTGTAGGAAGTACCGCCAGGAAAACGACACTGATTTAACGAAGGGACGAAAAAACAAGAACGGTAACAAAACATTTAAACTTGAGAAACTGACCCAGAACACAGATTTTTTATTCAAGTGTTGTGAATTGACCGTCTTTAAGTTGTAGCAGCTGACCAGCAGATAACCAGGAGCTTAGCTGAGTAATTAGAGCAAAAATAGGATTAGCAGAGTGGCTAACTTTAGCTCACCCAAACACACATGGCGATAAAATCCAGACGTCCTTTTGAAATGTTTTTTTAATTCATATATGTTATTATCGTTGTAAAAAACTGCACAAAGATCCTTAAATTACTTAAGTGAATAGACTTGTGTTCAAGTTGTGCTCGGTCGAAATGATCGTTGTATTAGCTTTTCCTGAACGCCAGCTGATTACACATCAAAACTTCTGTTATTTGATTTGTAGAGACTTTCCATAAACCAGTGATACACAACTAGAGCTGAAAATTCACATTTAAATGTATATTTAATGTATATTTTAAAGAAAAAATAGGAATTTACCTAAATTTCTTTCATGGGAAGGTGTAAATTTTTTTTTTGCCAATAAATTAGAAAGAGTTCAGATGTCAATAAACCCTTGAATAATAATAATAAAAAAACGTGTTTAGATATTAAATTAGTAGTTTGTTCTAAAAATGCTTATGCGTTTTCCATTTTTACTACCTTACAATGTTAACTTTAGAGTTTTTATTAACTTTGTAATAAGTTATTTATCAAATAAGAATCGGTAGAGTAATTGTTAGTGAAAATAACTGTTAACTTTAGCCCTACTTTCTATAATCAATGTCCTGTGCTCTGTTTTGTTTTTTGCGTGTTGTAAGAGTCTTTCTTTATTTCCTCATGCATTAATTGATATGTGATAGCTTATAGGGTTACATCTTCATTACATCTTAATTAAGAGTGATTATGTGTTTTTCAGGTATGGACTCTCCAGACAGAAGTCGAAGTCCTAGTCCTGTGCAGAACGAACACAGTGGTATGAAAAACTTGACGTCACTGTTTTTAGTTGTTGTAGTAACAGTATTAGTAGATGTATTTGTTGAAACTACAGTTTAATTGCTGCTCTTTCTCTCTCTGTCTTCAGAACCTTCAGAAGACAAGTCTAGTCCAGCAGCACAGAGGCCACAGGAGGCAGACTTGGTTGAGAGAAGTCCTGAAGAGAGGCGGTCTCCTCGGGCCCAGTCTGCAGGCAGCCCTGCTTCCAGGAGCCGTGCCTCCAGCAGTTCAGAGAGTAGCAACAGCAGTGATGATGATGATGACGATGATGATGACGATGATGATGATGAAAATAACGGGACACTGAGGAAAATTCGGAGCAGTGTGGCCCAGATCAAAGTAAGTAATGTTGGCATGTAGACTTTTTTGTTTGTCTTATTAATATAAACTCTGACTTTTAAAAATAGCAGCATGTGTTTTGGTCTGTTTGGTGCTTCTCAAGGGTACCTGTCCAGGTCCATCCTGCATTCAGGGATGAACTTGTATCATTTATATTATGAAGACTGAAAGAACAACTACCCACACTTTTGGTTTGTTTGTTTTCCAGAGATCAAGATCCAAGTCCAGGTCCAGGGAAGCAGACAGATCCAGATCCAGATCCAGGGACGGAGACAGATCAAGATCGAGAGAGCGAGACAGATCTAGATCCTGGGAGCGAAATAGATCCAGGTCCAGAGAGAGAGACAGATCAAGATCTAGAGAGCGAGACAGATCGCGATCCAGAGGACGAGAGCGGTCTGGCTCAAGAGGACGACACAGATCCAGGTCCAGAGAGAGAGACCGGGAGCGCTACAACAGAGAACGCTACACTCGGTAACAATCAGAGACACACAGCTTTTAATTGGCTTGTAATGATAATAAATATTAGGACAGTCAACCAAAAAGAATTTTTTAAAAACTGAACGACACTTCCTGTTGCTGCCTTCTTGAAGTGTTTGTGCATAAGTGGTGCACTGCTGTGATAAACTATTTCCAATGTGCTGAGCATACAAAGCACAGAATCGTGGGTTTCTCTGATATGCTCCCACACATAAATAGTCATGGGAGATTTTTTTTTAAAAAATTTCTAGCACTTTGCTCTCTAGTGAATCTGTGCTTTGGTGGACTCACCAATACACGATATGAAAATCACCATATTTTCCTTTATCAATTACAGTCAATTACACCCCCTACTTTCTGTCTCTGCCTAGTGATCGCTATGATGATCGGCGTGACGACAGGGGTGGGCGTTTTGACCGGCGGAATAATCGGGATGCAGAGTCAGATTACAGGAGGCGAGGCCGCTCAGCCTCCCCGCCACCAGACAGGGAACAAGCCGTCGATGAGCCACCGGTCAAGAAGAAGAAGGAGGAGCTTGACCCGATCCTGACGAGGACTGGTGGAGCTTACATCCCCCCCGCCAGACTACGTATGATGCAGCAGCAAATCACTGACAAGAGCAGGTAAGAATTTTTTTCATTATTTCCTTTATAGACATTAGGACTAAACACCATCGTTTAGTTTAGTTTGCAAATTCAAACAAATGATATTTGTGTGTGTTGTGACTGATGCCCCGCCCCTTGTACAGCCTGGCCTACCAGAGGATGAGCTGGGAGGCTCTGAAGAAGTCCATCAACGGTCTGATCAACAAAGTCAACGTATCAAACATCGTAAACATCATTCAGGAGCTGCTGCAGGAAAACGTAGTCAGGGGGAGGTAAAGGAATAGCACACACCAACACAGAACCTTCACATTAACCTTCTGTATTTGATATAAAAGTCTGTAACGGAAAAACTGTTGATGTAACTTGGCAGCTACTTATTTAAAACAGCATCAAACACACTAGATTTCAGTTTTAGAAGTTTATATCACATTTAGAGTAAAAATTAGCCTTTTTTTAGTGTTTCAGATGCTTAGAGAAAGGCATTGAATGACGTCAATTAAAAGATACACCCCTGTTGTGCACTCAGGGGCTACTGGGCATTTTTTGGATACTGATTAATTGATTTGTTGTCTTTGTTTTTCAATTTAAAAAGAGTGAAACAAAGACACTTTCTTTCTTTTGTATCTCACAAAAGAAAGAAAACTCTGGATGTGTCGTGCTGTCTCACTAACTGTCTCACTGACTTGCTCTATAACTGTCTCCTGGTCTGTCTGTCCGTCAGGGGTCTGTTGGCTCGCTCTGTGCTGCAGGCTCAGGGAGCGTCTCCCATCTTTACTCATGTTTATGCTGCTGTCGTCGCCATCATCAACTCCAAGTTCCCTCAGATCGGGGAGCTGATTCTCAAGCGCCTCATCTTAACCTTCAGGAAGAGCTACCGCCGCAACCTCAAGGTACCTGTCTGCCAGTTCATGTGTCTGACTTTCTATAGCTGTTGATTAGTGGATCAACACAACACAGGTACTGTGATTTAATGATGTTATAAATTTGAGAAAAAATATAGATTAACAGCATCATCCAGACATTATGGTGACCTTAAGTTCAGTTTGACAAACAGCAAGAGTTCGGGCATAATAATTAACTTTGCAAGAGGGAAATTAGATATTTTTTGTATTCTTTATAAGCCTTCATCTGGGATCTGTAAATAGTAAATGGACTGCATTTATATCGTGCTTATAAATACAAATCACACCACTTTTAGCAGAGCAGAGCAAAGCACAGATGTCCAGTAACTACTAGTAGTTCACTTTAAATTGGCTTTAAAAACACTTTCTTTTCCTGACATTGATTCACTGTCAATATTAGCAGTTATGGAGTTTGTGATTTATTAAAACCACTTTTTGTTTTGTTTTTTAGCAACAGTGCCTCACAGCCTCAAAGTTTGTGGCTCATCTCATCAACCAGAACGTGGTAAGTTTTGCTGTCTTGACTTAAATACTGAGGGTTTGAGTGTTGATGTTTAACTCTAATAACGTGTGTTTATTCTCTCTTTTCTCTGTGTCTGCGCTGCTCCGTCTCTCACCCTCAGGCTCATGAGGTTTTGTGTCTGGAGATGCTCACTCTGCTGCTGGAGCGTCCGACTGATGACAGCGTGGAGGTCACCATCTCCTTCTTGAAAGAGTGTGGACTCAAACTGACTGAGGTGTCCCCACGAGGAATCAATGGTACACTTAAGCTAATATCATAAACTCTGTTAAACAGTGAACTAAAACATTAAAAAAGATAAAGAATTGTTTTCCAGATATTAGTATGATTTATCAAGTTTCTACAATTTATGCCTGTTTCTCTCTTCAGCCATATTTGAGCGTCTCAGGAACGTCCTCCATGAGTCAGCCATTGACAAAAGGGTCCAGTACATGATTGAGGTGATGTTTGCCATCAGGAAGGATGGTTTCAAAGATCACCCAGTGGTCCCAGAGGGTCTGGACCTGGTGGACGAGGAGGACCAGTTCACCCACATGCTGCCTCTGGATGACGAATACAATCAAGAGGACATCCTCAGTAAGCAAGCCTTAAAGAGGGAGGGGGAAACCCGATGTGGCTCTGCTTGACTTGGATATATGTGGCCCTAACATGTGTGTGTGTTTGTTCACTTAGACGTGTTTAAGTTGGACCCAGACTTCGTGGAGAACGAGGAGAAATACAAAACCATTAAAAAAGGTGATTATGCACACAAACGTCACACTCCATATGTTCAGTTAGCTGTCACTTCCTTCACCAATCAGCTGTTTCCTCTTAAAAGATATCCTGGACGAGGGCAGCAGCGATTCAGGGGAGGAGGGAGACGGCAGTGATGAAGATGAAGAGGAGGATGATGAGAACGAGGAGGGAGGAGAAGGTAAGACAGGTCGACAGATTCTTTTTCTCCTCCTCTGTTCAAACATTTTCAAAGTATCTTCTAAAAAATTAAGTAGTTAAATGGAAGGAAATTCCAAAATAAGTCTGTGTTGACGTATGGAGAGTTAAAAGAGGCCTTTCTTATTGTGTTTCATAATATTCTCATATTATTTTTTCACATTATAGTAAAGATGTCCTCTCTTTATTTCTGCCTCTCTCTCAGATGAGAAGGTCACCATCTTTGATCAGACAGAAGTCAACCTGGTTGCTTTCAGAAGAACCATCTACCTTGCGATTCAGTCCAGGTACGTACACACACGCACACGCACGCACGTACTTGAAAAAAACACATTCACATATTCACTGATTCAGTTGTCTCTCTCAGGATGTTGGCAGTTAATTACAGTTCCTTCCATATTAGATGGACTTGGAATAATATCTTAAAGCTGTGTGTTTGTGCGTGTGTGTGACCTGGTTACCATGGTTTCACTGAAGCGCAGTTTGCAGGTTTGGAGGACAGGATAAAAATCTGAAACCGATTGAGAAAATTACACAAAAACAGAAACACACAAACAGTAACACACACAGTTTCATGTATGGGCTCTCTGATAATTTATTGATTGGTTGTTTTTGCAGTTTGGACTTTGAGGAGTGCGCTCACAAACTGATCAAGATGGACTTTCCTGAGAGCCAGACGGTGAGTATACACAAACACACACACATGCATAGCTGATATAAAAGTGGAACTTAATAAATAAATATAAATAAAATAAATAAAATAAAACAAATTGATGCACAGTGTGCAGAAAAAGAAATGTAAAAAAAATTTACTGCACACTGCTGACCAGAAGATGTCGCTAACAAACAAGTATTACCATTTGATAACTAATCAAGAAGAAAAGATTTTTGGAGTTTTAGTGTGAATGTGTGTGTGTGTGGTCTTGAGTCCATGTTGTATAATAGAAATGGTTGCTCTCAGACTGACAGTTGCTGGTCATCTGTGTATGTTGGTGTGTGTTTAAGAAAGTGCTGTGAGTCACATCATGTGTCAGAGGGCAATCAGCTCCATGTGTGTTGCCGTCGTTTGTATCTCTGTGAGGACCATTTTGTGTGTTTGTCCTTCAAACTGATGACATGTGGCTTGTGACACCTCTTTAGACAGAGACGGAAGAAAGCTTCTAACTGGCATTGGCTGATTTTTGTTTACTCAATCTGCAGCTCTCTGTGGCTGATTTGATTACCAGCATTTCAGTGTTTTCCAGCTGACTTGTATTAAAGCAAGAAACCTGTATCTGGATCTTAAACATTTATTTGATAGCTACATACTAACTGAATAACATGCTAAAAAACAAAAACGAAACTAGTCCCCATCGAATAGTCAGCGTCCTCATCAGTTGATTGCCCATGACTGTCTTTACATTGCACAGTACAGCCAGCAGGTTTCTTGTATGAAAAGTCGATGAGAAAAAAAACCCTGTTTGGCCACTTGGCTTGCATGTGTGTTTGTATTTTCAAACTGTTGGGATGTAACAATCCATCCATCTGAATTAATACATCAATTCAATGACCAAAGGTCCAATATTGTTAATGCAAAGTAAAAAGCATCAGTCATTATCTTTAAATCATCTGGGCCTTTTTTTTTTAAAATCCTCATGGCACATCTGTCACTGTGTAAATTCCAGGTTGGTAATGGCAGCTGGTCAAAAAAAAAAGACTCAGGATATTTACACCCCTCTTGGAAATAAACCATCAGTGTGGATGAATGAAGGAGTTACCTCTTTCTTTTTACTTTGTGCCTCACTTAGAAGAGTAACTTCACAGTTTCAACAGTTTGAATGCATAACACACTGTAAACATTCGGAGGTGTCACATTGAACGGTAACTCTATATCACTGACTCCCATTTAAACACATGCAGACCGTGGGGAAAAAAATCAACAGCTGTCCTCAGCTTCTCACTCCAAACCTGAATTTACACTCTCTGAACTTTGACCTATTACTTAAGCCGCTTAAGGACATGATGAAAATCAAAACATGGAGAAGTTACCACGGTGCTGAAATGAATACTCGATTACTCACTTTGTCTTTGGCAAAAATTCTGGATAGGGCACTTATCTACAGAGAACCATTTGGTAAACAAATGATACTTCATGTTTCTCAACCACAAGGTGTTTGGGAGTCCTCACACATGCGGTACCATGACATCATCACCTGCTCATTTCCATGTTTTTCATGCAGAGGATGATGGGATTTTAGTGACTCGTAGTGAAGGATAAATGTAGCTGAACCTGAAACCTGAAACAGAGAACTTGAGAGAAAACACCTGCTGTGCATTGCAGCATACAAGTATAAATGTACTGAAGTCGACCGTGTGTGTGTGTTTGAGTGTGTGAGTGTGAGGTCAAAGCTGATGACCTTGTCAGACAGACTTTCATCAGCAGCAGGACTGAATCAACACAACAGCTGGAGAACACACACACACACAGAAATGTTTGTCCTCTGGCACGTTCTTCACTCAGCCTGCCTCACACACACTTAACAGCCATATCAACTGAGGTGTCGAATGAAGAAAAAAAAACATTTCTGTCATTAAGTTTCATTATTTAAATCCAAATCAGCGTTAACTAATCAGAACAAAAACAAAGCCTCCCTGACCTTTAAACAGTGTTATTTAACTTTAACACACATTACCCAACATTCTGGCTTCCTGCAAGAGCGAAGGCAAACAGAGATTATTTGATTCTGCTTTCTATTTGCCGACTGAACAAACTCGGCATCCCAGGAGCCCTGTTACTGTGCTGTGCTGGAAACTGAGAATAAAAATGGAGCTTAATGTGCATTAACTTGTCTGCAGCTTTTTACCCACTGCCGTGTAAATCACTGGGTAAGAACTAGCTTAAATTAAACCTGTTGTTAATGTTTTTCTGTCATTATTTCCAAATGAGACCTAAGAATTTTGTAAATAACATGAACTCCATAAGTAAAAGAAACAAGGGAACAACTGAAAACAACAATTGTAGCGAGAGGAGAATGATATAAGAATTTAGAGTAGTGAGAGAAGGATTATAAGAGACACTGGCAGATCAGTTGAATAAATTAAATTTTAGATAATTTTGTGTATCTGGATTAAAGTTTATTTTTTTAAATATCAGCTTCACTAGTTTTATTTCAAATGTCCCTTGACAGAAAGCATTAGTGATCATAACACAAGTCATTTTCTAAAGATCGAAAACAATAAAAACAGCAGTGAAATGTTGTTTTTAAGTCCTTCTGCAGTATCAAAGGATGTAGACGTCATCACAGCTGCTGTCAAACACACACACAGACACACACACACACACACACACAGACGATCAAAACAGTTTTGTCTGAGCAGATGTTTTCCCTCACACACTGATCTCACCCTTTTCACCACTTTGGACGTAACCCACCAATGGGATTTTAAGTCTCACTGCCGAACACAAACCCATATCCTTCACATCATCAATTAATTAACCCATTGAACATCAGGCTTACAGTCAGCGCCCCGTCAGATTCCAGCTAAACAACATGTGGTGATGTTAGTGTGTGATCTTTTTATATATTTTTATGTGTGTGTTTGTGTGAACAGAAAGAGCTGTGTAACATGATCCTGGACTGCTGCGCTCAACAGAGGACCTACGAGAAGTTCTTTGGTCTGCTGGCCGGGGTGAGACACACACACACACACACACACACACACACCTGTTGCTATCACTATGCTTGTGATGGCTAACAAAAGAACACTTTCTCTGTTTAGTCTCGTATTATCTATCAAGTCAGTTATGTGTCCAAAATGAGAAATCTTTTGAAGCTTTTTGTTTCCAGCCAAACACAGTGATAGTTAATGGAAATTACTCATCGCTCATTGTGTTGTCAATGTGGATTAAAACGTGACACAAGATTTGGTCTGTTGACTTTTCGTTCAGTCTGTGTTCAGATCTCGGTTTTGGCATCTTAAGCACAGCTGAAGTACGTGAGACTATGAACAGGAAACGTCTCAAGCATTAGCTAACGCTTTTATTTTTTGTGTGTGTGTGTTGTGTGTTTGTTGTGTGTTTAGAGGTTCTGTCTTCTTAAGAAAGAGTACATGGAGAGTTTTGAGGCCATTTTTTCAGAGCAGTACGACACAATTCACCGACTGGAGACCAACAAACTGAGGAATGTGGCTCGACTGTTTGCTCACCTTCTCTACACAGACTCTGTTCCCTGGAGTGTAAGGACAACACACACACACACACACACACAGACACACTCACTCAACAATTTAATTCACATGAAGCTGGTTGTTCTATCCAGATGATTTTCCTCATCATAGCCTTGTACCCCCACCCTCAAATCCCTCTGTGCTGTTTGTTGTCGATGTCTCTCATCCAGGTGTTGGAGTCGATCAGGATGAGTGAGGAGACCACAACATCGTCAAGCAGGATCTTTGTGAAGATCCTTTTCCAGGAGCTCTGTGCCTACATGGGTCTCCCCAGACTCAACCAGAGGCTCAAAGACCAGTACGAGCGCTGTCTAACAAACACACACACATGCACACACAAAATGAAACAGGCTGCTGAGATTTACATTTTTTCAAAGATAAATGAGTCCTTTCTGCTGCAGTAGACTGTAAGATATAAACAGTAAGTTCTCAGAAAGGTGCAGTAGCAAATATTTCATGAGGACTGTTGATCAGAAAAAGTAACAAAGTTTTGTAATTCATCAAGTAAAATTTATGTTTTGGATGCTGATGCACAACAAAAAGGACACACATATTAATCAGCAATCTGTGTGTGTGTGTTTTCAGGACTTTGCAGCCTTTCTTTGAAGGTCTTTTCCCTCGTGATAATCCCAGGAACACTCGCTTCGCCATCAACTTCTTCACCTCCATTGGTCTGGGAGGCCTGACGTAAGTGACACACACAAGCACACGTGCGTTTAAATACCATAAATATTGTAATACTGTAAATACTGTCAACAGAAAAAATAAGAAAATAATTGAGTCTCCTTTTTCAAAGGACAAAACTATTTATGGATTTATTGCAAAGATATCTATATAATATCTACATAAAACTGATTTTTAGACTGATTTTTAAATTTTATTCAAAATAACTGTAAAATTCTGTTTATATACAGTGTATGAACACAATTTAACACAGTAGGCATCCACACAACTTTAACCATCCGTGTGTTCATTCGTACATTTCACACGCATGACTCTGTCTCTCAGGGACGAGTTGAGGGAACATTTGAAGAACGCACCCAAGATGATCATGACTCAGAACCAGGAAGTGGAATCCTCAGACTCCTCCTCATCCTCTTCATCCTCTTCTTCCTCATCTGACTCCTCCTCATCAGACTCCTCCAGTGAATCTGACTCAGACTCCTCAGATTCAGACTCCTCCTCCAGCAGCAGCAGCTCAGGTACATCCATTTTTTTAGCCTCCACTCCGCTGACAGTAGTAGTTCATGATATTTATTTGTAATCTAATGGACATTAAATCACTTATTTTTTGGTTACATCATACTTAACTGTTCTGTAAATCTTGTCCTGTGTTCTGCTTTAAACAAAGAAATCGGAGGTTAAACAGTGGAAAATTATATTGTATATATTTTATTTTTCTCAAAACCAAAGACATATAGACAGATGACTCACAAGCAGATATAAAACAGTTCTATTGTAATATGACTAGTGAAGGGGTCTCTTGTCAAGTTATCCAGCAGTTGCATTAAGGTCAGTTTAAAAGAGTTAAAAGAGGGAAGACTAGACTGGAGAAATGAGGCCTGTCCTCTCTGTTTTGATGCATTATGAACCAAGAAAGTGAAGCAAAGCTTGAAAAGACTGATTCCTTAATGAGGAAAGTTGCAGTTGTCAAAATGGGAGGTAATAAAAGTGTGTAAGATCTCCAAAATAAAGGAAAGGGTTTTATTTTTGGTATCAACCTAATGTGAAAAAAGCTAAAGCTAATGGCCAAATGTATTTGCCTGTCAATTTTTTATGCAATCAAATCAAAATGACACCCAGATTTCTGGCTTGTACACAGAGATTTGCAGGCAGAGAATCAAGAGAACTGCTTTTGCCACGAGATAACATTAATTTGTCAGAATATCACTCTCTGACTTTTTATTCATACAAAGCAGTAACATCACTATTTTATCACAGACAGGCAGCAGTTTGCTACACAAGAGCTGCCAAAGTCTCCCACATATCTGACTCGCGCACATAAACACACGTCTTGTCCTTCACCTGAACTTGTTGAACAAGCAACCAAGTAAAGATTTACTGGGGACGAGGACACTGCTTACTTAGTTTTGCAGGCTAGATAAATAATAAGCCACTCGGTGCCTGCAAATATCACTGTGGTTCAGTTAGATCCTCGTCCTTAAGCTTCAGTCTGCACGGACTATAAGCTCCAGCCTGCTAACAGGAAAATCAGCATTTTGAAGAACTTCTTGTGTTTTTTGTGTTTAAAAAAAGCTGTTAATAGTTAGTTTAAAAAACACAATGACATTAATTTGAGTGCATGTACTTTAAGTTGGACTAAAAATATGTCAAGCTGTAAAAGTTATTGATTTTATTGCTCCAGGTTCTGAATTTGATATCAGTTTCTTTTCTGTGATAATTTGGGCGTGAGAACTTGAAATTAGCTAACACTTCAAAAAGAGATGGACAAATAGATGAGTAAGTGATGGAGTGATTGATGACTGTTTTTTCCCTTTATCCTCCAGATTCAGACTCCAAACACAGGAAAAAGAAGAAGAGGAAAGAACAAAGTGAGAAGAAGAAGAAAGAGAAGGAGAAGAAGAGGAAGGACAAACCCTCTGACAAGAAGCGAGCCGAACGAAAAAATGATGACGAGGAGGACAGCGATGACGAGAAGCAGGCACAGAAAGACAGGAAAGGCCGTGCACGTGAGGTGGAGGAGCGTGAACACGTTCGTGAGGTGGAGGAGCGCGAGCGTGCACGTGACGGCGCCCGCCAGAGCAGACGAGACGAACGTTCAGAAGAAAAGGAGCAGCGGGAGGATGAGAGGAGACGAAAAATGGACGTTCAAGACAGACAAAGAGACAGAGAGAGAGACAGAGACAGAGGGAGGGACAGAGAGCGAGACAGAGAGCGAGACAGGGCCAGAGAATATGAGGATAAGAGAGAGAGGGACAGAGAGAGAGACAAGCAGAGGGATAGAGAGAGGGATAAGGAGAACAGAGACAGGAACAAAGAGAGAGAGGAGAGGAGGAGGAGATAAAACTCTTCATCCCTCCATGCTGAAGCAGCATTGATGGACTGATGACTTATAGTCAACTGAAGTTTCCATCTTTTCCTTGTGTCATCCCTCTCTTCTTTGCCTCATCCTGTCACTCTGGTGTTTTAGATCCGGGACCCGTCTCTCTTTGTCCGTCTGTTCTCTGTATTTTCTATTATTGATCTGTGTTGTTGATGAAATTTGAAAAAAAAAATCCAAAAACATTAAAGTTGTTTCTGATGTTTTTTAATCAGGTTCTCATTCATTTGTTTCCAGCTTTCAACCAAACATTAGATTTTTTTTTTATGTTGCTGTGCTGTCAGAGGAAGGGGCTGACCTCAGCGACTACCCTTCTCAGAAACAAAACTGGGTCTGTCATCCTCTATTCCAGTATAGTTTTCCTTTCTGGGAAATGTGATCATTCACTTTCTTTCTGGTGCTGGGAGTTAAAGAAAAAAATCAAAACAAATGGAGTCAGTAATTAGTTTAGCATGAAGACTAGAAACAGCTCGATTTTCTGTCAAAAACTCTCAAAAATGTACCTGCCAGCATTTTTTAAGCTTTGACATTTTACATCTTGTTTGTTTATTCCACAGAGCACCTGAAGTGTAAAAAAAACAGTTTGTGGTTTTTGCAGTGATGCACTGAACTACTTCTCATCTGTTAACTGACTGTTTAAATGACATCACTCTGAATAGTATGTGAATTACAGAGCGACCAACAAGTTCATTGAAGAGCAGGTAATTACAACCATAGTTATTCCTGACTTAGAAACCGCAGGGTACAGAGTCTGTATGGAGAAATAAATGGCTCTGAACATGGCTTTATTGTGGCATTACAGCTTCTCTTCAGCTCCTCTTAATATAAAACTATGTGGTCGCTACAACTATTCCAGCACATTAAGCTTTTGACCAGGAGAAAATACTTAAAAAAGGGCAGCCCCCAACAATCACTGTCTTAATTTTTGGAGTTATCCATTACTAGATGAGTTCCTGTTCACAGGATGCAAACAGATAAACTTGAAAAACTGCATGATGCAATGAAATCATCATAAACAAGGTAACAGAAGAAACAGCAAGACAAACTGTAAATATCACAGAGTACAGCCTCAAAATGACCTCACCACAAACCCAACTGATAGAAACAGGGTCATTGGAGATTGAGGGCAGTGCTGCTCTAAACACAACATCCTCCACGGTCGTATACTCGCAACCCTGCAGCTGAGGACACACACTTCAGCTTTCTCTGTGGACATCTGAATTTTTCACATCACAGATGATGAACCAAGGCTTTAAAACACTTGTCTTATATGTAAAACATGAAAATAGTCTTGCTTGATCTGTCTTGTGAAAACCACGTACCTCTAAAAGTCAACTTTTGATGAGCTAAGAGAGCAGCCTTGGTTTTAGCTTTTTGACAATTCATTTCCCAGCAAAATTAAAGTGGATTTTTTTTAAAAAGTTCCATTTAGCTTGAGTAGTAGGACAATTTTTCAACCTAATCCTCAATTTCATGTGAAGATACATGGTAATCACTAGGTTAGGAGAGGTAAAAATTAGAGCTTAATTCTAAAAATGGCACATTACAAAGGCTTTCAAACATATGGAGTGTTGGGATTTGGAACAGATGGGTGTTTGGTGATTGACATAGACTTAATTACTAATAGTAATAAGTATTAAAAAA
>JAQMCX010000011.1:4939372-4983445 GCA_029814765.1 Acanthurus leucopareius | reverse complement strand
CCCTGTTTCCTGTCCGATATCTCAGCTGTCCTATCAATAAAGGTGTAAAAGCCCGAAAAAATAATTAAAAAAAAAAACAACTGAGTGAATTCAATGAGATTAACCAATCCCAATTGTGTCATACACATATAAATGTACTACTGTTTTCTTTGTAATGTCCCCATACAGGACAATGAATCTTTTTGTTCCTTAATCCTTACTAACTATTAACTAAATAGCCCCTGAAATACCTGTGCAAGAGTCCACAATAGCACAGAGCCATTATTTACAACAGTATTTCCATAATAAAACAAAAGTATACAAAATATATAAAGACATGTAATAAAATCCTCAGCAAAACTGGAAGGTTTCTGGATTAAAAAATCTTGTATATTGCTTTCTCTGTGTAATCTGCATAAGTCTCTAACACAAGACTGCAGCTCGACTATGCCCAGATTCGGACTGTATGTGCTTAACTTTTCCGGCATGAACAGAAACATTTTCAACACTGAGCAGGTAAGGGAAGAAGCAGGTAAGGAAAAAATACAAGTAATATCTATTTTCTCCAAATTTTTTTATTGATTCATCCTTTTGATTGATGATTTTATTTACATTTGCCATTAGTTTTGTCAAATGTGTCTCTTTACAGCAGAAAATATGGTTGAGTTTAACCTCCGACCTGCATTGCTGTGCTCTGCACCAGAACTCATCATCTCTACCAAAGCTAAATCAACCTGTTTTGCTTTTTGTTTTTATATGTTTTCATATTTTGTTTAATCTTGCCAAAGCTTCTGACAGTGGCGAGCGGCAGCAGTGTCTCTTCTCTTGTCTTTGATGTTGACGCAGCTAAAAAGTCTTTCATCCTGATCAGAGAGGCAGTTTGTTCGGTCAAAGCAGCCGTTCAGCGTCTGTGTGTTTCCTGGGAAGTCTGAACAGAGGCTCAGAACAACCTGAAGTCATGTCATTACGGAACAAAGTCGACTTTGATGCGCAGCAGATGTTCTTTTTTGTTTGTGTGTGTGTGTTTTTTTTATTTTTACTGACGTTCCTTTAAAAACCCTCACAGCTTCGGTTTCTCCTACAGGAAATTCTGATAAGACAAAAATCTGATATAAAAATTAAATACTCTCAAGCTCTGCTTCGAACTGGGACAAGAAAACAAAAGGGGAACACTCAAGATGAAAGTTATTTATGACTAATGACTGGGTTTTTCTTTTCAGCGTAGCTTTGTTTCTTTTCTTACTCAAATAATAGTATAAAACACCAATCCAGCATTTAATGAGAAACAGTGTTGATAAGCACAGGGTTTCAGGCAGGAGTTTAGAAATACTATTCATTTTGGTTTCACGCCAAACAGACTGAAGGATTTCTCTGAAAAGTAAAATAACCAGAATTAACCAGAAGTGGCATTGTAATTTCTGTAAAGTATGGATATGCCGAAATCTGTGTATCTGTGGTCAAAGTCTGATTAGGATTAGACACAAATACACTTGGTTTAAGTTTGTTTCTTGAAAAGATCGCTTTAACTGGCTTAAAATCTTGAGTTCAGTCACCACAAACAGAGTTGGAAAAATGATTGGTGGTCGATAAAGTTACACGTTACAACCTGTCAACCTGGATGTGGTCTGAAACATTGCTGCTGCTTGGCAGCCATTAGGCTACCTGAAAACAGGAAAAAAGCCCTAAATATATGTTCTTTAATAGGACAACATTCAGCTCTCAGGCCTTCCTAACAGTCAAACATAGAGTGAAACAGAGCTACGCAAACTTGTTTAGCCGTTAGGCCACCACCTTCAACCTCTTGATAAAAAAACATTAGCTCTGCAGGCCTACATGTAATCCTATCTAGGTCACTTTATTATTGTTGAAAAGTTAATACATTAAAAAACATGTATAAAATGTAAGAATTTAACTTTTTCCACATTGTACAGTCAAAATTTCATTTTGAACATTCAGCTAGGAAATCAACAAGTGTCTCTGAACTCAGAACAAATTATTGATAACATTTTTGCTATTGATTCTTTTACATCACAGAAAATTATTAGGAATTTAAAGAGCAGTTGTGCACAGCTAGATATAAAATATATAAAATATCTTTCCACAGATCAACGGGAGCGAAAACTCAATATATAATCAAAAGGGAATAAAACAAGAAAGTAACTATTTACAGAGCAGCTATACCTCAAATATGTACTTCAGAACATAACAGTTTTGCCATTTTGTCAGCAGTTTATGACGCGAGCTCTGCTCTTTACTCCACCTCGATTTTTCAGTGATCAGGAGCTGTTTTACATGCTTGTCTGTAAAAGAATGATTGTCACACCAGGAGGAAAAAGATCACTACTAAAGATTGAATTGATGTGAGAAGAACCCCCATCAACTGAAAACTGGCTTTTTCATTATGTTTCATGTATTAAATTGATTTCATGCACAAAAGAGACTGATTAAGAGAACAGATTTTTTCCAGTGCTTTGAATTTCTGTCTCTCTTTCTTCACATTTAACCCTGTGCTGCTGGAGCTTTTACAATCATTTAATAGCCATTATTTCAGACTACAGAGGCATAAATTTACCTCTCAAATAGTCATCTGCCCCCCTGTCGGCTGCATGGCATTTTAATTTTATTAAAAGCAAAGGTTTGCGTGGATATGGAGAATTTTAAATCAAATTAAATACTGACCCGTCTAACTGAGGAAGATTTAAATTTCCAACATGAAGCTCTAAATGCCCTTCAAATTTCAAACTTCAAAGAACTAAATTTTGATGCAAAAATACAGAATCTTTGATTTTATTTTATTTCACCATTATTTATCGCATTTATTTGTTTTTTGCTAAAAATGCAAACCATGTCTATACGTGAATAGATAGATAAATTAAAGAAATACATTTTCCTAGTTGTTAAAACTCCGAGGTTTCAGAGTAAATGCAGTACAAGATGTGACCTCAGTGTCCTCAGCTGCAGCTAGAGCAGTTTAGCAGAGCAAGACCTGGAAGCAGAATCTGTAAAACCTACACAATACTATCAGCCTCCCTGCATTCCTTCCCTGTATCCTCTCTGCTTCCTTCACTCTTTCTCCTCACTGCTTCTTCATCTCTTTTCCTTTTCATTTACAGTTTCCTTCTTATTGATTCCCCTTCAGCAGTCCTTCCTCTCTCTCTCTCTCTCTCTCTCTATCAGTAAATCACTATCTTGACAGCTCTATCTGTAGTCACTCCCAGCAGTCACACACACACACACACACACACACACACGCGCGCACACACACACGCACTCACACAGTCAGTTCATCACTGTGTCCTTGTCCCCGTTGTCCTGCAGTTTGATGCTATCACTCCCCGTCTGGTCTTCCTCCATCTCTACTTCACTTTTCACTGCCTGTTAGTCATTTCTTTTTCATTTTTAATTTACAACAAGAAGGTCCTCTCTGACATTTTTATTAACACAAGCTCACTTTTTAACCGCTAGACTTATTTCAGTAATTTGCTTATATCATCTTGAAAGTCTCCTGGAAAAGACCAAGTGTTTTAGTACTGATTCTTAAGAAAGAGTATATAGTATTCATTTAGTAATTTATTCAACATTGTCAGTATGTTGATATCACAGCAAGCAACAGCAAGTTAGCTGAACATGAAGTAAAAAGTAAAATTTGTGAATAACTGATTGAACGTATCCAGAACGTATCAAATGATAAAATAATGATAGATTCAGCAGAATTTGGAGAGATTAATTGGCAGAAATGTAATATGCCAAATATATAGCTAGAGGTATGTTTTCGTTAGTGTATAATCACCCAAAAATCTGAATTGTTGTGTTTTTGCCCTCATGCTTCTACAGAAGCTCTGAATGGAAAAACAAAATACTGGTGATAGCCTTTTACATTTTTGGCATATTCCACATTATTCAGTGTCTCTGCGGTAATCTTACTTCTTGCAACAGCAGGGGATGCAGAGGGGTTTTCAAGTTTGTTGCTATGTGCAACCTTACCACTAGATGCCATACAATTGTACACACTGGACTTATATATTGAGTTATTTAGAGAAGTCCTCTTTTACATAATATATAATATCTGGGTAAAATATAAAAATCAACTACTCCTTAGTTCCAAGAAAGTCCAAGAGGTAAACAATGACCAATAAAATAAAGCATTATGAAAATATCAACAGTGAATTCAAAGAATGACCAGGGAATGGGAAATGCTGCATGTACACTTTAAAATCCTCAATTTCATTTGTTTTATGAAGCAGAATATCCAAATAAATACTAAAAAAGTACCAAAATATTCATGTAATATCATTAAGGAGCTCAAACAAATGAATAAGATCAACAGTTACTAAATTAACAGCAAGAAATTATATAATCTATTTTTTTTTTTTTACCTGCTCAGATCCACAAAATTATCCATGATTAGCTTTCAGAGTAACTAAACACTGCTTTTAAAGATTTAAATGTTTAAACTTTCAACTTTCTATGGATGTGCAAGACATTGTTCCAGTAGTTGGATTTTCCTTTAATTAATCCACTAACTCATACATTAATTTTGGCCTTTCAGTCTTCTGTTATAACACTTTCCATTGGTTATTCCAAATAGACCCAAAAGGTACATGTTAAGGTGCAAAGCAAAAAGGCCAAAAATTTAGAAAATTTCAGGATTCCAGCATCTTGACTGTGACAATCCCAGGCCATTAGCTTTTTATTTTTTACTGTTATGAGTACAGTTAAACAAATCAAGGCAATCTAATGAGCTATGTAATGATGGAATTAATACCATAGTGAGAAACTGTCATATATTTTAGGTAATTAAGACAAGTTATCATGAATAACGGATAATGAAAAAGTCCTTTGTTGCAACTCTGTTGCTCAAAGTCTTTAACAGACCAGGATAGGAAAAATCTCTCCTAACCTGACAAGCATTAATTATTTTTTTCCAAAAAAAGGTAGAAGTTGTCATAATTATACGGGGATCAGACACATTAGCTAGGGAAAATAAAACATGAGCTTGCAGAGTCATCTGGTTCCTAGGCTGGAAAAGACAAGTGAAAAGATGATCCTCTGAGCCTGAGAGAGCATTAAAAGAGCAGCCATAGTTCTAAGAATCAATGCAAAGTCAGCAGGACCCAAGACCCAATTAGTCTGAGTTTGGACCCAAGGTGACTTCAGTCCAATATCAGGGCCTTTTTAACAGAATGGCCCTGTGAAGACCTGTACAACAGACACTCTGCACCTGAAGTGAGTGAAGCCCACACAGGAAAACGCCACAGGCCCTGAGACCTGGTTTTATAATAGAGTCATAGAGGTAGAAGGATATAAAGCCATCCAGGAGTTGAACTGATAAGATGAGAGTCAGTGACAGCAAGGTGGACAACAGCCAAGACCATATGAACACACACACACACACACACACACTCTCTCTCACAGTAGCTAACGCCATGGGTTAGTGTCTGGAAAGCAGACTGCATTAATACTCTGGGCAGCGTCCAAAAACTGTGTGTGTGTTTAAACTCTGCTGGCTGCTGCCTGCCAACAGAGAATCATCTTGACTGAATGGAAGGAACAGGAAGAAAAAAATATTACAAAAAAAGGAAAAAAATTGAAATGATGTCCAAAAAACTAAAACCCCCAATCTGTCGCAGAGACACCATGAAAACTACCAGACAGCAATGTGTTGGAAAATGAACTCCTGACATGACACAAAAAATCTGAGAAACATTTAGATGATGACCAAACACCATCCGGACATTATTCCTGACATCACAGATCTAATGGTTGAGATTTGGGATATGAGAGCTGCTAAAGAAACATTAAAGGTTCATCAAAGACATGAAAACAGACAGAAAAAAGATAGTTTTAATTTTTTTCCCCAGTTTAACCTGTTTACTGCAGTACTGTCAAAATAAATGCAGCTATTTCTCAGTTTTACCAGAAGTCATCAAAACTACAATGAACGATCTGTTATCAGCTCTCCAACTAAAAGAAAACCAAAAAATTACAAGAAACACAAGTAAAAAGAAGTGCAATGGAGGATAAAAGTCTTTAAAAAAGACCCAAGTCCACTACTGAAGACTAAGGCTTATAGGCCTGCCTACACAGGGCTGACAATAAGCCGTAAAGCCACACTTTCTGACCCAGTCAGAAAGTCTAATTGCACTCCTTTCCTGGCCCACCTTCCATTTTGACATGTATCATGTGAATACAATGCAAGTATAATATATTGCAAAGCTATGGAAGCAAAGCATGGTAGTTTCATCCAGTTATTTTGTATCTATAATTTTTAAGTCATAATTATGAAATGTTGCCACATTTTTTTGAGCAGGCATCTTTTTAACTTCCGCAACGAGATCCTCTGAATACCTTCATTAGCTGAAGGGACGACTGCTAAAAGTGAGTAAGCCAAACATCACATTTTAACTTTCAGTGAAAATGCACTCAGTTGAAATCTGTTGAACAGCTGAATGTCGAGTGTTTGCAAGCAACAAAGGTAGGAGTTCAGTGAGGTAAGGTGATAGGATGACACACGCTATGAAATGATGTAAAACTGTCAACTATTTTCCTATACTATTTTATGCAAAAGCAGCTATCAATGTCTTTGGGTGTATCAGGCCACAGGCACTGTTTATAGTCAATGAGCAGGGATGTTTTATGGAAACATTACAGTTTTATAGGATTTAAGCATCAGAAAACCTTAATTTTCCAGTGAGTCCAATTCACTGCAACAACCAAAAAAAGATGCTGCGGTCTGGTTATTTCATCCAGAACAGTATCGTATGTACTGTATTATGATATATGCTGATATGAGCTGACAAACACTTTGACAGAGGGTTTGATCAATGTTTCTTACTTATATTATTAACTTATTTCATCTACTTTGACAATTCGATTGGCTCTACAGAAGAAACCTTTTCCTCTGAGTTGTGGCAGTTTCAGACACAATCAGTTGTTGTGACCAACTGCACCTGAGTGTCCCGACAAAGTCCTTGTATTCTCTTGTGGAAGGGTTGTTAAGCTCTGCTTGCTCTGAAAGAACAATCAGCAAATTTTCCACAGCAGTTAGATGTTTGGTCACATTTCTCCAAAAGCTGACTTTGCCTCAGCTTTGCTGTCATAGGGGGCTGTGCTTAGTTTGCCACCCCATGTAGTCAGCACTGCCATAACCCATCCTAACTCTCACCTTAAACTGAATGGAGGAACTTGCTTTTTAAGTGCAGCACTTGATTTGGTCTCAAATGGCCCTTAGGCATGAAACAACAAACTACATCCCTGCTGTCGGACACATTAACCAACCAGACAGCAACAGGCCAATTATACCCCCCCACATACTCTCTCTCTCTCTCTCTCTCTCTCTCTCTCTCTCTCTCTCTCTCAGACACACACACACACACACACACACACACACACAAATAGAAACAAACCGGTAAAAAGCTTGTTTTAGATTTTTCCTTTTAAATCTATCCAATTCTTTGTATTTGGTGAGATGAAATTTAAGCCTCTCTCTCTCGCTCTCTCCCTCCCTCTCTTTCTCTCTCTCTCTCTCTCTCTCTGTTTGTGTGTGGTGTTTGTGTGTGGCGCATGCGCATGCGCAGTCCCGCCGCTCTGCTCTGCTCTCGGTGCGGCGCTGAGCGCGCGGCTCTCCGCTGCTCCGACAGAGTTGATCAGTGTCCGGATACCTGATGGATGGGTGATCGATGTCTCATCAGTGAAACCCCGCGCGGATTAGCAGTGTGGAGACGCAGTATTGATTACTGATCAATGATCGACAGCTGATAGTGTGTGTTAGCGGAGTTCAGCGCTTCAAACCCACAGGACTCTACTTTCTTCATCCATCCATCACCTCCTCCTCCGGTAAATCACCCTCCTCCTCTTTTTTTTCTCTACACCTTCTGTCTCTCTTTGTCCTCCTCCTCGTCTTCTCTCTTTTTCTCTCTTTTCTTTGTTATTTGAGGTTATGAAACGGAGAAAACAGCAGCAGCAAACGTTTCAAACCACGGATGTACCGGGACCGTCCGTCTGTCCGCTGGTTTTTCTTTGGATCACTTTCAGGCTTCTGTCATTTAGAAAACTGAAGCCTGACTCTCTGAATGTCGTTTTTTTTCTGTCTCTCTTTGACAATTAATGACACCTGTATTGTTTTGGTTTTCGTCCATTTTCGCTAAATTATAGACTTTGGTTATTTTAAGGTTACAAACAGAAAGTTTCAGAAAAAAACACAACATATTAATTATGACACTGACCAGAAGACGAAGTTCACAGATTTTTTCAATTTAGTAAAAGGAGTAATAATACTCTAGTGAAATGTTCTATGTATCTTCTGAGCTGTTTAAGAGTAATCTATAATTGTATCAGTAACCACAGCTGTCAGGTAAATATAACTTAAAAGTACAATATTTTCCTCTGAGCACAAATGTAAGTTTAACACCTTAAACCACACAGATCTGCTACTTAAGAGTAAAAAGTAGCAAGAAAATGTTCCATTATAGACAAAAGTAAACCATTATTTTTGTATAAGTATTAAAGTACATCAAGGTTATTAGTAAAATTTTAACAATGTTGAAAAGCACTCATAGTTTTCATTTCATTCAATTTCATAGTTTATACTCAAAAGCATTTTGTAAGCAGCATTTCACCAGTGGAGTTTGTCCAAGTGGAGCTCACTTAGCTCACCAAATAACTAACTAGTCCTCCTGGGTAGTAAACATCATATCTCATTAGCTGATCACATCTTTTATCTTAAATCTTTTTATATAAAGTAATCAGAAGTAAACCTGTAATAGCAATATAAAGTATATTATAAAAATCTGTTAATTAAACATAGAAACCTTAAATCTGCAGCAGCATGAAGTACATCAAAATCTGCTACTTAAATGTAGGCACCTAAACATTTAATGTAGGAACAGCAGCTGCGTTCATTTGGCCTACTTAGTTACTGTTTAGTGTGTAGGGTTACAAAACCTGTCCATTGTGATGAGTAATCACACTGACTCTAGATCAGTGTACTGAAGCTCAGTGATGAAGATCACTAAGGAGCAAATATAGTGTGTTTTACAATCATCGCTACATTTATCTGACAGTAATAGTTACTAGTTACTTAACAGTTTAAAAGTACATTAAAAAAAATCAATTATGACTCTATAAATGACGGTGCATTGTAATGCTTAAAATACTTGATTTTAAACTATTAAGTTCTTAAATGAGCTCCTCCTCAACATGCAGCAACATTAAAATAGTCTTAAACAATAATTCATCAATGATAATTGTACAATATTATAATAAATAATAATTAAAAGCTGTTTAAAGCTCCTCTAAAGCTCACTGATTAACTCTGTCTTGTTTGTTTAATGTGGCTTTAAACGGGCTCCATGTGCTGCATCTTGTGGTTGGAGGCAACGACTTCAGCACAAGTTCACTAATAATCGATCATTAAGACCCTCTATAGACAATATAACTCGTTAATTAATGAGCTTAGAGGTGCTGATAGGCAGAGCTTTTCTCAACCTCAAAGAAATGCTTCTTGCATCAGACACAGTAATAAATTTTGAATAATATTAAGGATATAAGGATGTTTCCAGAACTTTAACTTCAATTTTACTGTAATACTTGAGTATATTTTGCTGTTAAATCACATCGACTTTAACGGTGAATGAACTTGTAATTAAGTATCTTTGTAGTGTTGTGTGAAGTTAATTATTGTAACAATATCTTTGCCTGCCCATCTGAATCTTTGATTAATATAATTTCTTTCAGTTATGAGCCTACTACACACAGAGTTGCTATGATTTTTCAAGTTATCAAATAGCTGGTTGACATGAAATAAATATTAGAAGCAAAAAAATGGCCAAAATAAGTGGTTTCAGGTTCTCAAATGTGAGGATCTGCTACTTTCTCTTATTCAACATCATCAAAGTAAATAGATTTTTTGGAGTTTCAGAATGTGGATCAGAAATTGCCAGATATTTGTGAAGGACTCGGGAAAACTGTGATGGGCATTTTTTAAAAATGTTTTTTTTTCTTGATTTACGAACCAAAAGATTTGTCATATAATACAGAGGGAGAAAATAAAAATGGCCTTTAGTTGCACCCGTAATTATTTGAAGGTCTTACATGAAAACATTTAAAACTGCAATCAAACACAAAATCTTGGCAGACAGACAAACAGTATAATCTCATGTCTGTATTGAACATGCTTCATTATTGTCAGATAATCCTTTACAAAGCCTACTCTCACACACACTCTCACACACACTCTCACACACTCACACACACACACACACACAGTCCAGGGCTGCCTGTCTCTCTCTCTTTGTGCCACAGAGATGTTGGTAATTTTCACGTAGGTGACAGTGTGACAGGCTCTGTGCATGTGTGTGTGTGCATGTGTGTGTTTGTGTTGATTAGTCAGATATTAACACCTGACTGACTGGACTGTACCGCCCCCCCAACAAGCCTGAAAACTGATATTTCTATCCTCCTCCTCGTTTGCTTCCCTTCCTCCTGCTCTCCTTTACCTTTTCCTCCTTTACGTGTTTCTTTTCTTCCTCACCTTCATATTTCCTTTGTGACCTTAAAAACTGATTTCAGTGCTGCCGTTTCTCCCACCGTCGCATATGAAATGAGCAAGACCTCCATCTTTTCATCCTCTATGCCCTTCCCTCTGTCCTTCCTTCGTTCCCAGCAGAGAAGGTTTTTTTCTCAGTGTGTTTCCTCCTGTTCAAATGCTTCCTGCAGCTCTTTGTTTGGATATTTAGACCTTCAGTCTGTGTCTCATACCTCTGTTAGTCTAATTAACACCAATCACCTTAATTAAAGCTGAAATCTTCTGTTTAAGACAGAAGAAGGAAGCTGACAGTCTGAAGAGGAGCAGAAACACCGGCTGTTAGACTGTACTTACCTGAGTTCAGACTGTACCAACAGTTAGACTGTACTAACTACTTGTACTCATGTTAGACTATGCCATAAAGAAACTGGTTTTAGGGTGTACTAGCTAGTTAGACTGTACTAGCCTGTTGATGGACTGGTTGTCAATCCATACAAACTGACAGGTAAACTGGCTATACAGTCATTAAAATGCATTAATGAACTTTTAGACAGCAGTATAAGTGTGTGTAAGCCTGTATTAGCAGCCTATAAGTTTGCATTGTCCAGCTATACAGTAAAAGTAGATTTATCCCATTGTAACACACACTCTCTCTCTCACTCACCTCCACATAAATCAATTTTACCTATTTATAGAACATGACAACATTACTAAATGCTGCGTGTGTGTGTGCGCCAGGACTCCAGCAGTGGGCAGATTGAGAAGCAGCATGTTGTTACGTCAGGACAGATTAGTTTGGAAACCTGCTGAGTGCACACACACACACACACACACACACACACAGAAGCATGAATGCAAGCGCAATTGGTTGTTCCCGTACTAAGTCTAACCTAGCTCTTCGTGCGTGGTGTGTGCGAGTGAGTGTAACTGTGTGTGTGGACTGACAGCAGGCAGGCGTAATGAGCTCATCATCACAACTTTATTTTTCTGATAAAAGGGCAGAGGCATGAATGTAAAATCAATTTTAAATCAAGATTAACATTACATAAGTTTAAATAACATGCATGCGCTTCGTTGAAGACAGTTGGATTAGACGAGTGTAATAAAGCTGCAGTTCCTCGAATGGCCACTTTAGGCTGGAAAGTGAATCAGTCAGCGCAGAAGCTCACATTAAAATGCCCTTTAAGAGATAAAAAAGAAAAAACAAACTATAAAACCCTTTGCTGTGTCCTCATAAATCATCATTTCTGTTAACTCAGGTCTACGACTTATCACTGCTAAAATTAGCTTTGTGCTTGCTCAGTACTTTTGTTGTCGATGTTACTCCACACACACTGCATGCAATGAAAAACAGTGTGTAACAAGTGTGTTTTCCCTCTCAGATGTTCTTCAGTCGCTGCAGCAGTAATACGGAGAGTCCTGCAGTATGTGGAGTACTGAGTGAGCATGTCTGTGCTTAGCTAGCTAAATGCAGCCTACTGTCCAGCGCGCTAACAGCTAGCCACCTCATTACTCTCATTCTGTCTGTTGTGATTTATGGAGCTACCTGTGCATGTGTGTGTAAGTGTATGTGTGTGTGTGTGACTCTGCACCTGCTCTCTGTGTTTTCTCAGGAAGTTTTAATTAATTTCCTGTCATGTGACAAAGAGGAAGTGATGACATAAATGAAATGTGATTGGAGATTATTATAAAACAACACAATTAATGGCCCGAAGGCAGAGAGAGAATAGGGGAGTGTGTAAGGGAAAAGTTGACTGTGTGTGTGAAAGAGAAATGTGTGTGTGTGTGTGTGTGTGTGTAAATAGGACGGCAGTGATGAAGTGTTTCCTCGCGACTTATGTCTCTGAGGTATAACACACACACTCACACACTAATACACACACGCACAGACTGACTGAGGTTGTCAAGGTCACCCTGACACACATTCACACACACTTACACACTGTGTCATCATTTGGGAGGCAGCAGGAAGTTTTGAGGAGTTTAACCTTTAAGACACACAGACAGTCATATGTCACAGTCACTAATTCAGCTAAATTTTAAGATAATTTGCAGTCATGTTTTCGTGTTGTTTTAATTTATATCTCAGTCCACTGAAATGATAAAAATGACAGGAAGACACCTAACTCTCCTCTTCCTCATCATCCTTTAATCTGACTCCAAACAGCCAACGTGTTGGACGCTGTTGTTACTGATTTGAATCTCAGCCCGTCAAAGACATTGTGGGACACACAGAACACATATTTGCTTCCTGTTGGAGGGTCAGATTTATGTAACAAGTACCTAGCAGTGCTTTTAAAGCGCGTTGTTATACGCACTATGCTGCTGAAATGCAGCCTCTTCACTGCTGAAGTTCATGTCCTGAAATAAAAGCAAAGTTTATGCTCTTTCTCTGCTGTTTGAAGATTTCTGATTGTATTATTGCATCCTAGGAAGTTTTCTCGCTCATGGATTTCTCAAATGCTACATTCTCAGTTTCCTCCCTCTTTTCTCTTAAATATTTAAATAATTTTTCCATTCATTTGGCTTTATGTATGGTTTTAGCGCCCTACAAAGGTGTGTTACTTCAACAGATTACAGCTGATTGAGCAAAAAGCAGTGATTTAATCCGGTCATAGATGTCACCATTTAAGGTGAGGTGAACAGTAACACCTGCTTGGCTGCACTGAAGCGTTGGTCAAATCACGGTTTCATAATCTTTAAGTTCAGTGAGAATCAACATAAACACAAGTCATGGTAGCAACTACATAAAAAATAAGTGATCATGAAAATCAGAGCAGGCAAAAAAGCCTAAATCTGGTGTAATTTTATAAATAATATAGATATATAGTTTAATATCTCACATGGACATAAAATTTTTCCAAAACCTGTTATTCAAACAGGAGGAAATAGCACATGTAGGATTAGTCAAAGTAAAATATGACTTGTGTAACTGTAATCTTGCACAGCCAGCCCTGTTTTCACAGCAGTGTCAACGCTGCAGAGAGGTCTGGCTGCACCCAAACTGCCCCAGAGGAAAAAAAACACTCTGCTTCTTTGCATTTCCTTAATGAATCACATTATCTTAGGTTGCGCTTCGCCAAAGATGCAGCGTCGGTTCCCTTGAACGGCGATGTCTGTTCAGTTTGCTGTGGAATCTGAACACAGAATCTGAGTGTCTGTAAGTCTTTTTAGTAAAGACATTCGAATATACGTTCATTTGTTGCAAACATGTACTTTCAGTTCACTGTTCACTGAAAACATGAGCATACTCAATGAATGTGCTCTTTCTAGTTCATTTATTTGCAATACTGTGAATAGCTTCAGTGTGTCAGCAGGAAAAATTAAATTAAAGTGAAACACGTCAAACTCAAAGTCACAGTGTGCTTTATGTTGAGGTATGTAGAAACTGTCACACAACTTTAATCTCTACATCTTCTTTTCTCTCAGTTTTTCAACTTCAGCTTGTTGTCTAAAACTCCTTAAGAGTAGAAACCAATGATTGTGTCCTAAACAACCTGCCTCACCAAGGTGTGTATTTCTGTGTGTTTGTCTCATGTTTCTTCTTCCATTAGTTGAGTGGAGTGGCTGTTGAATGTTTGATGAGTCAACATATTGAGAAGGAAGTGATGTCATAGCCATCTTCTCATCTTTCGGGCTGGGTTAATGTTTTCCGGCAGCAGTTTCAAGTCTTCATTTTCAACTTTGAATACTGCTGATACTTACCATACTGAGCTGTGTTCTCGTATCAGTGCATAGTTTGTAGCTCTGCGGCTCTCAGTGTATTTGTTTGGAAGATATTTGTAGATATACTGTATTTAATAGATGAAATTCTTTCCTTTCATTTTAGTCATAAAAATGATGAAACTTCTGGAATGTATTTGTTTTGCTGCTGATGACAAACTAAGTGGGTTTTTCCGTTTGCTGGTGTTGTCCCGTTTTAGCTGCACCGAGCTGTGCTGCTGTGGTTGTGTTGATATTCAGGATGACTGATGATCCACCACTCTTCTTTCCTTGGAGGCTAAAACCTATGAGTGTTTTTGCTGAAGACTAGAGACAGAGCTCTGTTTTTAAAAGTCTCTCTGTTCAGCTCCTCATACCTGTTTATCTTCCACCAGACTCTATGAAAATGCAATGTTTTTGCCAGTTAGTAAGTGGACCTTCATTATTATAACCAAGGAGACTAACTTAAAGAGGCAGGGCCAAAGGATGGAGAAGCTTTGGATAAAGGCCTGAATGCGGGTGATGTTCAATAAGCAGGTCTGGGAGAGCCAAGCTCTGTAGCTGAGGCTCTTAGGCTAAGTAAGCCAGTAGTGTTGGGATCTGTTTAATTGATTCTTTGATATCAGGGTGGCTCTGCCGTGGTTTCATAGGAGGCTCCTGGGGTTCAGTGCAGGATCAGGATGAGTAGGCTTACTGGATCAGGACAGGAATGCAGACTTCTGCAGACCTGAGCATAGTTACATGAAGTGCAGGCTGACGAAAGTCTATGGCCAGCAGGCTGAAGACTAGTGGAAAGTAATACATGCAGAAGGCATACATGCTGAAGGCCAGCAGGCCAGGGTGCAGACATGCTATCTAGAAGGTAGCTGTCAGGAAACTAGCAGACTGGAGGCTAGAAAATTCTGATGCCCCAGTTAAAAGGTGAAGGCCAGGAGAAGTTGGCTGAAAAACACAGGGCAGAGGGTCGATGTTGGATGGTGAAGCTTGGCCAGGCTGGACAGGCAGTTGAGGTTTAGAGGGCAGGCTTAAGTTACATTGTGGCTTAGTAGGCGGGCAAGCAGATAGGCAAACAGGCAAACAAGACTAAGTAGGAGATGATCCACTATGGCACGTGGGAATCAGCAGGAGAAATAGTACTAAAAAAATCCACTGGAGATACAAACTCTGACTGCCACTGAAGCTGAGCATCCATCTGACATTGTACGGGTACAGAGCTGGGATTGAAACACTGCAGGGATGATGAGCTGATAGGCAGCAGGTGCACAGGTAATCAGGAGCAAAGAGACAGATGAGAGGGAGCGCCACGGCAATACCACACACACACACACACACACACACAATCAGACAGACAGGAGAGCACAGGAGACACAAGGGAAAATACTGGAGCATGGACCCGGTTTTGACAGTGTCACTGAATTGATGGAGTCAGGCTGGCTGTTGCTTAGTGTCGCCGTGCTCAGGTCAGATTATGAGGCGTCTGTGGTCCAGATGTTGCTGCCTGGTTCAGCGAGGTCACAGAGGTATTGATTTGAACTGAGAATCAACCTCACAGAGGTCAGTGTTGCTCTGAAGGAGACTTCAGCGGTGAAGTCAGACGACTGTCAGTAGACGTTCAAAGAGTACGAGTGGTAATCTCTATTATTAGACCACAGATTATTCTAACTGAGCACATACATAAGCACAAGACGTGCACACACCAGACACACAAACACACACACAAACCACACTCTTATCTGTGGGTTATAATCCCAATCCCACAATCCCCTTCTGGGTCAACCAATCATGTCCCACCAAGTCCTGCAGAGCCTGCTGGGTAACCTACATGCATTTGTGTGTGTGTGTGTGTGTGTGTGTGTGTGTGTGCATGTGCGTGTGTTAATCCCTGACAGTTTGTAATAGAAGAACATCTGGTTTACCTCTTTGATTCTAAAGCTTCCTGTTCAGGCAGGAAATAAAATCAGAGACATTTCTTGCATAATAGCTGAAAAAGGACACATCTTCTCATGTTCTCACCAACATTTTTACACCTTTCCTGCCTCTTTCAGTCTCTTCTGGACAGCGTTGAGTGGTAATGTGTGACTGAAAGCCTTTTACAAAAAACATATTTTGGTTGTTGGTCCGTTTGCTTTTTTATTCTACTATAATGATGCTTAATATGAAACTATTGTCAGGAGACAGTTAGCTTAGCATAGAGACTGGAAATGGAGGGAAAAGCAAGACTGGCACTTTTCTAAAGGTAACAAAATCAACCCACCAGCACCTCTGAAGTGGTAGATTTGCTCGTCTTTCCAGTCCTCATGCTAAGCTAAAATAGCTACCTCCTTGTTGTAGCTTATTATTTACCATACAGACTCTTGTAGATATTTTCAAGCCTCAGAACGATTATCTGGGACACTCCTCCGACGTAGGAACCATCCAAGGACAATGAGACCTTTTTGCCCTCACTGCTGGAGGAAACACTGTTTCCTCTTTGTCATTGAGTTCAGTGGCAGTTGTCAGACGGTTCGGCGGTTCATTAGCTGAACAGTGTGTCAGGTGACCGGGCCCCTCAGGTCTGCACCTTTGTTAGCTGTTGGACTGGATTCGAGTGTGAAAGTGGAGTTTCACCTTGAACAGTGAGTGTCATGTCCTGATGGAGCAGAGCAGCTATTTAAAGACAGAACAGAAGTCACACTGTTCTGGAGTGAAGGTTGGACAGACAGAGCAGCCTCACTGTACCTCTGTTTCTGTGTGTGTGTGTGTGTGTCTAATCCCCACTGCAGTACGTAAACCATACAACATCATGTCGGTCGTAGACATGAGAGGATTAGAATCACGAAAACACACTCAACTCTGCTACCCTGTTGGCAGCTAATGAGGATCCCAATAAATTTGTGAACAAATGCATAATTTTCAAACAGGACCCAAATTAAATACCTAATTCTGTCAAATTGTTTCTGTTCACACTGAGTGCAGCAGATTGGAACCAGGTCTCAGCATGACTGATTAATAATCATCAATTGCATCCAATCATATTAACTGAGGAGATTACTGCTATGTGTAACCTCATCTGTATGTCAGACGATCCACTGAAAAAACATGTTGGAAAAACGACTGCTGATCTGATGATGTGAACTGCATTTTGACTGGTTCACAATAGCATACAAAATCTAAGAAATCCATATCAAGATTGTTAATTTAATGTGTTTATATCATCAATGTGTTACCATTATCAACTACTGCTGGTCAATATAAGTGTATTTTAACTAGCAGTTTAAATTTAGTGCAACAATGAAGGATTTGCTAATAGAGATTTACTACAGAGAGGTGGTTACTGAAAGTAAATACACTGAACGAGTGTTGTTGGAAAAGGTTGACCTTAAATGGAAGGAACATGAAGTTTGATTTTTAATAAAAATCTTACGGAATAAAACTTTATACTTGCACAGACAAACTTTTTAATCCGACCACACTGCTGACTGAACACAGTGACTGATGAACCATCTCACTGTCTGAGAGAGAAAAAGAAGAGTAAATATTACAGTTCTTTCTGTTTGTTGGTTTTTCCTTCTTTTTTTAGCGTTGGACAGAGAGTCTTTACAAACAACGTGAACAGAACAGTGAGGATGTGGATGGCGAACAGACAGACCTCATGTCACCTTTCATCTTACTGTGTGTGCGTCATAGTTTCCCGGTGGACTGACCGCAGTGACATCATCAGTCGTGGTGTTACAACAAAGACTTTTATGACAACCAGAAAGCAGACGGACAGACAGAGGGCTGGACTGTCTGTCCACCTGTCTCTCCTGCTAACATGACTCCTCTATTCCTGTATTTGCCTCGTGTCTTAGTTCCTCTTAGGGAGGATGTGGGAGAGACATGTGAGAATGGTTGAACTGTAGTTTCCAAACCGAACATCCTTGCTCATCAGGCATCATTTTAAGGAGGCTGCATCTGCAACACTTTACCAAAAAGTTGTGACCCTGTGTTAAATAGAAATAAAAACAGAAGCAAACACTTTCAAACAAACTGTGTTTACTCCCACAGTTCCCGTGGCTGTGTAGTGATATCCCTTCTACAATCATGTGACTGATCTTTGGGTTTGATTTCTAGGTCACAGGCTTCACAAGGAGGTAGAAAGCATAATTAGCTAAATGGGAAACACCTTAAGTGTCCTCGGAGTGTCTTCAGGTTACGGCCTCCTGCAGGTCTTCAGGTTCTGTCTGAACTTGAATTATTGTAATCTCATTAGACTGCGTTTGTAAGTGTCACTGTGAAGCTCATGTGGTTTTACAACTGACACTGTTCACCTCTGTGATGAGGGAGGACGGAGTAAAACTCAAGAGTAATATTCAGCTTCATTTCCAACACATTAATGTAGAATGACTCTGGGATTTAAGAATTCATAGTAAAACAGAGAGATATAGTTTAGGTGACCCTGACAGACGCTGTGCAGCAGAATATGTGACATTATTTTAGTGCAATAAACTCTCCTCAGGGAGGAGTTTGGTGAGGATTGATGTGTCAACAAAACATTAAACTTCAGAAGTGGAGACTGCTGTTTTTTTCCTGTTTAAAACTTACATTCAAAGTTGTTTTTTTGCCATGTTCTTAAACTTAACCCTGTACTGATTATAGTCACTAATGGGATGAAGGGCTGCTAAGCCTCCCAAAGTAGTCATTTCAACCCAAACCATCATCCTTCCACCAACGTAATCAAGTTGTGCGTGAACCTTATCAGAGGTTGTTGTCACTGCATGAAGCAGATTAATTTGTCATTTTTAATGGCTTAGAAGACAAAAACAAATAATGTCATCCTGTCATTAGAGGCTTCAGATCAGTTTTAGAGGGCATGGGCAAACGATGCATTTTGTGGTTTAATTTGGAGAACTTGTTAAGAATAACAAAACAAAACACAATCATGTCTAGAAAAGCACTGGAGTGTACAACAGATTATATAATGATCTGATCTGATATATATAAAATCAGATTATGCAAACCTGGTAAAGTTGGGTTAGAATCATCAAATAAAACCCTTAAAGCTGCTCAGTTTGTTAGAAAATGTAGTTTGGTAACTGTGTGAAGAGTGAGCGAGGAGAGTGATCTTGTGTAAAAACTTTTTTGCCCTGAATTCTGCCTGTCAGCTTGTTCTTCCTTCCCAACAAACTTCATAAATCCAGTGTTAAGTTTATTATTTTAGGTCAGAGCTGCTCCAGTTTGGGTTTTGAGGTTAGAAACAAAATGATTAGATGAGCTTTGAACTTGTGGTGCCTGTTGGAGGTCATACGCAGCCTGGGAGGAAGCTCTGCCTGAATTCATGTCTTCAAAAGGAAACAAAGCTAATTTAAATACAGTGTATTTGCTGAGAAAATGGTTCATTAAAGCTGATGTTTGATTTCATTTTAACTATACCTCTGTAATTGGTTGAGAAAATGATTACTATGAGTGTAAGGAAAATAAAAATAGTAAATATACCAATCTGTATTAAAACTGTGAGACAATGGTTTGAGTTTTCACCGGTTTCTTCGGATTGTAGAATCTCAGAGTCCTGCGGGGACAAACATGCAAACATCAGAGTGTATCTAGTAGTTTGTTTCAGCATCTCTGCTGCTGTTGGCCACTGCTCTGTTTACTGTGCGTGTGTGTGTGTGTGTGTGTGTGTGTCTTCGACCAGTGCCATTACCAGCTACTGCCCTCGGGGTGAGAGACAGCCACTCTCAGACCTCTCTCTCTGTCTTTTCACATCTCCATTAGTTTCTTTGTACTGTCGTTCCCTCAGGTTACTTTGTGTGTCTGTGTGTGTGCATGTGTGTGTTTGTGTGTGTGTGTTATACAGTCTCTCTCAGGGAACAGGGACATATATTAGTGCCTTCCTCAACATCGTCTTTATCTTTTACACTAGCAGGATTCATAGCTTTCAACCAATCATTTGTCCCCTTGCCAACATATAAACAGTTTGTAAGCAAAAAAAGATCCGATGGTGTAAAAATGAATCTCTATGTCTTATGATTTCCCATGTTGTCAGATAAGTTGAAGGCTGAAACGCCTCAATGAGTCAAAAACATTCTTCAAACCTGAACAACGGCTTACAAAGCTTTCATACCCCAGTGAACAATAACGCACACTGCAGTTGCCCATTAGTTTCTAAAAAGCTGACATACATTTAGGACTTAAAAGGTTTTCACCCGACAACAAGACAAATAGTATTAATGGTTGTGCATCTTGGTGAATAGAGTTACCAGTTTATATTTTTCTATCATAAAATAGTTTTCCTCTGCAAATAAAATGACTTTTTTATTTTTTAGCTAACATGAATTTGAAAAATCTGTTATAAAAATTGAAAATGTAATTTTATAGTTTATTTATTTTGTTCTGCATGTTTTCACTGTACATCCACCAGCAGGTGTTACACTGAGTGTAGGATACATCTTATTTGCATATAAAGGTGCACCTTTAAACATTTAACAGTTCAAAATTTTCGCCCTTTTCTTGTTCAGTGGTGACTTAAAAACTACAAACTTAAAAACAAAAATAACAAACCCTTTTGTGAGAGAGAGACCTGATTAATGCAGAGAGACAGAAAAACAAACATAGCCTGATAACAGGAAAATTCATACATAACAGACATAACCATACAAACAAACACATAGCATGCAAAGATAAGAAAAGAGAGGCACTTCTAGTATCACAGACCATCGCACACATGTATAAATAAAGCAGAGGATATTCAAAACTTAAAATTTGCTGTAGTTCATCCCATTAAGGCACCAAATTTATTATTAACCAGAGGGATAAACAGAATTAAAAAGTCCTGTGATCTTATCTAATAACGGATGTGAAGGACAAAGTAAACAAGAATACAGCTCTATTCTTGTTACCAGTGACAACCAGCTCCTGTAATGATAAACAAAGCACAATGATGGCCTGCATCCAGTAGTTTGGAAAGTTTCCACAGTCCAGGACAGATATGACGGTTGAGATGCTTTATTTTAACATAAGAAACCAAATTTTTATCATTAAGTCCTGTGTCAGTTTCTTCAAGAGCTATTTTTTAAAAAGGCTACAATCTCACCAAATTCTAATATAATTTTGTAATTGGACAAAATCCAGTTTCACTTCCATTGATTGTGTGTTTACAGGGAAATATGAGCTTGAACTATAGTTTCTTAAGAAAACAACAAATTTAGTACTTACACTGTTGAGTATAAGCTTGAAATGATACAGAGATGCATGAGGAAGTTGAAGGGATGTAGCTTTAGTTAAAGGGGAGCCAAATACATACAAGACTGTGTCATCTGCATAGAAAGTGGTATTCTGAGTCTTTCTATGTCTGAGTATAAATGTTGTTTATTCAGGATGGGAATAGTGTCAAAATAAGTAGAGAAAGTTGTGGCACCCTGTTATTTGTCCCAAGTTAGGTTGTTTTGAGACAATCAGACCAGCAGTTTTGTGCATCCAAACTGAGAGTTTAGTTTGTAAAATGATTTTGTAATAGAGCCTTCCTGCCCAGGTTCATGCCAGTTTGTGATGTTTCCATTTAAACTGTTTTTTATCGCTTCTCTAAGGGATTAAAAGAACTGGGAATTTTGCCTTTTGAAGTTTCCTTATGAAAGAAAGCCATTTATTTTACCATGTATTAACATTTAAAACTGAAACTCAGTGTTTCTTCACACTTTGTTGTGTGTGAAAGTGTGAAAAGATGGATGTATTAACCTCTGCTGGTTGTTGTGAAGTGCTGACCTTCTGTAAGGAAACGCTAAAGAAACTATTTCTGTTTTCTTTTCAATCAGGAATCACATTGTTGCCTGTGTGTATGTGTGTGTGTTTTTCTGTGTGTGTGTGTGTATTGGGGGGGATTATAACCCACAGCTGGCCTCTCTGATTACTGCCTGCCTGGTCAGCCTGGATTAGACTCTCCTTCTCACACACACGCACATACACACACATATCACAACAGAAAAGGTGAATACACATATTTCATTTCACTTAAATGCTAAATGCTCATTTCACTGACTTGCTTTTTCTTTATCTACACTGTGTATGTATGTGTTTGTGTATTTGCGTATTTATTTACCTGTGTGTGTCTATGTGTGTGTGTTTGTGTGTGTAATGTATAATTCCCAGCTCAATAGAGCAGATATATTTAATCCTTCCTTCGCTAAAGCTGATGTCAGCATCAGCTGGCTCTGTGTGTGTGTGTGTGTGTGTGTGCATTTTGTAGCTAATTCATCACAGTGGCAGATTAACCAGCTGTCTGCAGAAAGTCGACTTCTAACAACCAGCTGGAAGAAAGAGAGAGAGAGAGAGAGGGTGAGAGAGTGAGGAGGTTCAAATGCAATGGGGTCTCCTGGATAACGGAACCATGCAATAAGTTCATCTTATTACCACACCCACAGTTTAGAGAAGCATCGGGAGTAACAGTGTGGGAAGCCCAACCATAAACTGCTGTAAATAGGAACAGTCATGAAATGTATTATAGCCACCCCCGACAAAAGTGCTATACTTAGAATATTTTCACTGCCTTATCTTGCAATCAAGCAGCCCTTTTCCGACTGTAAATTAAAGCTGTTATATCCATTTGTGCTCTTTTTAAAGCCACCAGACTTCTCTTAGAAAACTGTAATTTTACCTTTCTGAGCACTCAAGTTTCTGGACTAGTTGCCACATTAATGCAGATCAGTTTTCTTAACAACTTAATCCTAAATTTTCTAATGCAGTTAGCAGCACACCAAACAGAATTTTACACTCGCTATCTCAGGAGCTGAAGTTAATTTCTAGCCTTATGTTTTACACATGAGCCGGATGGACCTTTGACTTTTTTATCAAAGAACCAGATATTTTATTATTCATCTGTTAACCTTTTGTACTGATGATCCAACCCGAGGGATCTATGCTAACTAAAGTAATAGAAGCGGTCCAGCTGTCGTGTTGACTTTGTCTTTGGAAAAATAATTAGGGCTTTTACTTTAAAAGAGCTCCTCTACTTCTGTATGAAAAAACAACTCCTAGACTTTTGGCATATTCAAAATATTCTGTCACTACAGTCAGGGAATAAATCACAGCACTGTGGCATAAAGCAGCTATGTTGTAGTGGTCTCATGGGCTGACCTGTGGCTATGAACATAAACAGTAGTGTCCCTCTGATTGGCTAAATGTCAAATCAGGTCAATGCAGATTTATTCATGTAGCTCAAAGCTACGTCTTTGCCTCAAAGGACTTAAATGTTATAACCAATCAGCATAGCTGGTCCAGCAAGTGTGTTGATATTAGAGATATAGAGACCTTGATTTCCTGATTCGTGCAGACCTTATGAGCACCAGCAGCTGCTATGTAGTTCAGTGGAATAAAAATGATCATTTGGA
The DNA here is from genome assembly GCA_029814765.1 of Acanthurus leucopareius. Classification (NCBI taxonomy): domain Eukaryota; kingdom Metazoa; phylum Chordata; class Actinopteri; order Acanthuriformes; family Acanthuridae; genus Acanthurus; species Acanthurus leucopareius. Next base: position 4,959,898 of record JAQMCX010000011.1, on the reverse strand, counting down.
AACATTTTCTCCCATGCTATTAGCCAGTCGTGTGCTTATAACCTTAATGATTTGATCCAAATCTACTCTCAATCCCCAAAGAAAATTTAAATTAAGTGTGTACAGTAGTAATATATGTAGGTCGTGGCAATAGAGCTAACTGAATATGAAAAAATTGTGCATGTGTGTGTGTGTGAGAGTGTCCTGTCAGAGGTCATATGACTTGGCAGAGCCGACAGAACAACAGATGGACACAGTCATGGACTGACCTACACACACACTCACACACACATACACACCCACACATAAGCACTGTACACTGGATTCACACACACATATGTCATCCTTCCTCTCTCCTCTTACTCATTACTTCATCACTCTCCCTGTGAGCGTTCGGTGCTTCACACTGCATCCGGTGTCATTCAGGCTTCACTCCTGTCTGTCCGTCCGTCTGTCTGTCGGTTCACCTGTCTGTCTGCCTGTCGCCTTCTTGCTCATCACTTCTTCTATAGGATGTTCAGTGTCACCTTTACATCAGCACTGTTGGCATTGCTGCTGTGTTGGATCATCATGCTTATATATCTGCAGTGGTTTTGGTGTTTTGTTGGCGATTTCAGTATTTCTTTGCTAATGTTTTGAAGAAAATAAAAAAATCAGTCTTTGCTATCCAGAGATATGGTTTTGTGTTTTGTACAGTATAATGGGATGAAGTTTTAAATGGTTTGTTTTTAGCTCTTTTTAGCCTCCCTTAGTTAAATGGGGGGCAAAGGGGATAAAGTTTTACTCTGTTTTTCACCACACACATTTGAATATATGTAAATATACTCTGCTTTCATTAATACATATTTAACATGGTTTTCATGTAAGTGTAGTTAGCATTTTTTACTTTTTTATGTTGTTTGTTAGCTTGCTAGCTTGTGGTTGGCAGTGGCTAAGAGTGTTAGCAGTTGTGCTAATGCAGACGGTCCCTTTTATGTGCTGACACGTGTGCTCTGTGCTGGAGGTTTCACGTTACTTTTCCTAAAATTGGCTTTTGAGTTTGTAAAACACCAAATTCATGTTAGCTTGTCCAAGTTTTATTTGAATTTAGGATTTCAGGGAAGTACACATCTTTCCCCTCAGTAGGGAAATGTGAAAATATCTCTCTAATGACAAACTTTGCACGGATACAAATCAGTATAGTCAAGGTCTTACATTTAAGTGGACATAAACATTATCTTACATTATGTGTGGGTGTTTCAAATGCTGTTTTTAAACAGTTTTTTCTATAATATAACCCATAAATAGAATTAAGGATGTCCCACATCAGTGATTAATATTTATGTTTGTCTCTCTCCGTCTGTCCTCAGGGATGAAGACTCCTCTCAGCCCCTCTCAGCTCCTGGAGAGTGGGCAGATCTTTGCCTTTGGAGGGATGTGTCAGGAGCTGATGGACAGGCCCACTCCCACCACCATCAGTCTCTCCGTCCAGCAGACTCCATCCCCAGGTGACTCACATGTTTCAACATCAATGCTCTGTATAATCACATATCATTCAAACCCGTCCTTGGAGTTTTCTCTGACAGGCTGACTCATCTCTGTTATGTTTGGGGGTTTTTTTCAGGTCAGGGCGGGGCCTACTCCCTGTGTGAGGTGTGTAACCTGCAGCTGACTTCTGCTGGTCAGGCCCAGCTGCATTACAATGGCAGGTCTCACCTGCGGAGAGTGAGACAGCTCCAGGCTGGAGAGGCAGGACAACAGGCAGCAGGTACATTAAGATCACTACTGTCTTGTTATTGTAGCATGAGTAGTTTTTAAAAGTCATCAAACAAGGAACTTATAGAATAACTTAAAAATGTTTAAAAAAAGCCCCCACATGGAGGGATTTTTTTGTATTAAAACAAGAAATGACTAATTAAGTGATAGTAAGTTATGTATAAAAGAAGATAGTAACTTTAAAATTAACTTATCAATTAGTTGCAAAGATATGAGTGGCATTGACAGGAGCAAAAGCAGTAGTAGAGTTCTGAAAAGGCAAATTTAAGACTTCAAACTAGCCCACAGCCACTTTGTAAAGACTGGGCCCTTCTGAATCCAAATGCAAGTGGTAAATTTAAGACCAGAACCTGCCTACCTAAAGCTGTATCTTGGCTTTATTTCTGCATTATTTCCAGCATTACTGGTTTGTTAGCTGGCAAATGAAATGTATAAATCACACTCCATCTCACTCTTCCCTCCCACTCGGCAACAAATGACACACACACACACAGATACAGATGATTTGCATAATGAGAGAAATCAACAAAACTGATAATAAATTACATGTGAAAAAACTGAACCTGAACATGTCCTGAGCCTGAAGCTTTGTCTTTATCTGTATCTCAGCTGATATTTTGTCGGGTCTGGTAGCAGAACTCTGGTAGTTTTATTACTTGCAGTAGCAGTAGCACTAATAACAGTGGCTTTAGTAGCCTCTGTTCCAGCATCAGTTTATGATTGTCAACACTTTTATATGCCCTGATGGGTCTTTTTTTATCCAACAGGGACTCAGCCGAAGTCTCTTCACCAAGCCACAGGGCTCAGCTCCCAGCCTGTAGGACTAACTCCGACCCCAGGTCCCAGTCCAGGCCTCGGCTCTCCACCCAGCACGACTGCAGGTAGGACCAGTGTTATTAGTTCTGCTCTTTCTGCTGTACTGCGCTGACAGTGATTGATTAAATACTTTGTTCCCTTCACCTCTTTCACCTCTTGTTAAAAGTTACGCCTGAACAGACCAAATAGACTTAAGCTATATACTGCAGGTACATTCTGTATCTGTATGAAATATGGTATATACATTGATATGTTGTGTTTACTGTGATATTGCTGGTTGCAATTTTAGCCAACATGATGCCAAAAAAAGCTATTTTCTTACTAATTAGAAGTAAATTCCTCTTTGAAAGGGTGTTCATGCATTTTAATGTCATTATATCATCATCAGTGACATAAATGGTTTTAAAATTACAATTATATTGTTAATCACAACTATTTCTGGAACTGTATATAATCAGACTAAAGTCATTTATGTGGGATGTCACGGTAACTGGAGGGATATTAAAAGCTAGAGAACATTAATTTGTAAAGTCAGACTGTCTGCTGAGTGAAAGTGACTTTGGCTCATCCATCATGGGCAGCTGCTGCCCGCTGGCAGAGGTCAGCCTGTATCTATGCGTTGGATCTCAGAATGACCCCTAAAAGGATGAACTGACCCTGCATTAACTCAAATTATCACTGCAGTTTCATTCTCAGCCTCTGAATATGTGTTCGGAGCTCCACCCAAACACATGTCAGTCATGCTGATGAATCATATTTTTCGCAGTGTTTGGACTTTTTTTTTCTCCATAAAAGTTGTGTTTACAGTAATTCTGACTGCTGTTACCTTTTAAAAGGAACCAAAACCTCCAGTGTGCTTTGGATTGGTGCTCTTGGCAAATGTTACAAGGATTGTAAAACTGTGAACATTTAGAAACTTCATTAATTGTGATTTGAAAGTGGCTTTTTTAATATGCTTTATTTATAATCCTAACACTCTTCAAAAATCCCATCACTCAAAGTATTTCTACCTGGTACACCACAATAATGTGTTGCATCATGGTTAAAGTCAACAGTCTCCATGTTGGTTGAAATATTTATTTTGAAATGTGAATCAGAGATGTTTGAAAACATAGAAAATTAACTTAAAGGAAAAATATGTCTATGAAAGTCACTGCTCGCAGCCAAGAGGTGGTCGTGCATTCAACCTCTGTAAAACTGCATCTGTTAATCTGTTAATCTGTTAATTAGTGAGCTTGAGAGGTGCTGGTGGGTTTTGTTACCCACCAGCACCTCTGAGCCAAGCTATCTGTTTCCCTCCGATCCTTATGCTAAGCTAAGCTAAGCTAAGCGAAACAGGCTGCAGGCTGAAGCTTTGTGATTAACACACAGACATGAGGATGGTGTCTGTGACTGAAAATCTGATCAAAGATCAGCTGGAGGAATGAGGAGGTCAGGAGACGACAGATGTCTCACGCAGAGGCATTTAATGTAGGACTTCATGTCAAGGGGACCAGTATTAGAAGCATCAATAGGTGATCACAAATATTGCCACCAATGATCTGAGGCGGTCCTGTCTGTAAGGTGTATTCAGGTCTCTGTGTCCTCACATGTCACCAGTCCTTAACTACATGTTCAAATACAGTACAGCTCCTAACCTTCAAGATCTTACTTGATATCAGAACATAAATATTCCTACCTAACTCACGTTAAGCTCTGTTTTTTAGGAGGTGAAAGTATCTCGTACCAAAGTTCAGCGTCTGTCCCTGAAAGTCTGTTGATGCTTTGAGTTCGCCTCTTGCCCACTTGCTATCAGGGAAAGTGGAGCCCTGTGCCTTGTTTGTTATGGTGAGGGCGGAAAGGGAGAATCTGCACAACTAATTCTTAAGACACAACATCGATTATAACAAAGGGACTGTGTGAGCTATGCATCAACTTTGCACAACTTAAGTATGAAGAAGTATCGTGGCAGACAGAGAGATGTTAAGGGGTGACAGGGCTTAGGGGGTTATGCAAATGTTCCTATTAGTGTTTAGGTATTATATCAAAGTTTTTTCAATTATTTTTTATTGTTAAATCATTGCAGCAAGTTTCTAAGTGCTTTTAGCGCCCACTACTGCTCATATTATGGTTGAAACTCTGCAAAATGCCTGACCCTCTTTGGTTCAGACATCAAATGCGACTGGAACAGTTTCATAGTGTCTTCAGTGATTTAGACCCAGTTTTTAAAGTCAAACTGCTGGTCAACAGAGTGAGAAAGTGCTGTGAGATGTAAAGGAGTTAAAGTGGAGCAGACAGCAGCAGGTCATTAAACTGGGACATAGCACTGCTCCGAAACCACGCTGACATCTCTCAAAGACATTGTGAAATTAGCTTTCATCGATCCTTGTCGGTACATTAAAGCTGGTGTTAGTCTCTTAATGTATCTGTTGTCACTAAAATCTGCTGCCCTGACATCCTGAATCCCTTTACAATACAGTTCTCCAGTTTGTTCCCTTTTTTCTTTATTGAAAACACAGAACTTTCATGTCAGGCTTGAGTGGAGCTGAAGTTCAGTTTGGACTAGAAGGGACATTATTGATCAGAACAAAATTAAAATGTTCCAAAATCTTATATATATATTTTTATATATATACACACCCAATTACAGTACATGGGATGATGATGTCACAAGAGACAGGAAACCGATGTGGAAGACAATCTCACACATACTCAGGTGTGTGTGTGTGTGTGTGTGTATGTGTGTGTGTGTATGTGCAGCAGTTGTAATTACATACTGTGTGACCATATCAGTGTACAGGCTACAATCACACTGATTAAAGATTAAATCTCTGTCTGCTGGACACACTCAAACACACTCGGCCTCTCCTAGTGGAGCAGAGCTCAGGCCAAAGAGCTTTTCATGGTCGAGGGAGCATCATGTAAAAGACGGAGAGAGAGGAAGAGGAGAGAGAGAGAGAGGGGAAGACATGACCATTCAGGCTGAGTGGCTTGTATGTGTGTGTGTGTGTGTAAGTGTGTGACTACGACCTGGCTGGCTGAGCAGCCTATCAGCAGTCAGGTCAGATGACATCACAGCTAATACAAACAGTTGTGCTGCAGGGGGACAGTCGACATGATCTGTGAGCTCCTCAATCAACGATGTTCCTTTAAAACTGCTGGAATCAATTCTTTTGATTGGATTCTGATTGTGCAGAGCTCCAGCTAAAGGAATCAAGGAGTCGGTGTCAAGATAAATCGAGGCTGTAAAGTCAGCTACTTTTATTTCTTTTGCCTCCTCTCTTTTTCTTCTTTTTCTTCTTACATAACACACTCCACAGTGTCAGCTCTAAAAGAGTAAAATTATATCCACAGAAAATGGAAAAGTTCTTAAAATCTTTTTTAAATTAAAGCACAAAAGTGTAAAAAGTCCTAATTTCTTTTACTCCAATAATACTGGGTCAGTTTTATTTTGCAGTATATTTTATGGGTAAATAATACTAACGCATAAATATGTAAGCAGCATTTTAATGTTCTAGCTGGTGAGCAAATTTAACTTCTTTCTGTTCTGTTGGGTATTTGAATAAAAAACCTGCATCATATTACATAAGTTGGTCATAAGCTTTGTGAGTTTGTAAAATAGAACCACAGCTCTCAGATAAATATAGTAAAATGTACTATGATGTTGTAAAAAGTGCAGTATTTCCATCTGAAACGTAGTGAAGTTCCTCTGCCCACACCATGTGTGTAGGTGCACAGCCACAGTATGCGGCAAGCGAAACACACTTCCAGTGCAGTTTGTGGAGAAGGAATGGCATTTCAAGTACAATGCAGTGAGGATACAGCCATTTTATACAGGAGACACGCGTATATGTGCTGCATTCAATCAGCATGGGCCTGTTCATATGAGGCAGTTGTTAGATTATACACTTCACTAATAAACCTTAAGTTAATTTCTACCATTCTAAACACGAGGTGAAAACAGACACATTTCATATCAAAATGGTCAATAAATTAAAAGAAAAATGTACCATTAGATTACAATGCTGTGTATATATTAAAAAAGCACAGATGCCAGAAGAAGGAGAACTTTAATAAATTGCACATATTTCAAAATTCATAAAATGGTGCTTTTGTCAGACTGAGGAGCTGAGGGAACAGTTACTGTTTGTGGTAATAATTCTCTCTTTTACAGTAATAGGAAGATGCCATTGAGGATTTTAGTGTTGTTTTTCTCCTCAGTGGCAGTAAGTGACCACTGGGAGGCAACATACACACTCATACACACACTCACTCACTCACTCACACACATACTCATTCAGGCACTAATGAAAGAAGTGAATTCCCATGATCCTCATGCTCAGTGCAAATGAAGAGATTAACTCACATGAGACTAATAACATTTACAGTATTAAAGCTCATCTCCTCTGCTCTGCTCTGCTCTTGTAGTTTTCACTGTGGGCAGAGTTGTTGATTTTACTGCAAACGATATGTGTTTGAAAGCTCTCACGCTTTGCACAGTGGTAACTACATGCTGAAAAATACGATGTGTGAAGTGTTTTGGAGAGGTTATCGAAATGTAAAGTTTCCTTTTAATGAGAACCTCTGTGTCTCGGTGTCAGTTTAAATGTCAAACCAAATCACTTTTTACTTTCTCTCCTTTTCATCTGAGTGGTGTGAGTGTGTTTGTAAGCTAACTCTAATTAGCTCTCCTGGGCTAATGAAGGTCAGCATGCTGTCCTGCTGATACCCCGAGCATATTGGATTGAGAAATAGACAGATATTAATAGATACATATTGTATCAGTGTGGAGTGTGTGTGTGTGTGTGCGTGTGTGTGTGTGTGTTAGTGTGTGTGTGTGTGAAGTGGAGATTGAGCAGGTGCTGATGTGTGGTCTTGCAGTGATGTATTCAGCAGTATATGAATAGACCCCGCTGACAGATTAACACACTGGTTCTGCTGTACAGTGGTGACAATAGGCTCAGGGGGGGAGAGAGGGAGGCATCTGGGCTGATTTATGACCAGATTTGAACCCGTGATGCTGCGCTCACATGACCCACATCTGTGACCACCAGTTGACAACTTGTAATACTAGTGGACTCAGAAGAGGGCTGGTGGGACTGGATGGGGAATAGTGGTTCTGGAAACCTGATCAGCATGTCCGTTTGGGTTTCATGTTTGTTTATTAGATATGAGATTGTGGCTGTGGGTCAGGACTAACAGGATAATGGACGAGTAAAAGCCAGAAAGGGCCAGTCATAAACCAGTACAACTCAGTGGAGGAGAAGTCAAAAACAGTAGAAGTAGCAGACTTGTTAGAGGACTGATCTCACTATTAAAGCTCAGGTTGGACTGATTCAGAAATGACAAGCAGCACTAATAGGACCCTGGAAGGTTAGTGAAGGACAAGTGGGAGGGGCAGATGACTGGTGTTTATGTCAGATGTATCACAGAGCAGTAACAGGACAAGCCGATAATTCCTATCGGTCCAACTAAAACACAGGTATCTCTCTGTTAACCCTCAAAGACCTTAACAACCGCCAGCATCTAAAAAATTCTATTTTTTTCAATGTTTAATTACTTTTAAATCGCTAATTCAATCTACATGCTTTAAGTTTCAGTCTCGACCATTTTAAAGTCAGAATTTTACATTTGCTTTGTCTGAAAATGGATTACTTTAACCCTGACACTGACCTTAGGAAATTTATAGCCATTTTTTGTAACATTATCTCATCCAAACAAGACATGTGTGTCACCACTGTAAGCTGAAGAAATGCAGTTTACATAACTGTTTAAAGCATGTTGATTGCATGAGCAGCTGTTTAGGTCTTTGAGGGTTAAGAAAAATAAAATATATCATGACAGTCAAATTGTAAAAGGTCTTTAAAGATTACCAACATGAAGCCGTTTATCTATGTAATTGCCAATCAGCATATCCATATTTCAATTCCTTATAAATAAAAGTACCGCTCTTGCTGATAGTTAAGTGGCAACTGGGGACACAACATTTTACTCTGGTTGATTACTTATCCCTGCTTTCTTATGTTTAATTAAAGATTAAGTAGAAAAATAAAATGCATGATTTCTCACAATTAATTGTGCTTTCAATAAGGATATAATTTTTTTCAAAAGGTGTGATTTAAACTTTGTTGTCGTTTTAGAGGCTGTATGTTGTATTGCATTATACTTGGGGGGTTTGTAATATTTCCGTCTACCCTGACTGACACAAATAGGCAGACAGAACATTATAAAACAAAACTTTCCCTATAACAGATTTATTGCGGTTAACAGCTTAAAGTGATTGTACAGCTGTAGTAACATGCTGCATAAGATTTGGTCAGGTGTAAGTTACCTAATAAACTGGCAACTGAGAGACATCAAGAATAAACATGGACACTTTTTTCAGAAAACATCCCACAAACTGTTTAAACTCTCTCTAGACTTGCCCTTAATGTTGAGAATTTGAAGTTTTCTTCAGGTCTGCTACAAGCTAACTGCTAGTAACACAAGTAGTTAGCTGCTGTTTGACATTAAACAGAAAAACAAATAAATGTAAACCTGTGACACTGTATGAAAGTATCAATACTTTACTGAGAAATTAAGATAAAATATGGAAATTAATCACCAAGTTCAATTCAGTGTTAATATTCTTTTCTGGTTGCTGGTTGGTCTCGTTAGACGAGATCCATTGGAGCATCATTTTCATGCTTAGACTGATTAGCTTTTTTTTTTTTAATATAAATTTAGTATGGTATCATGTGCCAAGCAGAGCAGCAGGATATTGTCCATCTCTTCTTGGTGAATTTTTCCTTTCATCTGTTACTTTAGTAGGTCATCCCCTCTTTGGTTCCCTATTGGCTGGTTTGTTAAATTATTAGCTTGTTAACATTATTTATGTCTTTTACATATTTTCTTTTCTTTTTAAAAACATTCTGTATTGTGTTTTTAGGAAGCAAATGAAAGCTTGTATCTTCCTCTCTCCTCCTCTTCTCTTTTTTGAATCACGATGCCATGAACTGACTGAGTGCCAGCGAGGAACTGAGAGAGAGAGAGAGAGAGAGAGAGAGGGAGAGAGAGAGAGAGAGGGATTTCCATTGAGACAGAGGGGCTGTCATCACCGCTCACCCTGAATATCATCACCTCAGTGATTCAAGTACACTGCACACTCTGTCTCTTTTTTACTGTGTGTCGGTCGCTTTTCCTTATCCACACACATACACACACATACACACACACACACACACACACACACGCCCACACACGCATACACACGCATACACACACGTGTCCCTAATGTCCCTCTGTGTTCACATAGACAGACAGTCAGGTGGCGATCCTCTGCCGTTTGTTTGGGTTTTGTCTCCGTTGGTTTTTTATTATCGGGGGAGCAGATGATAGAAGGGAGAGGGAGGAGGAGGAGGTGAGACGGCTGTCTCCCTGTCAATGATGTGGAGTAGTTTCCTGAGTCAAGGTAGGAAACACGTCTTTTATCTGTTTGTGTTTGAGCTCTAAATTTAGCCACTTTGTTTTGCAATGTTAGCATCTTTTTTTCTGTGTGGGTACCTCATTATACTCCATATACTGTGTCTGATGGTGCGTGTATGTGTGTGGTGTGTGTGAGTGTGTTATTTTAGCGGTAGGGGGGTGGGGATTAGATAACCTGGAGGTCGAGACCTGGACTCGAACTTTGAACCGAGGTTGTGGTCTCTCTACTCGCGCTGCATTTAGCCTGAAAATGTTGGTTCCACTGTGGAAAGTGTGTTTGTCTTACAGACAGAGCCTGCTGCCCAGAGACTGATGATTTTAATTATTTTACAATGATTATTTCCACAACAAATCAGTATATAATTTTCATCAGCCATAAGCTCAATTAGTATATTTCTATTAACGTTTTAGACCTATTTGACTGTTTTTCTAGATCAAACATTTACGTGTGATTAGATGGACCAATAGACATTAAAGGCAGCATTTTAAAAAACTCAGTAAACACTTAAATTAGAACAAGACTCAAAGATCAAAAAACAGACCACAGTCATGCTTCTGTGTGAGTTTGCTGTGCTTTGAACTAAATGTTAACATCAGCATATTATCTTGCTCCCAGTCACAATCCGAACATGCTGATGGTAAGCAGTTTAAATGTTTACCATTTTCACTGTCCGAATCAAGCACGTTAGCATGCTAACAGTGAAAACCAGGTACAGCAGAGGCTGATTGAATGTCAGTAGGTTTGCAAGTAAACATGTGAATGTGTTTACCAGTTTTAATGGCAATCAATCCAACTTTCATTGAGATATTGTAAAACAACATAGATGTGAACTTCATGCTGGCACCATTACAAGCAGAGATCACTCATCAGGAAGATTCATCCTCTGAGGACCTTGAATGTCTGTTGATGGTCCATCCAACAGTGATACCAAAACAGTTGATCTACCAAGGCGACCAGTGCTGCCTTACTGTCAGCATGCTTAAAACTCTGTTTCCATCAGCCACCACACCCTCTGTTATGACAAGCCAACTTTTCCACCCTTATAAATTGTGCATTATTAGTTTTTTCCTCTATTTTCTTGCTTTTCAACGTATTACTTTTACGTCCAAATTGGAAATACATGGCTAGACAATGTTCTTTGGAAAAACTGAACTGTGCTCATTTCAGATCTCCTCTACAAAGACCACAACACACTGTACAGCCTGTCTTGCTTTGTGCTCATCCTGAAATGTGCTGATCCTCTTATGTGCACTCAGTATGGAAATCTGGCTGCTTCTTTTCAAACAGAGAGAGAGAGAGAGGCGTTTTTCAGGAGTGTCATTAGTTAATTTAACGTTTCAATCATTTTACACAGAGAACCTGTAGAAGATTTTTTAGAGAAAAAATAAAAGCTGCGTTCAGTCCGCTGAATCTGCGACTACTTCCTGTCTGTCTGACTGACTCCGTCTGACATTCTTCTCATTAGAGATAGCGTGACTGCTATGATTACCCACACACTGCTGCTCATCACCACAGCACAGTGTGTGTTTGGGTCTGTCCATGTGTTTATGTCTTTTTTATGCACACACACACACACACACAAACAGATGCACACACACACTCACACATTCAGTCAGTGTTTCCTCTCATCCAGTGTGTTTTAGTTCTGTAGAATAAACCTCAGCTTTATCGCTCACTGTTTCTTTCTATTTGTCTGCAAAAGTGTCTGATACCAAAATTACAGAGAGTTTATGAAAATTCGTTCACATTTCACTTAATAAATTTTATTATTTGTTTATTTTGTTGCATTGTGCGGTTGCACTCAGAGCTGCAACAATAAGTCAATAGATTGATTACTCAATCTAAGAAAAGTAATCGCCCATTATTTGGATGAACAACTAGTAGTTTTTGTCATGTTAAGGCAGAGAGCTGAAACGTTTGGTGGTTCCAGGTTGTTAAACGTCAGATCTTACTGCTTTTCTTTGTCATTTATGCTTGTAAATGAAGCTTTTTAGGGGTTCAAACTTGGTTTCAAACTGGTCTGTAATGTTAGGTAGTTGTTTTTTTTTGTGCTTTAAGTTTAGACTGATGCCACTTAGACAGTTTCATAAAAGTAAACACAGACCTTGCCGAAGTTAGCCACCGTACCTCCATGCTAACTCTGAACTAGGAGCCATGTTTCCATAGTAACAGTCAGTGACACCTGCTGACCAGAGGCACAAAATGACACAAAGCAGGAAAACTTGGCTCAAAATTTGTGCTTTAATATCAGTTTTATGGAGTGAGTTTTGTGATGGAAGGGAGTTTGTACAGAACAAAGTGAAATGCTGGTAATATTTGTCTGAGGAAACTATCCTGAGTCTTACTGATGGAAATACTGAGATCTCCCACATTCTTAATAAGTCATGTTCAAAATCTTCTTGAAAGTTACCTAACTTACCTTAGTGTGGATTAATATTTGCGGTTGTCTAGTGTAGTTGCAGTCAGGATAAAGCTCATTTACCACATGAATAATAAAGTTTTCATCACAGGTGCTCACTCTCTGGTGTTGTGCCTCTGGTTCTCGATAATATGAATATTTTACAAAACAGACAGATCAGATAAAGATACTCAGCTGTTTTCTTATTCACTTTATTTAAATTTCCTGTAACACTGCTCTTAGAGTAAACTTAACATTTTATCTCTATAGACAGTAACTCTGTAAGAATTTTGCTCTGCCCAACGCTTAAATATTTTGTTTCTAATGATATTTGGATTGGAAGCAATTATTCTTTTCTTTCTGTTAGTTTATACTGTTTTCCACTGAGTCCCTGACTGGAGCTCTCCTGTCTGCCTTTATATTCCTGATTGGTCTGATGTGTGTGCTCTGTGTGTGTGTGTGTGTGCACGTGCATGAGTGTGTGTGTGAGAGAGAGACTGTGTGTGTGTGTGTGTGTGTGTGTGTGTGTATGTGTGTGTGCGTGTGTTTTATTTTGGATGGAGAAGGATCTGAACATGACCTACTTAGACACACACACACACAGGCTTGTTATGCTAATGTGTGTGTTTCTGTGCATAATAATAATGCAGTGTGATGTCTAATGCTGCTGTCAGCAAAACCACATTAAGTCTATATCGCTCTACCGTTCTCCCTCTCTGTTGATAAAGAATGTTTAAGATGCAGATGAAGGTAGTAAGACTGGTTCTCCTCCCTGTAGGATCACTGCTGTATTAATATGCTGCGTTCTTCAAGGCTTCATCTCTGGCTGCAGTGATTTCAGCTGCAGCGTTTCTGCAGTGGGAAGCCAGTGAGGGATCATGTCAGTATATTGTAAAGATGGCAAAACTGCCCCTACAAATGTTCCACTTGTATTTATGTTCACCTATTTAGTAACGCAAATGGGTAAAAGTCTTGCAATATAATGTCTGGGCAAAAGGAAAAGAGTTGATATCAAGACGCAGTTAGTTTAGCTCAGCATCAACAGTGAAAACAGAAAGAAACAGCCAGTCTGATGTCCAGAGTTAAATATGTATCTCTAAAGATCACCAATTAACATGTTATATAGTGTTTATTTAATTAAATGAAAACAGAAATGTAAAAATCACAGTTTTTGGTTTAAGTTGGAATTACATGTTGGTGTAAGGACAGTGATGGATATGTGCTAGTTTTAGCTCACTGGCTAATTTTCAACTAATTTTCAACTGTAGTTGAGTATAAAAAATACATAGATAACCGTACAGACATGGGACTGCAAGAAGCCGACGTGACAACCATAGAAACAAAATCAGGTTTCTCATGAGAGTGTAAAAGCCTCATGTAAAACACTGATGCCATCAGAGCTGCAACAGTCAGTTTACTAATTGATAAACTTCATTAATTTTGAACTCTTTTTGTTTTAGCCTCTTAAATGTTCTGATTGTTTTTTAGCCATCTAGGGTAGTAAAGTGAAAATATTTAGGTTCTGTACTTTTAAAAATTATACTTCTAGTTTTGTCAGGGTTATTTTATAAATAATTTGAAATAATTTGAAATCATTTAAATTATAAGCCTAATCCTTTATATGTAAAGCAGCCTCAATCTCAGATAGAATATAAAATGTTAACAACAATAATTAGTTAACTCTAACCCGGCTAGAAGAGGTCTTAAGTCATAGGTGTCATTCTCTGCTGTTAATGAAAACCAGTGACAAAAATTTACAGAGAAAACAAAAAATCATGTTGATTATTACTTGAAAAAGAACCCACACATCTCCAGTCATTCATGGTGTTGGCTGTTTGTATTCACAAAAGGTGACTGAAATAGTTGTGTGATTAAAAAAAACATGATTAAACCAGATAGTCTCTAGCAAAATTAGGCTAATTCTTAAGTGAAGAACAAAAAGCATAAATAAAATACAACAAACACATTATACAGATTAATAAAAGCACGTACAGCACCAGATACAACAGCAGACTCCACTCAATAGATTCAAAGTGTGTAGAATAGAAAAGAGCTTAAGAGAAAAGTTCAAACCCTTCCAACTTTTTGACCTCCACACACCTGACCAATCACAACATGAGATGGGCAGGATTTTGAATTTGTTGCTTTTGGTAAGTAAAAAAAACAATACTGTTGAATGGAGCCGCCCCAGGTCAGATATTTGAAGATGTGTAGGGGGTCGGGATTTCAGACGCTGTTCAGCCATCCGGTAAGAGCTTCTGTTTAATGTGTTCTGACACTGTTACTGCAGGTCTGTCGGAGCTGGAGACAGAGAGACCGAGTGAACAAGTAAAACATCTAAGATCACACTTTGTTATTCCTTTAATGTCATTATATTGACTGATAACCACCTAGTTTTGCAAGTCTCCTCTTTCCCTGTCTCACACACACACGCACACTGTGCTTTGTGTAACAGGAGACAGTGTGAACCAACAACTGCTGCTTAAACTCATCATACACACACACTCACACTCACACACACTCACACACTCTAACACAAGCAGAAACTGCAACAGGGTAATGTAATCTTTAATCCTCCAATATAATCTGTAAGTAGTGTGTGTGGTCCTTTTTTCTCCCCCTCTCTCGCTCTCTCATCTCCAGGGATAGAGTTTCTTCTCTCTGGAGGAAATGGCAGCAGGGGATTAAGAAGTAACACACATACACACACAGGAACACACACCTGACGCTCAGGCTTTGGGGGTTCAGATAGCGATGACACATGCCACTCTTGCTCCGGTCACCTGATACACTCTCTCTCTCTCTCTCTCTCTCTCTCTCAAACACACACACGCACTGTGAACTACACAGTTATGTGTGTCTGACTGTTGATCTTCGTAAAAAGTCGAGAGCAGAGTAACACGGACAGACTGAGAACAGCCGAGTTACAGTAAACCACCGATTACAGTACATCAGAAAAAAAAATAAAGACAGAAGGGGAGAAAAAGTTGCAAAGAAAAAAAGTAAATCTGGACCGAGGTAAAGAAAAAAAGACGTGTGGTTCAGGTAGGAACCTTTGATTGTCATCGTCTTCATCTTTGCCTCCTCTCCTTCACCCTCACCCTTCATCACTTCCTGCTGTCTGTGTGAGAAATGTCTAAGCTGCTGTGGGTTTCACTTTAACTCCATCCCTGCAAATCATTTCACAGTCTGATTAACAGCACCAGATGTTTCTCTGTTCTCTGCTGAGTTGGATGATGAGCTAATGAAGCTATAATATCGCGCCAGAGCAATGATACACCTACTGAGGTTTACAGCCCAGAAAATACTGCGTCACACATTTCTTCTCAAGCACACCCTTCACCATCATTTACTTCAACTATGTGATTAGTCTTGGGTTATCTCTGTAAACGCAGACAGGGAAGAGACTTGAGCATTTGAAAGAATACCAGATTTGTTGCTTTGTATTTATTTTTACTGTTTTCCAAAGACCAGTAATGTTGTTTATGCTTCTTCTTAAAAATCTTTAACTTTATTTCATATAGAAAAAGTGCTAAATATGTTATGAGCATGATTGTTTTAATTAAATATTTTCCATTGATGTTGTTTTATGTTCATTTTAAGACACAGGGTGATTTGGACAGCTTTAGCTTCAAAACTGCATCTTACTCTGACTAGTGGTGTCATTGTGATCTTGAATGTGACTTTAAATCCCCTCTGCTGACTTAATTGTGGTACACTTCTGTTATATTTCTGTCTGAGTTTTTCAGTCGCCTTTTCAATTTTTGTTTTTTAAATGGATTTGTATAATTTTCTGTAATTATTCAGAAACCTTTTATTTTGATTTTGGTCTTTATTTGTGACCCCTTTCAGGCTTTACTGATAATTTCCATAATAAAAACATTTCTTCGTGAGCTCTTTATGAGACCAGAGAAGATAAATACATGCAGAAGTGCAGCATGACCTGCTGTCAGTCACCAGCATTCGATCCCTTCACATGGGTCCATGTACCGCTGACAGTGATGATGATGATGATGATGATGATGATGATGATGATGGGTGACAGTTCCTGAAACTGTCCAATCAGTGAGTTCTCTGTCAGTCTGAATGACTCAGCTCACTTGTAAGAAGCTGGTGTGAACATGACTGTCTTTACTGAGCCTGTGTGAGGGGGACAACTTATATCTTTGTTATTTTTTGGGAGTGTATCTAAGTACATTCAGTTTAGTGCAACTTTAAGGCACGTGTACTCTTCTCCACTTTAGCCAAACATCAAGCAAATTTAAGAACACAAGACTTATAACTCTGCAAACCAACTCATTTTCCTTACTAGTCCAACAGCAGGAAGTCCATCCCCCATGTCTGTCCTGTAGACTTTTATTTGGTGAAGGTCTTGCCAATGACTGAAAGCCAGTCTGATATTTACTCTTGTCTTTTGCTCACTCATTCGGTTTTTTATCTTGCCTTCTCATGTTAATGTCCTCTCCTGTATCTTTGCCTCTGTCATGATGTCCATGGAGGCTGCTGATCCAGTTCATGTCATCTTTCCTTGCTCTTGCTATGTAGTCCATTCTGACCAGCTCCCCACCAGTATGCTTTACTGGGTCCCCCTCGGCTCCAGACATGAACACCTCCTCCTCCTCATGGCTGGTCCCAAGCTTTGGTGATAGCACTGTAAATGCAAACACTCCCTGATGTTAGCAGGCTTTAGCTGCACTGCTAACAGAGCTAAGTGGCAGCCGTAGTTCATGTGAGTTACAAGTTACTTTAAGAACTTTTGTAAATCACAGAGAGTTGAGGCAGAGCAGGGTTGGATTATGACTTACACTGTAGCCAGCCACCGGGTTGGCCACTTCATTTTTGAGTAGCTGTGTCCGCCATCTTTGTATTAATATTAATTGATCCGTACTTTCAGTGAGGCCAAGATTTTGAATGCAAGACTTTTGCTTCTAGTGCAATATTTTTACCGCACTGTATTGATATGTCTAGTTAAGAATTATTGAGCTTGCAGGTTTGTAAAATTTTAGTTAACTGTCATATAACAAACTTGTTTTGCATCTGGTTAAAGCAACACTGAATTCAAGTGTTAATTTGTACCATTAACCCCTGTCTCTGAACTGTCTTAGAACCACTTCTCTCTGGTGGAGCATTTTGTAGTCTGACGGAGGACACTGAAATTGTTTTATAACTGGATGATGCAGTGTAGATTATTTGCGGAGATATCTTTCTCCAAATCAGATTTTCCAACTCTTGTTCCTTCATAGGTCAACTCTGTCGACACGGCTATTGGTCAAAGGAGCAAGAAGTTCACTGAAGTTAAACTCACCTAAAAAAAAACATTTGTACTGCTGTTGTTTTTAACACTGCATGTGTTAAAGCTGAAGGTCTATACGACAATAGAAGAGCCATGTCACAAAACTGCTTCATACCGTCAGTATCGTCTCTCATTCAAAAATACACCGGTAAGACTGAGACACTTTACTTAAGTGTCGTTCATAAAGGGTGTGTCTTTTCCACAGGGTTTCACAATCTCTCTCTCACACACACATACACACACACATATGTAAGAAGTGCATGGTGCAGTGGAAACATGAGTTGTTATCGGCCTGCTGGTTGCTATGAGCTAGTTTTATTTTAATTACACCTGCCATGCACTGTGTGTGTGTGTGTGTGTGCGCATGTGTGTTTGTGTGTATGTGTGTGTGTGCGTGTTATTATGTTGCTGAAATGTGTTCAATTAGATTTATTTTGGCAGTACATCTTATTGGATGCTTCCACCCAAAAAAATTTTTTAAATTTCATTTTATCGTAGTTGTTTTTTCCTCTCTTTCCCTTTTTTTTTTCTATCTCAAACGAACATGCTGCGAATCTAAGTCAGTTGCTCTGTTTTTTTCCTTTCACAGCAGGTTCAGGCTGAGCAACAGTGGGTTATATACACACAACATATTGAGCTTTTAAACGGATAAATTTAAGCATTTGCCCTTTCAGTGAAGGGAGAAGGGTAAAATTAGAATAGAACTGAATAGAAAAGAGAGGTTTAATCATCATAGTACAAATCATAGTCTATTCATAATAGTACAAACGAGAAACATTCAAATTATATGTAAGTAGAAAAATAAAGGACCATAATGTAACTATGTACAAGAATAAAACTGCTTTGCACAAAAACAACGTAATTATCACAACAGAAGAAATATATTTGCCATATTGAAATAGATAAATGTATCAACTGAACCAGAAGGACAGTCAATAATTGCGCATTCGGGGATGTTCGGTGCAAAAACATGCAGAAAAATCCACAAATCTGTCATTTTACAAGAGTGAAATTGCATAACTTAGTATTATTTTAAGAATTCTTAACCAGGTTACTGATTTACTGTGTAGAAACCATGACCAGCACAAATTGTTACTGCCAGCAGTGTATTTTAAATGTCATAAGTATGTCTGGAGGGTTTTTTTTCACCTCTCAATACCTTTAATTGCTAAAAATAAGTTTTCAATCTGTTGGAAACGTCACAGATTAAATGTGTGCCAGCTTCTGCAAATAACTAAAAAGTTGTGTGAAAGTTAATCAGCCCCAGTTGGATTTAAATACTGTTGAGTGATTAAATATCAGCCACGCTTCTTAGTAACCGCACCTATTGCTACCTATTGGAAGGTCTGTAACAGATGACGCAGAGCTCTGCAGGTCAGATCGGTTACAGGAGGTTCAGTCTGCAGCTGACGGCACAGCAGATAGCACTGATTTTACTTCTCACGTCTTCATCATTTGAGCTTGAAACAGAACAGACTGACTGTGTGTGTATGTATGTGTTTGAAGTGTGTGTTTTAAATATGCCTGTGTGTATCTGTGTGTGTGTGTGTGGGTATGTGTGTGTGTGTGTGTGTATATGAGGTGTGAATGCCAGAGATGACCCTGACGGCAGCCAGAATCGTAAATCTTGCCGCTGCAGATAAAACTGGACTGACTAGCAGGAAATAGAGCGCTCTGAATTACAGGGGATTAAGAATCAAGTTATAGACTGTTTAATCTCAGCAGCTGCTGATGTCGGCAAATACTGTGCACCAGGAGAGATCAAAGGAACGTTGATCATGAAACTGTGAAATGATCTAGTTTTATTTATTAGATTTAAGGTGCTGCCATGAGCATTTAAAGAAGTTCTGCTCAAAAATCTATGAATTTCAATGGAATTTTTGGGATTAGTGGATTCGTTTCTGCCGTTTCTGCCAGAGTATTTTTAACACAGAGTTCAACTTCGGTGAACTTTGACACACAAATTTAAATCAATGCTGACCTTTTAGGAGAATATTGTAGCCTATGAGCTGTGTTATGCCAGCTACCCTTGATATACCCTCACAGGTGATTTGAGTTGGTCCAGTGACCTGATATACACAGCTCTGACTGAGCAGAGGTCTTTATCTGCCAGGAAGATAAAGGTATGTGAGGCCTTTAACATCCTCTGGAGTATAAACTGTTCCACCTAAGACGAATGGCTTGTGGACATTGTGACACAGAGGTTAAATAATAAACATTGTGAACTTTTTGTCCTGTTAGCTTATTAGGTCTGAGTGCTTGTTTTCTCTTTCTGTAATTCTTCATTGAATTAAATGAAAAATATAATCCTAAAATGAATATTGCCAGTGGGGAGTAAACATCCCAATACAGACAGTACTTTATCGAGGCTATTGGAATGAATTCATACCAGTCAGCTAGTATTTGATTACAGTAATCCTTTAGTTTCAGTTTCAGTATCATCAAGTTTTAACTCATTACTTCCAGTTTTAAACCTTTCAGCTCTTATGTTACTTATTTAAGTCCCCAGACTTGACAGCAGATATGTAAGAGTTGTTTAAAGAAAGCTGTGTAGAACTTTGAACTGAAAGTAATTTGCTGGTTTACAGGGTTCAGATCTTCTGACCAACAACCTGAATAAAGCTGTATGGATTGTAACACTGTTTCTGGTTGGTTTTCATACTGATTTGATGACTGTTTCACTGTGAATGTAGCTGCAAATGTGTTTCAGTATTTATAGCACCCTCTTAGACCAGCAACTTAGTGTAAGACAGTAGGGTTACTGGTGTGTGTGTGTGTGTATGTGTGTGTGTGTGTGTGTGTGTGTGTGTGTGTGTGTGTGTGTGTGTGTGTGTGTGTGTG
>JAQMCX010000011.1:4926938-4939272 GCA_029814765.1 Acanthurus leucopareius | reverse complement strand
GTGTGTGTGTGTGTTTGTGTGTGTGTGTGTGTGTGTGTGTGTGTGTGTGTGTGTGTGTGTGTGTGTGTGTGTGTGTTTGTTGTAACCAGATCTGAGAGGACAGAGGGACAGAATTAAGACAACTCTGTCACCACACTGTTTATCATACAGACACATACTGAAAGACGTCTCTGATTCATACTTTTCATACAGGAAACTATTTCTAACTAAAGACCAAATATATATCTCTTTTTTCAGCTTTTGGGAAATCAGTTCTGTGAAAATAATTTAACTAAGTACAGTTTAAACAGTCAGCTAGTCGTCTTAAAATCACTGCATGTTTGAGTGTGATGTTGATGGACACTGACAGCAGAAGGCTCCATTAGTCCTTCAAGATCCTTGAGGGTCCTTGAGGTGTATGCAGCTAATAACATGTTTTAGTAAGCGCTGTAACACTTATGAACAAAGACAGTGTGGTTTACAAATGTGAAATATTTCTCACAAATGATCGCACTTATGTTTTGCAAATTCAAAGAATACCTATCCAACAAATACAAACACAGCATATTTCTTGCACAGCGTGCTGCAGAAACAAATACAGAATGTCTTACTAGTAAAATAAATATATGATACACAGACAAGATGATATTACATGACTTTTGGCACAGTCTTTGCACTGTGATTCCTGCTCAGGATTTTCTTACAAATGTCTAAAGTAATTTATCCTCCATAACAGCAGGTGGCTCCATGAATCAATTTAAATGGCTGAGGGGGGTCTGTAGTTTGTTTGTGTTGGCGTCCTTGAGCAGATTCCAAATGTCCTTAAAGAATTACTGATGGTCTTTCCGCTGGTTAAATGAATCCTTGAGCAGAGTCAAGGGATTCCCAAGGAAGTTCAAATGGTCCTTGAGTTGGTCCTTGAAGATAATGCAAGGTTTCCACTGCCTAGAACTTAACACATGGGGGAAAAAGTGTGTGACAGCTGGCTTGTCTATCAAACTGACTTGAGAGGCCACCACTAAATACAAAATACTGTTACTAAAAAATGTGATACTGTACTGTTTCACAGTCAGTTTTTGCTAATGACAACCTGCAGGAGTTCAGATTCAGTGCCATTATATCACATCTTCACTCTGACTCTATCATTGAAGGCAGTGCTTTTATTTTGGAGGGCCCACCGAGCTGAAACATTACACAATGATTAAAAATAGATGCTGTTCTGTATTTACTATCATAAATAATCCCCCAGATAATAACAGCTGATCCAGACAGTGATTTGAGTTGTTGTGGGTCCGGCTACATGTGTTTGATTACAGCAGTTTGTTGTGTCATGCTGTTCTGAACTTCATAATGAGCTGTAGCGATATATACAGACACTGACTCACAGCTCTGCTATACTGGAATAAACTCAGAAAGCAGCAGCATGGCACGCAGCTGATCCACAGCTGAACTAATACCATCCTGGAAACACACACACAGCCGATCGGACTTGGTCTGGTCCAATCAGAGTACATATAGAGTCTAAAACCATAAACCAGTTCAGATGAACATTTAAAACTGCCTTAGAAATCCTAATCTACAAGAGTTAGAACTGGATTTAAGACATATCAGGACTTTACATGTGTGGATGAGTTATAAGTCGTTTGTATTGTGTTAGGATGTGTTGTTAGGCATTTGATGGGGTTTAGGGTGGGTTATGGTGCATTTAGGGTGGGCCATGATGGCTTGCGTGGTATTAGAATGGGATATATTACATTAATATGTTTTTGAATGTGACGGAGCCATGCCTAGCAGAAAAAAGCTGTTAGACTTTTGAATCAAGAATGGATTATTTTGTATTTAGAATAAGTTATAATGGATTACAGGTCATTTACAATGGATTGCAGCAGGTTATGGTGCATTTAGAATAATAACATTAGCTGCAGAGCAATTAAAATGGGCTAGAAGGGGTCATATTTTATTTAGAACTAGTCAGAATTGATTGCACTTCACCTAGAATGGAGAGCAATGGGTTATAATACATTTGAATGTATGACAACTGATTAATTAGGTTATTACATTATGAATTATAAATCCTATGGAATAGATTGAATTTACATTTTTAAAGCATTTAGAATGGGTTAGACTGGTTAATAGAGTATTTAACATGTGATAAGATACGGGTTACTGAAGTTAAGTTGGACAGATGGACAAAACTAATAAGAACAAAACTGCTCCTCCTCCTCCTCCTCTTTTTCTCCCTCTTCCTCCTCTGTTAGGGCTGATTCAGTTGCTCTTAGTGTTTCCACCCACACACTGTTATGAAAGAATTCACTGCAGGGCTTCAACAAGCTGTGACTATATAAGTAAACGGACCGAAGAAACATGCTTATCCTTTATCTACCACTGTGTATCCTGTGTGCGTATGTGTGTGTGTGACATCTTGTATGTGAACAGAAGCAGGTTTGAAATTCAGATTTGGACTATTTCTCCTCAAACGGCCCACTGCACACATGAATGACACAAAAGCAAAGTGTGTGACCTAAGGTAGCTTTAAATATGTATTTTACATAACACTTCAGGTTATGAAAATTCCTTTTTGATTGTCCCTTAAAAGGTTTTTTTTCTCAATAGTTGCTCAGCCATTTTTGTTCTGTGACAGTCATATGTGTCGTAATGTGTATGACACTTGATTTGCTCCCCTTGGGTCCAACCAGAGGTACTCAATATAAATAAATGGACTTAGCCACTCTCTGCCTCTTTAAATGGAGATGAGGGAGAGTTAAGATGCACACAGCAACTCTTACTGGCCCCGTGGCAACTGGACACATGGACGCATTATGTGAGCCGCTCATTCACCTTCTCTCTCTCTCTCTCTCTCTCTGTATTATTACATCCTTCTGCCTCAAGCAGCTGCAGCTCCATATGTTATTCATGTCATACAGCTGATCTGCTACGAGTGTCTCCAGGTTAAAATGAAATAAATATCAGAGAGTGACGGATTTCCTCCATTTGTCCCTCTGAGGATGTGCCAAGAACAGTTTGTATCATTCATAAATATATTCTAGCTGATTGACCAGCTTGACACAGATTGAACCCGCATTAACACACATAGCTGATGATCCAATAAATCTGAAAACTTTTTTTTTTCAAATCAAAGCATCCAAGCGTGTCGTCCAATCTGTGATCTCAAACTCAAAGCCAAGAGAAACTGTCAAAACATTTTGCAGTTTGTGTCTTTGAGGGTAATCATTGAATGCTACAGTTGTTTCCTGTTTATCTTTGAGTGTGTTATAATGTTCATTGACAGCTTCTGCATTTTTCTTCAGAAATTTACAAAAGAGAAAATGAGAGGAGACAAGGCTTCTGAACTCAGCTTTGGAGAGGGAAGGTGTGCTGAGCCATTTTGAAAGGACATTATTTTCTTTTTTTGACATTTAACAGATTGCCAATCCCCCCCCCCCAGTGATGCCCCAGGAAATTAAGTGGATTTGAATTGATCAGATATCGGAAAACAGTCCCTCAGTCTCAGTCTCTGTGTTTCTCTGTGTTCAGGAAGTGGGTGCGGCGCAGTGGGTGGAGCGTTGCCGGGGCTCATAGGTGCCACTGGTCCCTCAGTGATGATGAAACCATACCTCTCATTCCCTGTTGAGACAACATCGCCAGTTGGACTTTTCCCAAACTTCAACACGGTATAAATCTGTGTGTGTGTGTGTGTGTGTGTGTGTGTGTGTGTGTGTGTGTGTGTGTGTGAGGGACAGTAACAGTGACAGGGTGTCATAGCTGCTGGCAGCACTGAGCAACTGTGATAAAGAGACCTGTCATGCTGTCAGCATCACTCAGTCATCACTGTCCAGGCTGCTGACCTCTGACCTCTGTGCGTCTCCTGCAGATGGACCCGGTGCAGAAGGCCGTCATTAACCACACTTTTGGCGTCACCTTGGTACCCAAGAAGAAACAGGTCATATCATGTAACGTCTGCCAGCTGAGGTTCAACTCAGATGTGAGTCTCTCTGTTTGTGTTTCTGTGTGTGTTTCTGTGTAGTTTTTCCTCCTACTTTCTACTTTTGAGCCACTTTGCAGCAACTCCAAGCTGTCTATCAAGTTTTCAACAGTTAGCTCAGATGCTAACTGCTGCTTAAACTATATTATCCCCTTTTATATGTCTATTTCTGCACATTCTTAGTAAACACAATAAAGAACGTCATTCTGAGGACCTTGAAGTTTTAGGTTTAATTTTTCCAGAGCTATGCTAGTTTTCTTGTGCTTTTAGTCTTTGTGCTAAGCTATGCTAAACATACTTGACCTATCTCCGTACAGGATGCTCAGAGATGATGAGACTGATATCCAATTTCTCATTTTAGACAGAAAAAAGATTATTTCATTAATGTTTTGGACTGTTCTTTTTTACACACGCTAACCATTTGCTTTACGTTTTAGCTAGCATGCTTAATAGATAAGCTAAACTCTCATTAGCGACCACAGTGTTTTTACGGTCTCTGAATAATTTCAAACTATTCGAACAATCAGAATATAGTTTAGCGTCCAACAGCACTCAAAAAGTATCATTTAGCTTGCTAGCTAATGTAAACATAGCTCATCCTAATTGTAAATGATTGCATATCAGTTCTACCAGAATCTCACAAAGTTTTTTTTAACAAGTTTTTGCTAACCAAGGCTAAATACACCCTGGGCAAGGGGTATAATTAGGTGTAACCGCTGCAGGTCTATATCTGCATTGTACTGTGTAAATGACACTCAGCACATTCACCTAGTGACTGATGGGAGGTAACAAGCTGCCTTGTCTGTGACATGCTAATCAAACATGACTTATGTATGAGTAGTAGAGTGGTTGAATTTTTTATGAGGGAACACAAAATCAGGAATCACTGCTGAGGAGAGGAGAGGGGAACATTAACTCAGTCTAATAAGCCGAATTAAAGTTGAGTCACGGAGCTTGTAGACAGTCACATGAGGACGCTGTTAACCTGGAGGTGTGCTACAGTGTACTGACACACTGTCCGGGCTTGTTACACTGTGTGGTAACACCTAACATGAACATTTTTTACAGTGTAGAGATAGTCTGTCTGAACTGTTAATGCACTGCATCACAACACTGCATTCAGGCTCCACATTACAAGTCCATTTACATTTCAGCTCAGGGCTCTCAAACGCCTGTGGCTATTGTGCAGTCCTGATGAAAGAGTAGACCTAAGACCCCATCTCTGCTTGGTATTATCATCTGTACCACCTGTACCTGAAAATCTCACCTGGGTTAGGACAAACCTTTAGAAATGTAGGTATAAACGTACACAGATTATTGCAGTTACACTGCAAATTGATTGTTCAAACCACATCTGGGAGTGAATACAGAGGATAAGGTTTTTTTTCCCATAATGGATGAATCTGATAACTTTGGTGGTCAGCTGACTTTTCAACTAACATTATCATCAGGTCAAATTATTTGTTTGCTCAGTAATTTGGTTTTAAACTTAGTACTTGCAAAATCAATGGCACTCATATCACCATCAGCTGTAGTTTAGGTGTAAATAAAACTGCAATAAAAATATGGAAGAAACATTTTAAATATGATTAAAAATGAAGATATATCAAGTTCTGCTGCACTGAATTTGATGTGTTTAACTCTTCTCATAAGTCTGTTTTATGGAGTGCAGTGTTAAACCAGTGTGGTTCCTTTTTTATTAACATGGATAGAAAACCCCAAGAAGATGTTACAAGATCTACAAGATCTGTACTGAATCCCAAAAATAAGTCTTAGAGTGCCTAGACAGGAAGTGGCACAAGGAATTCAGTTGTCTATATACTAAGACACAAGTCCAAATAAAAAGTCAAACTTCTGTCTCTCTTTGTGTGTCGTGCTCAGTCTCAGGCAGAGGCTCATTACAGAGGCAGTCGTCATGCCAAGAAGCTGAAGTCTCAGGAGAACAAAGTCAAGACCAAACTGTCAATCACAGGAGAGTCCAGTGGGAGCAGCACAAGTCCTGCTTGCCCCGCCCCTCCTGTCTCAGCTAACAGCAGCACCAATCAGCACACAGGTTGATTTTACCCACCAGTAACAGTAAAAATATTTTTGATTATGTTTTAATTCTATGGGAAGTATTTGTTTTTAATTCCTTCCTTCCTTTTTTTGTCTTATCTTCTTCTTCTTCTTCTACCTCTCATCCTTCCTCCAGAACTCCTATCTAGTCTCATCAACTCCTCCTCTCCTCACAAACCCTTTCTCCTCCCCTCTTCCTCCCCTCTCTCCTCCTCCCCCTTGTCTATCAGAGCAGGCAGTGAGCCTCCTCCTTCTAGTCCTCCCTCTGCTCTCCCCGCCCCCGGTCTCTCATTGTCCTCCTCATCCTCTTCTTCTTCCAAAGCCTCTCCACCTCCCCCTACTCCAGCTCCTATCACCTCCTCCTTGTCCCCTGCTCCTTCTCAGGCCGTCACCCAGGATGCATCTCTATCAGCGGAGTCAGAGGAGGAGAAGGCGAAGAAGCTGTTGTACTGCTCTCTGTGTAAAGTCGCTGTCAACTCTCTGTCTCAGCTGGAGGCCCATAATGCAGGTAAGGAGGCATGAGATGATGCATTCAAAGACATTCGCCTCAGAACTGCAATGCTGAGGTTAAAAGTTTTTGTTCTTAATCTTCCTGGCTCAGTTGATGAATTTCTGCAGCCAGGTTCAAAATTTGGTGAAAACCCAGTGGGCTTAAAAATCGTATGTTCAACAACCTCATACGACTAGAATCTGTAGGTGTCCATTTACTTTTGGCCAAGTGGTGTGCATATTTTTAGCTTTACATGGGTGATGTTGCTTTCAAGTAATAGGCTGTTTATTGTTTTTACAAAAAAGGTCAACTTGAATAGGCATGTTTCTTCCTGAACATTCATTGGATATTGATCTCATAAATACTTTTAATCGGAGAAAATGAAGTGCTGGTTGATTTTATTAGAAATAAACAGGAACTTGTGGCAATCTTCAATGGATGATTTGAAATATATGCAGCAAGATTTAAAAGTATACAAGGTTTATGAAGGGCATGACAGGTAAATAAAACATTAACAGCACTGACAAGTTTATTTACCATCATGTCTCTTATTTCATTGAAGTTGGTATCTGACTTCTTTGCAGGTTCAAAACACAAGACGATGCTGGAGGCTCGGAGCGGCGCCGGGCCCATCAAGGCCTACCCTCGACCAGGAGCCAAGCTGAAGAACGGCAGCACATCTACACTGAAAGGCTCCGGCCTGCAGAACAAAACCTTCCACTGCCAAATCTGTGACGTTCATGTCAACTCTGAGATCCAGCTCAAACAGGTAGAACCACCAGTTTCAACATGATCTCTTGAGTTGATTGATTTCACATTCAGATTTTGTGATGATCTCGCTTAAACCCTGCCCTTGCACTCAGTAAGCTTCTGCTTGGCTTTTGGATTTGCTCTGCTTTTGCTCAGATTGTCACACTTTTTACCTCATTCTTTCTTTTGTAAAAACATTTGCTCTTTTTTTTATCTCTCCCCTTTGCGTGTGTTGTGTATCAATCCTGTCAAAAAATGTTTTACCAATAAAATGTCAGGCATAGTGCTGATCAATGAAATGATCCCTGCCCTCTTAGTGTCTCATGCAGGTGGTTACTGTTTAAGTATCTCATCGTTTATATATTCTTGCCCTTTAATAAGCTTTAATAAGTATACTTCTCTTGCTCTCTTTATGACTAAAAAAACAGTTAGTATACATTCTACTTGAGACGCAGAATCGATTTTCTCTCTTATTAAAATTTGCTTGTTGATACAAATCTTAATTTAGCCCTGTATTGACAAGCCAGGTTGTAAGAGCTGTACTGTGTAGTATGGACGTAAAAGTTTTCATATTTAAAAAAACTTTTCACATTCTGTATTATATTGTATATGTTTGTTCATGCTGGCTCACTTTAACACTGTCACAGCTTGCCTTGACTCTTGACTCCATTGTAAATGCTTTCCGTAACCCATGTGCTTCTACTATGACAAGTCAAAGTGTCAGCTGTGGAAAAGGTCAAGTGTGAAAGAGATCCGTATACGAGATGTTAGCTGAGTCAGAAGTCCCTCCCTCATTCACTACTCCCTTCACAACAGACACTTGTAAACTTATGAATCATCGTCTTTTGCATCATGGTAATTGTTGAGTCAAACAGCTGTAATTTTTGCATCTCTAAAATGCTTTACTTTGTACTGTGAGAGAGTTAGAAGAAAGTAGCACACAGACTATGGACTCTACTTGTCTTGTATCATTGTGCATTTGGAATTACATAGTGAAAACATTTTCAGACTCAGAATTTGGACACCAATAAAATGTTGAAAAGTAAAAATGGTTCACTTCGTAGAAAAAAGGAAATGAATTCAGAGATTCATAGTTTAACAATGTGAGATGATAATTGTGAGAACCCAAAAATAGACTATGGATTTAATAAAAATGAGAAAAGACGAGTTAGAATCTTCTCAGATTAGGACATTCTCATATTTTGTTTTGATTATGCCAGTTTTGCCAGAAAGTGCTCGTCTGTTTTTACCTCTTTCTGCCTTTTGTCAATTTTCAAAACTAAGCTAAACAAGTCTCAAGTCTTTCTGTCCTCAGCTTCGTTGTGTGACGCTGTGTTTGTGCTTGTTGTTGTAGCACATCTCCAGCAGGAGGCACAAGGACAGAGTGGCAGGAAAACCCAGCAAACCCAAATACAGCCCTTATAACAAACAGCAGCGCAGTTCACTTACTGTGAGTGTCTCTCTGCCACATTCTCTCACATTTAAATTCAAAGTCGCTTAATGGAAACAAACCAATATGAAAAGTAGTTCAAGTTAAATTATACTTTAATTTTTTTTTTTATATTCCAACCTGTTTTGGTTTTTATCTCCTTCTTGTCTTCTTCTTCTTCTTCCTCTCCTTGTTTCCTCTCCTGTCCTCCTCAGAAGGAGTTGGTGAAGCCCTCCCTCTCCCCCTCCTTCCTCTCCACCCCCTTCGCCCCTCCACCCTCCTCCCTCACCTCCAACATTTCGCTCCCTCCCTCCTCCCTCTCCTCCTCCCCCCTCCTCACTACCTCCACCTCAGCCCTCACCCCTGCCATCTCTCTCCATCCTCATCCTCGCCCTTCGGCCTCCTCGTCCCTATTCACAGCATCCTTCCTGCGTCCAGCTCCTGGACCAATCAGAACGAGCCAAGGATCTATTCTCTTCACACCCTACTGATGCACTCAGCTGTGGTTTGTGGAACCAGAGACCTTTGACCTCTGACCTCCTGTTTTTATTTTTATTTTTTTTTTGCTACGGGGGAAACAGAGTCCAGAAAAGACAGCTCTGCAAACATGGCTGCAGGGATTCAGACCTACAACCTTTTGACCTGACTGAGGCTTTGACTGAGACATC
This sequence comes from Acanthurus leucopareius, assembly GCA_029814765.1. Classification (NCBI taxonomy): domain Eukaryota; kingdom Metazoa; phylum Chordata; class Actinopteri; order Acanthuriformes; family Acanthuridae; genus Acanthurus; species Acanthurus leucopareius. The sequence continues at coordinate 4,929,919 of JAQMCX010000011.1, read as the reverse complement.
AGAGGACAGAACCTCCTGCTCATTCTGCCTCGATCGAAGGTCATCTTCTTGTTTTTGGGTCAGAAAAGTCACAGCCGACCCCGACAGCAACCTACGATGACTTTAACAAAACCAGAAATGGAGTCGTTGCTTTAACTGAACAACAGATGTGAAGCCAAACAGAGCAGATGCTGAAGGGTTCATGTACATCCTGGAAAACCTGGGATTATTTTCAGTGAATCATGGGTACCTGATCATGAAAAAAAATCCTGGAAAAAATACAGAAATGCCCAGATTTTGTGTTGAAAGCAGGAAGAGGTCCAGAAATAAATCATTGTGCAGCTTTTCAGTCATCCATTTGTCATTTTGATGCTCCAGAATCAGCTGACTCAACAAATCTAACTTGAAAAAAAAGAGGTAATGTTCAACTTGTGCATGAAAACATAGAGAATTCTCATTTCTTTTTCTTTCTTTGACCTTTTTACCAAAAAGAAACCCAAAAGTACCTCGATATCAGTGACAAATGTGGCAGCCTGGATCTACTGAAAATAAAGCTGGAAGTTATTTTTAATATAATTGTTTGTTTGAGATAACAAAGATTTCAGAAAAAGCACTGGAATGAAAGCAGAGTCGATAAGCAGAAAATAAAAAAGTCACAAACCTGCTCCTTGTTGAAATGCTGGCAGTTTGTCATGAAGGCGACAGACCAAGAAAGTCTGGACTCAGAGCCGGTTCAGGTTGGGTCTTTGGAGAATGAAGGGGGTCCGTTCAGTCTGAACAAATCTCACTGGGACATGGAAGCTCTTCTTCTTCCTGTTTGAGGAAAAACCAGCACAAACCTGATGTCAGAGAACTTAGCAGACGTCCTCCGTTTTGAATGAATACTACTGCAGATGTCTTCAACACTGGACTGTAATGCCACAGGTTTTTCTCCCTCAGACGTCCCCGTGCTCATGTTCCACTCGTTCCTAACATACAGCCACTTCAGCAAAAAACAAAGTGCAAAGAGGAAAGAGAGTAAATTTAGAGATAAAGTTTAGTTCTGTTTATTAGTTATTTTTTTTTACAAATCTCATGAAGAGACCAAGTGTGTGTCTGTCCTTTCTGACCTCTGTTCACTGTCTGAATGGCTCTCAAATGATAGATTTACTTTTTTTTTAAAAAAAGGCCCTGTAATTTAAAAGCATATATTACTCAATAGGAGAAAATAGTGCATTTTCTGGTTATCATTCACTACTGTCCAGTCCGTCTTCACCAGGAAAAAGGCAGTATTGGTCTCTGTTAGCAGATTATCACATTTATTTAATATATTGACAGGCAGTGTCCTCTAGTGGATGTAGTAATTATTACAGAAGCAAAGAAGGAAGCCAGGTGATGTCATATATAGATGAGGAGGGATGGATGGAGAGTTTTGGTGCCTAAACCTGCCCGAACTGCCTTTTATCCTCAATGTTAATAACTTGATGAAGGTCCAGTTGCCTGTTGGTAGGACCCTCCATCAATTATATGTGTACAGTGTGTCGTTTTAGAGACACATGTAAATGAAGTTTTGGGAGTTCCTGGCAATTAATCTGCAGTCTGTAAGTATGAGGATGTTTAATCATAAATTTAACGTCCAGCTGAAGCTGTTTTGATCATCTGAACAAATTGTTGGTTTGTTTTCAACCTGTGTGATCACCTGACTTCCTGTTTCTTGACCTGACCCGAAATAATAAGCCTTAACAGATAATCGGAGCAGGATGGTTAATTCAGGACAGCTTGTTGCTCGTTCTCCACCTCTCGCTGACTCATCTGGCTGTATGTTTGGAACCAGAGTTTGAACTGAAGCACATAAACTCCTTCTCCTCGTATCTGATGGCCACACTTCTTCTTGCACCTTGTTGTCATCTCCACTGCCTGTGTGTTACAGACTCACACTTCACTCTCGACAGTGAAAAAAGCCTTTGGTCCTGACTGTTGCCTGGTTTCTCAGTCTGATGCTTTTGTTTCAGTCAACCTTCCTGCTGTCACTCAGTCAAACTAGAACTTTTTGGAGTTTTAAAGCATCTGAGCAGAAAAAAACTTTTACTGTAAATGAAACTTTTATCACAAAGAATCAGAGGAACTTTTTAAGTCTTTAACAGATCACTGTATTTTTCACAGCCTGCAATAGCATAGGAACATTTTCCTTTAGTAAGCTTGGTCGTTTTCACGAGCAAATGAAAATATTAACATTTGTCTGGTTGCTTTTTGTGTGCTTTAATAATTTATTTTTTCAGACTATGTTGTAAATATATCAAAGCTTTTACATGACTTTCAAACAACTGCGTGATTTTACATTCTTCCAATTTTTTTATTTAGACACAGAAATCTTAATAACTACCAGTTAAATTTGGATTAACCAATTTAGGTAGGCCCAACTACTTTTGCTCTAGTGCCATCCTCTGGATAAGCATCACATTACACATCACAGTCAGCCTCTGAGAATAAAATTAGCATATAAATTGAACTCAAACGTCCTCATACTAGCTCAATTGTGACCTTACCCGTAAATTGAGATGACTGTCTCTCACAAACTGATGATGATCTAGAATGACTTTCAACTTTCATGTTTAATATTAGTGCAGTTTATATTGTTTTGTGCCTCCGTCATTGTCGTACTGCAGTTGTGAAGAAGACTGAAGCCTCTAACCCTAGCAGGACATTGACTTGTTGGTCAGTAGTTCTCCTCAAGCTAACAAATGTTACAGCTAACAGGTAGCAGACATTAGCATTTAAAGGCTTTCAAATTCAAATGATCAGGTGGTTGTTTGACTGTCATGAAAAAGGCCTCACCAAACCAAGAGAAACCATAGAAAACTTCACACACAGGTAAAGGTGTAAAAGCTCCTCCTCCATGATGATTAATCAGGACAGTTTTTCTGTTTGTCTTGTTCATTCAGTCTGTCAATCGCCAGAATCCGCCAGGCTCTTCTCTGATTGGCCATCAGGAATATGAACCATTAGTTCATTAAAATGTATCT
>JAQMCX010000011.1:4837690-4926838 GCA_029814765.1 Acanthurus leucopareius | reverse complement strand
TCGTTTTCACGAGCAAATGAAAATATTAACATTTGTCTGGTTGCTTTTTGTGTGCTTTAATAATTTATTTTTTCAGAAGATGTTGTAAATATATCAAAGCTTTTTCATGACTTCAAACAACTGCCTGATTTTACATTCTTCCAATTTATTTATTTAGAGACAGAAATCTTAATAACTACCAGTTAGATTTGGATTAACCAATTTAGGTCGGCCCAACTACTTTTGCTCTAGTGCCACCCTCTGGATAAGCATCACATTACACATCACAGTCAGCCTCTAGTAATAAAAAATAGCATATAAATTGAACTCAAACGTCCTCATACTAGCTTAATTGTGACCTTACCTGTAAATTGAGATGACTGTCTCTCATAAACTGATGATGATCTAGAATGAACTTCCATGTTTAATATCATTATATATATTGTTTTGTGCCTCCATCATTGTCGTACTGCGGTTGTGAAGAAGACTGAAGCCTCTATGGGGCGCTAGCAGGACAATGACTTGATGGTCAGGAGTTCTCCTCAAGCTAACAAATGTTACGGCTAACAGGTAGCTGACATTAGCATTTAAATGATCAGGTGGTTGTTTGACAGTCATGAAAAAGGTCTCAACAAACCAAGAGAAACCATAGAAAACTTCACACACAGTTAAAGGTGTAAAAGCTCCTCCTCCATGATGATGAAACAGGACGGTTTTTCTGTTTGTCTTGTTCATTCAGTCTGTCAATCGCCAGAATCCGCCAGGCTCTTCTCTGATTGGCCGTCAGGAATATGAACCATTAGTTCATTAAAATGTATCTAAAGAAATGAAGCAATGAATGTTGAACAGGTGTTGAATAGTGTTGGCTGAAATAAACACAAATTAGATGTTCATATTTTATTTACAGCCAGTGAAAACAAGAGGAATATATGTTCTACAGTAAACATAGGGCCAAAAAATGAAAACATATAATTTAATGGGAAAAAGAATACTTATGTGTACATTTGATCAGTATATTGCAAATTTAAAAAAATTTACAAATAAATATGAGCCATTCCATGGCTGCCATTTTTGTTAATACAAATACATGTTAGTAAGAAATTATTTGATTAGAAGGAAACACTTCAAAGCACTTTTTATAGCTTTAATTGATGTCGTACAATCTGTGAACGGAAAACATTTACAGAAAAAATACACAGATGTTATTAATTTTTAAAGAAATAATCTCTGAGATAAATGTTTAGTATTTCCAAAGTGTTTATTTTAACACTTTGGCTGAGATTTGTCTCACTTTGATCAGCATTTCAGACATAACTGATAAATAACTTCACTCTATAGCCATGTCAGTAAAAAGAAACATGTGCTTAAGGACCACTGCTGTGTGGACCTGACTTAAATAGAATTAATAATATAAAATCAATAAACTTAATACAAGCAGAAATACTAAATTGGCTGATTCCATCATCATTCAGCAGTGAAATGGATTTTTTTAATACTTTTTTTCTATGGTTTCAAATGGTTGATATAATCCTGTCTGTCTTCCTGCCTCCTCCTGAATAACTTGAAGCATCTCAGTCTTCCAATAATGAACAAACAGGTTTAAGGACATTATGTATGTGTGTGTTTAACTATGCAGTATTTGCTCTCACGGTGCAGCAACTCAACATGCAACTGTAAAAAAAAAAAAAGATGTGTCAAATCCATGTTGACGATGCTGATGAACCTCTGCTAAGGCTGTTTGTCAGCAGCTTGTTCAAAAAAAAACAAAACAAAACTCTTCAACTGAACTTCCTCCTATGTCTAATGATGTCATCATGATGCAATAATGTACAGATCAGCTGCTGCTCTTCTATGTGCTTTGCTTCCTTATCAGCAATACGAAGGCCAGAGAGTCTCCATACTGGGGCTGAGTTGCAATACTGGAATGAAAAAAACAAGGATGTTTAAATCTGTGTGTTGTTTCTAGTTGACATGATACAAATGTGTCATTTTCGTTTGAACTGTCGGAAAGTTTTTTGGTTGAAAAGTGAGATTATGTGTGTATGTGTGTGTGAGGGTGTGTGTGTGTGTGTGTGTGTGTGTCTGAGGGTATGTGTGTGTGTATTCTTTCCAAGCTTGGATTGAACCTCCAGTCTGATTTAATATTTTGCTTTTAAAGTAAAATATCATGCGAACAGTGAATGATCAAAGTGTAAAGGAGCAAGTCACCCAAAACTGCTGCACACAGGGCTCCACTCTGAACCAGAGAGTCGTCACTTCTAAAACATCTGATACATTCAAGTGCTGCAGGATAAGAATTTATGTCCGTAGTTATTGAGTTTGATCAAACTCCTTGTTTTAGATTTTCACAAAATCCAAATTTTGAAAAATTAATGTATAAACTGTGGTTACACATTAGATTCAGCTGTCTGAGACTCTACACCAAAAAAAAAAACAGGTAGAAGTTAATTCAACCCATCATGAAAGCTAAGAGCTTTCAGAGATGATCCTGAATAAAGGCAGGTGAGATTCTTAAATCGAATCATCAAGATGCTGATAAAACCGGAGTCCAGAGTTGAAAAAGACAGAGACTCGATTTAGATTTCAGCTCTGAACAGCAGTGCTCAATCTTCATCAGTTGTGTTAAAAAGTGATACTTTCTGTTTCAGAGAACCTCCGTCCACCTCTTTATGTACAGTATTTATTATCTGAGCTTGTTTTTATGATGCTGTTGAAGAAGAAGATGATGATGCAAATATGAAAATGCAAACTTGTCATGTTGAGATATTGAACAATTTTCTCCTTATTTTATTTCTGTAACTTTATTTCTGTTTTCATTAAAAAAAAACCTGAACATCCTACATCATCTTGCAATTTTTATAATAAAGATATAACTGATTAGATTTTTAACTAATTGAAAAAAAGTTAAACACTGTAGGTCGTCACTTTGTTGAATGCTTAGTTCTGATGTCATGATCAGATTCACTGTTGCTTGAATATCGTATTAAATAACTTGATGTTCCTTTTAAAAAAAATGAAAGAATCCCTGAAATTTGAAAAAGATTAATTTAGATATAAATTTTATTCATCCATCCATCTGTAACTGCTTATCCTGTGCAGCGTGGTAGGGGGGCGGCAGTCAATCCCAGCTCACACTGAGCAAGCAATAGGGCCTACCACTGCACCTCCATGCCTCCTTAATCTTGTTCATTTTAGCATGTTTTTTTAATGCAGTCTTAACACAAATAATACAACATTAAGACACTTATGACTCCCATGTAATGTTACAGATTCTTATGTGACAATGATTTTCATATAGTCTCAGTAGGTCTCATGAGACCCTAAAGACCCTGATGTGATCTCAACAACCGTCATGTGTGTCATGAGCCGTATATTTTTATTTGACCCTTTAAAAACTGACCTCACTTATTTTTAGGTTATATTAGGGATCGTGTCAGCAATTCTCACAAGACCAGAACGACCGTGATTTTTATAGTTAATCATGTGACCGCAGGTGTCACGTGACATCTGCAGCTCTTAAGTAACCTCATTGTTGTCATGTGACCTGATGGAGCCTAATGAATCTAACTTACTAGTCTCCAGAAATTAGTCTCATATGACCTTTAGGAGTCTCATGTGACCTTGAGTCTCATGTTATTTCATTGAGTCTAATGTGACAGTGAAGGCTCACATGTTACCTGCTGCTTCGTGTCAATGAGGTCATTCTCATAAAGTCATATGTGACATTAAAGATTTGCAACTCCCATGTGATCTTGAGTCTCTTTCGACTTTCCCAGTCTCCATCATAACTCCACTCCCAGTCTCGTTCATGGGTGCTTTTCTGTATTTATCACCAGTTATTTGTCCATCCAGCCACCAGATGTCCTCATACTTCCCCTCCCTTCTGTTTGCTGACTTTCCACAATCACATTCACACCTGTGCATTATTCCAAATCATTTGACCTCCTATTTACTGACACACATGTTTCCATTTTTCCTCATCAGCTCCCCCTGCATATAATACACCTCCCCTTTTGTTTCTGATGTTTGTCAGTTTGTGCGTTTGTGCTACTGTTTCATGTTCCTGAGCTCTTTCCTTTATTTGGATTCTCACAGTTAGTTTCTTGCCTGCCTGCCTGTTTGTCCTCTCATTTATCTTATCATCGGCCAATAAGAAAGTGTGTTTTCAGTTGTTTATTATTTGTATCTTCACTTTATTATCCTGGCTCTGCTCTTCAGTGTCTGGGTCCACCCTCTCTGAATTTCTAAATTATGACAGTCATGTGTTGACCAAAAAGGCCCTTATTGTCTCTTTAGAAAAATGTAATGGGACCTCAGTGAATCTCATGAAGCCTCCATTAGTCCCAAGAAACACTGAGTCTCATGAGACCTTCAAGTTTCTCATTTAACTTTATGTAGCTCTGTAGACTAAGTGACAGATGTTTAGTCACTACAGGATGAAACTCCACTGAACTGATAAACTGTCAACATACACACCTTTGCAGGTGTGGCTGGCCAACTGCATGAACTGAACGTGAACTCTGCTGTGAAAAAACAAGGACCAAAGAGCAGCTCAGCTCATAGAATGAGATGAACTTTGCAGCTGCAATGCATCAATGAAACTAATATAAAACATGAAATCATGATTTAAGATGTTGATTTAAGTGCGAAATTAAAGAACAAAAACTGAAAGAACAGCTTACACAGACTTCTTTGCTGCAGCTCTCTCCCCCCAAAAGCAGACAAATAAAAACCTTTCCAGAGCAAGAATGTGCTGACTTTACTATTTCATTTTTTCTACTGCTATAATAAGAAAACCCATGCATATAAAATGTTGCCTGATATCTGATGTTGTACATAATTGCTATTTGACACTTAACCTGTTAACACTGTCCATAACTTACAGATTACAAAGTCCTGTGAATCATGTGTGAGTCACGTAGTATAATGTGTATTTTGTATCATTTGTTGGCAGAGTTGGTTAAGCTTTCCAATATGGAAGCATCAGACATAGATTACAGATCTAGTGAGTGTTTTCTTGTGTCGTAGTCATTTATATTAGTGGTTTAATAGTAAATTTTTTGTGTCTATATCTTACCCTTACACACTGAACTGTCTGATTCTTTTATGTTTTAAGGGAATTTGTGTCTTAAAAACCCTGATCTGGTGAACTACAGTATGGTTACTAAGTGGACTATGAAATTATTAGTAGTTTATAATTATCTTTATTTACAGCATATATCCTAATTACATTTTTTTTATTTATAACTTTTCCTACATCCACTAGAGGGCACTTTACCTAATTCAATGTAAAGGCACATGCTGACTCATCAAAGAGCTTAAAATGAAAACTGTTATTTGAAAGCTGGTTTGCCCTAAGAACATTCGGACACGTGTAGAGTTCACGTGAAGCGCTCCAGGAATTGAAATTGAAACATCCAAACAGCTACAGAAACTACAGTTTCTGACCTTATCCCTCTGAACAGAGAGTGAGCACTCCCTGACATATTTGTGATCAACACAATAAGATCTTCGCTAAACCACGGCGACACATTGACAACATGTTGCACACCTGTCCTTGAAAGGAAAACATCCCTCTTCTTCTTCCAGTTGTAGCAATTCAGAACTTACTGAGCGTGTTTCTCAGAACTGAGAAACCATCATTCTGCTCGTAACAGGATCCAAAACTGCAGTTGTTTTGTTGTAGTTATTTTTGGTCTTGATTGCATCTGATGCATCGAACATCAAATGAGAAACAAAGGATTTTTTTTTTTTGGTTTAGCCACAAAGGTCTTTGTATGCAGCCTTAAGATCATCTAAAGTAAAAGTAAACTTTTCGTTACAGTCTGACTTGAACAAACTGGTATTGTTGAGGTCACAGGAGAGCAGAGACAAACAGAGACAGAACTGGACTGAGCTGGAAGCTTTAAACTGGTTTGAATATTTACCGCAAACTCTGCATTTCCTGCTCTGTGGCTATGAATGATCAGCCGATGGGGTGTCTTACATAAGGAAGTGTACTTCTACATAACTTATTCGGTAAAATATAGGAGGAAATTTACAGTTTATCAGAGGCCCCCAAGCACTTTTTTTATAATCTTGTGTTCACCTGATTGAATAAAGTTTTTACTTCTAAACATGACTTTCAAAACTCATCTCTCCTTCATCAATTCCAATTCCAATTTCAAAAAAGGGGTTTAATCCCTTTAATCAGTCTATGGTTATGTAATTACATGTAAAAAAAAAAAAAATCTTATCCAACAACATAAACAGTCAAGTGTTCTGTAAATTTTTAATTAAAATAATGTAATGTGTTTCTTTGGAGGACAAGTTAGAGCTGGTTGTGTCTATGCGGGATGACTAGACTACATATTAGCCCCAAAGGAGGCCAGTTGGCACCAATGATTACCCCTGCAGTCCCGACTGTTGTAGCCTGTTTCGATCCTGTTTTGAGGTCAATTCAAACCGGATGGGGATGGATCAAGAGAGAACAGACTGCATCATTGCAGTGAGAACTGGATCAGGAGCTCCTGAGGCAGTTTAAACCTCTGGAGCCACTTTTAGCTAATACATTTTTTCTAATTTATTGATTAATTTACATATAATCATCATCATTTTTAATCACTTTAAAAATTCACTTTACATTAGAAATGTCAGAGTCAAACTCCAAAATGAGCTATAATGAAAAATGACTCATTGAAGTGACTGTAGGTAGAAACTCTGTGAAAAGAGAGCAGCAGTGAGGTCAACAGTGCACTTATTACACTGCATGACCTTTATGTTTAAAATTTTGAGATAAACTTCAATCAATATTCCAGTAAACTCTAATTAAAATTAACACATTTGATTGATTGAATTGATTATCAAAAGAACATGTCCTTCAGATAATCTCCCCATACACCCCTATAGGGGTGGGGGCCACCAGTGACCTCAAATTGCCCCCTTGTTCATCTGTGTCTGTAGATTGCAGACTCATCATTATCCAACACAAAGTCAATATTTTGTTTGCAAACTTAACATACTGGATTCTGAGGGAGTGTTAAAGTCTTCAGTTTGCTCCAATAATCATCATGTTTACTGTTTAAAAATAGATACAGTGATTCTTCTCGTCCTGCTGTTTCTCTCTGTCTAATTTTTATAAGAGATGTAGATTTTTTTCGCATTGCGGGGGTTGAGACAAACACTTGAAATCCGAGCAAAGACGTTTGAGAAGAGGAGGAGAGGGAGAAAGAGGAGGAGAAGGAGAGGTGGAGTTCTTTTGTCTTGACTGGGATAAAGGAGGTGTGAAGCAGAGGGGGGAGATATTCTGCACAGGGGGACTGACACTGCTGCCACAGGAGTACTAACAGTATTTGTAGTCAGAGAGACAAAGTATTCGTACTTATTGCAGTACTTATAGATGGTAGAATTGATTGTGCACTCTAGTAAAACTAAATCTCATAGTTTCTTGGGTGGTTAAAGAAGCACTCTTGGCTGTAGTTGCACAGGAAACAGCACAGAATAGACTCAGTAGATTGGAGATGGAGTCCAGTAAAGTGCAGGACTATGAGCAGTCAGTGGCGTTTCTGGGGACCTGGGGCCCATTTCAGAAGAGAGTCTTCTTCATCCTCTTATTCAACGCCATCCCATCTGGATACAACATCCTGTCTGTCAACTTCCTGCTGGCTATCCCGGAGCACCACTGCCACATCCCCATCCACAGCAACCTGAGCCAGGACTGGATCCAGGCCAGCATCCCAGTACAGGTCAGGAGCAGTCAGAGCTGGAACCAGGCCTGTTCCATCTGTATGATTCTGAAAGTGATTGATCAAGGATTTTATTTTATAATTTGCCTTTAATTACTGGATTATTTTAAATACAAACAAAACCTCATTTTCCTAAAAAGTGGCTTTTTAAGCTTCCAATTGATTAACCAAAGAGTCCCATAAAATCACCTTATATGGAATTTTGTACCAAGTAAATTGCAAATTAAAGTTTGGGCCATTTCAAGTGTCTCCTGATTAAGTATCACAAAAGTCTAGAGTAGAGTACTGCAGTAAATTTAGGACAAAAGTAAAAAAAATCTGCAAATGTAATTTATTTCTTTAAATCCAGTTGAAATGTTGAGATATTCCACAGCTCAAATCTGTGTGCAAGATATGCAAATCATTGAACATTCAGTCAGATTCTAATTTATTTATTTATAGTAGCGTTGGATTAAAACCAAACTATAGTCTTCATGCAGGTTAGAACTGATCTATTTGAAACCGGTCTGCCAAGGTTCAGTCTAACTAGACTAGATCTAAACAGTTTGTTTCAGCACAAGGTGGAAATACTGATTGTTAATGTTTCCTGGTCAGCATGTAGCTGGGCGGCCTGTGAGAAGCAGTTGTAGCCGGTATGAACTGGACCTGGTGAGGAACCTGTCTGAACTTGAAAGCCTGGAATTGGTCCACAACCTGTCTGCACTGAGATCAAGTCCGGAGATCCTCTTCTCTGGTCTGAAGCAGGAGAGCTGCAAAGACGGATGGAGCTACAATACTGAGTACTACCAGTCTACTATAGTCAGTGAGGTATTGAGCTGCTCCATCTATTGGTACCACAGAATTTTTGCTGTTTTTACTGTTCCCATTGGTGACCCATAACCCTAGTCTACCATGCTTTACCGTTCAGAGTCTTGCCTGTTAAATACAGATCCAGACTAGTTACAACAGCTGCTGTTTGTAAAACATTAAGGGGTCATCACCTCCCGGTGGTTACTCATCACTGACCAAAGGAAAGTAGCACCACAAACTGGAAATGACTGGTCTAAAGTTTCCTGCTTGTGTTAGTTTAGTTTACTGAGTTTTTGAGGACAGTGTGCAGAGACATTGATTATCTGCAAGAAGATGATAACATGTCTGCACCAGATTTAGCAAAACACTGATTTCCAGCTGTAGTCCTAATACATCATATGAAACTCAAAAGACAGGCACAATAAAACAGTATAAAATGCATTTCAAAAATAACAAAACAATGTAGTACAGAAATCACACCAGCAACAGGTGCCTTATAAAGTGAAAATAGTATAAACATATAGTATATATTGCATAGTAAGCTATAATAAAGTGTGGTATGTGATAACTTGCCTTACACAGTAAACAATGGGTAAACATCACACAAAAGCTGCAGTAAAGGACAGTAAAAGGAGGTATAGTAAAGTGCTGTATGGGGTTACTATGGCAACTGGTGCCTTAGACAGTAAAGGACTGATCAACTCTGCTATCATCTACTATCTATGTGCTCTAATGCCTGAACTTCTGCAGCACAACATCTGCAGCAACTAAAGTTGTGGTTTTAATTTGATTTAAAATTGTTTTTTTAATTTTGTTTTGACTTCTTTGATTCTCCAGTTTTAGAAGAGAATGTGTGTGTTGCATTATTTGATACTATGGAATAATAAAGGGTTAAATAATCAGCTTTCTAATTAAGTGACTGAATACAGTCCTGTTGATCCTTAATATTTAATTCATTTGGACTGAACTCTTATCTCAATTATTATGTGACATATACAGCACAGGGACTGTGACTCTAGTTTCACATTGCTCTCAGTGTACTTACACACAAAAAGACATACAGCTGGGAGCAAGGACAACAAAAACTGAACAAATAAGTTTAAGAATAGAAACGAATGAGGAACATAAGATGGAAATGCACATAATAGAAAGGCAGGCAGGACATCATTCATCAGGGAGCTACAGCTAAACCAGCAGCCAAGAAAACATGAGGGCTGAAATACCAAAGAAACTTTAGAAGATGAAGCACAGGCAGTAAATGTATCACAACAGCTGAACTCCCCAACACAACATGATTTATCTCTTTGTACTCTTTTGAGGCCAAAGTTCTGTAAATTTGATATCAGATTGTTCCCAATCATGGGTGGACATGCAAACCTTTTGCACAGAGAGGGAATAAGTTGAGCACCTCAGGAGGGCCTAGAAGAGAAAAACTGGCTTGGAGGTTGTTGAAACCACTAGTATTGAAAGATCAGGCTTGGAGGCACTGGACACTGAAGAACTGTCTCTAAGATGACAGATGTTTGAGGAGTAGGTCACTCTGGACTCACATAAGTCACATGCTGGAGGACCGCACTCACAGGTTTCATGGGAGACTGACTTTGGAAGACCACCTTAAGAGAAGTGATACAGTGGAGAACTGAGCTGTGGTGGATCAGATCAGGCAGGAAACAGGAGATCAGAAACTTAAACAAAAAACTGAGATAAACAGACAGTCAGGACTTAAGACAAACATGCAAACAAAAAAACAAACAAAAAAAGCACAAATAGATCGGGTCAAAGGATTGCCTCGAGGTATCTGACTGCTGGCAACCAGGGAAACTTGTCTTTTAGACTTTTTTCCAGCATATACAGCTCATACTTTTATGTTTTATATTTGATTTTTTGTTCTATTGATTTAGGTTGCATCCCTCTGTTTGCTTTTTATACCCCTGTCTGAGTCAGCTTTATCATTACAGTTTATGATGTACCTCTTTTATGGCTGCTACAGAATTCTCAATCATGAATATCCATTGTCTTCCAGTTTAATCTGGTGTGCAGCGACCAGTGGAAACAACCTCTGACCTCTTTAATCTACTTTCTGGGAGGACTGTTTGGATGCTTAGTCTCTGGACAAATCTCTGACTGGTACTTTCAGTTTAAGTTTTAACTATTTGCAGCTTCGGAGCTACAGGAGGGAGAATGTTTTATGAAAAGATGTCCTGTAGTTTGCTATCGGCTAACTAAGCTTTGATCAATAAAATAAAGATCTCATGCAGTTTATGAAAGAAGTTTATGGGAGGTACTCAACAACATATTTAGAAGTTTGTTTAGCTAAAACACATTTAATTCTTATCCTGAAATCTAAAAACTTATCAAAAACATAGTTTACACATCAGACATAATAATATATAAAAAAAAAACTACAAAAGGGAGGAGGAGCCTCAGCAGATTTGCCCCCCAAAGTGTTGACTCAATGGCTACGGCCTTGTTTTTATCATTTTTTATTAAATCGAGTGACCATAACGTTAGCTTCCAAAAATATGTTCCCAATTCATTGTCTCCTCTTTGACATTATGTGTTAGGAATGTGTATGTTCCTGTTGCGGCTCACGCCACTCTCTTGTATTTGTGCTTCAGGTTTGGCAGGAAGCCTGTAGTGTTTGGTGCCAACATCATGCTCAGCATCTTCAGCTGCGCTTTGGCTTTCGCTCCTTCTTGGCCCGTTGTTGCAATACTCCACTTCATGATGGGCATGGGTCAGCTTGCCAGCTATGTAGTCTTGTTTGTGCTGGGTATGAGTTTTTGTGACTACTGGCTTTTGTCTGCCCCATAGCTGTTTATGTGCTCTAGTGTTTTTGTTTGACATAGATGATTTATTTCTTCTTAGAAATATTCTTAGAAATATAATCATTTTAAATCTGTGCAGTAATCCAACAGTAATATAACAAATTCCATTCAGGCACTAAATTCTCTGACATTTTCAAATATAATGTTTCCTTCACAGGTTCAGAGATCCTGATTGGCTCGCCCAGGGTTGTTCTCTCCAACCTGTGCTTACCTTTTTTCTACGTGTTCGCTATGATGCTGCTGTCTGGCACTGCATACCTGGTCAGCAGCTGGAGACATCTGTCGCTTCTCCTGGCCGTGCCAGGCCTGGCCTGCATCCCCCTCTGGTGGTAAGATGATCTCAGTACACTATCGAGATATGTCTACATCTGATGCACAACTTGATCAATTCTGTTGCATATGAAAGGTCAAAGGATGAACTATATCAGGGTCTAGCTGTTGAATTTATCCAAATGTAGAATAATACCTCACGCTTGTAGCATTGTTTTGTACCTTCATTCATCACATTAACAACACATTCTGGTCCTTTAAAACAGACAAAAGAACTGAGAGAACAAATCTTTGTTATATGAGCACCAAATCTATCTGCTGTCTACCTTACAACAAAATAATAAGCATGGTAACATTTAATGATATATTAAAAAATAAAAGGACAATTGTTTTTATTTTATTTATTTTTAATACAAACACAAGCATTCACCCAGGAAATCATTCTGTACTGCATTTTAAAAAAAATTTATATTATATAAATATCTGCAAAAGAAGAGAGTTTGCTATATATATTCAGTAATTTAGTGTGGCACTTGAAGGAGATTTGAAACATTCCTATCATCCTTAGTAGGGAAAATACTGGCCTCTATAAGACTCTGTATCTGTCTCTCCACCAGGATGGTTCCTGAGTCTCCTCGCTGGTTGGTGTCTTCTGGCCGTTTGCAGGAAGCAGAACTCCTGCTGAGGTTGGCAGCTCAGGAGAATCGAGTTGAGGCTCCACAGGTCATCTTCTCAGCCAAAGTAAGAAACTTTAACCTCAGCCTTGTTCCAGGCATTGAAAAATGAAAAACAGTGACCATCATACTAAAGTTTCTGTCTCCTCATAGGTTGAGAAAGAAACAAGCCAGAAGGCAGAATCCCTCAGCCTGCTGGATCTGCTGAGAACCACAAACATTCGAATGATCACATTAATCCTGTGGCTCATCTGGTAAATTGAATTATTCTCACACTGCAAGATTTTTTCCCTGAAATTCAGAAACTTCTTTTTTTTTTCTAGCACTGGCTAAAGACTGGTTTATTTTTTTAAATCATCCAAAGCAAGATACAGTATCTGAAAAACTATTTATTCACTTACTATTTACTGTTATTGATCAGTGTTCCCACAGTTATCCCGATATAGTCCATCCTTTCCTTCAGCACCATCATCAGGGCAAATTGTCCACTTTTACTACAGTAACATCATAATCTAATGTTCAGATTCACTTTCTTATTCTCAGTAGTATAAACCCTTTAGTTTTTAATGACCCCATAACCATTTATTTGGCACAAACCTCAGAAAAACACCCATATTATATGCTCCACTACAGAGTTCAAGTTCAAGTCTTGATGTCGTATTGTTTGCAGGTTCTCTATGAGTGTTTGCTACTTTGGAGTGTCATTCAACATGGCAAGTCTCGATGGCAGCCCTTTCCTAAACTACTTCCTGATGTCAGCTGGTGAGCTCCTCGGATACGCAGCCAGCTTGGTGGCCGTCCGCAGTCTTCCTCGACGTTGGTCTTATATCGGCCTTTCCATGTTGGGGGCGATTGCTCTCCTCCTCATCCAGTTCACCATGAGCAGTAAGACCAGCTGATGTTACTCCAATGCTTTCTTTGTTCCTCTTTTTTCAACAAAAAGATCAATCTTGTTTAAAAAATTCAAACAATGACCAAATTTCAGCATAATAGTTGTAAATTTACCATCAAATTGTAGCCTATGAATGAATGGTTATGGTTATGGTTCAGTGAACAGTCAGTTGCTTCATAGTGGTTCCATTCTGCAGAAATGCTTTGTTTTGCTCATCAGTTTCTTATAGCCTCCCGTCTTCCTTGCAGGTTATCCAAATCTCACCTTGGTCCTGGTGCTGCTGGGTAGATTTGGCATCCTGGCTGCCACCGGACTGTTGTACATGTTTACCACTGAGCTTTTTCCCACAGTCATCAGAAGCACGGCGATGTCGTCCTGTGCTATGTTCTCCAGAGTTGGGTCTGCAGTTTCTCCATACCTGCTGCAGCTTGGTGAGAACTTTCACTTCAGACATTATACTCTGGACAGTGTTTATACATTAACCTCAGTGCGACACATTCAAATCTTCAGTATAATATGTGAGATTTAATTTGTTCATGTATAAAGTTTTCAGTTGCCATTAGTTAAATATAACCATATAACTCATTGGTTTTATTTGCTGTTTTGTAATTTGGATCCATTTAATGATCAGAGAGGCAAATCTGCTAAGTAAAAACCTGCTAATCCGGTCTGTTTTTTGTCTCCAGCTGTGTTTTCCCAGTTCCTGCCTTGGATCACTGTGAGTGCTCTGTCACTGCTTAGTGTTGTGCTCTGCGTCTTCCTGCCTGAGACCTTCAGACGGCCGCTGCCTGACACTATCCACCAGATGGCACACACACAACGGTCAGTCTGCACACTCGCGTTACACAGCTCGCTTTCTGTGTGTGCAGTGGCAGGGTTACAATGTTTGTTCATGGGCAGTTTTAGTCCTCTTTTATCACAGTAAACCATGTGATAAAAGTGCACTGCATGAAATACATTGAAGACTAAGCCATGCTGCTCTGTGGAAAAACACTCACACCATGCCAGTATGGCTTAGTTCAGTGGTTCTCAAACAGGTTAAGGTCCCATAAAATGAATCAAATTAGACCATAAACCCAAATCTGAGAAGATTTTGTCCTAGGCTCTCCCTTAGGACTAATGTAGTAACACATTTGGTCAACTTTAGTGACAATTTGTTTGAAATTATAGTTAACATACAAGCTATTATTAAATCAAATTATTCTTGTTTTTGCTGTGGACCTCAGGTGGTACCCAAACCAGCTTTGAGAATCATTGGCTCAAATAATTACAATTGCGCATAGCTCAGATCCGTCAAAAACAGCACTAGAGAAGCAAAAAACAAGGCTGTTTTATGAATGAACGCAACCAAACAAAGTGTTCAAAAATAGAGACAACAACTTGCAGTGAAGAACCAAAAGCTACACAGGAGAAGATATATACCAAATAAAGGTGCAATTACAGTTTAAGTGTGGCTAAAAAACATGGTCATACTCACTTTAAATCATTTGACCGAATCCTAATTGAAAGGTCACAAAATAAAGTACAGTGTTTATAAAGTACAGCTCTCATATGGTTTGGTGGTCAGGATTCCTGGTTTTCACCCGGGCAGCTCAAGTTCATGCCAGTATGGGAAATGTTTCTTGTCTTTCTGTCAACCTTCATTATGCTGCCATACAAACTTGTGCCTTTATAGCACAGTTTAAAGCAGCCATCAACCCTTTATGTACAGAATCCAACACTAATTTGACCTATGCAGGAGTTGTACCATAATTGGTACTAAAATGTTTTATAGAGCACCTTTAAAATTTATACAAAATATAAACATACCAATTTAAACCACATGCTCACGACAAAAGTATGTTGAAAGATATGTACATAGTATATTTGACATTGTGAAAAGACATTAAATGCAGCATGATTAAAGCAGCTCTCTTCATCTGGCTTCCAGGTTCAGGTGGCCATGGACTTCTCCTCCAGAGGATGATGGGAAATCAGCCAAAGACCAGACTACTTCACTTGAGATCATCTGCACAACTCGTCTTTAAGACTCCTGAATAAAAAAACAAACAAACAAACAAATTTTAAAAATGGAGAACAAGTTAACTACCAAAGAGACACTAAAACTGTTATGTTTTTACATTTTTAATATTATCCTATTTTGTCAGGATGGCATTGTTTTTTTTTTGTTTTTTTTTGTGTAAACCCAATGATGTGTTGTGAACACAGCGGAGAGGGACCTGCAGAGCCTCCAGTGATGCTTTCACTGACACGCTAAGAATAGTAACACCAATTTATTGTCTTTCCATATAGCAGGAACAGAGTGCTCTGCAACAGAGAAACAACAAAAGAAGCTATTGCACAGCTGCAAATTAGAACTCACATAATGACTGTTTTTCTCATTAAAGCCAAAGGAAAATGTGAGGTTGACAGAACTAAAAAAGGGACATTTAAAATTACACAGCAATTTACTTTTCATGCAGCAGATATATTTTATTGTGTTTCCTCTCATGAACTGAAAGGCTGGTGCACTTGAGATTAAAAACATGATTGTGAGTTTTAGTTTAAGTAGTAAAAAGTATGAATCATAAAATTTAATTTAGGGTCAATAAAAATTATGTACAGACTCCAGGAGGTAAGATTTCTTTTGCTCTTGTTGCAACAGAATGAGCAATGTTACATAACAAGGTTTAGAATGAGCAATAAAAACTTGTGTTTTTAGTTATGTACAATAAGAATGTTTTTTTTCTACCAGTGCAATAAAGATATACATATGGATGTGTTTATATTTAATATAATAAAGAAAGTAATAAATTACATAAAGAGTCCTAACTCATATCTGACATTTTGATCTCTTTAAATTATACTAATTCTGTCAGAGTTATAAATATATCGGCTTTGTATTTTTTAATCTATGATTATTTTTCGGACCAATGGAATTAATTTATTATCTCTATTGTTGTGCCGTAATGCTGCATTCATGTGCTCATTACAAACATATATTAAATTATTTTCCTTGCTTATCTTGGCCACTTTACATGAACAGCAAGTAGACATGATGGTTACAACCTTAAACCACACTACAAATCACACACACACACGTATTAATAAAATTTATATGCAATGTGTAAAATTAAGGAAACCTTTTTCCATCAAATAATCTTTTTCTCTCATCCGACATATTTCTAGCCATATGACTTCGATATCTGAACCAAATGTGTGCACAGATATTGAAAATAACTCTCCAAACTGTGTTGAGGCATTCACGTGAAGTTTCTCGATCTTTTTTTACCATTATTTCGAGGCTAGATGAACGAGACTAAATCCAGTCATGAAAGTCGGATTTTGCAGTTTCCAGGGGTACTTGAATACCTCAGTGGTCTGAAATGGAAAAGGCGTGGCTAGTTTATATATGACTCCGCCCCCGGATACTTGACTCCAACTTTATAAAGCTACATAGGCTTTGACCGAAAAGGAGGTAAAATAAAAGCATGCACAAAATAAAAAATTACAGGGCTTTATGGGTTTCACTCCAAAAAAAAAAATCAAATGAAAATGCTAAAAGCAGTTTTAATGAATGCGGACCAAAAACAAGGCTTTAAATATTCTTCTGTCTTTTATATTCTAAAACTAATGTTCTTAACTAATATAACCGTAACCCTAACACCTGCATTATGAGGTCTACATAACCTTAACACATCTTCTTGAAGAGGGGCCTTGTCTTCTCACTTATCCAGAAAATCTCTCTACAACAGCATGAGGGTTTGGAAATCCATGTTTCCCAGAGGATGAATCCAGAGACTTTAGTGACCCAAACTTAAGTGAAACTGACATTTCTAGTAATGCCATCATTAAGTCTGAATCTGTGTTTCAGAGAGAAATGTCTGCAACTGCTGGTTAGGTGTCATGCACTTTAATGAAGAAATTCACGGTTTTTGTGAACTTCGAGGTCAGTGTCTCATTTGTCCAGTATTTTCTGATCAATTAATGGAGTAAACCTCTTTACACTTGGACTACTGGAGTTTACTTGTAACACAATATTTTTACAGCAAGAATTTACATTATCTTCTTAAATAAAGATATGAATACTGATTACACTATTATTTAAACAATGTGTGATATGGAAGAAATATACAACTAACTTAAAAAGATTTTTACCAGTCATTGTAGCAAATCAGTCATAAATAAAAACATCCTTTAAGAGTGGAGTATTTCAAAAACATCGGTGACAAAATCATACGATCTGAAAGAAAAAACAAGATATATATCTTCCATGCTTTTGCAAACAGTTTTTAACAGTACTCTGTTTTGAAATTTGGTGAGCAAAGGTTGATAAACGTGTTCCCGCAGTCACGCGACTCCTCCGGGCTTTTATTTGGAAAGTCGCTCTACCGGAAGTCTCATTCTTTTACTGGACTTCACCGAGGAGGCTGAGCGGAGCAGCGAGGTCCACCGCCTGCCTTCTCCGTGTTACCACTGTTATTGAAAGCCAACGGAATACAAACTGAGATCTTCAGTGTTTTGTTTAATGGAAAACGGATTAAAAATCTCCTGGTAAATCAGCCCGAGAGGAGAAAAGAGGAGGAGGAGGAGGAAGGCGAGAGTAAGAGCTGCAGTGGAGGAGAGACAGAGGAGAAAAGGAGGAGGACCGGGAGAAAAAATCGGGACAGTATAATGCTGCAGATCTGACTGAAAGGTAAGAAAACCCTCCTGATCGATACTTATAGCTGATCGATTTCAAACTTGTCGATGCTAAGTGGATTGAGGCTGAGGTGAGGGAGGTTAGAGCCGCAGCCGCCGCAGCCCGCAGCTGCTGAATGTAGGTCATTGTGTCTGTGGGCCGAGCCGAACCAAGCCGAGACAAACCGAGCCGACCCGGGCCGTCCTGTCCTGCAACTGCAGCCATGCCGCAGGCTGGCTGTGGAGGAGGAGGAGGATGAAGATGAAGCCCTGCAGTGGGTCAGACTGCAGTAACCAGACTCCTTCATCATCACAAATGCTGTTACTACCGCTGATGATGATGATAACAATAATGTTTACATGTGAAACAAAAAATTAATTGATTTTCTTTAAAACAAAGTTAAACTGAACAGTCGAACACAAACAAAATGTTGACAGTATTAGAGTAAACTTTCAGGATACTTCGGGCCTCTGATTACTTGGTTTTGGTTTTGAGTGTTTCTTCATAAGAGTAAACACCCAACAAAAGCAAAACTTGGACTTAAAGTTAAACTTTTCAGGGAAAATTAAACATTTTAATGAATTTGTTTACAGTTTAACCCCAAAATACTCTGCGAAGCTGCTTTTTCAGAGCTGTGTGGGTGTGGTTTGTTCAGAATTGAAGGACAGCACTTCATTATTTGGATGAGCTGTCTGAGATGTTCATTGTACAGTACTTACTAAAATAAATGTAGTATACAATAGAGTTGAATAAATAATGAATACATTATCAAAACTACAATGTGACTAATGCAATATCCAAATGTCAGGAGATGCAGTTCAAGGATAAAGGTAAAATCATAACACTGATTGAGAAATTATGCAGTAAAACTCAACATATCATTTAATGCTAAAACAATGAAAATAATGGTAATCATTAATGTAATGTCTATCCAGCTAAAATGACAATCAGTTGACAGAAATATTAAATGAATTTTTAAACTGCAAACACAGTGATGAAACACAGTTAATCACAGTATGAGCTGAATGTGAAGCAAATAACCTGAATCCGCTGGGAGAGATGCCAGCAGAGGGAAAATCCTTATGGAAAATCACTGTGGTCTCTATAATATTCCAATAATAATTCAGCCTGGGTTTGTAGTGTGTCTGTGCTGCTAATGTGTTATGTAGTGCCCCAGTAGTTATTGGCTTTATCACCCATTATATGACTGTCAGACACGTGTAGACTTACACTGTTAATGGCATCTAAGCAGCGAGACTACTGTGCTTGTCATGACGCGTTTGGCTTTCATGATAGCTCAATAATTTCATGATATTCATACAGTAACAGCAGCTCATGCAGTTTTGCATCTAGCTTTAAGCTAGTGTCAGAGAAAATGGGCTGGTAGCATGAGGGCTAGTGTCTCACACTGTGGGCTAGTGGTTTAGGCTGAGGACTAGTGTATTAACTTGTGTACCTTGGACCAGTGTCCTGTAGACTTGTGTTAAAGATTTTGGACCAGTGTCTGAACCTGTGAACAGCTGCTGTCTGAAACTGTGGGCTAGTTTCTGGATCTGTGGACCTCTGACTGTGGGCAAGCAACAGAACATGTGTTTGAGTGTCTGAGAATGTTGACCATTGAGTAAACTTGTAGACCAGCGTCTGGACATACGGATTAGCATCTGAGCCTGCGGACCTGTGGACTAGTGACTAAACCTGTGGACTAGTGACTAAACCCATGGCCTAGTCTCTGGACCTATAAACCAGTGTTTGAGTGTGTTGGCTAGTGTGTGAACCTGTGGACTACTGGCTGAAACCGTGGGTTACTTTTTGACATTGTGGGCTAGTAGTGTGAAACTGTGGGCAGGGGCAGAGTAAAGTGGTGGCCTCGGGTGGTTATGGTGACCACAGATAAATGTCTGGTCACCCCACACAACCAAAAGTGACACCCGTTATTGGTCAGAGATTCTGAGCAAAATAAACAAACTCCCATGAAATTCACTGTCATGTTCTGCCATGTGCCAACAAAAGGCCCACATTGAAAAGAAGGCCAAATTTTAATTTGTGTTCAGTATAACAATAGCCAAATGCGAAGCATATTTTACTTTTAATTCTTCTGTGGTCTCCTTTGGTACTTCAGAAGGGCCCTTCAAGTATTTATCTTAAGTTTTTTTTTTTATATATATATTAGAGTTGGGCATACTGAGTTATGTTGTACATTGTTTTTATGGTTTTCATGGAAAAAAACTGTAAATGCATGCTGACTTTGTAGCAAGTCCACAAATATATATTTGTGTCATTTAAAAGTGTTAAGACTATAAAAATACATCAATTTTACATGTAGATAAATAACCTTTTGGAGCATTTTTTTCTTTTATTCATTGAAGTTTTTTGTAGGGTTTAGGTTCAGTCATGGATTTTATTAAATTCTTGTTCACACACTTACGACTGTAGAGATGGAACTTTTTCATGCAACAAGTACTATATCTTGCTGAACAAAGTAATATTTAAATGTAACCAAGAGAAAGAAAGAAAAGGATGTAATGTCTCAATGAGTTTGGCACTGCAAGCAGAACAAGGACACCTTTGACATTAATGTTCAAAATGTTATGTTTTAAATTTAATCAGCAATTTAAAGCAGCATGATTTTAGCAGCCATTTAAAATTTTCTGTAATTTACAAACGATAATGAAAAACGTATTATATACAAGTTCTTAAGGTGTATTTTAGTCACTCTGGCATAAGCGAATAATAATAATGAGTGACCCAAAAAAAACGAGTCTTTGGCCTACAGCTGTTTGCCACAGAAAAAAAAAAAAAAATTAACGAGACATTGGTTTTTCTGCGTCTGTTTCTCCACCCCAGTGTGAGTAATAATGTCTGCCTGGGCCACAGAAACTGTCTGGCTTTGCCACTGACTGTGGATTACTGTTGTGGATTATTGTTTGAGAACAAAAAAAAGCTTCCTGAAGCCAACCAATGCTAATATCAGGCTTTAGCAGTCGGATTTAGAAAAAGTCAAGTAGGTATTTTCCAAAGTTACCAACCATCAGCATGAAAATTCCACCGTAGCTTAGTGAGCGAACACTCTGGAAGGAAATAAACAAGAGGGAATACTGATCTAATAATCTACTATCAACTGGATTTGGCTTCGTCAGACTCTGGGAGTTTAACTTTGGAATGCATTTGGCACTTCTTTGTTGTCAGTATGGACAGTGTCAACAGCAACTAAAAACTGTTTTTAGTGCACATAAGAGCATGTGAATACAAATTTAAGATGCACTTGAAGTGTATGAATCAGTCCTTTAAGTGATTTGTCTGTGTGTCTACAGATGTCCAACGTTAGCATGGAAGCCACCACCATCCTCCCCGTCCTCAAGAAGAAACTGGCCTTCCTATCAGGTAAAACACACACACACACACACACACACACACACACACACACACATACTTTTAAGAAAACATACATGTGTTTCTTTAATGTAAGGACTGTATGATCTCAGTGAACAGCTTGGTCAGTAATTAGACACGTCCCATCTCTTCTGCTCTGTCTGTCTTTAGGGGGCAAAGACCGGCGCAGTGGTCTGATCCTGACCATCCCTCTGAGTTCGGATCAGACCAGCATGGAGGAGCTCAGCGCCACACTGGACTACCTGCTCAGCATCCCCAGGTACACACACACACACACACACACACACAAACACACACACACACACACACACACACACACACACACACATACACATGCATACACACAGTGCTGGCAGCAGTAGAGACACTCTGCTGAGTGTCTGTGTGTAGTTATGTTAACAAGACTGCTTCATCTCATTTTTAAAGCCTTTGGAGTTAACTTGTCACTGAAGAGCTGCTGGATCTGTACTTTGTATCTTGGTTTTAGTCTCTGAATCCAACATGTTCAGCTGCAGAGGCTTAAAGGATGATTCCAGTTTATTACAGCTCAAGTCTTACGGTGTTGGCCCGAATATGAGACGACCTTGACTATATTCCAACAGCTTTTGGTGGAAAAAGACAAGCACTCAAGACTAGTCCTGTTCGGAAAGTTTCCCAAAGGAACAGAGAGTTCTCATCCGCGAGGACTTTTTACTCTGTGAAAGTGAAAAACTTCCATTAGGACATAACCTAAATCCCACATTTGCTTGGCTTGTTTTTCCATCACATACTTTGACTCTCTGCTGTTTTTTCTCTGGTTGTATCAGCGGATCTGTCTGAGCTCTCTGATAGCAGAGATTTTGGCCTCTCGACAGATGATTCAGTCGTTAATTCAGCTCGGCAGTAAAGACGTCGGCAGGTGCTTTCCTCTCGTTATCACTTGTCAGGAATTTGTTTCCTCTAAAAGACATGCACAAGCTGTTTTAAACTCCTGTAGGTTAAACTGGGCTTCATAACAGCTCATAAAGCTGACTGACTCTTAAAAACACATGGTATACGGACGTGGAAAAACTCAGCAGTGAGATTAAGGCCAGAAGCAACCCATAATATCCCATCTGTGTAGAAGAGTAGAGGTGGTGCTATATGGAAAAGTTTAGTCCTTTTAATGTAATGCAACCCCAGTGTTTTGGAAAGTAGTGTTCTGAAAATGATAGCATCTTATATTCAGTCTAATACTACATCATTTGCACTTATTTTTGTCTTTCTGGGATATTGTTTGTATTGGTTATGATAATGTTGTTTTTTAACACTACATTTAAAGCAACTAAATACAGAAGCAACTTGGCAAGTGCAGGATTATCATAATTGAAATAAGTGATATCCTAAAGTAGTGAACATAAGCACCAAGTTGTAATAAAGTTAAATTACCCTTTAAATCTTTGATAATCAATCTGCCAGCCAGTATGATTTAGATTCTTCTAGTACTTAAAAACTCAAACGTCCGCTGCTTTAGCTGGCTGTGAAACAGCATTCAAACTAATCAGACTGATTGATGTGGTTGCAATGTAGTGCAATATATGTAATGATTAAAACAAGGATATTTAAAAATGTAGTATTGATGTTGTGTTGATAATACACACAAAATGATCACTTTCTTTCCAATGTGCCTTTGTTTTAGTTGATAGCATTAATGACACGCCGTTAAAATGGAAAATTCCAAAGTGTTATTTTTGTTTTTGTGCTCTTTTGCACAGTTGTGGTTACACACTCTATCAGCCTCCAAACTGAGTGTAATCCATTCGCCAAAAAGAGACAAAACACACAATAAATGAGGTTAAAGATAAATTCGACTGAGAGCATTCTTTCATATTTTCTGCAGGCGCTGTGATAATATCACTGTAATGAATTCTTCAGCCCACATAATTGTGTATTGTGAAAATCTGATATTGTGACATGAACGCATCACTCTGACACTTCCAAAGCAGTTTTTTAGACACACCGTCGTTTACACACAGATTTTGGAAAGAAGGAACAAACCTTTTTTAATTTGGGAAAGTTAGTTTGGATGTGCAAATCTTAAAATACTGCATGAAAGGGAAACTGTGTACAAATGTTGGTGTTCATAGTCTGAAGTTCCTCCCTCTCTCTCTCTGTCTGTCTGTCTGTCTGTCTGTCTGTCTGTCTGTCTGTCTGTCTCAGTGAGAAGTGTAAGGCTCGGGGTTTCACTGTGATCGTGGACGGGCGGAAGTCTCAGTGGAACATTGTGAAGACTGTGGTTCTCATGTTGCAGGTACAAACATATAATGTTGGGCTCAGTAATGACGGCTGCATTACTTCATCAGGATCATGATGCTATTGATTACTCTTTTTAGAATGTGATCCCGGCTGAAGTGTCGCTGGTCTGTGTGGTGAAACCAGATGAATTCTGGGACAAGAAGGTCACACACTTCTGTTTCTGGAAGGAGAAAGACCGCCTGGGTTTCGAGGTGAGTCTCTCAGCTGCTTGCAAAACTGCTTCAGGACAACATGAACCTTTTCAGTCACTCTTGTGGCATAAATCCAGTGATCTAATCTAATGCTGGTCGATCGGTTGGTTCGGATTAAAATATATCAACAAGTATTGGTCAGATTGCCATGATTTGTTTTTAAAACTTGCTAAAGTTCCAATGTAAGCGTGCTAAAATGCGACCATCACAGACCACACAAGCTGCTGGGCCTGACACAGCATCTTTTGTTAAACATAGTTTTTTAGTTTGCTCCTAAGTGTGCATTATGATCTTTTACTGTAATCTTGTTTCATCTTTTTAATTTTCAGCAGTCATGCACAGGGTTGACTGCATGTTGTATTCCTACTTCTGTCAGGCACTGAGAAAATATCCAGTCATTACGCAGTCACACTACAGTGTTCCATATTGTTAACACAAAGTATTTTGTACAAGTTGTTGCCTCGTCACACCCAAAGGCAAAAGTCAAGCCACACTTAAAGATGGGTTAAAAAGCCAGCTGACATGAAGAAGAGAGAGTGCAGTTGTTTTTTTATTCTAACTTTAGAACAACCTCAGAGACAAACAGACCATCTGTACTTCCAGTTTTTGCTCTTGTGAGGACAGTTTGATTCAAAACACATACACACACGCGCACACAACCACACACTGAAAAATGCATTGTTACCTGATATCAGACACGGACAAATCGAGCCACCTATGATGACCTTGAGCATCATTAACGATCTTGAGTCCTGCAGGAAATCTGAGCCACAACTGATGGGGTGTGTGCATTTGTGTGTGGGTGCGTTTGTGTGTTTGTGTGTGTTTGTGTGTGATTGTGTGTTTTCTCTGTGTGTTTGTGATTTTGGGCCAGTCTCCTCCTCTATTACAACAGATGGTTTTACTGACAGAGATCAGTAGTCACTGTGACCCAGATTTCTGCAGCTATGTTGGCTCCATCATTGTTGCCACGGTAACGAGAGCAAGTTGGTGGGTCCATAGTGTCTTGAAAGTTGCTGCAGATAGATAATCCATCATAGTCAATGTTTACATGACTTTGTTAATATTTAGGTCAAAGTGGCATTAACGGTCGGCGCTGGCTGTTCCTGATGGTGCGTTCAAGGACGCTACGACATTTGAGAATAAATTAATAAACAGCACTGTTTTAATGCAAGGAATGACTCAACTTCACAATATTTTCTTTACAATGTCTATGTGAATTTGTAAACATGCAGTTTGTATGACTGTCTAAACACTAAATATATTATAAAACAAAAGCTCTCTGAGGTTTCCACAGATCATGTGCTGTTGTTTAAACCTGTGCTCATCTTCTTTACTTTTCTTAAAACGTGCTCACTCTCTATGTAAACACACTCTCTCACACACACACACACACACACACACACAGCTGCTGGAAGGGAGATTCCAGTGACGGTGTTGAAACATGACTCATCTTTACTATAGAGTGTGTGTGTGTGTGTGTGTGTGTGTGTGTGGATGTCACAGAGGGGTGTGCGTGGTACAGCTGCCTTAAAGACTGACGTCCAAACATTTAAAGAAACACAGATACACACACACACACACACACACACACATACACGCTGAGTTGAGTCCAACTTTTTTTTTTGAAAGCATCTGCTGCAGAGACAACTGGAAGACGGACTCACCACCAGCTGTCAGGTTTATTTGCAAAATAACTTTTCATTCAATACAGCTCCAAGTGTTTTGCTGAGTGATTGGATAATACAAAAGAATAAAAAAAACATACAAACTATTAACACAAACAAACAACAATTGGTAGATTTCTGCACTTTGAACAGAAAGCTTAACTTGTTTGCTTTTCTTTTATAGAAGAGGATCTTGTGTTAAACCTCAGATCAGCTTGTGGGCTCTTTGAGAACATTTTGTATCTCCAGATTTAGAAAGTGCTCTGAGAGGTTGAAGCATAAGTTTGTCTTGTGATCAAGAAAACTCTCTTTAGTCAATAGACTAAAGCAAATGCTAGATATACAACATGTGATAAGCACTGCTATGTCTTTAATGTCTAAGAAATGTTAAACTGTGCCATATAAGTTAAAATGTTCTTGGTAAAAATTGGGGAAAAGCTTAGTGTAAAGCAGCAAAAATCAACTTAAAGAAGAATCTCAGTGTGATTCTTCCCTGCTGACTGCAGTAACTCTGAAGTCTGGAAAACAAGGACTGTAATTTTGTCCATGATGCCAGTTATGCCACAGCGCCCACCCTCAAATACTGAATCAGCAACCATTCTAATAGCAGGCCTCCGCAGCTGAAGTGTCAGAGCTGCATCACGGCGTCATGCAGACGTTGGCTGCTCCACACCTCCCACATGTCACGTCTGAGCAGTTTGTAGTGGAGACGCAAGAGACAGATGCAAAGATGAAGGAATGTATCCAACACACACAAGACATCATCTGTAACTCCAGTGTTATTTTAAACAGGCTGCTTTTCTCACTGCCCACAGCGTCTCAAGTGTCCTTATGGTGGAGAAAGAATTAAGTAACGGTTTTTAAGAAAAACACCTGGTGTGCTGATTACTGCTACTCCAATCATACGGTCTTATTACCACCCGTTTTATTCACTGTGTATTACATCATATATGACTCGGTGTATTGAAACATGCAAACATGGAAAGTTATGATATGTTTACAGTCACACTGATAAAATTAATATATGGTCTTTGGGGATACATGTAAGCCACTTGAAGAGAATATCAAGTGTGAAGGTCCTTTATGGAAAAGCACGACATTTTTGTGTAAACGATAATTTATTTAGAGTCAAATCAATTTGTCATCTCATTTTATTAACATCAATCTCATAAATGTTGAGTATTTCATTGTTTTTATGCTGAGTCCTCTTGTTATGAACCCTTCTTCATGCTGTGTGGGTACTGGAAAAGTCCTCTTAAGCCTCCAAAGAGCAGGATCTTAAAGTCTGTTCTGAAGAAGTGCAGAGTGAAGGCAGAATGATTTATTACAGTAAAACTGAATTAGTGGGATTTTTCAAAATGATGATGATTTTGACTGAAGCTGACTGATATGTGCCCAGTTTTGTCTAATTAACCTTAATTTCATGTGTCAGTTGTGTGTGTTTGATACAGTGTGCTCTGTTCATGCTGGCGTCTCTGTTTTCTGTCAGGTGATCCTGGTTTCAGCCAATAAGTTGACACGTTATATTGAACCCTGTCAGCTGACGGACGATTTTGGAGGAAGTCTGGACTACGACCACAGCGACTGGCTCAACAAGAGACTGGTCAGTATTTTATTGAATTTCAGTTAGATTTTTGATTTATTGAATTTGAATTTCATATTTTTATTACTTAAAAAATGCCAGTTGCCATAGTAACCAGGCAACATGTCATGTTTATGTAATTTGCTGCAGGTCTTTGAGAAGTTCACCAAGGAGTCGACATCACTGCTGGACGAGCTGTCGATTATCAATGAAAGTGACAAGAGCAGCACAGTGGACAAGGACAAGTATGCACACACACACACACACACACATATTTAAAGTTTACTAGGAGCAGAGAAGTGAAATCCTTGACTGTGTGTTTGTCTGTCTCTGCAGATCAGCTGACTGTGCCCTCCTGCCGTCCTTTGACCCTGAAACTGTTCTTCAGACCGGTAATTATCATCTCTTATTCAGGCCGCTTTCATGCACACATGCTGTTAGGAAAATGTAATTGGCTATATTAGATTAATAACCTTGTTTCCACGGTGTAAAAAGGTTTGTTTGTCTCTTTCAGTATCAGGTACGTTCCTCGATTCACTCTCACACCACAGACAGTACCCCTCGACATCATAG
The DNA here is from genome assembly GCA_029814765.1 of Acanthurus leucopareius. Taxonomy (NCBI): domain Eukaryota; kingdom Metazoa; phylum Chordata; class Actinopteri; order Acanthuriformes; family Acanthuridae; genus Acanthurus; species Acanthurus leucopareius. The sequence goes on along the minus strand of JAQMCX010000011.1, from coordinate 4,899,345 downwards.
TGACTCCGTGTGGAACTTGTTTTCAAGCTGACACTAAAACATGAGTTGAAGATTCAAAAAGCTGACATTTTGATTGAAAAAATAAAGATGAAGGCAGTAAGACAGAACACTGCTGAAAAAACATTTTGTAAAATCCAACATCAAATCCCAATGATGAGACAATAAAAGAACAGTTATGCTCTAAAATAAAAAAGAAAAAAAAAGAACGGGAATCCAAGTGAGTCAGATCCTGTTGAGCTGAGTTGAGCTGAGCTGAGCTGTGCTTTGGAAATGAGGTGTAAGACAGAGGAAGACCTATAATTTGTGTATGGACTGTTGTTTAAGACACACTGGAAAAAAATTTAACTGTTATGTTACATCTCTGTAACAAGTATAACATGCAATGCTTAAAGAAAATAAAATCAGCTTCATAAACAGTGAAAAGCTGTGAATAAGCTGTTTTGATGCTGTTAAGGAGGCTTTTCTCCCTGAGGTTTAGTGCAAAAGAGATAAAAAAATTGAAAAACCTCTGAGTCACTACACAAACTCTTTCAACACCCCATTTTCTTTTCACCATTCTTGATTTCTTGCTCAGTGGATACAAAACTTGAGCTCTCACTTGTGGTCACGAGTTGTGAGTAGTGGCCGAAAAAATGCAATTGTGGATCCAAGCAGCCAAGACAAATTTCCTTTGGCAGACTCTCCGGGCTCACCCTGACCTGGAGGATGAGGGTGGAGGGAAAGAGTCATGGATCCTTAATGTGCTGTCACAAAGACCTGAAGCTGGATAAACACTAAAGATGGATGGATGGATGAATGGATGGATGCATGATAGACGGATGGAAGGGTGGCTGCTTTCACTGTACTGAGCAGCCTGTGTCTGTGTGTTGGGCAGAGGTGAAAGGAGTCTTTGTTTGTTTGTGGTACCACCCTCCTCCCTCAACCAGCTCCTTTCATAATGTAACAGCATGTAAACAAACACTGATGCGTTATTGTTTCAGACGCTTTTATAACAGGCTTTTGAATCCCAAATAACCCCTCTCTCTCTCCTTCTCTCTCTCTCTCCTTTTCTCTCTCTCTCTCTCTCTCTATCTCTCTCTGCAGGTCATGAGCTGCTGTCGGAGCTGCAGCAGCGCCGCTTTAACGGCTCAGAGGGAGGAGGAGGAGGACAGGGAGGTGAGGAAGCAGCTGTTAGTCATCCAGGTGTAACTATGTGGTTCCAGCTCATACAGCCAGACGGATGGATGAAGGGATAAATGAATTGATGTCATCTGTGTCGCTGTGTATAAGCGTGTTTATGAACCGTTGTTGTCACAGGCAGACAGTTGAATGCAGTCATTCATTTGTACAGTTTGCTGCGTCAGATACTACAGCATGACTCAGTGTGTGAGGTCAGTGTGTCAGCTGCTAGAGTTCTAGGTGCTTTACAAGAATATCAAGTGTAATAACCTGAAATTAAACGGCAGACGTTACACTTTCACTGCAGCATAAACATGAACAAAACATCCATTAGTATAATCCACAGTGACCTCTGTTGTTGCTTCTTAACAACCATTATCAACATCAGCAGCAGATTAAAGCTCATGGTTAAAGGGAGACGTCTTCAACTTTTACATATGACAGCAATGTTTGATTGTCAGTGTACATCTGTCCATGTGGTGTCTTTTTTTTATTAAATGGACAAGTGACAGTCCAAGAAGCAGAAAACAGCTGTGACTGACTTTGCAGTCACCCTTTGTTTGGTTTGATCAGAGACCTCTAAGGCTAAAACCCCTTAGCCATTGTCTTCTCACTGATCTCTGTGACCTCTGACCTCCAGGTCCAGCCTGGTGTCCAATGGAGGAGGAGCTGCTGGCTCAGCCTCAGGTCATGAAGCTGCTGGACTCACTCAGGGAGCAGTACACCAGATACCAGGAGCTCTGCAGGCAGCGAAACAAACGCACCCAGCTGGACGAGATCCATGCCAAGGTCATGCAGGTAATGCCCAGTCTGTGTGCAAACACTGTAAATGTAAATGTAAATATTTGAAAGTGTGAGTGTGTCAGCATGCAGTTTTAAATGCCAGTATGCTTCACTAATTTACAAGAATCTTGGTTAAGATCTATTTTTTTCTGTTGTTTAAACCCGGTGGATAATAGGCAGGCAGACAGAGCCACAGAGCTTTTTCTACCGTCGCCACTCTATGCTAAGCTAGGCTAACCGCTTGCTTCGTATTTACTGTACAGTCATTTGAAGTATCAATGTTCTTGGCTAACTTCTTCTCACGAAAGCAAACAAACATATTCACTAAATATATGTCCCTTATTCCTGACTGCTCCTCATTCACCTTTTTACACTCTGTATATACATTGTTATGATACAGTATGGGCTTCTTTGGTCTTTAAAAGTCTCCTGTCCTTCTTATATTGTCAATCTTTGACCTTCAACGCTTAGAAAGTGTTTCAGTGAGCAGCTTTACTGCTCTACAGTGCTTCAATAGTGGTGGATTGAGGTTATTGGGGGTCTTGTAGCTGCAGGCGCTGATGGGTAACTCCACTGTCTTGGACAAGAGCCTAGGGTTGCCATGGTAACCACAACATGTCGGTCGCTAGCCTGGAGGATTTGAGGTGGAGAAGTTGGCCTATTTCTGGATTGAACTTTGTGTGTGTGTGTGTGTGTCTTAGCTCTGTATGGCATCACTGACCTGATAAATACAATTAAATCAGGACTCTGACACACATCAGGATGCACAGATACAGATGTTTCCATATTATACTGATGCTTAACATTTCAACTGAGACTCATTAGTCACTCTCTCTCTCTCTCTCTCTCTCTGTATATATATATATATATAAAAACTTTATGTCTATATCTATCAATCTATCTCTCTCTCTCTCTATATATATATATATATATATGTGAAGAAAAGAAACATTCACAAAACAGATCACAACAATCACAACTGGAGAAAGCACACATTGTCTACAAACAACTGTATTTCATTGTGAATATTGTTGAAAATACAATTTGTGTGTGTGTGTGTGTTTGTGTAATGTGTGTTTGAGTTTGAGTGCACACTGTTATTGGATTAGTGCTCAGTGTTGGGTGATACACAAACTCTAGATATCAGGATTTGGAAGAAGGAAGGAAGATTAGTATTGGAGGATCTGTGTTAGAGACTTTATTTATGAAGAAGCAGTTGTTTATGTTGAGATGTCTTTACCAGATAGATAAGATCTAACTACATACTTAACACTTAGTATGATAATGGGAATGTAGGAGCCCAGTGTTGCAGTCATACTTGGAAGAGGTCTCTGTTATCTGGTTTCTCACCCCTCCTATGCCTTCATTTATTTCAATTTCAATCAATCTTTAATTTTTCTCTCTCTATTTCAGTCGGCTATACTGTAACATCTACTTATGTTGCCAAAATGAGACAGATTTATGGACAGTGAACATTAAAAACATCTTGATTTTATATGATGGGATATCATGTTGGATGGTGTGTAAACTCCCAGAGACAAGGGAGCCTGAGAGCCCCTCTGCTGGTCATTCTGTTGCACTGCAGCCTAGAGACACACCAGAGGCACCAACACGTCTCTGACTAGGTCTTTTTTAGAGCAGACATTTTGATAGTCACAGAAGAAAAAGCAAAGGTTTAATTAACAAAATCAACGATGGCTGAAAAAAATCTTGTTGCTCTTTTGTACTGATTATTCAAGAGGGAGAGTTATCAAAAGCTGTTTCATCCAGTCTGTGCAAGAGCTCCGCCTTCAGCTAACATTGTAGAAAAAATAAATAAGACTTTGACTCCTGGATCAAGCACCCGACACTTTTCCCTCTTCAGGAAATCACTAACTCCGTATTTCTTTTTCTTTTTTTCTCTCTTGGTGTCATAGGTGGTCACCTGGCTGCAGGGTCCAGGTTCAGAGCTATTAAAGACCCAGCAGGAGATTGGAGACTCGATCAGAGCAGCTCAGGCCTTGCAGCAGAAACATGAGGAGATTGAGAGCCAGCACAGTGTAATGCAACACACTGAAAACACACACATACACACACATACACACACACACACACACATACACACACACACACACACATACACACACACACACACACATTCACACATTCAAGCGATCATGTGACAAAGTCAAAGTGATGGATTAGATTGGATTTAATTAAAGATCTAAGTGGAATTTGCTCTTTGATGCTTCCACTCTGCTGTCTGTATTTCAGCTGTGTAAAGGTCAAAGGATTGCAGAATCAAATTCACTCTCACTTCATTTCACAACAAGTTAGACAAGTTTCCCAAAGTGTGAAATTTTTCTCTTAAAATAACCGCTCCTAGCAACCAGAACTTAAGCTTCAGAGTTGACTTTCAGAGTTTTTTACCTCATTTTTTATCTGGGAACTTAACTGCAAGACAATTAAACATCACTCCAAACTTAATTTTTTACAAAAACTTTACATCATAACTGTCATGACAACAGCATTTATTGATTAGGCTGCTTTAGTTCAGCACAGAGTGCCTAAAAAACCTGGCAACAGTGTGTATTATTGTTAATGCATCATGGAGAACAGAGGCATTTAAGTAACAGTGGTGGTGAATATAAGCATTGGGCTGATTCGGGCTGTGTGTGTGTGTACAGGAATGGTTTGCTGTGTACGTGGAGTTGAACCAGCAGATCGCTGCCTTGCTGAGTGCTGGGGAGGAGGAGGAGGTGGTGGAGCTGAAGGCGCTGCAGCAGCAGCTGAGTGATGTTTGCTACAGACAGGCAGCTCAGCTGGAGGGCCGACAGAACGTCCTGCAGGCAGCGCAGAGCTTCCACAGCACCACACAGGAGGTAACACACACACACACACACCTCACTCAGACACACACTGTATCAACTGCTGTTTTACCTGTTTTACGTGTTCAGACAGGAACTCAGGCTTCAGTCAATTTTAGCAGCTTCTCGGGAGTTTTATTGGTGAACTAAAAGTTTATCTGCTTCCAAACCTAAAATGAAAACAAGAAGATTCCTGGATGAAGCTGAATGTGGCCAGTGGCAAGAAAATGACAGTGTGAAAATCATATGAAATCTATACTAGTGTCAGAGCTCTGTTTGTCTCTGCAGTTGTCCCAGCAGTTGGACAGTCTACTGGGCATGCTCTGTGCAGATGTGGCTCCATCTGATGGAGCTTCAATTCAACAAAACCTCAAACTGTTGGAGGAGAAGCTGCAGACAGTCGGTTAGTGCTCAGAATAATAAATTTCATGAATTTTCCCCCCAAAACAGTAATAGTTTTTCATGGTATTGATAGAGTGTGTTTATCTTCATCTTAAAGACCCAACTTGTGCCACACTGTTACTTGATAGATTTAGTTATATTATTAGTTAGTTAATTAGTTAATAGTTATATATTTGACATTAACTCCCCTTCCTCCATGCAGAGGCAGGTCTAGCTTCTCTGCGTCAGAAGGGGGGGCTGTTGTTGGAGCAGATGTGCAGCCAGCCGTCCTGGTCTTTGGAGGAAACAGAGAGTCCAGCTGGAGAACAGCAGGACAACATTCAACACATCCAGGCTGTAATGGAGGAGATGCAGCTCCGCAAGCAGAGGTTACTTTCTTCTTCTCTTTCTTTTCACTGCAAGAGAGCTTTTTTCATCAAGTTTACTGAAAGAGTAAAGGTAAAACATGATACTGAGGTGATACATGATATTCTTTACAGAAAATGTGTATCTACAAGTGTGTAGATCTTTAAATTTTACCATTTGAAGGGTTCTCACCCATAGCTTTACACAACTTCAGCTTCAAAGAGTGTTCTGATCAATAAATAAACATATTTTTGCACTTGCTTGTAAAGGAAAACCAAAAGTTTAAAACTGCAACAAAATCTAATTTTTTTATCTTGCTACTTGCAAATACTGAATCACCCTAATTATAAGGTCAGTCTCTCTTTTTTTTTTCAGAAAGTTTCACTTCTGGTACGACTTTAGGAATAGATAACAAAATAACATCTGGATATTGTTTATTTTTTGTTCAACACTTTCCACATTATTGTTGTAATGAACACTGCAGCCTCTATGGGGCAGTAGCAGCAATTTACACTGTTGGGTTTTATGAATGACACTTTTTAACAGTGTGTACGTGTGTGTTTGTGTGTGTTTTAGGTGTGAAGACATGGTGGATGTGAGAAGGCTGAAGATGCTACAGATGGTACAACTGTTTAAATGTGAAGAAGATGCTTTACAGGTAAGACACACAACAACATGCACACACACACACACACACACACACACACACACAAAGAAATACAACATCACTTCTTGTATTAATGAGACGAGAATGTGTGGTTGTGTGTGTTTTCAGGCAGTAGAGTGGCTTAGCGAGCTGCTAGATGCCCTTTTAAAGACTCATGTCAGACTTGGGGATGATACTCAGGAGACCAGGACCATGTTGGACAAACACAGGAAGTTTGTGGACGTCGCTCAGGTGAGACGACATCAGACAACATGTAGTCATTGATCTACTGTTAGTGTCATAATACTGAAGGGAGCAGCTTTAAATAGTTCAAAACCAAAATTATTACTGATCGATTTTACAACAAGAGCTTCCAACAGGGTATAACAGGGAAACTCTGCCTGAATAAAAAGCTCCTAGTATCATCTGAAGAAATGCAGATGTGCTATATCACATAGGAAATGAATAGCCACTACATTCAAATATTTAAAATGATCTGAAGGAAAAAATCATTCTGAAAACAAAAAGAAAAACAGACAGAATAACAACGTCACTGTCTCTCTGTTTGTCTTTCCTGTCATGCTCTTCAGAGCACCTATGATTATGGCCGTCAGCTGCTCCAGGCGACCGTCGTCCTCTGTCAGTCTCTGCGCTGTACAACGCGGTCGTCCGGGGACACTCTGCCAAGACTCAACCGTGTCTGGAAACAGTTTACTGTCAGCACTGAGGAGAGACAACAGAGACTGGAGCTGGCTCTGAGCTTCCACACCGCCGCTGAAAAGGTGAGACGAGGCAACTGAGAGAGACCTCACTGTAATATTATACTGTGCATTAGTTGATATTAACAGTTGTTATTGAGTATAAATGAAAAAAATGTAGTAGGCACACCTTGAGGCATGTTAGCAGCTGACAGCATCCACCCTGCCCCCAACACACCATCCCAGCCATGCAGATGTCAAAAGTATAAATTAGTACTTAGTATGTGTCTCTTTAATGTGTCTCAGGTCCTACAAATGGAGTGTGTGGATGCAGAGTCTCTGGATGATGTGGACTCTTCTGGTAAAACTCTGCTAGACAGACTGACTATGCCTGTCATCTTCCCTGATGGGTATGTACACACAGAAAAAAAAAGCACACACACTTGTCTTTCAGTCCTTGTGAGGACCATCATTTTCAAAATGCTTCCATACCCCCTTATCCTAACTCTAACCTCAACCATAATGACTAAATGCAAAATTATAACCATAAAATTTAAGTCTTAACCCTTTAACCCATCTTTTAGAATAGTGAGGACTTGCCTTAAAGTCCTCACAATCTGGAAATGTCCTCATAAAAATGTCCTCTTAAGCCAAAATTGGTCTGCATTAAGATAGCAATACAAGCCGACACGCACACAAACACAAACACAAACACACATTTCATATAATAGAAACTTGCATTGTTTTTATTTCAGGAGTGAGCAGTACTTTGGGAGTCCCAGCGAAACAGCAGCAGCAGCGGAGGGTGTCAGAGAGCGCCTCCTGCTGGTGGAGGAGCGACGGCTGCAGCTGCAGGAGGCGGCGCTTCATAACGAGGAGGATGAGGAGGAGGTAGTAAATGGGCAAGAGGCACGGCTAGATGTAATTGGTGAGGAACTGAGTGAGAAAGAGGAGCAAGACGAGGAGGAAGAGGAGGAGGAGGTGCGACAGGATGAAGACTTGGAGAGGGCCACTCAGGACTGCTAATGAATCACTGACGTTATGCCAAGCAGCCTTAATGAAGCTCGTTAATGAAGGGCTGCCGATTAACTTCCACCGAATTCTTCAATTTTGCTCCTCAAGTCAGAAAGACCCTTGATTGGTTGATTCTGTCTTACTGCAGCGGTACATCATTCTTGCTGATGGTATGTCCTTATATTAAGACTACATTTCCCATCAACCTCTCTGCTTACCCTCTCTGAAAGAGGATAGACATGTTGGATGTGATTTCTCTGTCAATCTTTCACTCCGTTCAGCAGAAACTGTGACAGCTTTACCACTGTTTGCTATTTGATAACAGCAGCATCTAACTTCTTCTGCTGTTGAGCGATTCAGGAGTTTTCCTTCCAAATGTGACCCGCGAGTTCATAAATGTACAGTACTGGAAATATTTAGTGGAATTATTAATATTCATGTCTCTGGATTCTCCTTTGATGACGATCGACTGTAAAATAATCAGTTTGGATAAAAACCCTCCTATCATACGCCTAACACCACCTCCAGCATGCCACTTGCTCAGCGAAGTGGGCGGAGCTTTCATGGTGCTAACATGGTTACTAATATTTCTGTCCGTGCCTCCTCCAGCTTCCCAACTAGATGTTACATTTCCTTCGTGTCATTACAGGTCCCGCTGAGTCATCAGCAGCTCAGTTGTCTGTTTGTCCTGCTTTATACAAACAAGGAGTTATATTCCTTTTTTCCCATGAGTTCAAATGTGCTGATTGCTAATGAACAGACTGTCAAACCACAAGCGGTACTGCGTCATCAATGCCCTGTCCAATACTCAATGGTTCTAGTAATACATGTGGCACTGACTTCATGGATGACAGTAATCAAACTTCTGCTGCTTATTATGGTCCAGACTAACCACAGGGACTGCGGTGACCTCTGATGGCAGTCCAGTGTGCAGACTGGGAGCTCTGACACTGGTGGTCATTTGTAGTATAATCAGGATGGTACATATTTCTTTTTTATTTGACTTTTTTCAAGTAAACCTCGATGTAATTGGTTGGTGTTTTTGACCAATAACTGCTGCTGTAAGTGTAACTGCTAAACGCTGCGTCTCGCTTTCTGTCCTCGTCTGACATACATTATACGATGACATCAGTATGACATCATCCTCTAAATAAAGAAGCATTTTGAAATTGCTGAGCTGATTTTTGTTTTCTGCCGTTTAACTTTTAAGTGAGGACACATAATGGTTACATGAACAAAGAACACAGAGACAGCATTAAAGCCTAACATAAAGAATATGCAGCAGAAAAGCCCCTTGTTTAGATTTTAAAGGCTTAACTTTAAGTCACTGGAAGCTGAAAAGACTAAAACTTGGAGGACTCCTAAGTAACTCAGGGCTATGGCACTTGTTAAAAAGAAGAGAGCCAAACACTCCAACCAAATAAAAAAAGAAACTTGTCTCAGCACTAAATAAAACTGTGATCAACAAAAGTGGTTCAAATGGTTTTCAGCCGGTCTACCCACACTGTTAAGCACAGTGAGTCATTCCAAGACAAACACGCTTATACCAAAGAGTATATTTTCAAATAGTTTATTTAAAAAACGTTTTCTTAAATAGATTACAATATGTGGTGACTTTATTACAGATCTTTGCAGACATGATAAACTTTTATACATGCCAAATCATGAACATCAACAGAACTGTTCCTCTGTTTTATAAGCTATGTTTTTATATACACCCACCACTAGAGGGCAGCTCTAACCACACATGACTGTTGGTCATTTCATAGCGACATACACACTTCTATGTTCACAATGATGACAAATTTAGTCGAGATAAGTAAACCTGTTAAAGATTAACTGTAACAAAAGCATACTTGTTTCCAGCCTCCAGGGGCCTGAATGGATGCATCAGTGTGTTGAGGACGATGATGGTTTAGTACTGCAGAGCTGAGTTCATGCATAATGTGATCATAGTCCTTAAGTTCAGGTCATCGCCGGCTGTCCTTGTCCAACATGTCTTTGGCCTCGTTGATCTTTGCAGCGAGATACGGTGACCCACCTGCACACACACACAAACACACAAAAGTTTTAATCAGATTCTGTGGTCACTCCCTTAACATTCCTCCACCCACGAGTTTTTCAAACATCATATAAGATTAAAACTGGGTTGCGTAAAAATGATCAACCAACTTTTGGAACCTTTATCTTTGTGTCTTGATTACTACAGTCAACCATCCAAAAGCTTTTCAATTATTAAAACTAGGGCTTATTGATTGGACCATAAAAAGGAAATGTTGAAATCTCATTTTAACCTATTTTAATACACTTCAAATTGTGCTAAAGCAACTTTTTTAACTGGATATTTTGACCACAGAGATTTAAGTATGTCAAACTGTAAGAAATTTTAGTGGTAAAGTTTTGTAAACGTGACTTTTTTCTCTGTGACTTTGAGAATCACAGTATAAGCTCACCTTTATCTGGATGATTCAGGACCATGATCCTCCGATGGGCCTCTCTTATCTTGGCCTTAGTGCTGACTGGGCTGAACAGAACACAAGTAATTCATCCATGTGAGTAATCTTCACTTTTCTCTGAGCTGTAAGAGATATGAAGGACTGAAAAATCTGAACTACAACACTTTCTACTACCTGATGCCAAGAATGAGACTGGCCTCTCGTTTGGACATCTTCTGCTCAAAACCTCCTTTGTAATATGATGAGAAAGCCTGAGGTGACAGAGAGGGAGAGAACATTTAACTTTCAAAACTCTCAACCTGAGGACAGGCTTCATTCAATTTGTTGGTTTGTATTATTCCCTCAAAATCAGAGATTGCAAGGTAATGCCATGCAACTGCTCTCACTTTCAATGGTTTAAGAAAACACAATGGTTATCTTCAGCTGATTACGAACTAACAAAATACTTATGAGTATTATATTCCATTTTTGAAATATTCCATAAAAAGATCCACTTAAATCCTACACACTGGACCTTTAGCAATGAGGTGCATAGTGACAAGCATGAAATATGTGACAGAGTGCAGCAAATATAAATAACAACAGAGAAGTGAGAAATCTAGCAAAACAGGACCAGATATGACCGTCACAGCAGTAGGAGTTTGGTTAATGACTCACCGATGAGGGCATCTTCTTGACAGTTTCAGATAAAACTTGTCCAAGAGGCTTCCACAGCTGGAATGCATATCGGCCTGTAGATCAAGAACACACAGCACATAAAAATGGTCCAAACATAACAATTTTCCACATTAAAAGAGAAAAACAAAGAGTAAAGCATGAAAAACAAAAGCAAAAAAGAACACGTGGGCAGGCAGGGTAAAGGTTTTAGCAATCTAAGTGATAGCAACTAAAAATATCTTAAAATACATATTGTTCATGTACATACAGATAATATTATCTTGGCAATTTACTGATATTGTATCAAACTTTTCTTTACCTGCAAAACCTGCAGCAGCCACTCCAAGACCGACTGCAATCAGAGTCCCTCCCTGTCACAAAGGCAAAACATCAGACAGTTACCACACTGGTTTACACACTGTCATAAACAGCTTCTCATAGATTTGTGCGACAGCTTCAGGTGCAGCCTGTGATTCACTGTGGAGAGGGCAGCAAGCCAATTTCAATTACTACAAGAAAATGACATTTGTTTGTCGGTAATTTGTTTTATGTTGTTCAATACATATACTTATTGAAAAAGAGGAAGAAAGTGGAGAAGTTACAGATGTATAATGACATGTCTGTAAGTCGGTAAATAAGACAACAGATCGAGCTCCATTAGAGTAAGTTGCCTTCATGTGGGAATGAAAATGTAAAGACTTGTTAGGAGCCTTGAACACAAGCACAGTTCACACTCACAGACATGCAAAACTGTAGATGTATTTAATGAGGCGAGGGAGCTGAACGTATTCATGGTAAATAGTTTTTAATGATGTAGTTAAATGGTGGCTTTGAAGGCAACATGCTCTATAGACCAAAGATATCAAGCCAGAAGAATTACCATCCTCCTGTTTACTACACTGTGTGTATCTACAGTACCTACATCAGTGGATATTTAACATGACTTACATAACATGAGGCATGTTCATTCATTCATTAGTAAGGTGACTGTGCAGTTTAATTCACGATCATATTAATGGCTTTTTTGAAAAGCTTAACCTAGCGTTATATCGTATATGGGCTTATATCAGGGAAATATAAACGCTAAACCCTTCTTCAGCTAGCAGATCGTTAGCTAATGTGTACGCACCTGATGCAAGAGCAGCGACGTTAGCGGTCATTGAGGTTAACTAACTCAAGCTTTGCAGATGAGAGCCAAATTTATCTGGTTAAGATCTTCATTGTGAAATAAAGAAACTTACCAGCCGTCTGTCTATCTCTGCATCACTCCTGACGTTTGTTTTGGGAGCGTATTCAGCATATCGCATTAAGTCTCCATCCACGCTCACCCTACCGGCGTTCGCCATATTGCCGCAGCCACTTATGTCAATTTGCTGTTATAACTCACAGCACATCCGGTAGGAAATTTTCAAAATAAACTCGAACACCAACGAACTAGAAACAAAAGTCCTAGAGCAACTTCCTGTCTTATACCCAGTATCTCAACTCTTATAAAACTCAAGGCAATCTCCTTGAACGTCTCTTTTAACGGTATTATAGGGGAAAAAAAAACTTTTACTAGGCTGATAAGATTTACTTTATCATACATTTCTTTAGCTAAAGCGGAAGTTTGAAAATGTTTTACACCTCTTACGTTGCGGCCCGTTAAAACTTTTGCAGAGTGCTCTCTGTAAACACAATATTATATCAGTATTACATATAGAGTCTTTTGACGTTTTGTACAAAAGGTCACAAAATAAATGCAACTTGTTGGCACAGTTTGATTGAGCTTATTTGCGGCAAGTATGACCCAGTCTAGACCCACAGCAGCCACACATGTTGCCCACTGGAAATGGATGTTTGATAGTTTTGTTGTTTCTTTTAAATTTCTTAAGTAGTGAGTTCCCAAATTTATTCTGCTCCACCAGAATAAATATCTGTTGTTTTCGTCATGCCTATGCCACTAGATGGAGCCATTGACAAGTAAACTGTGTGGTTTAGTAAATGAGGATTGTGTGTTTCAGAGAAAAGAAAATAAAGTATATTGTTTAATAAAAATTGACGGTACTGTGTTAAACTGGAGCAATATTCATGGTCTTGTTTACATGTTCTTGTGAATAATTGGTATTTGCACTTTTTTATTTGTCTTATTTGCTTTTATATGTATTTGCATGTTTGTTTGTTTTGTTTATATTTGTTTGCATTACTTTATTATGGTTCATTGTTTTCTCCTTGCATCAGTTACATGCTCTTGCTTATATTTGCTTGGATCTTTTTGTTGACTGTTGAACTTGCTTATATTTGTGTGTTTTATTTGTTTGCATTTGTGCTTGATATATCTTTGCATTTGTGTTTCTCTTTGTAGCTCTATCTGTTTGTGTGTACAGGTGTACTTTGTGGCCCTTGTGGACCCTCGACATGATTAGGGGTTCAGCAGGAGTCTCAGAGCAGGGAGCAGCAGCACAGAGGAGCTGATGGAGTCCTGAGCCTGGAGCTGGTTTCTATTGTCCACAGTAATTGGATTTGGTCTGGGAGGGGAGATGGCTGCCAGTGAGAGGCTGCGATCATTAGGTGTGAATGAGACGTGTGGTGCCAGGGCTAAACACACACACACACACACATTTATTGTGTGTTGAGTATTGTGCTGTTCAATGGACATCAAATACACACAAACGCACACGTCCACACTAATCCAGATAAATCTGAAATGGATGTTTTCATGTCAAACACCATTCTGCCCACACGTGTGTTTTCAGATCATTCTCTAAAAGCTCACCTCCAATGAAACATTAATGCAAACAGGACGACAGATACATTTCTTCTTCCTCATCTTCTTACATAATTATATATCTACACAACAGAATAGAGGGATCTTTTAAGAAGAAAGATTACCAGTTTAGACAGACTCACTTTTTCACAGGAAGTTCTCTTCCTTAAAGCAGGTTTGAATAAGTATTAACTGAGTTACCATAAAGTAGCACAGTCCTGCTCAGGTTAGCTGTCATGCTTAGCTAAAACTCACTCTAAACACTTATAAAATTGTCTTTTTTTTATTGTAATACTTTATTCATTTTCGTCTTTTGTCAGATTCCCACAAGGGGCACAGCCTAGGCGCATTGTACATGTATCAGTATTTTGTCCTGTCTTCCGTCACCTGTTGGGGCTGTCAGGGAGTTTACAACTTTATTTGGATGCATCTTTCTTTTTGGATGTGTGAAATTACAGGTGGGTCATTGTTTTGCTGGTACAGTGACTGAAGATGTCCACTGCATATTACAGGGGTAACTCTATCAATGTTACATATCAAAGTCTGTTTATAGATCCAGGAAAGTATCACTTCATACGCAAAAAAAAATTGCATAAAGCATTTTGTGTTTCCAGAGTGTTTGATTTCTAATGAATGTCCTCAAGTAAAGTCAGTTTTGGGACTGAAGAATGCCAGTTGACAGGAAGTAACATGAACATTGAAACACTCTTTTCTTGCATTGTAAAATGTTCTCTTTTTGTCACTTTCCCTCTACTGCAGGTCACCAAAGAAACACAAATGCAAAGAGGAATTTTTGTGCTAAAAAGGACTAAATTTTGAACGATACCTACATGAGTTATATTATTTTTACTGCAGAGGACTTAGGTTTAAGATAAACTTAAGAATATCTTTTTGCAAAAAAAAACAGAACTTTAGATTTAGTCTCCCATCAAATACCTATAAAGTGCATTATGAATGGGTTTTTTAATGGCCAGCAAAAACAGGTGGAATAATTATAGCAAAAAAACAAAAAACATAAAACCATTTGTTTCAGCGTTCAGCGTTGGGCAACCGACTGTTTTTTTAAGAAACACTTCAAAAATCATGAATCCAACAGCAGCTCTCTTCCTCCTAAACATATATAGCACTTAGTTGTGTAATAGTGCTGAACAGCATTCAAATGGTCATGCAATTTGTCGTACTTTCGTTCTCTTTTGTATTTTGGGAGAATGAGGGATGTTTTATAGTGCAACAGTAAGCATGTTGCATTAGGGAAGAGCAAATTATTTGCATATTAAAAAATGTACCTGTGTTGTTGTGTGCGTGCAGGTCCGACTTAATCTCAACAAGGGCAAAACATTTACTGAACACACATGCACACACACACACACATACACAGTTGTTTCCATGGGAACCAAGCAGCTACTCTGCTCTTCAATAGTGGGTGAGTGAGTCGAGGTAGATGGCTATTGTGTTGTGTGTGTTTGGGGGTCGGGGTGGCAGTTCGAGAGGAGTTGGGGGGGCAATATTAAACAGCGCACTAGACAGATGAAAGCACTGCACATCCTTAAATCTAATCATAATTTAGTCATCACTAGAAGATGGTATGATCAAAATAAAGAAGGAAATAGGCAAGACTGACAGGACAGAGAGAGACCTGAGTGCGTCAGTGAGTGAGTCAGGGGAAAGGGGACATGATTG
Organism: Acanthurus leucopareius; assembly: GCA_029814765.1. NCBI lineage: Eukaryota > Metazoa > Chordata > Actinopteri > Acanthuriformes > Acanthuridae > Acanthurus > Acanthurus leucopareius. The sequence continues at coordinate 4,883,914 of JAQMCX010000011.1, read as the reverse complement.
CTGTTAGAAGGAAAATAATGGAGCATCATGGACAGAGATGGTCTTATTCTTAAAGTTGGTGCTTATTTGTTGCATCAATCCCTACATCCAGGCACAGGCACTTAGCCTAAAAGGATGTCTAAAGCTCACATGCAGCTGTCGCAAAGACAGTGGACAATAAGACATAACCACAAATATCCAGACTACCTTTTTAAGTGTAAAATGATTACAAATCATATAAAAATGATGAGTTGAAATGCTGAGAAAGTGTTGTACTGAATAAAACTGAATGCATGTTACATACTGAATGGTGCTCCTTTATTCATCATTAATCAGTATGTGCTAAACCAGTGTCCAGGGTAAACAAATACTGAGAAAAAGATGACAAAATCAGAGGATCACCAAAATCTACAATTTTCTACCTGGGACTTGCAGGACTATTATCCTGCTGCAGAGAGAGTAACATAGAGGAGCCCATTAGGGTGGCCTGGCCCTCCTCTCCTTCACTGAGGAGAACTTTTGAAACAAATTCAGACAAAGAGCATTCAGAGAAAGGATGGGAAAGAGGGGGAGGCCCAGCTGGGGTTTTCTCAAATGGGCTTTGAAAGCTGATGATTATATTTCCCAGATTGGAGCTTCCAATAATCTGTAATTTTTACCCTTTTCCTCAAAAAACAACTGTATCTTTTTTTAACATTTCATCCTAAAAATGAAACTGGATTTAGCGTTAGCTATGGAACAACACTTCTCCATGTGAGACATCGCCAGTGTTTGTAGTGTATAATAATAAGCATCTAATTAAGTAATTTAATTCTAGACATTTGATGAAACCAGAATAAATGACATTCAGTTTAACATAAAAATTGGAATGTGAACTCTAAAATGTTTTAAATGATTTTCTACAGAATTCACTTCACTGCAAACTGTTTATGTAATAACAAGTACTTTTTTAGAGATTTGAGTAAGGTTTCTTTTTTATAGCAGGCTCTCAATTATCACTAGAAAGTCTCTTGCATGTCCACTTTAACAATTTTATTGGTTACATTTAATGTTAAATTTGTAAAGCAGGGTGAAAACATTGTGGATTTCAGGACAAAAAGAGCAATGTTCTTCTTCACTGTTAGCACTAACTGGCCCATATTTGCCCAGTTTGATTAATTTGTGATACCTAAACAGACATTTGTTTAGTGCATAATTAGCATGACGTCAAAATTATATTTAAAGCCATTAAAATTTTTTAACTAGGTTTTGACAGGTTTTTACCCTTTAGGACAGTGCCTTAAGACAGAGTGAGAGAGATGAAAAAGGGATGAGGTCAGATTCATCTGTTTAGACGTGTGACATGACCTGTATTTGTGAGATTACATAAGTGTGCCACACCCTGCCATTAACCCTGGCACTGACTGTGCATTTTTAGGGCCTAATTCAGGACACATAAGTGACAGACAGAAAATGAAAGTCAAGAAAACTTAAAAAGCTCATTATATTTGTTAAAACTTGCAATGTAATGTAAGTTTTGACTTAATACAATCAACATGTTCTGAGCATTTTTGCTTGTGCCAAAAATGTAACCATGATATAAAATCAAGTTTTGTTAAAAAGGCCTGACTCTGATATGCCTTACTGTAGTTATAAGATCATTGTAATTACATAAGATGGTCATGAGTGAAATCTGCCAGTGATAATGATGACTGTTGTTGTTTGACATAACAGAAAACTTTCACCACTGAGGGTAATTGTTGTTGTGTTTGTCACATGTGCCTTTTTAAAAAAATACTTATTTATTTACATGTTTTTGTCTCTTTCCTTATTCTGAGGATAGCATTTTCAGGGAAAAATGTTCAGGTAAATAAACATGTGACATGTTACAGATAAATGTGATTTGATTCTGTAGTGGAAATCATTGTAAATTTCGATCACAAGTACTAAGTAAAATCATAATTGAGCTAGGACAAAATGGGTTATGAGTTTTAATAATTTGCTGATTTATTTTACTTTTTATTTGTTAATTAAATTACGTGAAATACTTTTATATGCATTTTTTGGGGAGATATTGGATAATAAAGACTTGCACAATGTATTCACTACTGTAGTAGCAGTCAAACAGCAAAAGGGGGGTTACTGGTTTGACTTAAAAGTCATTTATGCAAAAAAAGTTAGATCTGCCATGACGTAACGTTTAACACTTTTAATTTTCATAAAGACAAAAAAAACCCTACAAAAGTAAAAAATAAAACATACAAAAACGAAACGATTACACACACACAAAAAGTGTATGGCTTCCTAACCTAATTCCATCAGCTGATCACCTGTTACTCCAATATATTATGTAGGTCAAGTGATTGATTACCCGCCAGTGCCCTAAGGTACACAGGTGAGATGACAATATTCATACAACCTGTCCCACTCACAATCACGCACACTCCATGCACGACACACAGCAAAATTGGTCAAAACAACAAGTGTAAACTTGTTTTTACTGTCTCCCGTGTTTAACTTGCTGTAAAAAACGTTGCGCGGAACCTTTGTCGCCGTCCCCCAGTTGCATTCAGAGGACTTTATAGCTGACGGACTGTCAAAATGACATAATGGTAAACACAGTAAGGTGAGTGTCTATTTATGTTTTGCAGCTTGTGAACGGCACCAAATTTACCAAAATACAACATCAGTGCAGATCCACTGGTGCCTGGTGGTTGTGATTCGAGTGAATGAAAAGTTTTATCTTGCATTTAAGTGACATTGGTCAAGGATGGAGAGATGCTAACGTTAGCTGCTAGCTAACGTTAACTATCGCCGGCTCTCACCAGCTGTGGTCAAAACAGGCCTTATTCAGTCTGCTTTAGGAATAATTCATCCATATGACAAGTGCAGTTACAAACAAAATGTGTGTCGTGATACTCTCGGCGAATTAGCGAGCTAGTTTACATACAAAGTGAATGTATCTGTCTGAAAGGCTGACCGTGGCTTCACCTCTGTTAGTGTTTACTGCAGAGATGCTGACTGTGTGTTTATGGATAAAGGCACAGAGACAAACACAAACAACAGCACTGAGCCTTGCGTCTCGTTGTTTTTCAGTTCTGGTCGCTGCCTCATTAAACATAAGTAGGACAGTGCTATCATTATGCAACGCTAATAAAACAATTAAAGATGATAAGATAAGCAGACTGGCGTTGGAGCTGAGGACTAGTGGTAGGTGCAAAGTTTCTAAGGAGATGGCCCTTTTTATTGTGAAACGAATTATTTAAATTTGAGGACGTTGACGTACAGGGTTTCTCTTAGGGTCAGTATATTAAACAAAACAAACAAACAAAACATATGACACAAGATATATACATATACATATATGAATTATTATTATAACTAAGGTGGGTAAATGTTGGATGTCATAAGATGTAGGAATTAAAAATGGGGTGGATTGTTGTAGAGAAAACACCTGAGAATGAACTCAGCTCTTAGGTTTTGCTGAGAACATGTACATGCTTTGTGCTTTTTATTTGTTATCCACATATATTTTCAAGCCACCCTTCAAGCTCATCCACACAATATTTAAGTTTTCTGCTTTTGTACATAAACCTTACTAGTTTTTTGTTTAAAAAAGGAAGAATTAAATTTGTAACCTGTAAGTGAAAACCCTAAAACCTGAATATGTGATAATAACATGAACATGTGAATAACATTAAAGATAAAAAGTTGATCAAATATTTGTTGTGAAAAATTTAGGGATAAATGGAATAGGGTGCAGACCTCTGTAAACCCATTTTTTTAATATACTATTTATTTCTTGCTCTTCTAGAAAAAGAGATTTCTATTTCTAAGAGAAAATAGTATGTAGCTCTCAAATAAAAAAAATTAAGTTCTTGAATCTGCACATAAAAAAGTTGAGCCTTGTTAGTCCTTACTTGCTGTGCACATTTCATATTTTCTTAGTGAGTTGAATCCAATATATTAAAGAAATTAAACAGACTAACTTCAAGCCAGGATGTGATTTGTGTATTCTTCCTCTTTCTGCTGTTTCCTGGCCATATTTTAAATATTTTTTTTTTCATATGTCGAAAAGAGTACCATCATGCTTTGTCATTGCATGCACATCATTGCCGATCATAATTAAGCCAATATGTGCTTCCCTGGCTTTTCTGATTGGCTTTTTTGGCTCGACAGTGCGCGTGAGTCAACGTAAGTTCAATGTGAAACTTGATGATTAACCATGATGATGACGCTCAGTTAGGTCAGAGCTCTCTGTAGCTTGATGATATAATAATGTAAAGTGAAATATAAAGTTATTAGTTTTAGTTCTTATTTCTGAGGTTGATGTCTTTTTTTTGCTACTAATGCTCTGTAATTAATCATGATAGATCATTTTTTAACTATTTGACTAAATTTTATCGGCCCCTTTTTTTTGACACATACAATTAATGATTTTTTTTTCTTTTTCTCTCACATTCATATTTAACAGTCAACTGACAAAATATGGTTAAAATGCACTTTAACATTTGAGTGGGTCAGTGGTTTCATTGTAATGGTCGTACTGTTAACCAGCAATAAATGTCCTGTTGCTGTCCAGCGGTGGACAATGTGGCCTTACTCGTTGAAGCATAATGTGTGTAAGTTAATAAATGCACGAATAAAATCCATAGAGCTTTAAAGACACAATAACACCCAAATTAAATTTCTCCTGTGAATCTCTATCAAACTTACATGGATAAATTGTAAATATTCAATATATTGCCCACCCGACTATAAATTGAATTGCAGTGATGTAATGGCCTTTAAATAATTAATATATGGAGAAAAGTAAAAGAGGCTGAGCAGTGGAGGAGAGAAAAATCAATGAGGGCCAGAGAGCATAAAGGAGAAAGAGGTATAGAGAGAGAGAGAGAAAGAGAGAGAGAGAGAGGGAGAGAGGAGTGGAGAGAATCAGAAGAGACAGGCGGTCAGGCAGATGGATGGGAACCCCACCCAGGCCTGCTTCCTCTCTGCCTGCTCAGTTCAGTGATAAGCAGTTGAGGAGGAAGTCAAGTATTATTTCATCAGAACGTGAGAGGGAGAAAGATCGCTTCCATTTGCTGAAGAAGAATATGTGAAGCTCTGGTGTAAGTGTGATGAAGTTATCTCAGGTGGGTAATTAGTTTGATCCTTTAAGTTATTAAACAAGAAACTCCGTAATTCTAACTTTTCTCGAGGCAAATCGTCTATTTAGATTTGGACACAGCGCCTGGTATGTGAGTCGGTTTTAATAAATCACAGTATTCTTACTGTCAGCAGTGTTTCCATTCTTTGTGTTTGTTCAACATGCTTCCTCTTTACTATTTCCTGTTTTCCTCTACCCTTTGTTACAGTGGAGTCCCATCTGATGAGCTGATGGGTCAGAAGAACACAAATGATAAAGTGATGGTTGATTTGGACTTTCCATCCTCCAGACTTTGTCTCCAGCCCCTGAACATAACAGTCTGAGCAGAGGGATTTTCACAATTTTTTCTTGCTCGAAGTGTGCGTAACTGGCCAAGCTACAGAGTTTGCCAACCAAATTGGCTCGACCAGGGGAGTCCCAGGCTACTGCCAGTCCTGTTCAACTCTGGCATAAAGCTGCAGTTGCTTTCCCGAGAGGTTTTCGACTTCCCCAAGAGATAGACACCGACTATTGAAAAGAAGTCTGTAACCTTGGATGAAGGCACTGTCTTGTGGCGGAGAACAGGTTTCTGACTTGGCTTCAGACAGCAGTTTGTAAAGGCTGCAGGCTGCTTGGATCTTTTTCACCCCTTTCCAGCTTTTCAACATATCTAAAGACCAGCGTTTGACCAACTGATGACTCTTTTGGTTTGTTGGACATGCTGCTAACTACATTTTTGTCTCCGTTTTGGAAATCCATCTAGTTGTGAGACTTCTATCTCAGGAGAAGGCCCAGCCATGGAGGGTCTTGAGCAGCTGGACATGGTGGGCGATATCAGCCCGGCTCTTGAGGCCACAGAGGACTTCATCCACTGCATGGATGGGGTGCAAGGCCAAGGCACGAGCAAAGCTCAAACGGTGACCCTGGGGCAGCCTACAAGGCAGCCCAAGCAGCTGCAGGAGGTTTCCAGCGCCGCGCTTGGGAAGCTGAGCTCGAGCGGCGTGTGGAGCCTGCTGGCTGGAGAGCAGCCAGAGGTGGGTCCCCTCGGTTTGGCCTGGGCTGACAACTTCAGTGTGTTGGGCCTGGGGATGGGCTTGAGGCATGGAAAGAGAAGTCGAGCACGCTCTACGAACGACCTGGCAGCCCACTCCAAGGAGTGCACCAACAATACCACTAACTCCTCATCCAACTCTGCTTTTAAGAAGGGACACAGCAGGTCCAGGTCAGACGTCAACTACCGGCCGTCTGCGTACACAGACAACGGGCTGCCCGCTGTGGACTGCAACACCCTGAAGAACATGATCCTCAACCACCAGCAAGAAGGTGAGTTCACATCCAAAATGTGAGTCTCTGTAAGATGTGATGTAGCAAGTGGCCTTTATGAATCTGAGAGTCCAAATCTTTCATGGCTTTGAAGTGATATAGCTCCAAAAGATTTTAAACCATCTCTGGGTTTTGAACAGTTGATCATGCAAAGCAAAAAAATTTAATTTCTGGTACTGAGCTGTTCAATTAAAGAATAACTAATTAAAGAAATGTTGTCAACAACTGAACATAGACTTTTGCCCTCCAAATTCACTTTGTTGATCTTATATTTGAACATTCTTAGTTTTTTAATATTTTGTATCAATTCATATGTCTTACTGCAGTGTATTTCATTATAAGTGTTTTCCTTTTTACATCACTTGTGTCCATTGGACAGGATGGATCATATGATAAAATTTACTGTAGAACAATAGAAACTTGTAACATAGTCGCTATATTGATTCATGTTTTATAATAAATTAGCTGTCCTTTAAAGTCAGGTGAATATCACACAAAATCCCAATGTTTCTGTTTGCATTATGCTTTAGCAGTAACGCTGCATGAATATGATGAATTTCCTTACGTCTTGACTGTCCAGAGAAACTTCACCATGTAAACACATGTTGCCATTGAGTTTTCTGAATACACCTTAAGTGCTGTGAGCACCACAAATCGAAATCTGCAAACCTCCATTGTATAGAAGTGTTGGCAGAAGTTTTCAATAGCAGATAGATCAAAACGTTGAGAAATGAAGCCCAAACTGCTGTTATAAAATACATTGACTGTCCTGGGTGAACTGACCCTTTAATCACTTTTGCTTTGCCTAATTTGACATTTGTTGAATTGAAAGCGGTCGTTGATTGTACTCATCCAAGAAGATGTCACATCCTCTGGTGACCAACTCATTAAACCTGAAGTAATTTCTAGCCAACAGGCTGGTCTTTACCTGTCAGAAACACTCACACTTCCTCATCCTGTGCTCCGTTCGATTGTCCAAACACTGGAAAGCTTCCTCAGCCTGTGATAGGCTTTCAGAGGACAGAAGTCCAGGACTGTTTGTTCTGCAGATTGGGGCGTATGCTCTACTTATGTTGAAGCATCCTCAGAGAAAGCAATAATGATAGAAGATGATGATAACTTAAAATGACACAACGCTGCTATGACAGTCAGTTTTCAGGCAGAGAGCCCAACACACACACACACACTCACACACACACACACACACACACACACACACAAACTCTCACACCATTTGTGTGTGTGTTTTGGCCATCTGAAGGCCTAAGGAGATCCTAAGGGATCCTGAGGGATAATAGCCTGTAATCCTGTCAGCAAATGGACTCAAATGAGGCGAGAGAAGAGGCAACCCAATTACCCGCCTCCTGATACTGGCAGGATTATTTAGTATTAGCATATGTGTGAAAAGGCATCAGGCTATTTAGTTTGGCTCGATGTGCATTGAAAGGAGAGAAGTAGGAAGAGAGGGACGATAATAAGCAGAAGGCAGAGTCATTTAGCTCGGCCTCGCTATGTCTCTTCATTCACGTTGAAAAAAATGTTGGCTGTTTTCTTTTCCATTAGTGACAGCTGGGAATGTTTAGATGGTAAATGGAAATGATCATCATTGTTATATACACAGTGTACATGTTTATCAAGGACCAAACAGGCCGTATGTGGAGCTTTTATCAGAGCTCTTTATGTTTTGTAACTCACAGAGCTGTAAAGGCTGCACTCATCTATTTGTTTATTATTATTCTTGGAGATGCTGCGCCTAATTTTGGTGCACATTTTGTTGCAGGCATTCATCATTCAAGATCCATGCAATAAGAAAATAATGTATTGGCAGCTTTTATTGTGGAAATACTCACCTTGTAATCAATCTGTTTAGAGCGTAATGACAAGTTAAATTTATAAAAGACAGAGATAAATTACGGTCCACTCCAATTGAGAACTACACAGAAAAATACCCAGAAAAGAAGCCTTCGCCTTATATGACTCACAAAAAACCTCCAATAGCTTTTACTGAAAGCAAACTTGTAGTTCAGCAGGAATTTATAGAGAAAGCAGACTGAAGGAAGCAGAACCCCCGCAACCAATCATTTGACAACAGCTATCATTTCCTAATAGCTTCCTTAGAGTCTCAGAGAAATGTATAAAAAATGTGGTGTTGTGTGAGAATACTGTGACTTAAATACGTAAACCCCCGTTTAATGATGATGACAGTTTTTTCTCATTGTGCTCCTACAGTTTGACCACTGTTACCTCTTAAGTTTCTTTTACTTGTGTTTATTATATACAAATAGCCCTTTAACATGTTCACATACCAACACATTTGCTGAACACTACACACTGTTTTCTGGTGCTGCCTCCCTAAATTTATAGAAACTCAGTAAAATTTCTCTGATTTTCAAATTTAAGATTACATTCCATCATAGTTTGTACAGCCAGTCTGGGTCTGTTCAAATGCATAAGTGTCTTTGTGTTGACTGTATGTGTACATTAATACTTGCTCTTTGTTTTAATTCCTGATGGATCTGAGCAACTGGAACACGTAATTCATGACACATCCTTTTTCCCCCAAATTCTGGCCTTACTCAACTCGGGGATTTACCATTGTATTTAGTCCTAGATGACACACACACACACACACACACAAACACACACAAAGAGTCATGACAGAATGCAGCTTTTAAATAATTAAGATGTGTAAATTTGTACTTCTTGGAAAAAAAAACGCAACCGACTGTACCCGGTTATGTTTGTTTGTGTGTTCAAGCTTGTGATAGGCTGGTGAGTTTTACAGTTTGGGACTCTGTTGTACCTTTCATCCAGTGCATGCTGGGATAGTTTCTGCCCACTGTGACCCTGAATAGGATAGAATGCTTAGTGTGGCTGCATTTTTCATTTGCAGCCTATATGTACTTTGGTTTCCAGGAAACTCAAGGAGCCTGTTAGATGGTAAAACAACACATTATATTATGATTGGCTACCTAATCAGCAGGCGAGGTTGTTTGTTTAAGGCTGAGGCAGAGATTTGCACCTTGAGGGCAGCAGTTCTGGAAAGTTAGTTTGCAGCGCTGAGAGAACAGCGTTAATGCAGTTTGAAAGCTTGTATGTGTATATTAGAATAAAACTAAAGTGTGATGTCAGAACCTACCAGGTGGAGGTGAAGACTAATTGAACACAGCAGTTTTCCTCGCCACAATGCCTAATTCTCATCTCAAACCTCCCATGCGTGAAGACTGCCAATGAGCCAGACTTGATTCCAACTAAACTTATTTGCATATTCATTTGTTCCTTTGGCAAAAGGTTTGTTAACATGCAAAGTCCGAGACCCAGAGTGACACCATGTCTGCTGCTGTTTTGATAAGATTGATGAGGCACTTGACTCGCCACCCTCTACTTAACAGGAGCTGTGAAGGATTTAGCTTTTCTTTTCCCCCCTTGAGTGACTTAGCAGGGCAAAGAAACAAAATGCAATATCTGACAATTAGACCGCTCCTGGAGGGGGTTTATAATTGCATCAGTCTGTGGAATTTTTTTTGTCAAGGGAGAAGGTGATTGTTTTATTTTTTGCCAATTCATCAATAGCTTTCTAGATTTTTAATTTTAAAACTAGGCTTAAGAAGCTGCAACCTCTTTCCAAGCTGCAACCTCTAAAGCTGAAATATGAAGTCAGTGCAGAAGTGCCAAAAACTGCAGTTTCTCAAGTTCCACACAGTTTGTTGTTGGCACACAGTTTTAGTCTATATCACTAATTTTCCAAGTAAATACATCTTTAGAGGGATCAAATTTTTGTATAATTAATTTAAATCATATTCAGGCTTACAGTTATGCACAATTAAAGACATGGCTGCTTTTTTTTACCTGCTAGCTGTCTACTAGGCTAAGTCAACAGTAGCAATATGAATCTTCCTCAGCTCCACGCTCTTTTCCAAATATGGTCACTTCTGGCTTCTTTCTGGCAGTAAACAGCAGTTCTGACACATTAGCATGAGTTAGGTCAACAGGGAAACAAAAAAACAGATAAAATTTTGAATCACTTGCATGGTAGCAGGTTGGGAAATGGCTTGTGGTTTTGGAGGACGGGACCATGACTCGAGACGGTGGATGTTTGCATTGTGACTGATGTCAGAATCATTACAGCCTCATAACTGAATGTTTCTTTGTCTATTTGAAACGTACAAAAATGCCTGCTTTTGACCTGCAAATTACTAATAGAGTTCTTGCAGACAGCTGTAGAGGATAAGTCACAGTCCTCAGTTTCGCTTCCTCATCTTAAGTCCCAAAGATTTACCAGAATTTCACCAGTTTCAGTCTCTTGCTTGTAATATTATTCTTTCCTGCTCTGTGTTGCAGGTGGTTCTTTCTCTTCTCCTTTTTTTTCAATAAGAGTGTGTTTTTTAGAGTAAAAACAAAAGAAGGAACTTTCAAGAAAAGTATAGTTTTGTTTTCATGGAGTAATGCGTGATGCTTGGTTTAAACCACTCAAGTGTGGCTAAAACTCTCTAATATTCAGAGAGTTGGCATGTGGTAGAGTTTGTGTTTCCAAATGTTTTGAGTCATTGCTACACATCATGGTTGACCTTTGTATGCACTTTTTGAAGTCTACTTAAAGCTCAAGGTGGGCCTATTTCTTGCTATACCTGAATTTTTTGGTAAGTTTTAATAGAAATGCTGTATTCTATTTCATTTTGATAGTGATGTGTTGACACACTCTTTATTTTGGTGCTTTGGTTGACTTTAAAGACTCTTGTCTTTTTAGAGCCCCAACAAAACATTTAAAGTTCATCAAAGTTACTGTTCAAATTTAACTTTATTTCATGTCTGTTGTTGCTTACTTTGGTGTAAAGTTGATTCCTATTAATAGTTTTACCTCCAATTTTTTCCTTCACCAGTGTATTAACAATTTTTAAAATAAGATAGATTTGCTGCCGGCTTTTATTTGACTAGGACACTGAAAGCAGCATAGCCCACAATACAGGCCAACCCAATTTTATCTCCTAGCAGAGGACACGCTTGTTGTCCACCTAAGTCTAAACCCTTCTGAATCATAAAGAAAACCCACTATAATCACAAGAGTAGACAGAGAGAGGAAAGACTTAAAGAGATAAAACTTCTTGAGTAGTAGAAAGTGAAAGAACCCAAAGAAAAGATAAGGAAAGTGGGACAGTTTGTCAGGTGGCCTGTTTCTGCCCACCATGGTGACAAAAATGTTCCCAGACGAGCATCTCTGAACGCTGGCAAAGGGTTATCTCTCACCAAAATACCAACTCTCCACAAGCCTCTGATAAGACTTGGATAAGCTTCCTTGTGGAGGAAACCTGCCCTCTAATTAGTGGAGGATTCAGGTGGGAAAAAAAGCTGCATAAGCAAACCAAGAGGACAAACGCTGCACGGAGAACATCTCTCTAGTGTTCATTCTCCGCCTGTAGTCTTTGATGGTGGCTTTGCAAAGTTTGCATCATGCTTCTTCACATAGGATGGCAAGTGTTGTTTGTATGGATTCATAGCTGCTATTATTGATTCAGACAGAAATTTCTTACACCACCTCTGCTACACAATAAACATTGAGCTGAATAGTAATTTGTTGATTGACAGAAAAACTACATAAACCACAGTATTATGTTACTATGAAAAGTGTTAATATATTCATGTTTCATTTTGTTTCACAGTGTAGATGATTAATGGGAATCCCTGGTGTCAGAATGGTCTAAACAAGCAAATTTTTAATAAATAAATAATACAAATCTGACCTAATATTTGTGCCCGATGAAGATCAGATGATCTGAACTATGTGGTTATAACGAACACACACACATCACTCACGTGTATTTCTCCCTTTCATCCCTCCTCCTCTGTATCTCTGTCTAGCTGATAAAAGCAGCAGTGGCAGTGTGGTGAAGCAGGGTCAGATGGAGCAGCGCGAGGGACCCCGGGGCCGCTGGACACCCTGCCATGTTGAGCTGACTCCCTGCGAGCTCCGGCTGTACACGCTGGACAGCAGCGCCAACCGGCAGCTGGGCACCGCCTACTCGCTGTCACACTGCCAGAGCGTCATCTCTCCAGCTCCATGCAGCCAGCCTGGCCAGATCACTCAACCCGCCGATCAACGCACACTCCAGGCTTTGTTCTTCAACAGCACGCGTCTCCAGCTGAGGGCCGCCAGCCAATGGGAGGCCATGGAGTGGAGACGGCTGATGTGGGATAAGGTGCAGGCAGCCAGACCGGTGAGGCAGGAGAACCGCCAGCGTAAGGCCGGAGTGGAAAACCAAGAAGTCGCCAAGTTTCCTGCACCAATGTCGCCCTCCTCATCGCCCTCTCCATCGGGGCTCGACACCCAGCCTGATGGTGAGAGTGACACCCCAAACTCAGCGGAGGCTTCGCTCTCTCTCCAGTCAAATTCGAGTATCTTGAACAGACCCACCACCCTGCCTCTGTTCACCCAACGCTACCAGGACATCCTCAAAACTGGTCTCCTCCATCGGCTAATGGATCAGAACAACTGGTTGGCCTTCACCTTCGTCCTGACAAGATCTACTCTGCGAGCCTTCCCCACTGAAGGCCGAGGGTCTGTCTCCCAGCCCGTCCTCCAGTTCTCCCTGGCCTCCTGCTTGGCTGTGCAGCATGACCAGGAGCCAGAGAATGGAGAGTCATGGACAGACCGAGGGAACTGTTTCCAGGCAGTTTTCCCCAATGAAGTACTCAGACTTAGGGCGGACGATCAGCTCAAGGCTCAGGAATGGGTGGAGGCCCTGCGGGAGTTGGTTGGAGCGCAGAAACCTGCCCAAGAGGAAGGGGGCGACTCTGGAGAAGGAGCTCCGAGCCTCCAGGGAGTGCTGTTGAGATCAAAACCAACCAGAGAGAGGAGGCAGAGGGAGGCCCAGAGAGCCAAGCGTCAGTCAGTCACCACCAGTTTCCTGAGTATCCTCACCTGTCTGGCTGTGGAGAAGGGGCTCACTGCTCAGGGCTTCAAGTGTGCAGGTAAATGGACACAAACACACACACACACACACACACACACACACACGCACACATTCTCAGACTTGGCGACTTTTATGTAAGAAGGTTACATTATTATTGGTTGTGTTTCTATCACAAGTTTAACAATAAAGGTTAGACATTTCAACATGGCGTCCGGAATCTCAAGAGTCTATATCTAAGTGGCTCTAAAACAGTGAGTTTAAGGTGTACGGATGTAAATAGAAAAGAGGAAGCAGGGAAATTGAGAGTATAATAAGTAGAGGGACAGTGACAGAGCCAGCACAGGTGATGGAAAAAGAGGTACAACAGTGTTCCTCTTTTTCATTCTTTTCTTTTTTTAGAAAATATGTCAAGCCAGGCTTTCTGAAAAGACAAAAACAAGCAATTTGTGTTTGCAACAAGTTTTTGTTAATAGCAACATCTAAAATCATGTTCAGTGTCCATAAAACAAGACCTAAAAATAATTTTAAGAAATAATGTCTGCTACTCCCACCTGCCTCCTTATTTACAGGTGATTTTAAAAAAGAGTGTCAATGACAGGAAGAATAATTTTATATATAATTAAGTATAAATTAAGTTTAAGTTATTTTAAGGCTAAACACTGGTGGTGAAGATAGTTTTCTCTGCTCCTCATTGAAAACCCAATAAGAGTATCAGTCTGATACTCTGCCTTGAGTTGTAATTTGTATACGATATGGTTTTTCCACCAGAATGTTAAATAATTTTCTTAAAATTTCATCCTCTCAATCTTAACCAAGTAATTCTTTGGATATACAAAAGTTTTCATTTCAAAGGTTTAACCAGTGGACACAGGATGTTTTTTTCTCATGGTAAAGTTTGTTGTCTGTGTTGGTGAACTGGAAATTTCAAGTTTCTTCATCACTCTTCAGTAAGTTACTCACTGAACCACTATTAACCTCCAGTCTAACTATGAGTTCACAAAGTCTTGCTCAATTTAAAACTTCTTAAATCCAGTTTGAAGTAGAACATAGAGGAAGTTCCCCCCTTAGCAGATGAACATGAAACAGTCATCTCTTGTCACAGTCAAGGAACAAGAAGAAACCTTGTTTTGCACTTGACAGGGACTTGAAGTCCTTATTTGATATAAAGTCAAAAATGGTTGAGGTGGTTTTATTATAGGGTTTTCATCCTGTGTAACAGATGTATGAAGAATGCTGTCTCTTCTAATACATCCACCTATTTCGTTAAATCAGCGGTTTTGGGCGTATTCAATTTTTTTAATTTTTTTTTTACCTTTTTTAAATTCTGAACCATTGCAGTGTCTGTCCCTCCTTTATTGTTACTCCTGTTAATCTCCATGCCAGGCTCTTGGACAGCCCCATAAATGGCAGGCGGTGCTTTTACTCTCCTTGGGTGTGAAACGTGGGCTTCCTCTCTCTCTTGTAGGAGGGCTTTGAATAATCGCCGCTCACCTCCCTTTTTATTTGTAACAACTGGCTTATTAATGCAGGGCTGTTTGAAAGGCCAGCTGAAACAGGAACAAGGACAGAGGCCGTCTGGGGGCAACTGATGATAATTGGTGGGCTTAAAGCACCGGAGGAGAGGAAAAATAGCTGAATGAATGAATGAGAACGAATGAAAGCAGCCTGGGGATGCTACAGTAGTCAGGCTTGATCGTAGTTGTTTGATTGAAGGGTTTCTAGGTAGAGCTGGATGGGAGGGACAGCTGGATACCACCATTTTCTATACAGAGCGCACCTCTGCTCACTCAATCCGTTTATTTCCCTCCTTTTTCTCTTTTTCCTTTCATCAGTCCATTCAGTTTCAGCCTGGTTTTTTTTGTCTCTCTCCGTTCCCCCTCATTTATTTGACTGTATGTGTTCATGGTCAGCTGCAGTGTTACTCAGCAGATCCAAAAAAAAAAACGTTTTAAATTCAAGGCCCTAAAACTGTATTTAAGTCTAAAAGTTGTTGTTTGAGAACCTGAGTTTTTATTTGTTCATGGTTTTTCTTTTCATTTTATTTTCAGTCTGGAAATTAATTGTTGAAATTTTACTCTCACTAGCTTTAAACTGAGAATCTTAAAATTTCCTGTTGACAACCAATCTCTCAAACATGAACAATTGCTGCTTTTTTCAGTCCGACTTCATTGTGAGTTGAACATCCAGGGTTCTGGGAACATATATTGACCATTTTGTCTATTTTATATACAAGACAGTAAAAACATTGTGGGTAGCTTTGATGGTTCTTCAGTGTCTTTTATCTGAATAAAAAATACACTTTGTAATATTACATTTTAATAGTAGAATGATTATTGTGACTTCAAGCCTTGTTTGAAAATAGAACACATCAGAAATGGTTGAAAGCCATTCTTTACAAGTCTAAGTCAAGTCTCAAGTCTTTGAGGTCAAGTCTCTTGTTACTTTGAGTTTTACCTGAGTGCAACTTGAGTATCTTCGAGGGGGGGAGCCATTCATTGTGTTTACATACATGGTTGCAATAGAGCTATAGTTACAGGTTTATTTGGGATAAAGATGTGATTTGATTGGACTGTATTGCTGTTTAGATGTACAAGAACTGGCGAAGAACTGATTTATTAATGAAGGTATGTCTGACTGCATGACTGTATGGCCCCTTTGCAGCTGTTTGTTAACTTTTCTTTAAATTCTGCTCTGTCCTCACATATATTCCAGGATTTTTATTAACCTTAAGCTGAGACAGCATAAAGTTAATCTCTTTGTCCTTCCAGAAAACGCCTCAGAACACACTTCACACTTACAGTGGTGCCTACTGTATGTTTCATGTTGCACTTTTGTGTGTAGCTTTCACCTCATCACCCACCATGACACCTTGACTGTGTGCTGTGTGACTTCCAGGTTTAAGACTGCAAAGACTGACAAACATGTCCTGGATGTCTAAGCCAATTTTAGGGCCAATTTAAGCACACACATGCCTTAGTGATTAGACTCACAATCCCATTACCTAAGTATGTAAGTTCATTTTTGATAAAAGCAACTGACATACCATTTCAATCACATCAACATGTTTACATGCAAGTCCAGTTTTAGTCAGACTAAAAGAAAAAATCAACTTTGTCAAAGTATTTAGAGATGTATGAAGGTGTGCACTTCCTTCTTTCTCGTTCCTCTGTTTTGGATCCAACTTAGGAAACCATTAGTTGATTTATCAGTTAGTTGTTTGTTGGTTATGTCAGCCTCATTCTTAATGTCAGTCATAAACCAACGTAAACTTGATGTTTTGGTGGTAGTGATATATTATCAATGAATATTTGCAGATTAAACTCTCATTTTGGCCTTCAAAACTTCATAAGCCTTGTTCATCTGATTCATCTTCTAACCTGAATGCATATTGAATTAATTATATATAAAACCACCAAACAGGATCTCTTGATGTTCAGTATGCTCCTTTAGTTGGCGCTGATCTCCCTTTGAACTTGTTTCAAGTCTGCCATTTGCATATACATGCTACGTCCATCCATACATTCAGAGTGATTGGTTATTTAACATTAAAATGAAAAAATGTATTCAACTAATTACACATAGTATGGCTGTGTTTTTTTTATTCCTTTTGAAGGAAATGGTTAGTATTCGTTTGAAGACTGTGACTACCCATCACCCCTCATCACACACACGCACACACACACTATGGGGAGTGTGTCCTCGGGTTTGGTGACCCCTGACGTCGCACGGGAGCACATTCTCAGGCCCCCAGCAGACCATGTAAATCTGATGGACTGGGGGGGGAGTTTGAGTGAAGTGGGAATCAGAAGATATTAGGAATTGAGGAAGTAGGAGGTGGGCTCACATCAAAAGATAAACAGTCTTTCTCTGGCTCACTGCTGAGTACTGACACACACAAATACACATACACACGTACATACGTACACCCACGCACACTCACCGTCTTACTTAGCGCTCCCCATTTGTGAACATTTTCATTCGAGTGTTTGGTCGGTGTGAATGAGACACATCAAAGCTCAGGCATAGCTTGTCTTTTCAGTTTTTAATTCACACACGCACACACAGACACACACACACAGCCAGTGTCCTCTCAGAGGTGTGGTGGTTTAAAACCAGGGGCGGGCAGATGAAAGCGGGAGCCCCTTTTTGCCCTTATGTCATCCCTCTCTCTCACTTTCTGTATGTCAGTGTCTCTCTAGCTCTCTCTCTCTCCACCGTACACTCTTCCCTGGGCAGGTCAAAGTAACCCTCTCTCACTACAGAGAGCCGCAGTACAATCGGTAGACCTTTGAGCTACGTTTGAATTCCCATTCATCTTCCTCTCTGTCCCTCTTTGTCTTCGTCCCAGAAAGACCCATAAAAGATCAGAGACAAGTGGAGAAAGCAGTTGTTACTGTGTGCTGATAATGGAGGAAGTAGTCAGCAGTAGAAAGTATTCATAATTCCCTTTTTAAATAATGAAGTAGCATTCATGAGAGTTGTTGTAGTTGTGCACTGATTGGGAATGGAAAAAGAACAAGTGATGGTCAGCTTTGGAAAGGAGAAAATAGCTGAATAGAGCCTGTTGCAGTTTTAAAAATGTGGTTTTAAAAATATGGTTTAGGTAGTGTTTTTACTAACTAATACTAATAATAATGATGTAAAAACATAATTGTCACTAGTGGCACGTTAACTATGTTACCTGGTTAAGTTGAACGCTAAATGTGATGCCATCAATTTCCATTTATGAGCTTAATGTATGAAAACAGTGTAAAAGATTTGTTTTTTGTAATGAGATGCATAAAATATTTTTAGTTGGTTATGAAATTGTGGTGGGACATGTTATTTAATTTATGTGAAAACACTCTAGAAAGTACACCTGTACAGTATAATTAAATCTCATTCAACAGCCCTCCTGTTTATTCTCATCAAAGAGGTTTTAAATACAGCAAGGTGTTACCTAATGTAGGCAGGACTGACCTGCAGATAGGTGAAGTAGCAGAGTCCTCGATTTGCTCCAAGAGACTGTTTACATATGAGTCTGCTTGCACTTGACCCTTAGCAAGCTTGTTTGAGCTGGAAATAATATTTGACTGCAGCAACAACATGGCTGCTTTCTTGCCAAGGTAACTAAAGCAAATCTAACACTGTGGCTAAACTGTTGCAGTTACATGTCAAGGGTCGCACCAGGGGTTAAGCATCACAACCCCCCATGAAATTATGGGATCAGAATTTAATATTGATCTGCAAAAGTATATAATTTTATCCCCATCCGCTGCAGAGTCTTGCTCCACTAAACACTCTCTCTACACTTTGAAGATACGAAAGTCATGACAGCTGATAACAGCACAAATGCAGCATCTCTTCTCAGGTAGACTAAGAGAGATTACATTTATTGAGAAAAATGAAAAAGGGTAGATTTAGCTAACTAACATTAGTTAAAATAGATTAAATGAACATGTATTGCACAATACATTCTCCATTGAGGGTTATGGACAGCAGGCTTAAAGCATTTCCATGCTGGTAATTGTAGTTCAGCACTGGATCTTAAAGCCTTGTTTCTTTCTCCATCTTCCTGCAGGTCTGTTGTTTTTGCATCCCACACTGTGCAGTGTTTAAGTCACACATAACAACAACTACCCAGTGCGCCTGCAGCTGCTTATCTGTTGATGCATTGCCACTGCTTTATTACTGTGAGATTATCACTGAGCTAAAACCACAGATGAACGCTGAGTCTGCAACAACACACAGCGTCGACTAGTGGTTGTCAGAGCCAACTAGTTGACTATTCTATGAAACCTTTTGCATGCTGTATTTATGTTTGATGTATATAACATTGCAATATGTCCTTTCATCTACCTAAATGTTGACCCTGCTCAGTGGTAAAGTTCTGTTTTGAGGTCACTTTGCAGCTTTTTGAGGTTTTGGTCAGCATCATGTCGCCATCAGATTTATATGCTTGATGTTATTTTATCCTTTGTCTCCATCCATATTCCCACATGGATTATCTGTTGAGCTTTACTGCTTGTTTTACTGTGCAGAGCATGTCATGGACGGCTTCAGCTGTGGTAGAGTAAGATTTGCCTTCATGTGTGTCTACATATGGGTGTGTTCTCTTCTGGTCTCTATGGTATAGAATTTGAGGTTAAGGTTAAAGGTTGTTATTTAGTCTGCAATTTTTTTTTACACTACATACATGTGTGTCTTTGTTCCTCTGGTCCCAACAGTTCCAGACCAAGATAGAGGCCACAGTTGGCCAGGAAGCCAACATGGTGGTCAGCTCCTTCCTCGAAGTGACACAGTGTTTCTCTGACTGTTGACCATCCCCTCAGCCTGCTGGCTCCCAACCAGTGGACTGTGGGTTTTTTGAAAGAGCATCCACCCCAACAACAGCATGAGCTCACTGCTGTAATTAGCCTGAATCGAAGTTACACATATGTATTTGATCATAGGTTCTTCAAAAAAAATTAAGACTTTGTTGTTGTTGTCATTTTTTTTTCTCCATCTTATCCACAAGCAGAAATTTCATTCAGAGAAAAAAAAATGTTATTTAAACTTTGGGGTGTAGGCAAAAGGATGCTGATCATTTAAATACTTAGAAATACTGTGAAAATGGAAGAAACTATTGCAATTAGAGCGCGATGGTCAGACCACATCTTTAGGTGACTCACACTTAAATCAGATGTCTGTGTTTATGCAGTTTAGCCTCATTCTGAAGAATATATTTAAAGAGGCTCAGCTCCAGCTGCTTCTGAAAAAGCTCTAGTAAATACAGGCCATATAGCAGCACAACTTCACAGGATTCTCAAGGGACCAATGTGATGGAGAAGGGGGGGTCATGTGACTTACAGGAGTTGCTGAGGTAGCACCAGCGCTACAAAAGGTTCTCCATCAAGGGATGACGCCTTACAGAAGTCTACATGTTTCACTCAGGACACATGCTTCACACACTTGAGGCGGTCCCTCAGATGTATCATGCATATAGGAGATCAGTGGTTACAATGCAGGTAAAACTGAAATAAAGATGATTCTTAGTAAACAGAACAACCTGTGCACAGCTGATATTAATGATCAGGTGCTGGAGAGTCACAGGAACATCTTGAAAGATCTTGATAAAATAAAACCACTGCAACAGAGACGAGAATTTTCTGAATACTTATTTTATTTGTAGCCAACAACGTGTTTCACTTACAGCTTCCTCCATTTTTGTCCTGAACGACCTAAGCGAACCTGAGGAAGCTGTAACCGAAATACGTTGCTCTAAATAAAATAAGTAAAGTCTTATCAGTGTGCAGTGGTTGTTTTTTATTGAATCAAGTATAGTTCTTATTTTTAGCAGTAGTTTGTGTAAAGGCCTATGATTCAGCATCTCACCTTACATGTGGAAAATAAACTTAATAATACTGCTAGAGGATAAGGCATGTTATAAAAATGCTGTTTTGATCAAGTTTTTAAGTGGATTTTGGCATTTCTGTGGCACAGTGTATTTTCCCTTATTGCTAAAAAAAACAATACTTATATAATTGTTAGTTCAGCCAATATATTGATGGGTTTTCTATAAAAATAAGCATAAAACTAAAATAAACATTAAAATTGAGACCCAGAACTACAAAAAAAACCCCCCAAGGATTTATTAATGTAGTTTTTGACTGCTGGTTAGACAAATCAAGCAATTGAAGGATCAGTAATCTAAAAGTATATAAACAGTTTAATTTTGTTCTAAAATAGTAGTTAGTAACACTCCTGTTCAGTTCATGTCCATGTGCTGCCGACTGGTGCTCCAGTTTTTCTTCCCGTCTCTTGGTCAGATAAAAAAGGAATCCGTCTCTCAGCTCTGATTAGACTATTGTTTGTCCTTTTCAGACGTCAGATTCTTGTCTGTGATAGAAAAGTAGCTGGACTGACTTCTCTTTATTGTTTGTCTTCATCTGTCCTTGTTTGATCTTACTCTTTTCATTCATGCATTTCCTCCTATCCTCTCATCTCTCCATGGCCTTTTACTCATTCTGTATTTTTTTTTCTATTTCCCCTTTTGTCAGTCAGTGTTGTTGCTTGTGTTGAAGCACCAACTGAAGACAGGCTGACACACGTCTCTCTTCCTCCGTCTTTCTTCTTTATTTTTGTAGCTTTCCATGCTGCTGTTTTTCCAAAACCCAGATAACAATCTTCCGTTTCTTTTCTTCTCTACCTCTCTTCATTTTCGCTGAAGAACAAATGTTTTCCTCCAGGCCTAATGTCCCCAGAGATTGTGTGGATAAGGGACACCTGTCGCAGTGCTGTGGCGTGTGTGTGTGATCATAGACCAGGTCCGGGTGTTTGGATGAAGAATGAACTTTAAAGGATCTAGAAGACAAAGCAGGCAGTGGGGCAGCTATGAGGCTGAATGGAGCTGAGGATCTTTTAGGACTACAAAACACTTTCTCACTGAAGTCCACTGTGTTTTGACTACTGGAAGAACCGAGATCTGTTATCTGGGGGGATTCCTTCAAATGAATTTAGCTGATAGATTTCTGCTAACGTGGATGTTTTTATTAGAAATTGTACTAAACAAGAAGAAGTAAAGGAATTTCAACAGAAAAAGAAATATTGCTGATAGTTCTGGACATACTGAAGGAAGCACATGTGGTTTAGAAGTTTGAAGGCCACGAGTGGACACAATAAAACTACCACAAAAGTAATGTTATTGTTTTTCCTGTGTCTCCAACATATAACGCATCATGATAAGGTTGTGCTGCTTTTATGCACTTACTCCTCAAGAACACCAGATTAGGTTTTGCGGATAGGACCTGAGATATAAAGATGGATCATTTCAGCAAAAGTTGAACCACAAAAATGCAGCATGCAAAGACTTGAAGCCTTAAATACAGTTTGGTCAGCAAAAGTAAAATTAAAACAAAAGTAAAACTAAAGCGTTTATGGCTGTTCCTAAAGGCTACGCTCAAAGTTGGGGTGAAAAGCAGTCGTAAAGACGGTGCAGCAAGCAGTGTTTAAAGATGGGGATATGGTTTCAGATGGTCAGTTCATTCAGTGTTTCACTTTTTTTGCAAAAGAAAAGCATTTAACGCGTATGCATTTGATACGTTATCAAAGTACAATGTTCCCATTAAACAATAAACAACCAGAAATAAGTGTGTAAGAGAGATCGAAGAGTCTTCAGGCTTCAAGTCAGTTTAAAGTTTTTAACAAGCTCAACCAGTGAAACACAGAGTAACCACTTTGTTACATCTGTTTTGTTCAAATCTCTAATCAGTTCAGTCGAATCAGCTGCTGTTTCTTGTTGGGGTCAAAGTGACATGGACTGTCTTTCTTATTACATACAGGTTTGCACGTCTTGATTATGCTGGTATTTTAATGATCGGTAATAAACTGACACATATTAACACAAAGTTATTTGCTCTTCAACCTTTGTGTTATCTTGATCTCGGTTCTTCGCTGTGACCTGCAGCAGACTGTTAACACCAAAAGATCACTTACAAAACACTTAAGGGCTTATTAGCTAGTTAGGACAGAAATGGACATAGAGCAGCTTATCTGTATTTTTGTTTTTTTGAAGTCATTGTTTGATGATACACAGGGTGTCTAAAAATCACTTGTTCCACATTGCGATTGTAGTTTGTTGTTTTGTCTGAATTCTTCTTTTGATACGTAGTTTAACTGGTTTTCTCATAAAAACAGAGACAGAAAACTGACATTACTTGATCTAAAAACCCTAGCATAACTTCCTTCTAACCCTCCACCCCTCACTTTAAATCATTTACAATAATAGAGGAAGCAACAAATGAAAAGGGATCCAAGTAGATTTTTAGTGAAATGAATGTCATCAGCAAACCTGTATTTGCTTGTTTTAAAACATAAATTTTACTAATATAACAGTCTCACTTCATAATTTTACCTTGGTTGTCTACACCTCCGCTGCAGTGACTCCATGCCCTACAGTGGTGCCAGTCCCCAAGTTTCAGAACCACACACACAAACACACAAACGTAAACATACATACTGACCCAGTGATTTTCTCTTCAGGATGTCAGCGTCCAGTTGGTCTCTCCAGAGGGAAGGCGAAGGTCTGCTACTACAGCGGCTGGTATTACTGCCAGAACTGCCATCAGGACAACTCGTTCCTCATCCCAGCACGCCTGCTGCACAACTGGGACACCAGCAAGCACAAGGTAGGAAAACACACACATACACTGCTCTATTAAAATACACACCATCTCACACACTAACTGTACCAGCCTTCAGAGTACCAGCATGCACTTTGTTATTGTGAGTGACTGCAGCATCAGCGAGATATCTATGCTTCGTAAAAAGCTTTAGAATTTTTTAAGTATTAGAATAAATGTAAGCATTAGGCCACCATCAGAGAGCCAGTGTTTTCCCGCATTGAGATATTTTCCTGGACATTCAAATCCTAATTTCATGTGGTCTGTAACAAATTCTAGTCAACTTGAATCAGGTTTTCTTAGGTCCTTTTTTCTTCAAATGAAGGCTAAATACTTTCAGTTTAAATAAAAAAGAGTGTAGTGAGTGTATTTCAAAATGTCTCTTTAAAAAATCCTATGAGGAATTTTCTATGGCCACTTCCACTGCACCTCTGTCTCTGTGAAAAAAACGCAGCCCTCTCATTTATTTTCATAATTTCATTTCTCAGTGGTACCTGAAACAACATGTACCCAAAATTTCAACCCCTCAAACTGTTTTAACAGAACTGTTTTTTTTCACTCCAGTTTTCTTGAGTCTTTTGCAGGAAGTGATTTTACCTTTAGGGAGTTTATTCACTCATTTGCTGTCTTGACAAGAGATAGGTGAGAACACTGATATTGCTGTCATCTTTGTTTGCTAAATATGAAGCTAAAGGTCATTAAACAACACTTCTGCTAGCATAATGACTGAAAATGGTGAAACGGTTAGCCTGGCGCTGCTCGAAGGTAAATCTCCCTAGCATGAGGATTAAGGCCTGTTTCATCCAATACAGTCATGGGACTTAGAACTTAATGTGTATTATTATCTTTTCTCCTTGGTGCAGTGATCTTAATATAAACCCTTGTGGTGCTCCTCAGGTGTCCAAACAGGCCAAGGAGTTCCTGGAGTTTGTGTATGAGGAGCCCCTCCTGGACGTCCAGCAGCTCAACCCTTGTCTGTATGAGCACTGTGAGCCTCTCAGCACCGTGCTGCGCCTCCGTCAGCAGCTCCAGTCACTGAGGGCCTACCTGTTCAGCTGCCGAGCAACTGTTGCCGAGGACCTCAGACGAAGGTGGGCTGGCAGTGACGTCTGTTTTAGGGAGGGGGGCAATTCTGCATTCTGTAACTTTATTTTGAAAGTGCCTCATAGTTTAAAGCATTTTTTTGTCTCAACTTTTTTGGCTTTTGACCCATGTAATGATGTAGTATTTCCACAGTATTTGAATGATATTTGAGAAGTCCAAAGAAGTCAAAATGTTTGGTAGTTTCAAGAGGACAAATCTGATTTTGAAAAAAGAACATTATATTGCAAAGCAGGTATATACATTTTTTTTTCACCTGTCACACAAACCCTCAGATTCATCTTATGATGCAGAACTGTCCAAGAGACTGTTAAACAGCAGCAGCCTTTGTCATCAGAGTCACACTGACTACCAAAGACACTTAATATTGTGTTATATTCCTCCGTTGGTGACCAGACACTTGACAACACAGACTGATAACATCTGTTCGCATGATCTGTGTGTGTGTGTTTACACGTGTATGTCTGAGTGCATGCATGTATCGCCGGAACTTTAATCTGCATGAATTCCTGTGTGCACATGTGCTGCATACACATACAGGATGTGTGTCTGTGTGTATATGTTCATGTGTGATGGGTTTGGGGGTGATGGGGGAGTGTTTATCTGAGTGGGGTCCCACACTGAAAGCCTTGTCTGTGAGCTGATTGATGCTCCTTGTCCTGATCCAGGTCACTAATACACTGTGATCCAGCAAACAAGGCCTTAAGGAGAAGGAGAAAATAAAGTATTTTCTTCTGTATTTTAGAAATGTAGAAAGGAAGTCGTTTCTGAAAGGAACAAATTCTTAATTCTAACACTTTTTTGAATGCTAACATCACCGACACCTTCATAGTGTTCATGAAATCTTAAAGACGGATCTGCCTCTCCTTTCGAGTTTCAGTGTTGAGATTAAAACTTCCAAGCTTGTAACTAGTAGGATAATATCTTCAAAATTTAAAAAGCAGACAACACATTGGAGACCAAAAACAAATGTCCAAAGCTGCATAGGTCAGATGCGAGTGTTAGCTAGAGTAGTAATATTTTACTTTCTCTGAGTTATGCTGTTGTTTATGGAAAATTAAAGTTTGAAAAAGGTGCATTCACAGATTTTTTTGAACAAGATGCTTAAACCATATTTAGTGTAACTGCCTTTTCAAAGAGTTTTAATCTCACACAGTTGAAATAATTTTTCTTTGCTAGAAGAAGCTTTAAAACAAATCACTGATATTTTTATCAGTCATATTAAAACTAATATTTGCCCTACTCTGTTGCGATGCAGAGGTGAGCAGCATCATGGCGTTCTGTGTTTACTTCTGTCCCATTAGCTAGTGCCGGCTAGTGCCCCGCCACTTCCAAACACTGCAGGATTAATGACGGCCATGGCGCTAAAACCTTCCCCTAGTCATCAGTCTACTTCAGGGGGGATCTGAAGGGAGATGTCTGTTGCATGCAGGCAGAGGACCATGGATCCTCCATCGCACACACAACCACATGAGGCACTAAAGGCTTTAAGTTCAAGAGTGCTGTATTTTTGGCTCTATGCTGCAGATCTCAAACACTCTTCAGCGGTTGAGCTGGTGCAAGAAGAAGTTGCAGTTGTATCCACTCAGTGCCGACAAATCACTAAAATGTTGACACCACAAACTCTCCGCATCCAGAAAGTTGTACCAGCACTTGTTGACACTGTGTAAACAGGAATTGAGTTTGACAAAGATAAGATTTATTGTGTAGATATGGTTTTGGTTTTGTATCTGAGTGGAAAGTGTCGCTCCACCTCCTGACACACACGCACACACACATATATTAACAGGACTTCCTACACCTGCTGGTTCACACACACTTCAGTCAGGTCAGCCCCTCCTTTAGTACACGATCTGAATCAATGAGTGATAACACATTTGAATTAAAGGTGTGTCGGTCTGACTGGTTGAGAGAGGACTGACTATAGTGAAATTAAACATGGAATTAACAACCATCAGGTCAAATATTGTCAGCTGGCCTGCATGCATGAATCTGTGTGTTTTCTGTTTGTAATCTAATCCCAAAATGTGTTAGTTCTCAAGCACTTTTTCAAGATCAGACACCGACTGCACGATCAACGAAAAGCCATTGTTTGTATGATTAATGGACCTCTGTGTGTGTGTGAGTGTGTGTTGTCGTATGAATGCTGATGTGGTAACCATGAGTAACATACCAAACAGGGAAGTCTGTCAGTTGTGCATATCACCATGAGGTGCCTGATTCAAACACACACACACACATACACTTATACACACACTCACACATGAACACATGCAGCACTTGTGTTTTGGTGACACTCATCACAGCTTAGACAGGATTTAGTGTGGTGCCATTCATCCTTGTGGTCTGAGAGGAGGCCTCACAATACACACACACACACAGACACACACACACACACACTGTCTGCGTTTTGTCACATAATACATGATGGAATGTTACTGACTGTAGATTAATATCACATCCTTGTTTATCATCGCGGACTGAAAGGCTGCTGGTTAAACATTAAATCTGTGTACTGCTCATATGTAACTACAGTTTGTGATAATTGCTCTGTATTTTTACATTTGCAAGACCAAGCCTCTTATTCAAAAACTAGTCTGCACAGTTTGGTATTACCAGTTTCACTTACAGAAGAAAAGGACAAATTTTTTTTTCTTTCAATGTGAATTTGGTTTGCGCTAATCAGAGTCAGATTTACAGAGGCAGCAGTAACCGAGCTCAGAAAGGTAATGATGTTAGTTTACGTCATTAGGTTTCTGAAGAAGTAATTGACTGACTAACCAGTGGTCCCTGTGGCCGCAGTAACTTTCTCAGACTTCCAAAACAGTGTTGTCTAAAACTATCTGTGGTTTTTGTAATCCTGCTAAACATGAATCCAATGCAAAAAACAGGGTATCTACAACAGACAGACACTTCTAGAAGTAGAGGAGAAGTTTTTATTAAATGTTATTTATTAAATGTATCTTGTTGTTGATTGGTCAAATACATAACCTTCTTCAGAGACTGAGACAATCAAACCTCTTCTTGTGTGTCTATTCACAGGATCTTCCCCAGGGAATACCTGCTACAGCACATTCATCTATACTCAATGGCTGACCTGCAACAGGTACGCACACACTCTACTGTACATCTGTCTGTCCGTCTCCTGTGAATGTCTCTGGAAAGTTTTCATGGAATTTCTTCATTTTTGGCACAGACGTCCACTCTCATTCAAAGATGAAGTGATTAGTATTTGTGAGCCAAAGGATAATTGTTTTGTGGTTTGGTAAATAGTCTGCCTGAAAATAGCCTGAAAAATTTGTTAGATTGGCTGAAAAAACTGCATTGCCTGGTTCTTAGAGCAGAGCATTAATCATTTTAAAAATCTTATTTTATATTTGTGTTCTGTTGTCAAAGATTTAAGTCCTTTGAGTTGAAGCCGACTGACTAAGTAGAGAAGAAAATATTAAGAGACAAATTCACACCTTGTTGGAGTCGGTCAACTTGTTGACAATGGGTGAACCATTGAATAACGCTCGACTTATCCTTTTAAGTAAACATCACCTCTCCTTTGTTTCTTTGACAAGTTATCCATGTCAAAACAGCGATAAGAGAGGGCAATACCCCCTAATAGCCCTATTTGGAACAGGGTTAGCACTGTCAAGTGTCCTAATCCAGCAAAACAATGTCTCAGTGGAAAGAATTCATATCTGCTGTGATGGAAACCTTTAACTCTGCCTCGTCTATTGTTTTCCAATACCAAGACACCACAGACACCTGTGCGCTATTGTTTATTCCAAGAGCAGATTTTTATCATGAAATCTTTACCAGAGTCTCTGCTGATAACACCATCACACTTCCTAACGCTTTTGTAGTTTCAGGGGTGAGGAGAGTTTACATTGAAGAATTTATATGTACCGGTATTCAGTTTAATGTTAAGGTGGATAAAATCTGGTCTCTCAGCAGTTCAGCATCTAGTCGTTGAACTGAGTTGGAGGTCAGAGGAAAGCGACCGCAAATGACTGAAAAGTTCTTTTGTTTGTCATTATATTCATTATGTTGTACCCTGCCCCATTTTTTTTTTTCTTTCACCCCTCTCTGACTCAGAGCTCAGCCACAGACTCTCACGGTGAAAGAGAGTGGACTCCCCCCTCCTCCTCCTCCACTCCCACACTCTGTGTCTCTCTGCTTCACTAATTGGTCACATTCAAAATCAACAGGCAGAAAAACAAAGCGTGACATCCCTCCATTCTTCCCAACATCCCCTTGGCCTCACACACGCTCAGCACACATGTGCGTTCGTTGTGTGTGTGTGTTCTCCACTTTACCCTCCTCCGTTAAACCAAACTGTGAGTCACTCATGAACCCCAAAACTGGTGATTTAGTTGTAATTTTGACAGTAGATGTCTTCAGTAGGGTCTGCACAGGTCCCTCTTTTCTTTTCCTCACCCACTAACCTCCCTCTCCCCCTCACCCCTCTTGGAGATTCTCAAGCACTCTGCCGCTTAATTGGTTTTCCATATTAAAAAGCTTGTTTCTTTTGATTCACCTCCTGAATAAAATGACGCTCTTAATCAACATGGCTTTTTTTGTTCTGGCTCAGAGGTCAGTGAAGGCTAAACTCCCCCGACTAAAACCCGGGACCACACTAGTCTATTCACCTCCTTACAAATATAAGGAACCGGTTCATTTTGAGAGAACATATGTGTTTGTCCAAGGACACTCTGCCCTTTTTCCTCTGCTGGTTTTAAGGATTGTTTCTGGGGGGTTTTTTGTGAGGCTGAAGGACACAATTAGTTGGAAAGTGTGTGTGTGCATTAGTTTGTGTGAGTATGTATAGCGACTTCCCCCAGTGAGATCCTGGTATTCCCTCTATGCCAGGCATGCCTCTCCACTCACACTTGTCCAGATACACAGAAGCCTCTTAAGTAAATGTTAGAAGTTCTCAGACAGATTTCTAGTTTCTGCTCGTGGCTCTGAGTTTAGGTGGAGCTTTTACTTGCAAATACACAATATATATTCATATTATAAGGTAAGAAAGGATAATATGAAAAAATCAGCCACATGTGGAAATTGGCCAACAAACAATGACAGGATAGATAATAACAAATTAAAATGCTCATCACCATACATATTTGTTGTACCTGCAGAGGCCATGTATGTAAGTTAAAATAAATTGCAACTTTTGGTACTAATAAGTGAAACCAACACAGAAAATCCAATACCTGCAGTTCCTCAAACTGCCACTTGAGGCTCCCCCCAAAAGTGAGTTGATTCCCATTGAGCCCCATATTAAAATCCCAAGCTTTACGGCAGAAATGAACATGTTTAGAGCCTGATGCAACAAACAGTGTTGTGTCTGCAGTTCATGTCTCTGATCACGAAAACTGTGCAGGTGGTGAACTCAAATATGACTCACTCATATAAATTGTATTAAGAGTCTGAGTTAACAGTTTGACTATTTTGAGTAACAGCAAGATGCTAGCTGTCTGCTAGTTGTCACAAAGCGATTAGCAGTATTTTTTTCGTCCTCCCTTGCTCCAAAATCTCTCTTAATTATGGTCACTTATCTCCAAAAAAATCAAGATAGCAACCTCCATAATGGCCAATGCAAGTCTTCAGAACAATAGACAGTGCAGTGTTATTGTACAGTAGGGCTTTACTGAATAGTCTGAAGCTTCTTTCTTAACACTAATATTTAAATTCTAAATGAACATTAATTGGCTCTTGTGTGTATTACTTGGCTTTTTGTGTTTTTTTGTGGATTCAATTGGCAAAATGGAGGAACAGGTGATGGCAGTCAGCTGCTGATAATGATTGCACCTTGGAGAGAGTCGGAGGCTTCTAGAGAAATAAAAACCAGAATTCACACTGATGTGAAGCAATGTACCAATGGGAGGGGAGAATTAATTGTTTTAGCTTTTGGGCAAAAGGGCTGGCGAAGCAAGGTAAAATATAACTTTATTGCAGGAGATTGGGGGTGATGACGCCCTTAAATATGGAGAGAGACACTTCTGAAGCTTGTTCAAAAACCTTAATAGAAGCTTCGAATGTCAAAACATGACATACAGCGCAGCCCTGGTTCCAAGGTTAAGCAGTAGCTGACGTGCGCCTCCTCAAAAATATAACTACATATCAGGGCTACAGTGGCTTTGGAGCAGCTATGTGGAGAACTGTGATTTATGAGCTCGGGCTGCTTATATTTTCTCCTACATGCTTCTGATGCTGGTTAAGATTATTGAAAGAGAAGACAACATAAAGCAAGTAGAAAAAATGTTTTCAGTAACACACATCTGGCAAAACCATTTTTTACTGCAAACCCT
This sequence comes from Acanthurus leucopareius, assembly GCA_029814765.1. Lineage (NCBI taxonomy): Eukaryota > Metazoa > Chordata > Actinopteri > Acanthuriformes > Acanthuridae > Acanthurus > Acanthurus leucopareius. Next base: position 4,853,055 of record JAQMCX010000011.1, on the reverse strand, counting down.
CTACTCACTGCAACCACAGCTCCAAGTGAATAAAACAACTTAAACATTTCCACTGCAGGCAGTGATCTTTGATTCAGGATGACACAAGGTGGACCTGTCTGACGCTCACTCTCATCATAAACTGAATAAAAACGTGTATGTACAGTTACTGTGTTAAATTAAATAATACAGCCTGTTACATCCATTTAGTGGTCAGGTAGTGCAATTAAAGATGAAGAATCCAATGTTAAACTATAAATAGAAGCCTACGTTGTGGATATATGTGGCTGGACTCCTGATAACCCTTTAAGGCAACCATATGTCTGTCTTCAGTTCACCTCACAAATACCTTTTTTCAACAAGAGTTAGACCACTGAATCATTCAGGTTGACCTGTTGTCTAATTTCAGCTCATGGCAGATGTGTGGGTTTCCTTACATATGTTTGCCACAATTCACAAGAAGATGCAGGAGAGAAAAGCCAATTGAGGTTTGAGGTTTGCAGAAACAGGGCTAGCATTACAAATTTTTTTCCAGCGGAGTAGTAAGTCATCAGGTCCACCTGTCTGTCCATTGTTGAGTTGTCACACAAATCATCAAATGCATCAAATAAAAAAACTAAAAAAATAAATAAAAAGATTTGTGCCTCAGTTATTCTTTAAAAAAAAATATGTGATTTAATTAAATGTTGCTATTTTCATCTCACCTGCATGTTTATTTAGGACAGCATTCAGGATATAGATTACTCCTCTATTTGGTTTAGAATTTTGCATTGGGGTTTTAATTAAAAAAATGTGGGCTTTTGGCTGGTGTGTGTGTTTGTATGTGTGTGTGTGTGTGTGTGTGTGTGTGTGTGTGTGTGTGTGTGTGTGTGTGTGTGAGTAAGAGAGAGAGGCGGTGGAAGGAGAGGATGTTATCCAAACAGAGCTCACCTCGGTCTTCCAGCCATGTAATCCCAGCTGGCTTTTTAGTTTCTCAATGGAGCTGTGGTAGTCTGTGAGTGTGTGTGTGTGTGTGTGTGTGTGTGTGTGTGTGTGTGTGAGAGTGTTTGTGAGTGTGTGTGTGCGTGTGTGGGTGCGTGTGCGTGTGTGTGTGGGAGATAGAGAGAGAGGAGAGTAGACGAACGGCTGTTAAACAGCAGTTTTAGGGGATTAGGAGGGTTTGGAGCACAAAGACTCTACGTGGAGCAGAAAAAGAGGTTGAACTTGAGGGGGAGGAGTTTAAAAGGATGGATGGAGGAAAATGAGGTGAAGTGTGTGTGCGTGTTTGTATGCGTGTGTGTTGGGGGGTGTTTGAATGGAAATAGGGTAAAGGATGTGAATACATCCAAAGGGGTTTATCATGTAGGCTGCTGTAGAATCATAAATATATAAATTTCCACCCTGACATCATTTGCAAGTTCTTTAGTGTTAATTCTTGGGACTGATACGGCTGCTCCCATCTTTTTCACCTCCATTTATTTTGGAAATGTATTGCATATTCTGTTAAAACAGTCTGTTTTTATCCTCTACGTGATGTGATTATTTGAGAAGTTCAGATTGACAAACCTGCTGGGATTCATTTTAGCCTTATTGCTCCATGACCTTACCTGAACCAAAGAGTTATTTTCACATCTCTCAGGTTGTTTTTTTTTTTTTTATTTATTTATTTTTGATGTGTAAGAGAAGAAACTATCCAGAAAAAAAGAAAAGAAAATGAAAGTTTATTATATCAATATATATGAAATATCCCTTATTCCTCTTTTCTTGTTTATCATATTTTTCATTACAAAACCCCTCAATTTATACAACTTATCCTACCAAGGCTGTGCCGACCCCCTCATAAGGACTAATTTAGCAGAATCCATGTCAACAAACATGAATAGAATTTGGTCCAACCCTCTCAGGACGGCCATTAATATTTGGCTTCATTATTGTCCCTGTTGGATATGAGGGAGTAAACAAATAAAAAGAGTTGAGGTTATAAGCTCCCGTCTGTATAAGTCTCACCCTGTTTATCACTGTTTGGTGTAGCTAATAAAGCGGTCACTGGATAGTTTTAGCAAGCATATGCAACAGTGATATGAGAATTTTAAGAAAATCAAGGAAAAGAAATTCAGACAGATAAATGCTATAATATAACTAATAAATCATCTTTTATTGGGTTATTCACCATCTGTCAAGTAAGATTGTATCCAGGCCTCAAACACATGCAAGTTTTCTTCTTATCGCCTTATCTCTGTTTTCGCCCGTCCATTTACTTCCGTCACTCTGCATCCATCCATCTTTCTGTGCCTCCCTCCTTTCCCGTCGTCCCTCCAGAGAACCAGTCAGCCAGCAGAGCTGTGCTGCCAGTCGTTTGATTCTGCCCAGTCCAATTATAGAGGGCCTTAATTACCGAGCCTGTCAGCCTCCATCAGGAGAGCCATTCTTCATGTGGACTAGACTGGACTGGACTGAGCGAGGCTGCTAAGTTTTGGTGTGGCCTGTGCTGGGCTCAGGGGGGGGACACATATATTTTGTTGGCATTCTTAGTACCTGCCTGTCCGTCTACCTGGAAACATTCATCAACTGTGCTGAACTTAGCTTTTCCTCCCTCATGTACAGAGGAACATTAAATTCAGGACAGTTACAACTCCAGTGTGGTGTTTTGTTCTAAAATGACTTATTCTTTTGCTGTTTACAGCAAATTAAGTAATAAAACATTTAAAAACCTTTTTTGATATAAAATTTTGGATTTTGTTGCATACTAGCAGCTTGTTCTCCAAAGTGTGCAAAGAACAACTTTAAATACTTTCAAAACTGTTGAAACTGTCCATTTGCACAGAAAAAACACAAACTCAAACTTGCTAGCAATGAGTAATAATTATAATATGCTCAATAATAATTATTATAAGCTCAAAAATTGACAATACTGTTGCAGATTTCTGTCAATCCACTAATCAGTTAACTAATTGACTGAAAATAAGCTCACTTACATGTTGGAAAAAACATGTATGGCTAACAACAACATCCCTTTTAAAAGCCCTTCTTGCAAAAATTTAGGAGCTGTCTCCAAATCGATGTTTACTAGCTTGCAGTCTTTGTCTTGCCTGCCTGTGTGCACTCTACTGCCACCTGTTGATCAGAATCCTTCGGCAGGAAGTACATCACATCTCCAGTGTGCATGAGACAAAGAAAACGACACCAACACTCCAAAAAGTGTGGACACTGAAAGACATAAACAAACAGAAATACATTTAATGATTTTCCTCACCAGCTTCATTGAGTTTTGTAAATATGTACTTATTCTGAATCTGATCCTAGCAGCATATTCCAAACCATTCAGGACAGAGGCAGCGAAAGAGGAAGGGAAAGATACACCTGTTTAAAACATTATACAGGTAAATAGGTTGACCGATAAGTGATAGTATGATGAAACTGCTTGTTTGGCTCTTCTCCAAGTTCAGAATTATGCCTGTCAGCACATATGAAACTCACTAATTACTTAGTTTTTTTCTCTCACTTGTTAAATCTGTACATAAGCACAAACATAGCAAGATTTGCATGCTGCAACTGTGACTTGGTTACAAAAGCCCCCATGAGATCTTGAGACAGAAAAGTGCTTTTGATTGAAAAACTCCTGTCCAGACAGCACTTAGCTCCCTGTCAAACCACTAATTGAGACTTTTACATTTGTGTGCATAGTCATTAATGAATCTTTCCCACTAATGTCACCTGACAGAAAAGCTATGAAAGTGCTTGTTATGGTTTTTCTACAGTGGCAGCCTGCACTCGATCTTATTCATGGTTCTCTTTCCTATTTCTCTTGTTTTGTAGCCATTTTCAGGCATAGCTGTGAACTTAGCTAACTATAAAGGAATTCATTCATTCACTATCTACTCAACCTGTACACATCTGCTTGGACAGTTGTTTCTTCAACCTGGGCAAACAGCGGTCAGAGACACCAGAACACCTTACCCATTTAAACGGCTGAACAAATCTGACTCAGACGCTGACTCTGAGATCTAGATCAATATAGTAGGATGTCTTGCCTGCATTGTTTATTGCTGGTTTTCTCACATTAAGACAATATAAAATGAATAATCAGCGTCTGCAGCTCTAATTTGTTTTACTGTAAATGTCGAGGCAAACAAGTCCCACCAGAGTCAGACGGCACTGACTGGAAATAGATCCTGTTAACAGTGAGATATCTGTCTGAAATATGACTCTCACGTCGGTCTGAGACTGGTAATTTAATATTACAGATTGTGCGTGAGGGCACAGTTTGGATTGTTATGGTAAAAGCCTTCAGTGAGGTGTTCATTTATCATAGTGTAAAGTCTAATAGACTTTGGCCCGGGTTTATGATTTACTGTAAACAGAAACAGTATACCTCAGTGTGCCATGTTTCCTCTGTGTGTGCGTTTCCTCCTCGCTCCATCTCATGTCCTCCTCTTCTTCGCTCGTCCTCTTCGTGTAACAAACAGCATGAAGGGGTTTATAATTGGGAGGTCCAGAGCTCTGCCAGGTGGAACCACTTGTATCTGAATACAGGCTCTCCCTCTCTCTCAAGATCTCTCTTGTAAATTGTATCTCTACCACTCTTTCTCCTTCAATATACTGTGTTTTTCTGCCATTCTCCCGCTTTGCCTTACATGCACTCTCTCTCTCATTATGCATATACTTCTGTCTGCATTATTAACATGATGCTTTGAGACCATATTGAGTTTTTATTTCTGCAAGATTCTGCACAGCTTTTCTTTTCGCCGTTTTTTTTTCTCCTCCGAGTCATTCACTGTCTATTCACTGCAATTCAACTGCAGACCCCCACCATCGAAACCCCCCTCAGTTCTTAAAGCAACTTGCCAAGCGTTGCCATTAAAAGGCGTTCACCTCATTTACGTCTTCCTCCTTCCTTCCTTCATTTCCTCTGTTCCTGTCTCCTGACTTTCCTTCAAGCAGAAGAGGATTCTGTTTTCTTTTAGACACTTTCAGTCATGTTGAAACAAGTTTATCTCATAACAAAACATATTTTAATTTATCTCAAAACTTATCAAGAACTCCGTTATTAATACTTCTGCAATTTCTCTTCTTTTTACCTCATGTTTCTAATGAGTCCCACTGTAACAGAAAGCAGATTTTTTGCACTTTTTTTTTTTCTTTTTTCAGGTTTTAAGGTTTGGGTTAAATCTGGTTTCAATCCATTTTTTTTTTGTCTACGCTATTACTATACTAAAAATGTTTCATAAGAGAGAAAATACCGATAGGAAGGCAAGATCACTGTAGTTTTTGCTTCAGGTGTGCACACATTTGCATCGGTGGGTGTTGAGGGTGCCGACAGCTAGTTAGGGACCTTTTTGTGGCAAAGTCTGATCCTGCTGTGAACTTATTTTTAAGCCTCTAAGTTGTTGCTGATCGTGTTTTTCCTTGCTCTTCTCCTCTTCATCCCTTTCTGCTCTTCATCCTCTCTCCTCACCCTGCAGGTGATCGATGGAAAACTGGCTCCTTTTCTGTCCAAGGTGATCAAGTTTGCCAGCTCACATGTTTTCAGCTGCAGTTTGTGCCGAGAAAAAGGCTTCATCTGTGAGCTCTGCCAAAACGGACAGGTCATCTACCCTTTCCAGGAGAGCGCCACCAAGAGGTACAGATCTTCACAGAACCTCTCTACAAGTTTGAACATTTACTTTACACTTTATTAAATAAGAGCTGGTCATTGGTTATTTATGATTGATTAAAAGAGATGATTGATTTTAACTCTGTCACTTTTATTAAGAAGACTTTCAAAAGGCTTTTACCTAAAATCATTTACTTTTAAAGGTGTGATTAAAAAAAAAACATATATATATTTTTTACATTCCTGTAGTGCTCAGTTTTATTTTCTGGGTTTTAATGCAGCAGACCCTCAGATTTTTACCTCCACCCTGACAGAGTTGAGGTGAATAGACTTAAATCTGCAGAGCTCACTGTGGAAACATGACTTTTTAAAAAATTTCAACAGAAACACAAACAATGTGCCTATTACTCAACATGCTGTGACCAGTTTTCTTGGAACTTTTCTTGTCTATATGACTACAGAACCACAGACTAAACTTTATTCACCCCCATAATGTTCGAGCGATGCCAGAAATCTAAATCTAAATATTATAAAACCTGGACACATAAAAACAAATTTTGAACAGATAGACACAAAGTAAAGAGATAAAATGTGTGTATGCTCTCTCTCTCTCTCTCTCTCTCTCTCTCTCTCTCTCTCCCTCTCCATTTCTCTCTGGGCCGCAGAACTGAACATGCTCGTTGGTTGTGACAGTGGTTGGCGTGTGTGTTTGTGTGTGTGAAAAAGACAGGGGTTGTTGAATGGTTAATCACCAAAGGGACAGTTTACACAGTCCAGAGCCTCGTCCTCATGTCTTCAACCCACAGTGACAGGCAGCAGAGAATCGAGAGGGGATCAGGACCGATTCCTAGAAGACTCTGAGCTGTGTGGAAAGACACTGATAGACAGTCTGGACTGTCACTCACACACATTCACACTCTGCTTGCTGAGTTGTGTTTTATGACTTGTCAAGGAAGTGCTAAGTCTTAACTGATAACAGCTCTGTGAACTGTATTTACTGGATCTGAGCTGGGCTGTTGACTTAGTTACTCAGACACTGACAGTACAGGAAATGAGCAATAAACAGCCCATGATGCTCATTATACATTATTCCACTTTGTTGTAATAAATTTTGAAACTTCCTGTATTATATTTAAAGTTATGGCCATAGTTTCTATCATTCATAACGTAATTTTACTCACTTAATTCTTAGGATCTGCGGACATGATTGAAAAACAGTCAGAAGAAAACTTACAGTCAGATTAACTAAAGAACATCAAACCGAGAGTGAAAATATCTGAAATGCAAGCAGCTGTCTTTTATAGTAGAGGAAAATTTTTACAAAATGGTGGTTTAGGCATCAGGGAAATTACAAGAAATCTGGCTGGAGAAACGTGATGAGTTGATGTTTCTGTTTGCAGGTGTGACGGTTGCGGCGCCGTGTTCCACGCCGAGTGTCGACAGAAAGCACAGCCGTGTCCTCGCTGCGTTCGGCGAGAACTCCACCACAAGAGACCGTCCTCCTTCTGGTCACCTGATGACGACAGCCCTGGGTGCTTTCACCTGCCCTACCAAGACACCTGAGACACACACACACACACACACACAAGCAGTGACTATCAGGCCGCTGCCAGGCCGTGACGCCGGACAAAGTGCCTGTATGTCTGATTTGTGTGTGACTTCAGGACGGATTCTGTGACGGAGGATGAGCTCAGACGGTCTGATGCATCGTCAGGTTTGTGTTTACCTGCTCCACACACCTGAGCAAAGCCCCCCCTTTGTCCTTCTGTAAAGAGCAGGGAGAAAACAAACTGAAACTGCTGCACCAGGCTTTACAGACTGACCGACGTGTATTTTGTAGTCAAACATCACACATCAAGGGCATCATCTCCACCCTCTACTTCATCACTCCATTCACTTTTTCTTATTCCAGGGTTTAAATGTGAAAAAAATACAACAGATGAACTGGAAAAATTAAACCAAATAGTTAAAGCATTTTGGTATTTTATTCCAAGAAATGAGTCCCGCCTCTCATGGTAAAGTTTGGTGATGAAACAAGGGTCGATTAATTATTGAGAGACAAAAAATTCTGTGGTTTCAAACTTTTCAAATGTGAAGTTTTTCTGGTTTTCTTTTAGTTTTGGACTTTTGGTAAAACAAACTCAGTAAATTGAAAATAGCCACTTGGCCTCTGATGGTGTTTTTGTCTTCCTTTACAGATTAAATGATACATTTATATTGAAAAAAAACAAAACAAAATACAGTTAAATCCATGACAATAATCATTAGCTACAGTCCTATTCATGTTATAGTGATACTTCACCCAAACACCATTTCAGAACCAAACTCACATACTGCAGCCTTGAAAGGTGGCTGGATGAAGGTTGTAGTTGCACAGAGAACAGCAGCTGTTGTCAGCTTGAATTCATGTCTGTAACAATGGAAACGCGTGGTTCGTCTTTCTTCTGTTTGATGGCAAAAATTAATTATCTTCCATTGAAATATGAGAATCTAAAAAGGCTGTAACATCAGACAATATCCACTTGAGTTGTCCATATAAGACTGCAGGAGCCTCATATTGACTTTAGATAAACTTTTTAATATTTTTGTACAGAACAAGGACTGTTAATTTCATCCTCTGTCACTTAGGAAAAGGAAGGAAAATACGAGGAATCTTTTAATGGCCGGTTTGGACAGGAGGAGGAAGGACTTAGCGAGTAAAAACTTTTTCTCTGGATATCTTGAGTATTGTTTTAACACAGATTAAAAATAGAAAATATGAACCTGTCCTTTCACCAGGTTTCTTGGTAGGAAATAAGTTTGAGCACATTAATAGAAACTCCTCCTGCAGCACAGTCCACTGTTTCATGGTCCATCTGTATACTTTGTTCAAAACATACAACTGTATTCGCCACAATATGATTAAATACGGCTCTCTGAAAAATGACGAATCCTAGGACGCTTTTCTTGTTTTGGTGTGAGCTCCAGGAAACTCGAAGTTGATTAAGTTGTTAGTAAGACAATGGAAAAACAATCTAGGAAGTCCAGTTTGTGTATCAGATTATAAAGTGGTTTGTAATAGTACGAGACAGGATTTTACAATCCTGGAAAGTTATCAAGGCCTTCCTATCTTTCATCACAAAAATCACAAGGTAAACAGTAAAAACCTGAGGTTAATGTTAAAGACAAATCTATCAAAAACATGCTAGCATGTAACTGATTGGCAAACAAAGCACTTTGCTGGATGAAACCACGTTGTTCCAAAAGTTTAGCCAGACTCAGCGTCTTTACTGAATGACCCTACAGAAAGGCAGATTATGCTGCTGGGACAGTTTGTTATGATCTCATGCACATTGTGCTCATTTTCTTTTACATCAGCGACGTCTTGTTGCCATTTAAATCTGTGTTAAGTGACTAAATCAAAAGCTGACCACAGCTACTGTTGTTTGTGAAGAAGACAAAAGTACAAATGCTTCACAGGCATCGTCTGGTCTTCGAGGGGGAGTGTGAAGTTAGATTTTCGGTTCACTTCAAATGTAACTAGAGCCATAAAATTGTGATGTTTTACCAAAATAATAATAATAATAACAATAATAATGAAGAAGTGAATAATAACTATTAGTGCTGATTAAAGGATAGAAATCTGCTATCCGTTTTTTGTCCCTGTTTTTTAAATCTCATTCTCTTTTACCACAAACTAAGTCATTAATTTGTAGATACGTGATGACAGATGTTTTTTTTTACTCACTGATTTCACTCAGTTTATCAGTGTTCTGTTAAAGGGACTCTGTCGGCTCATCTTCTTCTCTCTATCATTAATTGTAAAATAACAGGGGCAATAATATACTGTAACTTATTCTTTCATTGTTGCCTTTTCCTTCCTCTCTTCCTCTGTAAATCTACTTCCTGTTGTGCTTTATTCATGCAAAATCTATCAAACATGATAGCAGCTTTAGCTTTTAGTATCTCTATGCAACCTAGACGGCCTTTATAACCCACTGCTTTCATGTGTAAAGGTCTTTACACACTTAAGTTTACATTTTCTTAACGCTGCTCCTCCACCCCATTCTGTTTAAGGCAAATTCTACAAAAATGTTGAAAAAAATAAAGCTAGTTTTGTTTCTGTCAGCTGGGTGTGACTGAGAAATCACTTTCTGGAGTTTTCAAATTAAAAAAAAAAGAAAGAGAGTAATTTAAGATTTTCTAAAATTCTGCAAATATTTGTGTCAAAATCTAATGATGTTTTTGGTTTTAGTTTGGTTTTGATTAAGATAGTTGGTTAATATCCCAAACTATTGATGATTCTAATCTTATAAAGTTAGCTGTTATACTTTGTAATAGTCAGTTTATTTTCTCTAAAACAAATCCAGTGATGTTCTAATCAGAAGAAAAAAAAAACTTTTTGGGCAAGATGCCTCCATTAATCCTTTAAAACTGCAGTCCCTGATTTTATAACAGTGTCTGAAAATGTCTATTTTTTTCCAGCCTACAGGTGATGTTTAAATTTAATAAATGCATACGGAAGGTTTAGAGAGAGAGAGAAGGGAAAAGAGATTTTTGGATGACATGAAATCAAGGACTGCAGCTTTAAAGTTCAGTAAACCAGAATTTGCTACAGTGTGGATGGAAATGTAGTTTTCCTCTGTGAGAAACTGAAGTCTGACTGATTCCATCTTAGTTTCGGTGTTAATTCTTTGTTCATCTGTCCTCTCTCTATCCTCCTCTCTTCAGCTTGTTTGAGCCATACAAAGATATTAACTTTGAGGAGAGTTGTAATGTAAAGCAGCTGACTGATAAACCCCAGTGATGGGTTTTTACTCGTGAATATGTATTTTTGTGAAAAGCAGAAATCAAACTGACAGTTATTCATGTTTATGAAGCATGTAGGATACTGTAGATTGAAACTTAATAACCTAGTGTAGTTTAAAGTATGGCGGGAAAAGTGCACTGATGTCACTTGATTACATTTGTTTTGTTTTGTTTGATTCTGTTTGTTTTGTTGGTTTGAAAGTCTTACCTGCAGCCATTTTTGCTGATATTACAAATGAAATGTTTAAGTTATTGTTGACTAATTGTGCCTGCTGCATAAAAACTGAGTGGCTGTCGAGCCTGAAGTGTTTTTGATGTGTGTTTCCACTGTGTAAACTTGTTTTGATTATCTGTTAAAAAAAAAAAAATGGAAAAAGCAGAGTCTGGCAGGTTGCAGGGGATCTTTTTCTTTTTTTAATTTGTGTACACAGATTAGAGTTCAGCCGACCCGACTGAACCAGACTGGTGCGGTCAAATCTGAGCCAAAGCTGCTGTTCTGCTTTATGTCATCCATCACAGTTAGCTGTTTGCTCGACTGGGTTTTGTGTATTTGTGTATTTACTTGCAACACACAACACACAGATGCAGACCACTAACATAGTCAGAGAAAAACAACCAAACGTCAGTCTGGCCCAAATTCAAAGCTTCACGCAACGAAAACAGCTCTAACCCACTTAGTCCTGTAGCAGCACTTCTATCACAGATCATAAACTTATAAAACAAGTCTTTTAACAGATTGTTAAATATGTAAAGAGATATTAAAAGTTGTTAAACATGCAAAATCTGAATCTGTGTATACCTCCAAGTGAAGCCTGGTAAACGTTTGGCAGGTCTAAAACTGGTTTTCTGTGATCTGTTTGGACTTTTTATTATTATGTTGAAGATTCTGGGTTAAACTTGCTATTTACCATTTATATTGTACACATAAGAAGCCATAGACTGAATTAGATACGGTTTAGGCTATTTTAATTACTTGGTTGACAGGGCCAAACTTTTAAAAGTCACATGCCAAACAAACTTTTTGGGACAAATATTTTCTGTTCCCTGAGTACATTGATGCTTAGTTAACCAGTTTTGACCATAATTTTACTTCTGGGATGAAATCTTAAGACTGTAAGTCAGTGTCAGAGTTGTCGGGATGAGTGCATTGAACTGTATTTATGGGCTCAGAGCAGGAGTGTGTATGGGTACGCTACTGGAAATGTTATTTTATGTCGCAGGCACATTGTTATCATCGCAGTATTTGTTTACTTGATGTGTTTTGAGAAAAAATATGTTGTACAGTATTTAAGCAGAGTAACTGCACTGAATTGTTTCTCTTTTTTGCACTTTTTAAGTTATTTTTTTTTTATTATTGTTTGATTTCATTGCAGCCAAACTCTTATGCAAGTACAGGAAGTTGATTTTTTGATTTTATCAGCCTTTCCTCCTGTCTGGTTTTGTTCAAATTTGTCCACTAGCCCACTGATGCCAATAAAGACAAACTTCTTAATAGTGAATGTGTTTGGGTCCTGTGTGGAGAAGTGTTCATATTGTTTGGCTGTTTGACTTCCTTTAACTTCTGCTCTCTTTTTATTCCTCTGTGCAGGTTTATTTTAGTTAAATAGCCATTAAACTAGATGCAAACCATTGTGTTGGCTTGCAATGTTTAGCTAACAGTGCTAGCTACAAATTAATTATGAGGCACTTTGAGTAAAATGTATCAAGAACCAAGAAGTGAATTGCCATTCATTTTTGTACACATGTTAATGCCCCCCCTAAGGATTAATTGTTATAACATTGACTTTTTTATCAGATCAAAATTTAAGATCGATAACTTATTTGGTACTCTGGTTTATGACAAAATTAACATCATTCACATGACATTTAGCTGCAATTGTGTTAAGTGTGAATTCGCAAATATTAGGATGCTAACACATTAAATTAAGCAAGTTTAGAGAAAATTAGGAAGATTAGGTTAGGAAATGGAAGTGCTGATTTAAAGTACGATATTCTAAGGCTCATCTTCAGCACCTGACTGCAGGTGTCTCATGAAACCAGCCTAAAACAACCAGTGAAGGACCACCTGGAACTCAAAATGCATGAAACTATTTATAAAAAGGGATCCGAGGACTCTCTGAATCAGTCTAAAATAAACCCAAAGATAATAAGGCCTGATCCAAAATGCAGTCAACCTGAAACAGACCCAAATAGAGAGAAATGACTGATGCTGGCAGCGGCATGTTGCTCCTCCAGTTAACGAGCAGCCAAACATGACATTCTTCTTCAGAGTTTATGCGACAAGACTGCAACAAAAAAAACTAAAAAAAACCACACACATTCTTCTTCTGTGGTGACGCACAACATGATCAGAGCTGGTAGAAAGTCAGGATCCACTCATGTAACAAATCAGCAACCACACAACAGGACTCTATTAATTCTATTATACCTGATAAGACGGGATGTACTTTGGGCCCTGGTCTGACTCGGGTCAAGGGTGGGGTCCTGCTTACGAGTAACAGAGTCGTCCCTTTAAGACCTCCACCTGACTGAAAACCACAACTTATCAATCACAGAGGAGAAAGCTGTGACAGAAATGTTCAACATCTTTAAACCACAAGCTCCATTTTGTAGCTGTTCTAGAGCATTCAGTCATTTTCAGAGGTGGAAAGTAACTACGTGCATTTACTCAATTACTGTACATAAATACAATTTTTGATTGCATGCTATAACAAAGTGCACATATTTAGCATTAATCAGTTGCTCATTAGCTTGCATATTGGTAACATATTTGCTTTTTGTTACTCTTCATAAATAACTTATCAAAATGTCTCATTCTGCATTAAATCAAGCAGTTTTCAGTTTCAAAAACTTCCTAATCACATTTCTGATGACTGAGTTATTAACAATCTTACTAAAAAAAAATAATTTCCTCACTAAACATCTCAGATGGTCTCATTTAAATGACAGTTTGGAGAGGTCAAACATCTAATACTTAAAAAGGATAAAAGATCACATCTTCACACTGTCAGCTTTTTTAGAAGTTTTCTCAGTTTTCAAGGAATTTTGGTGTTTGTTTGTATTTTTCTGAGCACTTTAAGTACTTTTCATCCAGCTAAATGAAGGTTTAAATGATTTTATTTCATTACATTATTAGAACAACAGCATGAACTCCTTCTGAGAAAGATTGAATGATGCAATCAAAAGCTCCAGAAGCTACAAAATGGACTGTGTGGTGAGACTGTTGTGTCAGCTCCTGAGCTTCCAAACGAGTCCAAAGTTTGCATGAGCGAACAATGATAACGTGTCAGTTTGCAGCTGGTTGTCAGCTTTGGAAGCTCAAGCTCAAACTGAGCTGAGAAAAAAAACACAGATTTGCGTGAATAAAAGGTGCATGTAAACCTGCCTGAGTGAATATGCATATTGTGTGAGAGAGCAGGGAACCCAGAGGCTGAATCATTTGCCTGTGATGTATGTCGAGCAGCGGGCAAATTGAAGCTGAGTGTCGACCGCGCTTAATTGTCATCGCCAATTAGTGCATTGTGGGACGCCCACAATGGATCAACTGTAGCGAGTAGAACGAAGTCCTTTGTGCTTCTCCAATGGCCTGCGGGCCAGTCAAGACTCATTTAGGAGCTGAACAACGACGGAGCAGAAATGCCAACGAAAATGAAAACAAAAGATAGTTTAAGGAGAAATAAAGGACGGAGGAAAGAAAAAGACAGGAGGAGGAGGAGGGAGGTGGACAACGGTCACAGAGGAATGAAGGACCGGGCCTCTGCTCTCCCATCATGAGAGGAAAGTGTATGTGCACACACACACACACACACACACACACACACATACACATACACATACACACATACACACATACACACACTCAAAGTGCCCTCCCTGACATTTAGCGAGCTGCTACACAAAAGCTGGCAGGGCCCCAGTGTTCCCAGTGACCTGGTTGTTCAGGGGCTCGTTTGGCCATGTCCAAGCTTTCAGCAGGTTTGAGCCAAGCAGACTGTCTGTGCGCTTTTGTCAGTGTTAAAGGGTAGATCCACTGTTTGTATTCTACTTAAATCCTTGTTAATATGTGTTTTTCTGTAATTGCAATTAAGCAATAACCTCTCTCCTCTGCAGGTTTGCATAGAGTTCAAACAGAGGGCAGGTTTCTTATTATTAGGTTTATAGGTTTATTATTAGGTACATCATCTTAAAATATCAAACAAAAGCTCTTACATTTGGGTTAGATGATAAGTTGGTGTATTGATAAAAACTATGTGCGACAACTTATAATGAAAAAAGGCTCAGAAAATTAAAACGTACAGAAATCTCATAACTTAAAGGTCACCTGAGCTTCCACTTCCTCTCTTAAAAGAAGCAGAAAAATGGCTGCAGACAGAAACATCAGGTAAGCATGGACTTACCTGATGTTTTTGAATAAATACAAAAACAAATATAAATGCAATATTGGATGGGAAACAAATGTTATGACAAGAGCTCCAACAAATCTGAAAAGCAAGTGAAAACTCAAACTAATATTCACACAACAGCAGCAGATTGAAACAAATATCTGTATTTCCTTTTGCTGATTTTTGGAAAATTTGGTTAAAATTTGCACGACTACTTTGGGTTTTTGCATAAACATCCAAAACTTCAATTGAGCACAATTTGATTGCATCCTCTATTTTATTATTTTCTGAAATGTTGTTGATCAAATTATTTATTAGAACAATGAAAGATGTATGAAGTGATATAAAAAAAAAAGATAGTTGCAGCAGTGGTCAATGAAATACAGTTCACTTTTCATTGGTGTCAAAAGACTGCAGCTGCACTTTTGTTAAAGACGATAAAACTTAAAACAATCACCTAAAATTCAAATAACACTGATTACAGTAAATGATTGATCAGTTGCATTTGAACATTTGTCCCTGTGCTATCAACAAAGAGAGAGAGAAAGGAGTCTGTGTGTGCGTGTGTGTTTGCGTGTGTGTGTGTGTGTGTGTGTGTGTGTGTGTGTGTGTGTGTGTGTGTGTGTGTGTGTGTGTGTGTGTGT
>JAQMCX010000011.1:4761278-4837590 GCA_029814765.1 Acanthurus leucopareius | reverse complement strand
GTGTGTGTGTGTGTGTGTGTGTGTGTGTGTGTGTGTGTGTGTGTGTGTGTGTGTGTGTGTGCATGTGCGTGTGTGTGCGCGTGTGTGTGCGTGTGTGTGTGCGTGTAGAGCAGGACAGAGGCTTTGTGCAGACACCTGTATGAGCCCACAGGGAGAAGAAAACCCCCACAGAGGAACAAATGTTTTTAAAAAGGCTTCAACACTTAACTCCAGTATCTCCAGACTGAAGCGTAGTTTTCGTTTTTGTGTTTTGTGTTAAAAACACTGTTAAAGAACAGTATATCAAAAGAAAGTGCATATTAACACATATATTTCCCAGACTAAAACTATCATATTTCCCTCGACTTCAATGTTGAATCAAAGCACCAAAATTCGATCATAAACAGCTGCAAAAAAATGAACACTCACCCTTTGTCGGCTTGATGGAGACTTTGAAATGTTTGGATTTGCTCATTAAAGACAACAGCTTTCATCAGCTCAATTCACTCAGTTTTGTTGACTTTCTGTAAGAAAAAAAGGCATTAAAACATAAATAGAAACATTAAACCACATCAGCAGGCGACCACCTTTTTTATCATTTACTTATAAGTTCATATTGTTTCAAACAGTCATTGATTTTTCATAAATACTCTTGTTTGCATCCTTTGGGAAGTTCTTCTTTAGATGTGCATTTTGTGATTTGTTACTAATGTGACAAACTCTTCTTTCTTTATTCTCCAAGAATAGGGATTTACAGATTTTCACTCAATTAAAAAAAAAAAACACATCTATGTAAGGATAAGTAGAATGGATAATACAAAGCCAAATAACTTCTTTGACTTAACAAGCACGGCACTACACAGTCTTATACAGCAGCTTGTGTAATGTAACTTTAAATTTGGTGCACTACTGTATCTGCCAAAAAACACAGAGAAGAAGCTGAAGAAGAACAGGAGCAGCACGCTGTTGTTGTGCTTGTGACATCTAAGTGCACCTGAGTAGAGCCATGCAGTTTAAACCTATGAGACAAACTCATCACCGCTGTGGATGTTTTTACAGTTTCAGAGGAGGAAAATGCATCTGATATGTGCAAATCTGCAAAGTTTCTGAGAGGACGAATGCAAATTCTTGAATAGAATTTTGCTAAGTTAGAGTTTTGGAATATAAAATCATCCGTCTTTGCTTTCTACACTTGCCTTTTCTTACCCTCTTACCCCCACATTAACTTGCAGAGCCTTAACAGAGCCGCGCACGTAAACACAGATTGGTTTAAAAAGTCGGAGGACCACAACATCTCTGACAACAAAAGCGGGCATGACGTTGGTTCACAGTGACGGATCACCTCGCTCAAACAAGCTCCAAGTCTCTGCATGTTGATTTTCATGCAGTGCTAACATGAAAGTGACTGCCTGGGAGGGTGAATAAACACAATAGGTTTGCTTTGAAAAAAATGTCATGTTGCAAAGTTTACATCATTTATAAGCAAATAGCCTAAAGGTGTGTTCAAACTGAACACAAAGGGAGATTTAGAGGCTGCAAGATTATATCGAGTCAATAGAAAGTCATGTATGGACACTAACGGACCTGGAGTTTTCTGTCTGTCTGTGTTCCCTCGCTGTCTCTCCTGTCAACGATCACATAAAGCTGTAAGAAAACAGATGTGGATTTGCTTAAAGACGTGCTTATTCTGCCAAAGACAGGACGATTCCAATTGATGGAGTAGTTTTTCAAAACAAGGCTTGTCAGCTTCTTCTTCTCCTTTTAGCTCCCAGTTTCTCCAAATGAATTCAGAAAGATGTCGAGCTATGAATATATTTGATTAGGAGACCTCGTATTTTTATTTGCAAGATCAAGGAGTGAGCTTCACATGAATTCACATGGAAACTGTTCAAATCTACCTGAACCTCACTGAGCTGTCAGGTGACATTACATGAAGATTTTGTGGTAAAGTTCAGAAACTCCTGGTTGGTCCTTTAAATATTTGAGCTTAAAAAACATTTTGTTAAGTATTCATTTTCTTAGTAATTTTAGATATAAGCAGTAAATTCTGACACTTAACAATATAGAGTAGAGAAAGTAACGAAAGTAACAGATCAAAAGTAACAAGGGGTTTTACTTTAAGCCCACACACGTCTGAACTGCATCAGCAAACGGCATCTACGCAAAGAATAAACCAGTTGATAAATGACACTGTCTTTAAGCTGTTTTGAATCACAGTAAGTACAATTACTCAAGCTGTTTTTATGTGTAATTTTATATTTTAAATAATGTAAACCAAAAATTATTCCTTTCATACCACCTCTGCCAAAGGTTACTGTTTAAGAAAATGACTTTTTTTTACCCTTTCTCCTTCACTCTATGTGCGCGCTAATGTGCTTTTATTTTTGTGACGATTGGTTTGAGTTTCAGACTTTAATTGTGAGTGCAATTTTGTTATTTGTTGTTTTTATGATGCAAAATTTTTCAGTTTCTGGACTTTCAAAAATGGCTGATCAAAGATAAAAAATCCAGGATTTGGACATAAATACAGAGGATTTAGTGGAATCTAAGGTTGCAGCTGAATATCCTTCCACTCACCTTCACCACCTGGATGTAGGAGAACCTACAGTGGCTAATAAACTAATAAAAAATACATAAGGCTCTCCCTGTCAAACCAGTGTTTGGTTTGTCCATCCTGGGCTACTGTAGAAACATGGTGGTGAAATTTGGTGAACTCTGTGAAAGAGACCTGCCTCCTCTTTAGATATAAAAGGCTGGTTTTCAGTGAACAGATTCCTATATACGGCACAAACTGGACATTAAAGATATTTAGAGTTAAAGTTAACTAGTTAGTTAGGGGTAGTTAGGCTGAGGTAACTGTATGGGGTTTAGAAGTAAAACTGTGCGTATGTGTGTGTTTGGTTCATGGTTACCTGATCAGCAAAGGATGCAGGTCACATCTCTTTGCGTTTCCACTCAAATCTTAGTCAAACAGGGCCGGCACCTGGGAAAATCACCACAGGTAATCACATATGTGTGCATGTGTATGTCTGTGTACACGAGGGATTGATGACGTGCGAGCTTTACACATGAAATCCTCCCTGCTTGCTTTGCATTTACAAAAGTAAGTGTGTGTGAAGGTAAATCAGACCGAGAAGGTTTTGTCTCGGCTGATATGTTGAGCACACACACACACACACAACCACACAAACACACCTTTTGAGACCTTTGTCCCCCAGAGAGCGTTGTGACCTTTGTCCGGTGCGGTATATGGCTGTGTGTGTGTGTGTGTGTGTGTGTGTGTGTGTGTGTGTGTGTTTGTATAGATAGAGGGCAGAGTCATGACAACAGTTATTGATTGCAACTGACTTTTTTAAAAATTATTTTGTTTCACCAAACAGCCTAATGATGCAACGTTCACTCTGCAGCAGTAAAATGATAGAAAACAGGGATGGCAGTCTCCTGTGAGTGTAGGTGGCTTAACGTCTGCTGCGTTTGTGGCATTAAATGTATCAGTCCTGTTGTCATGTAAGCAGAGCTAACAGGAAATGACAAACACACTGGACAAACACGGCGATGTTAATGACAAACTGAGATTAGAGCTCAGTCAGGACAGCGTATGTGAACAAACACATTAATATTCCTCTCTGCACATACAAGGCCATGTATCATGATACAAAATTACATATTTTAAGACAAAATTTCTAATTTATCATGATGTGAACATTGTAGCTAAAAGAGAATAATTTAAATCTTAATTTAAGACTTTAGAATTTAACAGAGACCGTATGTGGAAATGACTGTTTTAGACAGACGAGCTGTGTAAAATGGACATATTAGATGATAAATTAGCAATAGCAGCATTGTTAGAGAAAGCAAAAAAATAAAATGAGTAAAGAATGTTCATGAAATGTAAAAGTAATTAAAACTGTTAAGAAAACAGCCTACAAGGCGGAAAAAAACCCGGGGTGAATTACTGTAGATGTAAAAAATATTGTGACTCATTTATGCCACAGAATATATCCATCACTATCCAAAAACAAACTATGTTGAGCAGTCTGTGTGTGTGTGCGTGTGTGTGGTCGCAGTGTCAGTGGGTGGAGAGACCTTATCCATCATCTGATACCTTCAAGCTCTCCTGGTAAACTCCAACTTTTCAATGCAGGAAGTCATAAATACAACTCGCTGTTGCGTTCAGGTCCTGTTGGTGGAGGATATTCACAACATCAGCTGCTCATGTCAAAAGTAGTTTCCTTGCTGTTTTGGGGTGATTTCCAGAGAAATGGTTGATTAACCAATTATTAAAATTGCAGCAAAATAATAATAGTAAAAAACTAATCAAGTTGTGTATTAGGGAACTTTCGGTAAAACATAAATAACATAAAAACAGACACTTACTTGAGTGCAGGTAGCTCTAAATTTAACCATAATTTAACAAACCTTAACAGTAGTGGAGTAAATGTAATCAGTTACCTTCCTAAAGAATTAGAAGAAAACAGATAAATAAATCACAGCAGTGACGCATTAAGGATCAGTGTAATGTTTTTAATTCCTGCACTGAGATTATGGTCAAACTTTTATTATCTTATTATCTTATTGTGTTGTCATAAGTAGTCTTAATGTATTTCCTTGCCTTACATGAAAGGCTTTATTCTTATAAACTATAATGAACTTGCTTATTGAAGGACTTTATAGGGCTGACACGGTTTGTTTCAAAGCTAATTATGATTTTCTCTTTCATACACACTAAATAAATCTCCTCTGTGCGCTCACTGTGACATTTCCGACAGGCCTTGAACGCAGCAGTCCCTCTGCCTGTGATGAGGAGGTGCTGCAGCTCCACACTGACTTTATTCCGTCCTGGGGCTCAGTGCCGCGCGCTGCCTTGCGGGATAACACGGGAGAAGTTTTCACCTTGAGGAACAAATCGGATTATTTTTGTTTTGCATTTTATTTCGCCTCAGAAGCAGCAAACATGGAACTCGTGAAACTTTGAAAAGGAGAAGCTAACATGTGTCAGAAAGCTGTTTTCATGTTGCTGGGGGAATAAACGCGAAAGGAGACGCCAAGTGGATTTTACACATCGGGCTCCGCGCGCTGAGTCTACAGACTTGCAGGCACATTTCTTAAAATTTTTTGTCTTAACAATTTTTCTTTTAGAGCTTTAAATCTTCTCTCAGCGACCGTGAATCTTATGATGCGACTTTTCCTGGCGTTTGCGACCTGTCGGGAACAAACAGGGCTGGTAAAAATGTTACAGGGTCGTTAAATTTATTGGAACGTGACCACCGGAGATGAACTTTCTCCGTAGTGCTTGCGGGAGTTCTGGTGAATGAATGACAGCAGAGACTCGCCTGGACAGACTGGATTTACTATCAGGAGTTCAGCTTGTTTTGTTTTAGTCATTAAGAGACTGAAAGGTGTTTTTTTTTTCTTTTGGAGCAGAATGAAACTCTGGTCCTGATCTATCCAGCAGAAGAAAGTTTTCATCCAGGCATCCGAAATGTACTCATAATTTAAAAGAAGCTCCTTCCCTATCAATATTTCCACTCTTTTATGACACTAAATTACTTACTCTAGAGCAGTTTAATATTTATTTTCTAAATGGCACCCATGGTTAGGCACGTGCCTTGCAGCGCGGTGGTCCTGTTGCCCCTCGTGCTGTTGCTGCTGCTCCTCTGGTGTCCTGGTCTCACACAAGGAGCCTCCAAGGATTTGGTGTGTGAGCCCATAACTGTGCCCATGTGCAGGGGCATTGGCTACAACCTCACCTACATGCCCAACCAGTTCAACCACGACACCCAGGAAGAGGTCGGGTTAGAGGTGCATCAGTTCTGGCCCCTGGTTCGAATCCGCTGCTCTCCAGACCTGCTCTTCTTCCTGTGCAGCATGTACACCCCAATCTGCTTGCCAGACTACCGCAAGCCGCTGCCACCATGCCGGTCGGTGTGTGAACGGGCCAAGCGAGGCTGCTCCCCTCTGATGAGCCAGTATGGCTTTGAGTGGCCTGAAAGGATGAGCTGTGAACGGCTGCCCAAGCTGGGTGATGAGACGTTGTGCATGGACCAGAACAGCAGCGAGACCACCACCCTGGCTCCACCCTTACCCAAGCCAACCCCTAAAGGCCGGACCAGACCCCTCAGCCCACCACAGTGTGACAGAGAGTGCCACTGTCGAGACCCCCTGGTTCCCATCAAGAGGGATTCCCACGCTCTGTACAGCCAGGTCCACACCGGCCCCATACCCAACTGCGCCCAGCCCTGCCACCAGCCCTACTTCTCAGCTGATGAACGTGCCTTTACCAGCTTCTGGGTGGGCCTCTGGTCGGTGCTGTGCTTCATCTCCACCTTCACCACTGTTGCCACCTTCCTCATTGACATGGAACGCTTTAAATACCCAGAGAGGCCCATCATCTTCCTTGCTGCTTGCTACCTCTTCGTCTCTTTGGGTTACATCATCCGCCTCGTGGCAGGTCACGAGCGAGTGGCGTGTGGCGCAAGCAACAGTGTTGGCGGCGACCAGCTGTACATCCTCTACGACACCACCGGACCCGCCCTGTGCACCCTCGTCTTCTTGTTGGTCTATTTCTTTGGCATGGCCAGCTCTATTTGGTGGGTGGTACTGTCCTTCACCTGGTTCCTGGCTGCAGGAATGAAGTGGGGCAGCGAGGCCATCGCAGGATACTCTCAGTATTTCCACCTTGCCGCCTGGCTCATCCCCAGCATCAAGTCCATCATCGTCCTGGCTCTCAGCTCTGTGGACGGGGACCCTGTGGCTGGAATCTGCTACGTGGGGAACCAAAGTCTAGAGAATCTGAGGGGATTTGTACTTGCACCTCTGGTGGTTTACCTCTTCACCGGCTCACTTTTCTTACTCGCTGGCTTTGTTTCTCTCTTCCGCATCAGGAGCATCATCAAACAAGGTGGCACCAAGACGGACAAACTGGAGCGGCTGATGATCCGCATTGGGCTCTTCACAGTGCTATACACCGTCCCCGCCACCATTGTGGTGGCCTGCTTGGTCTATGAGCAGTACTACCGGCCTGGCTGGGAGCGAGCCTTGGCCTGCTCCTGCCCGTCTGAGCGTCAACGCACGGGTGTGGGCCCAGATTACGCCATCTTCATGCTCAAGTACTTCATGTGCTTAGTGGTGGGCATCACCTCAGGAGTCTGGATTTGGTCAGGAAAAACCCTGGAGTCCTGGAGGAGGTTTGTGGCCCGATGCTGCCCCTGCTGGTTGCAAAAAGCCACTGCTCCACCCTCCATGTACAGCGAGGCCAGTACTGCTTTAACTGGACATACTGGAACTGGTCTCACATCAGGAATCTACCAGAAAGCTGCTCCATCTCATATATGAACTGAGTGCAACATGTTTGAGAAGGATTGATGTTCATACAGTCTTTACAGTCACCTCTCTGGATACTCAGGAACTAAAGTATCCAAACATCCAGAATGTGAGTGCGGACAAACATCTGCAGCACTGAGTGCTTGTGCATCATCATGCTCTGAATTCCAGCTCTCACGAAAACAGATGATTGTGACAATATGAAACACAATGCACCAAAAGAGAATAAAAAAGGGAATAAATTAACACGCAAACACAAGAAAATTCAAACAGGATATTTAAAAGAGAGTCTGACTTTATGAAAATTGACTGCAATAATTGAAACTATCTCAATGGTAGAGCTGGAACAGTCAACCAAACTTGACATTTAGTCATAAAACAATTTTCAGATCCTGCAGAGTTACATTGATCCATGATGGAATCACACACAGTTCTTCCTACCTGCTTATCCTGAGCACTGAGAAGAAAAACATATTTATTAATGTAAATATTGTATAATATCTGTAAAAAAAACAAAAAATTTGGTGTATAGTGTGATATGTTTAGTATGTAACAAACCAATGCCACTGCCACAAGCTAAATGTAAAACACCAGAGAAACAAATCCTGTCAGGTTTGTATTGTATAAATGTGTACATAAATGTGCTGTTTAATGTCAGTGTTTGAGAGTTATATCTGCTGTGTTTTGTATGATTGCAAAGTAAAAAAGTGCTGAGATATTTTCTTTAAGTTTTCTTAGACTTTGTAAGTCATCTGGGAATCAAACAAAAAGTAATTCATTTTTTATAATGGTTACAGTTATGACCTCTGAGCGCTGTTGTTCGGTCGCATCACACTTAAAACCACTAAAGTCTGTCTCTGGAAAGTGAACTTGTTGTGTCCATGTTGTGTGAATTAACTGGCCCTGATCAGGTTAAAGATGCTCAGCATAGCCTTTACCCCCACCTGCTGTTTTCCAGTGGAAGTGCTCATTTTATGATCCCCACATCAGTGACTCTCGTGCATGGAGCCCCTAACAGATCAACATTAGACCTCAGACCCTAAGCTGAATAGATTTTATTTCAAAAGTGTAAAAAACAGTAGTGGTTATAGTGAAATCTACTTTTTAAGAAGCTATTCATTTGTATTATTATTATTATTATTATTATTATTATTATTATTTTCTCTCTGACACCAACTCAAGGACCTCTAAAAGGTCCCTAAGCCTCATGTAGACAACCGTTGCCCTACTTTTCCAGTGATTTGATGTCATAGACTCTGAATGGACATATGTTAAGTCATAACCTGGTAAATTTTTAAAATACTTTGTCGACTAATTGATGAATTGATAACCAGAATTATAAGAGACAAAAATTGTGTTAATCAACCATTTGTTAAAATTACTTTAAGTGTCAAATATTACTGTCCAGTAATAATTTGCTGCTGTTCTCAGTTTTATTAACATTTTAAGATGAAAATCTTTTGAATATGAAGTTTTGAACAAGCAATTTCTGAACATCATCTTATTGACCGGCATTTTCACTACTTTCTGTTATTATGTAGTTGAGAAAAAAAATTAATAATCCAGATTAAAAAAAAGCAATTTATTAAAAGTGAAAATATTCTTAAACTGCAGTGCCATTTAATGTGAAGTGGTGGTGAGAGTCAACGTACTAGATTTAACTACTGTCATTTTGTAATTTTCATCGATTTAAAACATGGATAAATAATTCCTTATTTAGCTGGGAACAGGGTTAAAATGTTTATTGATGATGAAGCATAAATAAACAAGTACTTTTAATGGATGCCGCTTTTTCATCACAGTTTGCATTATCTGCACTATTTATTCGTGTAAATCTGAACACAGCTGTATGTGTCAAGACTATAAAGCTGTTCGACAGTACCTGATCTTATCAGGGGTCTGGGCTCTAATGTGGATCATTTGATTTTAGCAAAATTGACATTATAAAGTAAAGGAACATATTTCTGTTGTGAGGAAAAGAAGTTAACTATCACTGTAACCTGAAACTGAAAAGAAACAACCTCTAAAAAAGAAAGCAGTTGCAGAGAATTTACTAAAAAAGCCATTAAATGTCTGAGATTTGGTTGAAATGAAGCATATTTAAAGCTCATTATGTTCAGTTTTCTCCCTCCCTTCTGTGAAAATGTGTGATATTTTTGTGTTGTGTGCCGGTTGTGTTGTTTAGACTACTGTGTGTCCACATGCTAGATAATATCTCTAATTTATTAGGCTGATTTGTGAGAGTGAATGTGGTCGTATGTGTGATGATGAATGCCAGTGAATACTAGAAAAAACTGACATTTAGATTCATTTGTTTAAATGTAAACCTGTTTTCATATTGATAGAAATCCTCAAAGGATATAAAGATATTACAGATTTTGATTCATATTGTGGAATTAAAACAGATTTGATCTCCAGTTTTGGAACATGTGTCTGTACTTCTTGTATTGTTTTGAACAGAAGTTTCTTGACTTCACAGCAAAAATAGTTTTGTCCTAGTTTCAGTTACTCAGGCATGCAAGAATAACAATGTGTGGACCTTCTGTTGATGTATATTTATATAGAACATCAAACATCAGATTTGTTATGTGCTGATTCAAAAGAAAACATTTGCAAGCCAAGTTACAGTTATAATCTCTACATATTTAAAGTTTTAACTGTTTAGACTCCTTAAACCTGTGATAAGCTTTATTAGTGGGAACAAAAATTTTTTCTTGAAATGAACAAGGTCTTACTCACATCATGCACGCTCTGGTTTTTCTTATCTGTTGCTGTTTCCTGTGCACGCGGTCACACTGGTAGTCGCATCCTTAAAACTTGTCTTAAGTCTTGCAGGATTTCAGAGAGGGACTCTTCTTTGACTTGTGTTTCTAGGTAAACATAAAGGTCTATATTTGCAGAGATTTCAGTAATGTAAGAACCACAGAAAAAGGAAACAACCACAGTCTGAGTAGCAAAAAAGCAGGTTTTGATTGGAGTGAACGGTCATAGTTGCTCCAAAGGATTACATTACTGAAACAGCAGCCATTTTGCAGTTCAACCCCCTGAAGTGATCTACAGGAATAATTACCAAACATTTTATAAGTACCAGTCATTTATGGACTGAAACATGCAAAGCTAGGGTCAAGATTAAAAGAATATCAGAATTCCCCTTTAATCCAGTGGATGGACATGTCTGTCTCAGGCTAATCTGGGAAATTGAATACCTAACAAATCATCGTACATCACATTGCTGCAAAATTCATTTTAAACTCAAATGCTGTCAGCATGGACTCCTGCTCACTGATTTACAACAGTCACCTCATGCAACTAGATATTAAGGGGACAGACAGTTTGGCACAGTCTGAAAACAGTGACTTGTTATTGTTTTAAAAGTATAGCTCATCATATCTGCCAACCCTATTTCAGGTCTGGTCAGGATCAAATTCCCCCATGGTTTTTTGGCCTGCAACCCCCCCAGAACTTTGTAGTTTATAAATGTAGTAAGATAATGATTCAAAAACTGTTAAACTAAGTTGTATTTCTGTTTTAGCTATACAATAATAAAGTTACACATGGACAATCTCTGCAGAAAACAACTGCTCTTAAAAGGGTTTTAGACATTAATGTCTTCAAAATTTGTATTTATTTAACATGGGAAAAATATAAAACTACAGCAGAGTAAGCATTGCTCCAAATTCACCACCAATAATAATAATAAAAAATAAAATGTCAAACTCTGTCACAGTTTTCACAAAAAAAAAACTTCTTTCATATCATAGACCCCCAGGTGTTTGGGGTAAAGAAAATGACTGAGAGGAAACTGAAGAGGTTCACATTATGTTCGGCTAGAAGTTTGAAGCATCGAAACAATAAATGGATAAAAGGAAAATGATGGTTACAAAAGCTAAGCTTACATTTCACCAAGGAAACAGTTTAGCCAAAGTGGTAAGTGACCCGGATCCCAGTCTTATAATTGTGTAGTTAGAAGATGATGGACTATACCATTTCCAAACTGAGTGTAATGGCTTTATCTGTGTGAAATAGTGTTTTTGCTTTTCCCTAACCGTGGAGGTGGTCTTTGTTTTTGACAACGTGTCCCAACTCAGCTACAATGCACCACAAGAAATCCTGGAACTGGGAATGATTGTAGACTGGTTGTAGTGGTTAAGTTGGCTTTGTGCTCAACACAGCTGATAAAACCCTCCGAACAATAACAGATATCGGTCACCTGAATGTCACAGATCATAAATACAACACAATATATCACAACATCTCTTTGTTACATGATTAGTGTTTATTTAAAATACTCATCTGCAAATGTTTTTTTTTTTCTTATTTAAAAACAGACAAATTTCACAGCTAGTAGCCTACATAGTAAGCAAAAAGGAAGGGAGTATCCATCAGTCTCTTTTTTCCCCCCTCAGTATCTATGTAGTTTGTTCAAAAGCTCTTGCCGGGGCCTGGGACAAGCATTGGCTTGGTAATCTGTTGACAGGCTCTATGAGGCGGGGGTGGGGATGTCAGTTTTTGAGGGGCACAATACTGATGCTGGACAGTGCTAACCAAACCTACATTCTCATTCATGGTAACCTAGCTGCTTTAATGAGTCACTCAGTAGCAGGTTTAATCCAGATTCTGCAAATCTGCTCCTTTTTTAAACCACCTGAAGTGTATCTGAAAAGTGAAACTTATCCTAGATTGGCACTCCTGATTCCTTCATTGAAGGTTTGCTCACTTCAGCCAAATCCTGTTAAAAAGGGCAATACGTTGTCTTCTGAGACATGCAATCTGATCCATTCAAATTCAAATACAAAGATAATTTACTGATATAGAATTCAACACCACTGGAATAAACAGTAAACAAGTCTTTTTCTTTACACTCTCAAAGTAACTTCTGGTATTATCTCTAATTTACAAGTAACCGTTTTGCATTTCACACGATATGCCAATTAAATTATACATCTGCCGATATTCGATTTGCTCTTATTGTCAATCAATCCAATGAAAAGACCAAAACCTACAATGAGTTGATGCGACCAGTATGTATTGTTTCTGTGTCCGAAGCCTGATTTATCTTATTCATCCATCTGTGCCAAAGAACTCCATTGTAGTCCAGAAGCTACTAAAAACACACCAGTAAGCCACACTGTTGTGCTAGCTGACATGTCCCTTCATTAATACTGAGTCACACACACTGTTATAGATGTAAGGTGCTGCACACTATTCTGAGTCAATCCCACATACACCCTCATGCTACCATAAATACTCACCAGGGGAACCATATGTGTATTAATTCACCACTAAAAATAGTCCCCTGCAAAGGTACTATTACCTCCTGTTTGAGTAATGTTCAACATGTCAGCTGTTTTAGGAAATAATTGAGCCTTTTTGAATATTTGTGACTCATATTAAATTTTTATATAACTGTTGGGGGCTGAGAGTCACAGTCAGTGTATTGAAGGCAGACTGCACAGGGAGACAAACCGATACTAACTTTGTTTTTGGTCTTTTCATGGGATTTAGAAACAACAACTATGATACAGAATAACATCAGTCTTATTCTTTAAAGGGACAATATGTATAATTTTAGCACCAATTACAGCACAGTGGTAAAGTAGAAGTCACAACAGTACTTCTTGACTGATCAGCACTTTTATGTACAGAACTGATTACCAGCTTACACAGTGCTCTGGAAATACAAGAGTGCACAGCAGTGTAATAAATTTTGACTAAAAGAAATGAAGCTGTCGCCATCCGGGAGATGAACCCGGGCCGCCTGGGTGAAAACCAGGAATCCTAACCACTACACCATATGGAAAGTGCACATCATAAACATTGCAATTACACTGAAAGATATCAATTAAGAGTGGCTCAAACGATCTGAGGTGGATCTGACCATGTTATTTAGCCACACTCAGGCCAAGTTATGAGAGTTTTGAGAAAGTACTCTCATTGGTGCTAAAATGTTATATATTGAACCTTTAAGGTTGCATAAAATAAACACATTTTTGAAAAAAACACATTTTTATAACAATCAAAAGACTTCTCCTCACGTATCACTGCAGGACTGTGAAGCAAAATTTACCTCATACTTTCTCCTGGAAATAATGGACTATTAAGAAATTAATGGGGATTTGTAAAAATAACAGTTGTGTCATAATGTTTTCGGTAAACACTCCAATTTCAAGTTAATGTAAAAAATAATTAAGCTCTACAGCTGTAATGACGTTACTGTTTGGGCAGGTCATACAGTAGCATTTAATGGCTGAATCCTGCCTGATGTGGCTGCGTTGACCCTGTGAGGTGGCTGTGTTTGTCCGGCGCTGGCTGTGGGTTAGCTGGGCTTTGGAAATCAGACAGCAGCAGTCTGACCTATGACAGCACAGCGTTGGAGTGTCGAATACCTATCAGGTTGTCTGCGCTAAAGGATCGTCTCATCGCTGCTCGACTCAGGTCCCTGTACTTGTCCTCACACAGTCTTGAAATGGCCTGGATGGAAAAACACACACATATGCACTTATTGAAAAGTTCTCACAGAGAAAGTAAATACAACAGTGCTTTTTATTCACAAGTATCTGATTACAAGAAGCCTATAGAATCAAATAATGACAAATGAGCTCTTGCTGCACATCTTAACAAAAAAAAGGCAAACTGGAACTTTTTCTGCAACTCTACAATTTAGAATAAGATTCAGTGTGTAAGTAGAAATGCCTGATACCTTGTTCAGTTCACGTTCACAAACATGCACATTCAAAACAGGTATTGTCTTTTCCACCATTTTCATCAAAACAGCTTCTGAATCAGAGGCACATCATTATGAGACAAATTGAATTACAAGTTGAGGGTCTGAGGATGGTGGCTCACCTCTAGTTTCTGGGCGCGCTGGTTGTTCAGAGGCTCCAGAGGGAAGCTGAGGTTGTTGTCATCAGCCAGCTGTCGCAGATCGAAGTAGTACTTGGCGTAGACACTGGCTGGCACATTGATATTAAACTGGAGAAGTTCCAGGAAGTGGCGCTCCATCTCATTCCTGGAGGGAGGAAAGATACCAAATAATCAAAACTTCCAAACAGAGTCACAACTTTACTCTAAAAACTTCATCTGATAACTCTCCTTTACTAAGTTCAGAAATGCAACAAGGAAACAGAGGACCAAAGTCTTTGAAGCTCAGTAAAGTTAAAAAGTATAGGCGACATAAGGCAGCGTGATGCCATAGCAAATCTTTTTAAACCTGAATTTCAATTAAACCACATTTAACTAGCATCTCTATGCTTTTCTTTGCGAATGTTTATGGAAAAATCTATAAAAAATAGAACGGGCGTAGCCATAGATTTTGAAAAGTAACTGTAAATAGTTTCAATTCTTTATGAATAAGTCACAAATAACACATTACAAAAATAACTGACTCTTGTTCAGCTGACTTGGGATGCCATTTCATTTAAAAAATTGGTCTCACTGTAAAAATCTGCAGCAGGAACAGGTCGCAAATCTTATTACTAACTTGTACATCAGTTATTTGTGCACTGACTTTCACTTTCATCATAGGAAGTACTCCTGGAAATGGAAATAAATCTTTTCTACAAAGATCTCTCTCTTGCACAAGCACACACGTAGCACACACACTTGCAGGCAATCACACTTGTATCAGTATCACAGCTCATCTTTTTCGGGCTACAGCCTCCATCATCCTTCTTCCTCATCATCACAGCCATGAGAAAAGCTAAGCGAGGTGGTCGCCAAGGAGACAACATCCAGGATGCTTTGTTGGTCAGCAGAGGTGGTGAGAGTGAGCGGGAGTGTGTGTGTGATGTCTGGTCTCCCAGGGCAACTAATGGAGTGGGCGAGAGCCAGGGCCATTATGTAGAAGCAGTGAGAGCACTTGAGACCCTCCCCTGCATTTCTCTCCGTCTGTCTCTCTGTTTCTCTCTCTACCCTTCTTCCCATCCCTCCATCCAAACCCAACCAGGCTCACAAAGGCACTTCAATGGTAGCAATGATAACAGGGCAAAGAGAGTGCAGGTCAGACATAAGAGAGGAAAGACAGAGTCGGAGAGGGATGGGGGCTCATGGACATAGAACAAGCATGGAGGCAGGCAGCGGAGGCATATTTCCAAATCACAAAAAGCTAGGAGGCACTTTAAACCTGTTTCACACACACACATTCACAGAGAGAAAGAGAAAAGCAATTGTAGGAAATAAAGCCTGGGTGCTCAGGGTGCAGACCCTGGCCTCTTCAGCAGCTTATATTTGAAGCTACAGCAGTGATGCTACTTCCATCAATGACATCTTCTCTTCCAATGTCTGCTTTAAATGCATCTTTGTTTATATATTTGTTTGTATTTTGTATTTGTTAGATATCTTCTTTTTGTATGACTTTGGATCCGGAGCTTAAAAACCAAGAAATGAAATTAAAACATAAACCACAACTGCAGAAACAACTGACTTGAGAAGCCCAACTAAAATGGCATTTGCAAATTGAATCGGTGTCCCTCAGTTCATTAATGATCTCCAACAGTGAGCGCTGACCAAAATGCTTCTGGAAGCAGTTTGATAGACCTACAACAAATCCAGGCACCTTAACATGACTTAAAACCAAATTGAGCAACCAAACCTGTGGCGTGGCGCTGACATGCAAGTTCGGGAAAACTGTGAGCTTGACAAATTGATCTAGTTTCTAGTCTGGGAACAAAAACATTTAAGGTCCATTTCTTTTTTGCTGCATTAGTCAAATGATGTTAGTATTAACAAACAAGTTTCACAAAGCTCATCCATTACTCATTGATGTGTCCATTACTATAAAATGGATCTCGCGGCAGAAGTGGTTCTACTTGAAATTTCCTAAGGGTGAGTATCTTTTTCATCACTCTCTCATCAGACCCAAGATACTTAAACTGCTTTGAAACTTGTCCCTGAACAGGAAAAAAGGCAAAATATAGCTCCTTAACAGTACCACTGTCTCAGACGCTCTGATGAATTGCCAAAGGGGCCAGACTGGTTCAAGTAAATAAGTACTGAACAAAACATTCTTGCAAAATTATCCCAATAAAAGCCTTGCTAAGAAACTCAGGGTTTCTATCCACTGAAATGCTGGAGGGCTTTTAAAGTGAAACAAATACAGCTAGTGTTGAGTTTGTTCTGTAGTGTAATGAAGTATTTTCAACAGTGCAAATAAGAGCAGATGAAAACAAGGTTTTGTACTCAAATATGATCAAATATACTTATCTAACAGAGGGAATTTGCCTCCTTTGTAAACAAGAACAAAAAAAGACAAAAGTGAGCAAACAAAACAATAACTTTCCTCCTCCTAACTGAATGTTACATTTCCTCTGTATGATGGCTGCCTTTTCACTATGTCTTCCAATGTGGCTGTTTGGAACAACTAAAAAAACACATTTGAGTCCCACAGATCAGTTACTAATAATTGTCCAGTGGTCCAAGATAAACAATTCACACTGGACAAAACGCTGCAGTGCACACTTGTTTATGATCAAATGAAGCCAAAGGCACATTAGCAATATCATCAGCAATATGCACACATGCAATCTAGTCACCAAAATGGACTTTCTTGACTGTTGAGCTATATTTAGAGATCCTACCAATGATAATCACAACCCTGAACGAGAGGCTGCTTGATTAGTTGCAAAAAATACAGACACAGTTGTCCATGAATAGGGTGGTGTAGACTGACAGCTACTGCACCCAATATTACTGCAGTCAGTGCTGACTGATTGTGACTGATTGACACTACTGATTCTCTTTCCAGCCATGAATGTTTTTTTTTTTGCATAGAAACCAACTCACATGTCCTCCACTGTGATGTCTTTAAGGATCTGGCAGTAGTCGACATTCCACACAGCCTGGTCATCCCAGACTTTGGAAGCCAACAGGATGGCTCCCAAGACGATGCGCTTCCAGTTGGCGGGGCAGATATCCAGCTCAGCGTAAGTTAGCAGGCGTTCCAAGTACACCTTCAAGAAGTGGAATGTTTAAAAGGTCAAAATTTCAACTGAGGACTGACAAGGTTTTTGCAGTGGAATCTTACATAATTCCTTGACTAGTTCTCTAAGTAATGCTGGGGGCAAAAGTAAGGTTAGTGTTTGCTTGTGTACCAAAACCTACAGAAACGGAATATTCCGCAATACATGTGTTTAGTAGAAATTAATATGAACTCAACATCACTACTTTAATGCTGAATAGAGTAAAACTTTTTTAAATTCTGTAAAGAGAAACATGTTTGAAAATGTCAGTGTAGTTGTATTTACTTTCATCATTGGACACAAGCATTAGCAAATCAGGTACACATGCTACTTACTTAAAAAAAATGACAAAATTGGATGATATCAATAGTGGCCTGCTTGCTGTTTTAATGACTAACCATTTGATTTGCATCTGCAGCTGACTGGTCCTGTAAAAATCCCAGATTTTAATGCCAAAAAATGTTTTTCCTTTTGGCCCAAAACACTTCTCAGCATTTCTGATGGAGAATCTGAATTGTGTGATCACAACAGACCCTTTCATGTGATTTGTGTTTTTTGGGACAGGTTAGTCTGAAGAAGTGTGCTGCCCTCTGCTGACCACTTTATAGTGATACCACAGTATTTATCTGCATGAATTCTTTCACTAACCACATACTCAAGCTTTCATTTTACAGAACAGAATATAGACTGGAGTGACTGATTTGATTAACAGTGTCAAGTTTATACCAAAATTATATCATTACATTTTTACTGTTTTCATGCAAATAGTATTAGGGAAATTTAAAGTTTTATTTGCACCCAACTAAACCTGTTTTTAACTCTTCCCTTATTTCCAGGATTCCAATAATAGTATCTTCATTTAAGAGATACACTGGTGTAAGCAAATTAGGTGTAAACACTAGAGCATGATAAACAACCAGACTTACCAGAGTGACGATTGCACATTCTGCAGTGAGCTGTGCAGCGCTGAAGAGCGTTCTGACGAAACGGTAGATCAGTTTGTGTTCTGGGTCTACATGAGAGTAATCATCTGGCACTGGTTCTCTCTGTATGGAAACAATAGATCACTGATGAAATCAAGTTTGCTGTAATGGTGAATCTGAAGAGCCACTTTCTGTTTTTACTTTCAGTGAGAGTCAAAGCAAAATTGAAATGAGTCATGAAAAAAATCATGTTTATCCAGAAAGCTGCTGGAGGCTTGTGCAGCTTGCTAGCTCTTAACACAAGCCTTTGTTGCTTTTAATCTCTGCAATGGAGATAATGAGGGCAAAGTTAAGACAACCCATACAGAAAAAACAGCCACAATTCTGGGACAAACACCAGGTGGAAATATACCCAAATTTTATTTAATACACAAGTTGCAATCAAGAATTGATGAGATTTTTTGTGACCACTGGTATATGTGTTTTTGTGTTCTTGACTCCCCACAGTAAGCAGCACCATGTTGGAGTGCGTGAGGATCTCTGTCAACAGGCCGTGGATGACACATGCATCAACATTCATGAAGTGCTTTGTTTTGACCATTTATGGCTGAATGTGGGCATGAAGAGGGTGGAATATGATGCTAATCCAAATGCGCACTTTACTAGGTAAAATGGGATTTTAAAAGGAAACTTTGACTGCAGGTGTGCGTAAACACTGTTATATATCAAATTTTTTTTTGGTACACACCATTTTTTGGCTTTTGTTTGCAAGTATACTTGTAGTTTAGAAGATATTCACTGTTTAATCAAAGAGATCTTGGATTAATGCTGAAAATCTCATTTTGAAGGAATAAAATTATCATGAAAGATCCCATCCATGATCTTGGCACACTGGTGGCCAAGGTTTTCCGGTTCTTAGGGTAAAATGCAAGTAAATGTAAATAAATTGCAATAACATCTTAAGGTTACTGAGAACAACTGATTGGTTGGATAGATGGACAAAGTAACAGAACTGGCTTAATAAATCAAAACTACTGGCTTGGAGGAATAATTTTTTGTTTACCGAGTTTCTTTGACTGGCAGAGGGAACAGTTACAAAGTTTGGGAAAACTGAATCACAATACTCACTGATAAAGGATGCAACTTCTCATCAAAGATGTCCAGAGACCTGTCAGAATCCCTAAAAAACACATAATAAATCCATAAACATAATTCATACACACAGCAGTTTAAGTGGCATAATATTCCAATAATAAAAGCATCATGTGTGATTTAAGAAAGACATTTACCTTTTTTTGATGTGGTAGTATATTGCTAATGTCACACTGATGAAAGAGAGAAAAATTAGAGGAAAGACAAATCATATAAATACATTTTTATGTTTTATAGCCTCAACAAAAATGGTCCAACTAGAGGATAATATGCTTTGTGTGTGTGTGTGTGTGTGTGTGTGTGTGGGCGTGTGCATGTGTGCATGTGTGTGTCAGACCTTGTGGTGTGGCTAAACATTATAACAGAATTTGCAAGAAGGCTTCAATTAAAACACACAAAGATAATCCTGATGAAAAGTGGTTTCCAGATTTTCTAGAATAATGTCAGCGCAGGGGACTGTCCTAAATGAGGTGTAAGAACATCTGTTTTAGTCACGCATCCAGTAAGTATTACTTTAGGATTACCACACTGTGATGCAACAGGATTTTCTCATGTGAAATGAGTGACTTTTGGCCAGTATTAGCACAGCATTGTATGTACGTGTCACTGTGTGTGTGAAGTTCTCTCACCATTTGATTGTGCTTTTGAGGTTTGGCTGGCTGACGGTGTTGTCGTCTATGAAGATAGTTGAACAGGAGCTGTATTTCTTTAACGCTGGACCAGGAGACACCTTGGGAACAAAAATTAGACAACCACAGTTCAAAAAGGGACCGGAATCACTTATGTACACTGACAGCAGTTCCCCAGTTTGTGCCAAGCTGGACTTCTATTTAGGATTCAAACAAAAAGATAAGTCATCTCTCTTGCAGCAGAGTTCTAAAACCACAGGGTGCTGACATTACACAATGGTGCGACACTGACAGCTACACAATTCTTCACTTACACTAAATATCTGTGTGACATTCTTGATAAGATACAAAATTTTGGAAATATAAAGAAATTGAATTTACACACAAAATATATCTGTTCAGAATTAACTTTAAAAACTGTCCTCAATGCCTGAACAGGGCACGCGACAAGGTGAACTCACCTCCATCTTAGTAAAGACAACATAGCTTAGAACATATAATAAATTTAGAAGTGTGTGACACTTAAATTTGAATACTTACATGACTGATATGGTTTATGTGGTTGCTTTTCCTCTTGTCTCGTACTGTAAAGGAAGAGAGATGTTTAATGCGGCCCATCTAGAGACAGGGATCAGTGTTCACTGCATACTGCACTGTAACAGCCGGAATCAAACGTCATATTACACCTGAACTGTTCTGGAATGGAAGAAACTTACAGCACCTCTGAGAACAGAAAAGACTTACTTTGATAATATTTTGGCTTGACAGATAAAAGATGTCTGTGCAGTACAAGTTAAGAACATTTCAACCATACTGCTGAGGGTGCAACAACTTTAATAACAAAGCCTAGACTTAGTCAACTGCATAACTACATGTGAAATGCTGTGGTGCAGAGCCAAACCCTGAAAACATGTCCTGTCTTAATATTCAACAATAAATCACATCTTTTAGATGTGTGTTTGCTCTTTGAAGGATTTTAGGAAAGACGGTTAATGTGAATCACTGCTGCGTGTGTGTCATGTCAGGATTGCTCACTGTCTGTCTGGGACTTGCTGAGGAAGATGGTGCTTGCTCGGGCGTGGTCCGACGGGTTAGACTCCAGGGCCAGTTCTGAAGAAACAAAACGTGTGTGTAAGCGCTTTAGAAAGATAATCTGTCAACAAAAGCACTTTGTGTGCTGCTTAGCTCTCTCCTGTTCAGTGGTGAAGCCAAAGTGGAAAACAGGAAGCCATTAATAGACACATTGATCAAACTCTCACACTATGACGACTATCACACTGTGTAATTTGCTAATTGCCATTATCCATCAAGAAGAAATAATGTACATCAATCTACTAACAAAGAGGCCAAGACACAAGCAGGAAGTAAATACGGCTGCAGTGCAGACTTGTCAAAGCATTACCAGGAGAGGCATCACTTCTCCTATTATGTCTCTTGGTTTAAGACTTGGAAAAACTTGACACCAATCACAAGAACAAGACTTAAGGTACAGATGTGTTAACTTGTGGATTGACTGCTTATAAATAAGGCCATAATTTTCGCACTGTTCAGCTTTTGCTTTTCTGACTTTCATTTTCATTTCAGTGTTCCTGTCACCCACTCGGCACTAGGCAACTGCTGCCACGACAGCACCTGTGTTACTTTCATTTCATTCAAAATATAAATTTGAACGCACGATATGTAATTTTTGTTGCAACAGGTCTCTTAATTAAAACAATAATAATACAAGAAAATGTGGTCTGATGTATTGTGAAGTAGCATGGGATCATAGGATTTATTTATTTCATTGTTGCACATTTTGTTAAGTGATCGAGTTTTTTTTGTTGGGATTTTTATTTAAAAAATATATTATTTTGACTGGTTAAAAAAAAGTACATTACTACAAACACAAATGACTTTTGGAGTTTGATTATTTTACATAGTAGATTTACCGATAACCACAGTAACAGGCTAACTACTTGTAGACGTTATCATAATTTCTAAATAAAATTTTAAAGTCAACCGATGCAAACATGAAGACAACACTGGGTTACACACAAGCATGACTTAGAAAACTATGTTCTTTATCAAATCTGTGCAGACAGCACATTACATAAAGGATGGAGGATTAGGCGATTGGAAGCATTTGTGGAGTAAGGACAGCAAGAAGAGACACAGGGAATGCAGGAAGGACTGCTGAACAGATTCTGACCCTCGCCTCGCCAACAGCTGGTCTCACCACACTGCACTTAACACACAACACACACTACACACAGCAACATGCATGCCACTCCTCACTGATCGAGACCCAAGGACTGATAGGACAAAACTGATCTCAGGATTACATCACTGAGAAATATCTTAGAGGCTTTTCTGATCAAGGCCTATACCAGAGTGAGCAAAAAAAACTTCAGACTTTTGAAACTTCTGAGAGTGGGCTGTCTGAAGATATTGCCCATTTGCAAACATTAACTTGCACTTTGATTCTGTAATGGTGGGAACTGTTCCCAAATTAATATACTAGAGTAGTTTGATCAAAGGTTCATCAGCTTGAGGTTATGACAAGGTATTGCAATAGTGATGACAAACTTGCTATCATTGCTAAGGTCTGAGTATTTAATGTGGCTCAGAGAAGATAACAGCCTTGTTTTCATTGTTAATGTTTGGCTTGGTAATGTGATGCCAGTGTCATCATCGTAATGCAATGCCCAACTAAAGTGAGCCAAGAATGTTATCATTAGTGCACTGCTGGTAGCAGACTGGCAATAAACTAGTCTAGCAACTTGGCATAAGGGTGTCCCTTTGTGAGTATTTCCCTGTGGTTGTGAAAAAGACTAGCATCAAGTTGTTGCGTGTTGTTATGCTAAAAATTGACCCTGTTAGTGAGTCAGTATTTTTGGAGGAGTCTCTAACTGATACAAGTAACTGTGTGTATGTGTGAGTGTGGTGGATAATTTCTAATTCTGCAAGCAAAGTTAGCCTGTGTGCTTGAGGGTATTATATCTAAGGCTGTGGCAGACTTTCACATGAATTCACATGAGCCTCTCTATAAACAAACAGTATGGGTGTGACGTTACATTGGCTCAAATACAGTGAAGCAAAATGAAATGCAAGCTATCTTATGAACAAGGATGCGTCGAGCATCAGGTGGTAACATACCATCGGGAACCTCTCGGTCGCTTATATGCTGCAGGTAGGGCACGGTGTTGTCATCGCTCACTTCGGTGCTGGTCTGGAACTCTTCCAGCCGCTCTGCCGGTTGTCTGGAGGGTAGTTTGGGGCTCGACTCCGGAGAGACGCAGCATGACACCGTATTCCCCATTCCAAAACCGGGTGTAAGCTTCACACTATTGCAGCCAAGTCCAAGTAGTGCAAATATTTGTAGCTATCTAAAGTTAGCTTCCCCCAGCCTCATAAGCATTACCAGACGACAGTGAGTATTAGCACTACACTATCTTTGCGTGCTAAATCGCTGCTGTCTACCAACTCCCAGGAATCGCATGTCTCTCTATTTGTGAGTAGCTATGTAGTACAACAGTCAAAACAAGGGTGTCACAGACAGGCTCACGCAGTTGTGGAAATAACTGTCTTCTTATGTAATATTCGACGAGTTATTGTAATAACAACAAACAGTTAAATTCAGGTGGTCGTCAATTCATTCATTCATTCGTTCATTCATTCAACATGCTAGAGTTTCGCCGCTGGGTATGTTAGCTAGCTAGCATTATAGCAAGCTGGCTAACTAGCGTTAGTTAGCTTGTCTCATTAACTTTTTAAAGTCCAGATTAATTTCACTTTTTGCTATCGTGTAAACAATATGACTCAGCAAATTAAACATGTCAGGACCCCAAGCCGCAAAATTCTGGCAAACACATTTCACGAGACTTTCCAAACAACCCCATAGATGTCTTCTGGCACCCGGTGTGTAGCCAAATCTAGCCCGAGGTTTCTGTGGCCTCCAGTAGAAAACCGGGGAAAAGGCAGAAATCCAAAACTGCGGGCGAGAATTGTTCAATGAGGTCAGACTGACCAGGCCTTATCCCTGTTACTTATGAAACAACCAACTCTGGTAGCTGGCCCAGACGCTCCCATCAGGTCCTCCACCTCCTCAGCTTTGTGCAGGATGTACTCCCCGCCACCGCCGCCATCTGTTGAGGAGCTCACACAAACGGCACTACTTGGCACGGATATGTTGTAGCCGTCCCACTTAGGAATTCCATTCACTCCCATTGGCTGAGAAATCAAAACAAGAATCCTATAAAACCACTCATTGGTTGAAGGAACTGTCAGTTGGAGACGATTTAAACCTATGAAATGTATTCACAACGCTTCTATTTTTATATCATCTCCGATCCACACCCTTTTTTGACAGTGAAAACAGAAGCCCTTTCTCTATTGCACCATCTACCTGTCATTCAATGCGTCCCTCCTCAATGAAACTAGAGATATGGATAAAAGAGATGTCTTCACAAGGGGCTAATTTGTGTAAAAGATGGGAAAAAAGTCCCAAAAGTTCATCCTTTGGATAGTTTGAGTAAATGATAAGTATCTCTGAGTTGTTTCCATTGAGTGGTGTTTAAAAGCAGGATATTGCATTAACTAATACTTCTGATACTTTAAGAGGGTAATATGTTTTTTTTTTACTACATAATTACGAGTCATTTTGCAAATAAAGACTGAACATAAATGATAATATTTTGGATTCATTGCTATAGATTTCACCTCCCAACTGTGTTATGTCACATTAAAATGAGCTTGATGATGACCTGCTGTATCAGTAATAGTATTATGTGACAGGTCTTCAAAACTATACTTTAAATAGCTTTAAAAAAACTGTACTAATGTTCAATAAAACAAACCTTTACTCAAACTGTAAGATATAATGGTAAAATACAGTATGATCATCAACTATCTAGAGGGACACATTTTTTGTTTAAAAAAAAGGATAATATTTAAATTTGTAATATACCCCTTTTATGGTTATTAATGCCAGTCATGTCATGAATGTATTGGTAATGTCATTGTCATTAATTAATTTGCACAAAAATACATCATCTTCAAGAGCAGTTTATTGCAACATAGCAAGTGTTTACAAAAGAATGATGTAATGTCAGATTAACAGCACTTTCCAGTTATGGGCTGGTAGAGTTTTGTAATGTGAAAATGTTGAAACAAACCGTATATAATCATTTGGTGACCTTGTCTCTACAAGATACTATACAATAAATTGCATTTTATATTGATAACTTGTAAAAGTGGCAATATATAAACTGATCACATTAAAAGTTAGAAAAATGTGATTATTACTGTTCTAGAAATTATTTATATATATATACACACACACACTGGTATATGCTTTTACACACATGGAAATCAATGTTTTTCATGCACAAATGTGGCCCATGGGTATAAACTATTCTGACACATGAATGAAATCACTTGGTTTTGTTGAAAAGATATTGTGTAATCACATCACAAAGTTGAGCTCACTATATCATATCAACAGAAAAAGGTTATTACTAGATTTTTTTCAGCACCAGCACTGGATGTGTCAATTACAAGATGTGGAAAATATTTTTTTTTTCAGAATATACTTAAAAACGTTTTCATCTCAGGTATTTTATGGCACTAAACTTGGCATGAGGGTATTTGAGTTTTTCCCTTTATCCAAAGATCTGAGTTCTGCACAGCAACACACATTGTTGAACCCCTTGCACTGATTGCTCTGTTATTCCCTAAATGGTGAGATTATGAAATTAACTGCTTTCTCTTTACCTTACAATCAGTGGGGCCAATTGCGTAACTTGTAAGACTTCATTTTATCCTTCCAAACATATTACAAAATTATTAATTGTGCATATTTTATGTCTCTTCATTGCTCTAAATGTGACAGGTAGTAGGAGAGCACAACAGGAACGTGTACAGCTACAGTACATGCTAATATGTTGAGGGTCAATCGGAGATGATTCAGTTAAAGCCTTCTGAGTTACTCTTAAGTATGAGGTGCTATGTGATTCCTTATCTGAACCAACACTTTAATCCTCTATATACTACAAATACATACTGTATACTGTACAATATCAAAATGTTTTAAACTATAAAAATAAAACTGGCAGGGCTACCGTGAATTGATGATCTTTTAAAAACAATACAAAAGAAACACATTTAAGGAATACACTTCCTTAATAATACACACCATTGATGCCCTTTAATCCCTTAAATGTCCTCTCGCCCTATGACTGATGTTATAAAACTTGTTTGTGAAACAAATAGATTTGTAGTCTAAGTAATGTTAACTCAAGGTCCACTTACTTGCTTCCAGAGCTTTCAACCCAACATAAAAACCATTTTTGACTAGAGCAGAGATTAACAACAGGTCAGATGCATTTTAAAGTTTTGGAAAAAGCTTTTAAGAAGACCTTCAGTTATTTTGTCAAACTCCATTTTATACCTGTGTTGAGGAATAAGTAAATGGCATGTATAATGTGTCTTACCACTGGAACAACTGGAAGTAAGAAACCAAAATTCTAATGTATCTTTACAGTAAATGAACATACTGCATAAAGGGCTCCAGAGAAAGAAAAAATGTGCTTCATTTGATGAATTAGAAAAAAAAAAAGTTGATGGTGGAGATTTTTCTCTTTAGGCCTGTATAAAAACACATTAACAGTTACGCACATAACCATGTGTGGCTGAGTTTGAGGCAACCGAGGGTTCCTCTGCACAGTTTGTTGAATAAAAATACAAAAACATTATGAAACTGATGTATAGTACTTGTTGTTGACCCTTAACTGCTCTGAACAGACTTGCTCTTTTCTACAAACACACACTGTCGACCCTATAAAGAGTACAACACTCCAAAATATAACATCTCCACCAAAGGCCTTTTCTCATACACTTAGCTGCCATGACGGTGGTAGGCCTGGTGGATTACATGATTACACACATACACTGTATTCTAATATACATTGATGTATGTTACAAATATGCAAAGTTGGTTTCATACAAGTCATAAGAACATTTTCATATCAAATATCAAACAGAAATACACAAGGTCTACACATGCTGTAGAGTCTATGTACAGTAATATAAAAAAATAAACAGACAAAACGGACATATATATTTTCAAAAACCACACAGTCCCACAAAAGGGATCTCTTTGAAACAAAACGCACATCTTTATGGATTATTAGAGTTGAATTCATGTAGTTGTAGCCTATATTGTCTTCAGAGTTCACAAATCCAATCTGCTACATATTCCCAGCCCTCCAATCTTGCAATCTGTATTTTACCAGCATTCAACTGACATGGCGTAAAAGATGTAATATTACAAACACTGAAAAACAAAATGTAATGGAAACTGAAAGTGAATGGCTTAAAAAGTTTACTGAGGCACAGCAATGCTTCACTCGAAATCTAATATTAACTGGGTTTGGAAAGCATATAAGTTTGATGTTAGATTTACTCGATAAAAGGAGCCATTTTGCGCAACTTGGATCATCCTTTTATCCTTTTAGACATCCTACACATCAGTCATGAGATAACATTTTACTCTCACAGTTAACTGCTAATATCTGGTGACACAGCGAGCCACAAGAGCAATGAATTTGAAACAGAGCCCCAATTATCTAAACCATGAGTGCAACTGAATGTCAATAAAAACTGTGCTTTGCCCTGAAAAACTACTTGTGTACAGAAACACAGAAAGTAGTGTGCTCTTTTGCAACAACCCAGTCGGGTGATAACTTTAAAATATAGCTTTGTACTTACGTCTCATTTATATGGAATTGTATCACATTGGCCTTTGTGTAGCTGCCTTAATGGACCTAATCAAGTGACTGAAATGTTACCATAACTACGAGGAATGTTGACCAAAAGTGTAAAAATGAGACCCAAGGTTGCCAAAACATAAATAAAATTTTAAAATGTGCCTCGTCCTGCTGAAATATTATTTTAAT
Organism: Acanthurus leucopareius; assembly: GCA_029814765.1. NCBI lineage: Eukaryota > Metazoa > Chordata > Actinopteri > Acanthuriformes > Acanthuridae > Acanthurus > Acanthurus leucopareius. The sequence goes on along the minus strand of JAQMCX010000011.1, from coordinate 4,809,691 downwards.
ATCATCTCTTGTCTGTCTGTGGTGGAGAAGCAGAAAAACGTGAGTGACAGTGAGTGAATTGGAAAGTGTGATGTCATGTGACAACATGTCCACATGACTGCGGCTGTCTGCTGACACACAAATCCACTTCCTTCAAGATCGGCAGTTTGTAGCATTGTTTAGAAAAAATGACTTGTTTGTGCCTTATTAGTTGTAGAAATGGTTATACAAGTGGCTGTACTTTTTGAAATGTTGGTTGACGGGAGGATGTGGATCAAGGCGAGATTCACAATTCATTCAAAGCCTTTAACTGCAACTGACTGAGCTTGCCTGATACAGAAATGTCAGAAACTTCACTGGTGTATAAACTATTTTAGGATAAAGTATGAACATTTTGTAACATCTAGTGTACAGTAGTCAAAAAAATTAGCTACTGTCACAATTTCATTGTAATTTTAAAGGCCATGTTTTTACATACCGGGTCTTATTGTCACACTGAACTCCCTGTTGTGGATGTAAAGTTACATCATGGCCATGAAAAATATTAATTTCTGAATATTTGGCAGATGTCTGTTGAATTACGACAAGACACCATAAACATAGTTCTGACCCACAACTGAACAAATGTTTCCAATCACAGAGCAAGGTGAATGAAACTGCTATGCTGATGCTTCAAGGACGACTTGTAGATTGTTATTGCTTACACAGTAAACATAGATGCTCACTTTTACTAATGAGGCCGACTAAACAAGAGCCTCACAGAGCTTTGAACCGCACAAACCTCAGGAAGGTTCTTTTTGTTGTTGAAACATATGAGGAAAGCATTTCCTTGGCCTTAACAGTCTCTGTTGTCAAACTTTATCCAGTGAAGAATCTCATAAACAGCTGTTATGAGTACAGTGTTACACTGAGTCAGCAACACATTAAACCCTTTTTTGCTGATGGTTTTAGACTGAAAAGTTTCAGTTTGCCTTACACTAATGTTTACCATCACAACTGGAGGATACACTGATAAACCTGGTTTAGATCGTCCAGGTCTCTTCAGTGTACTGCTAGTGGAAAATTTAGTGTGTTTCAAATGTATTATACTAAAAGTCTACTAAAGAGAAAGTAGTGTGGGCAGAATTGAATTTGGGGTGATTTTTATCAAAAAAAGAGTCAATTGTGTGCAATCTGGAAGGCCAGGCAGGCAGAATCAAACAGTCAAAGTATTTGAAAAGAACTGAAATACTACTTTGCCGAGCTCTGTGTTCAGAAAAGTAACTACTCAGATTTATGGCAGTAAAGGTCTTTAAGGGCTTTGAGCTCTTCAATTAGTGTCTTGTTTTGGTTCTCCAGGACAGCAACACGGTTCTCCAGACACTTAACATACTCCTTCTTCTTCCTGCGACATTCACGGGCTGCCTCTCTGTAGGAAGGATAAGACATCATTTGTCCATCTGACTTATTTCATCCAGTTTTTAGGCTGGCCTGGTGTACTGAGCTACTTTAAAACAAATTTTGGTCATGAACCTTTACAAAGGCACCAGCTTGTATACTGGGAAATTTCTGATGCAACAACAAAGCTGCTTTTGAGATAAACACACACACACAGACACAGATTCTCCCTGCATTCATACCTGTTCTTCATCAGGCGAACTTCCCTTTTGCGAGTGACCTCCTCTGTGGCGCCCTGGGTGGGGAGGGCAGGGGATGAGGCCATGACCACCCCTGGGGCGATGGTGCTGGCAGGGGCTGCCCGGATCTGATAGGCCTGGACGTCACCAGAGGCAGCTAAAAGGTGGGGTTTACACAGAGAGGATGTTAAACTTAACATAAAAACTTAGAAAGTTGTCATGATGAGGAAAAAATAATGGTTTTCAACAAAGCTGCAGGAAAAAATAGGTACATTAAAAGGTGGATGATCTAGGTGCAAAATATCAGACATCACTTGTTTTGGCACTTCAATACACCATTTCACTAATACAGATGACATCAAAACAACACAATCGCACCTTGGACCACCACCTGGTTACTGGGAACAAGTATCTGCTGGCCGTCGCTCGTCTGTGCATATTGGAGGATGGTGGCTCCAGGCTGGGCGGCGGCTGCAGCATTGGTCATGGTCAAAGTCTGAAGTCCCTGGACTCCATCTGTACCGTTATTAGCCAGCTGAATGGCCCCACCCTGTGTGATAGCAACTATGTGTTTGGTGAGAGGGACAGATGGTAAAGAGGAGAAAAGAAACAAATTAGAAAGCTGATCTAATAACAGAAGAGAAAAAAAGATACACCATTAAAAATGTGCTTGGTCATATTACAGTATGGTCATGTGAGGACAGAGCACGTGAAAATGTATCTGTTCTCTCGCTTGTCACTTCCATTTTTAATTTACAGTAATTTACAGCACAATAACAATAATTTAATAACAGTAAAATATAAAAATAAAATAACAAACAATGAGAATAATAATTAAGAGTAGCAAAATCAATATTAATATTCCACAATACTCATTCATAATTGTTACACAACCAGTCATGACTGAACAGGGTGAGATAGGTGGAGTTCACCACCTTAGCTCCATTAAGACAACTTATCACTCACTGTACTGGCCACTGCTGGTCTGGTAGATGGGTGTGGGGACAGTAACCGTAGTGATTGCAGGTGTGACAGCAGCAGCAGATGAATCCTCCTCAGCCTTTTCCTCCTCGATACGAGGGACCGCTGGTGCGTCAGAAGAAAGGTCGTTCAGGATTTTCCTGCGTGGACAGACAGGTTGTGACAAACAAAATGGAATTAGCAGAATTAGTGGAAAGTCAGGTTTAATTAATGATATTTATTGTATCAGTTTAAGTGTCACCTATTGAAGACAATTTCCATCCTCCATTCTCAGTGCTGGTCTTAATAAATTTTCATTCAAGATTTAATGACTAAGATTTTTAAATTTCAGATACTACAAGAATTTGTTATGTTTGATGCTACAAAGTACTGCTCCAAAAATGTACCAAACTTCCAGTTACAGAAAGCGTAGAGCAGAAAGGGGAGGAGATGAAATAAAGATGATTCCATACCTATGAACTAGTAAAATATACCGCTTAAACATGTTAACAGTGAAACCAAAAAAGGGCCAAGTTGTGCATTGAAATGACCTTCACACTTTTATGTAAGTGCTTGCTTTCATTACGAGCCCTAATGATGGTCTCTTCTCTGAAAAGTGTTGAGCACAAACACACACAGATACCTGTATGAGGGTCGTCGTGACAATATCTCCCTGCGCTTCTGAGAGTCGGTCACACTGTCTACTGACTCCTGTGAATCCTCACTTTCTGCTATGGTTGAGATCTGAAAACAAACAAACGAACCAGCAAAACAGACAGAAATGCACAAAACAGACTTTGAGTTAGAAGACTTCAGAGTGACTAAAATAGCAAATCTAACAATCACACTGTGCACAGTTTGTGAGTGTGTGTGTGTGTGTTTTACCTGTACAGCTTGGACCTGCGGGGACTGAATAACAGACGGCTGTGCAGCTTGGATGACGCCGTGGACCTGAACTGTCTGTCCGTTGGGAAGCTGCACCAGCGTTACCGTGGGACCCGTTGCTGAGGCGTGGCCCGTTGTCATGGATACCTGAAATTCCAAAGTGACATTGCTGTTTGCCGTGTGCACTTTAACATGGACAATTTTTTTTTAGACATCTGTGGCATCCGAAATTGGTATTATTCAAAATGTTTGTACATCAGTTGCACTTTCTAAACCTTGATAGCAATGAAAATAAAACTCTTTCAATATCTTACTTTGCTTTGCTTGGCATGCACATGCTTTTCTGCAACATTTCTTAACAAAGCATCACTTGCAGAACCTGAGCTGACCTCAGCTGCACTGACTGAAAGCAGTGGTAACAGTGTTCCGTCATCTCTTACCTGTGCCAAGGTAGCGATCTGTGCCTGGGTGATTTGCTGGCTCTCTGTCTCAGTCACAGCAGTCTCCACCCCTTGCTGAGCCTCTACTGCTGACTCCATCTTCATTGGCAGAGCTACGAGTGGAGATTTGAAACAGGAGCCGTACAAAGTGAACTTTTGATAAGCTGCATTCACAGAAGCTTCAGTATCAGGATCACTGATATCATAATGCAGACGCTGTGTTGGCAGTTAGATTGTGAATCATATCCCTAGCATAGTGGAGAGGTTAAGATTGGCCTGTAAACACATACAAGTCAAGCACAAATAAACAGGAAGCTGTGTTTTGTTTGCAAACACTATAATATTTATAGTTCAATATAGTTTAATTTTATGTTTTCATATTCATATTCAAGGAGAAGAGGAAGAAAAAGAAATCTGTCTCCAGATAAGTAGAAAAACATTTTTATTGATCACCAGAGGGGATCAATAAAAATAATGCAGATAAAAATACCAAAAAAAAGCATAATACTTATGCTATGGAATTTAAGTGTAATATAATCCAAAGAAGATGTATAAGTACAACAATATACGCTTAAGTACAGCAGTAATAACATATTATTATTAAGACCTTAAATACAATAAAGTCTTAGTATGTGTATATCATAATTAAAATAATAATATATATAGCTAATGGTGTATGTAGGAAAACAATAGTATAGGTAGTATAATAATGAGATCATATAAAAGCATTTTATAAAGGCATATAATAAAATTATAACCAAAATATAATGTATTATAAAGTGTATATCGTGCAATTTCATCACGAATTTGCCATAGGTCAATTCTGTGCAGTCTTTTTGCAAAAAAATTAACAGCTATTTTCAGAATGTCAAAAACTTTCTGCACATTACATGAAACTTTGTTCTGTGGGGAGTTGCTCACTTGTATCCAAATGTGTTCAGATATAAGGAAATACATCTGAACATGTGCCAGGTCCTAAGGAGATGTGAAAGACCCCATTTGCCCATATGAGGCTAAAAATACAAGTGATTTAACATTTAATTTCTAAGTTTCTAATAGAACAAAAATGGGCTTGTCTGTATTGAAAATTATTAACGACCTGCCTTTGTCAGTTACATAGCTACCACCAAAGAAGGTTCTCTTTCCAGAGTATAAGTGCTTAAAATGTGCACTCAAATAACAGTGCAGTGTGGGAAAATATTGGGCAGGTAGCAGAGAGAGCACTGAAACCCAAAACTGAATTACCCCAAAATTAAAAGTGGAAACAAGTAGGTCAGAAGTTTGCTTGTATGAATTTTTAATTTAATACAGATGGCCCTACAACGTGTCACAAGATAACATGGACTCCATTTAATCTGTAACACTAATTCTTAAACTTTCCCCCTAGCATGTCCCTTTCACTTGCCAAATGTCTCCACTAATCTATCAAACCTGCAAAATTATACTTTTGAACATCTTTTAAGCAAGTCAATGATGCTCTTAATGCTCAGCTTTAATTGGCTATTACAGTCAAATACTACACAAAAACTTCATATTTCAAAAAGTTTCTTCTGAATGACTACCATTTATCCCCGAGGTGGTAAAAATGTCAGTAAAAAGGCCCCTAAAACAGTCACTGAGACTGGAGGATATAAAATAACTTTATTCAAAAACAAGTAAATACATTTGTTTTTTTAAATCTCATTTAATTTCTTATTTAAAATGATTAAATTATTGTTTTTATTTGCTTAAATAGATTAAAATTTATAAAACAACATACTGACATTTGTCACTTTTGGGAGTCAACACTGTCGAACAAAACACAAGATATGTGAAACTAATGAACCTTAGTAAGACTGCAGCTTACTTTTGGTTGGACTGATACTCCTGCTCAAAACCATTATAATGAACTATCTGAGCCTCAGATGCGTGATCTGCGGCTGACTTTAGGCAGTGCACCGAGCGTTGATCTGGGACGTGTTGTTCACTGTGATCTCACACTGTGCGTAGCTTCTCTCCGCTGCATGATTGGCTTTACACATTTCTCCCTCTGCTTTTCAAAAATCACTTGGACGCTCCGTGTGTGACAGCAAAGCCACATGGCCGGGCAACGCCCCCTGCACGCACACCGGTCACATCCCAAGAGATAAGAAACTGTTGGATTAAAAACTTCATCAAACCCGCGAATACAAGTTCAACCTTCAGGCCTGAGTTCATGTTTTCAACGTTGCAACCACACGCGACGGCCTGCGATGGCTGATTTCTATCAGGACCAAATGAATGAAAAATAAAAGCGATATATCACAATGGCAGATGTGTTAAGAAGAAGTGTAAATTCCGAGAGCGCAGACGTCAAATTAAGACGAACCATTAATGGAAATAAATGAACATATAGCGGCTAATGGTGTCTATGCGCCGTAATGGGAAAAAACTGCGCAAATCTGTGCGCATAATACACTCTCCGTTTTTAACATCATTTGACATCCGAGCACGAGAACAACGTCAAAGTCTTGTCACATTTTCAGGCGTGTTTTATCATAAACTGTCCCTCCTGGTTCACTATGAAAGCCACACATTTGCTCAGTTTCTCTCAAACAACCGCAGCCTCCCCTCCCTCCATCCTGCTACAAACACACGGCGGCGCCATGATCTCTTTGTTTCCTTCGGGCCGAACCCGACCAGACCGACACTTTCTACGGCCGCGTCCTGTCTCCCTGAACCCCGGACACCGGTCCGTCCTTACCGATACAGTCTCCCTTCGTCACTCCCGGGCCTTCGGAGCTCCACTTTTATTCTGGCCGACACGTAAGAGCCCGCGTCAGGATACACCTCCGCCGCGTCACCGGGAAAAACAACACGGAGATTGGAGAAAGACGAGAAAACGGACAACGACACCAGCCGGAGAATGCCGACGTCGGAACGGAAAAAGGCGGAAAATACCGAGATGAAACGGATTATAACGACGCCCCCCTACCCCATGATACGTTTGGCTAAATTACACCATTTTAAAATTAGCACTTTATAGGCAGTTTTATAATTATGTAACAAGAACAACAAAAAGCAGTTGGTTAAACACGACCCTCTGAAAAGCTGTAATGGTCAGTGCATCTTTATCACATTAAACAGACGATTTAATTTTAGTTTAACTATGGATATTTTCAGTCTATTGGGAAATAGTGCTTTCACTCTATAAAAAAACCCTAGTCCTCAATAAATAGTCATAACTTATCCTGAGTAACCATGCCATTCTAGTAAGATTAGTTTCTAGTTAGATTAATTACAGTTAAAAACTTAAAGTAGGCCTGTTTCTTTAATGTTGTCAGCAGAACAAACAGAATTATACCACTTTTCAGTAATGGAGGTAGATGTTTTTGGAGACAGATAACTCAAACATCTGTGTTAATGGTCCTGTTTCCATGAAATGAGTCTAGCTAAAAGATGAATGTTCAGTAATGTGGCCAATTATTTAGAAACAAAATTTTAGCATCTCACAATGACACCTCCGCACATTATCTGCTAATTTAAAAATACTCACTAATTTTGGTGTACAACACTGCATATGATCTACTGCACAATGAGAAATAGAAGTTTAAAGAATGTACAGGTTGTTTGGGTCATCTCCTCAGTATAAGGGTGTGTGAAAGTACAATGAGGAATCTTCTCTGGATCAGTATTTTGAAATGAATGAATCATTTGTCTGCCATATAAGCTCATACTGTGCTGCAGCAGCAGGAACCGGCCTTGAAGCTTGCACTCCAAACCCTTCATTATTTAGGTGTTTCAGGGAGATTTTGAAATGCACAGGTTACTCAAGCTGTGTGGGCTTCTTGATGCAACAATCTACACCTGCCTGCGAGCATAGCTCAGACAGGCAGGGACTTGTCCTCGCTCAAGTTGGGCAAGAAGCAGAGTCCATCACAGTACATTACTTACCCTCACATTCACTCTGTGGGCACTCTGGTCTCCAGTTATCCACCAAGAAAACATGTCTGGTGGGTTAACACCAAGGACCCTCTTGCTGTGTGCCAATTATTGCAACACCATACCACCATCTGGCTTGTGTACATCATTGTGACATGAACCAATTAAATAATGTCAACTCATATACTTTGATTCTCAACACTGTTCACGCACATTGCTCCACATGCCTCTTCTTTTTTTTTTTTTGTAATCTGTTAAGACAAAATGTGTACTGTGAAAAGGCTCTTTTTGGGTGAAGCAATTCTCTCAGTAACCACCAGAGGGAAGCACAAGACCATTTTAATCCACACAGTAAAAGCTGTTTCCAGCCTCTGAAACCATAAATAAAAAAAAAAAAAACAAAACAAAAAAAGCTTACACTTTGAAGAGCTAAATATTTGATAAAAAGCTCATTTCTAATAAATTTAACACATAATAGAAAGTACCCACAGATTTTTCTCTTGTGCATTACTGTAAAACTGAGGAGATAAAGATTTTTCTGACTAAATATTCATCTCCAACTTTGCCTTAGAAAGGGATACTTATTAAACCTTGGTTCAACATTATCCAAAACACAACTGAGCATGACAAAAAAAAATACATATATTATTTTACTGTGTCTTAAAGTCACATGTAGAAAGTAAGCTGGTCCATCATGTCACATTCATAACACAACACCTTCATTTAGATGTGAAAATCACTGTAATGTACAAAAGTTGAAAGCAGTGACTTAGAGATGCAAAGAAAGGTTTCTGTTTGTTTTCATTGATGTATTTCTTGTCCTCTAAATGGAAAATATCACATATAATCTGACAAAATCGAATATATACATTTTTCTTACATAAAACTGAAGTTTAAAACAGCAACCTGTTTTATTTTAAATCTGCTCAGATGGTGGCGCTGTAGAGCTGTGTAAACTCCCTGACCATGTGGTCCTCTGCCTCCGTCTCCCTTCCTCCTCCCCAGCGACAGAGAGGAGAGAGCTGCTGGTGTGTCATCACGCAGATATGTGGAGTTTATCAAGGCAATTCCTTTTATAATCCTCCTGATGCTTGTTGCCGGTGTTTTATCTGTTTAATAGCATTTTACTGCTACACGCCATAAAAAATACCCTTTTTATTGTGACACCAAACACATTGTTTGGGGAATTGACTCTGCCTGGGTAATGAACAGCAGTGAATTTGCAGCCAGTTATTAAAAAAACAGGAGGGGAGGAGGATGGAGGAGCTGAAGGGGGAGAGACAATTTTGACTCATGGAGGAGAGGAGGAATATTTTACAGGAGGAGGGAGAAAACCCGTTATCCACGCCCAAACAGAGGTTTCAGCATGGCTGATTTTTAGTCATTTTCCAGTTTTGGAGGGCTGTTGTTCATTGGTCAACATTCATTTATGTGAAAAAAAAGGACAAAAACAAACAAATAAAAAAGTGTGACATTTCTTGCCCCACTACTTAAGTTCCATTTTGTAATTTCAATATTTTTGAACATTTAGTTGTTGGAATATTGTGATCATGCAAAGCTAACAAACAAAAAGAAAGAAAAATATGTACGAGCAGGAAACAAAGACAAAAGTTGAAGAAATGGGTAGAAAAAAAAAAATAATAAAGAGGCTACTTTGGGTCAAAAGGTTAAAGAGCCTTACTCAGAAATGTGTTTGTGTGTGTGCGTGTTTAAATGTTTATATCCCCTAAAATGTCAGACCTTGACACTATTGACTTGTAGCTGTGCAGTTTGTCACTACAGTGGTCTTTTTTATATTCCATTACTGAGAAAAAGAGGACGTTGTCTGTGCACTTCCCTTAAATTAAATTAAATCAAATTAAAATTCAAACACAACTCAGAGTGGCTTGATTTGGTTTCACAAATTCAAAAGCCAATGTTACGCAAAGAAACCTGAAACCTCCAGCACAGAGAGAATTTGTCAGTACAGAAAATGACAATTTGCATTAGCACAACTGCTAACACGGTATCTAACAAACAGATGTAGCTAGCAAGCTAACAAATAGATTTTGCTACCAGTAGTAATCCATTTTGGTGCAAAACGGACTTTTCATCTGAGTCCCATATACAGTATGTTTGAGCCTCAGTCTGAATTTTAAACATGAGGTCTTTGGCTGTATATCTCCAGTTATTCCTCGAGCGAGCCACCTTGACGCACACAGCTCTCTCACTGCTCCATCCAACACCAGCAGCAGTGGTGAAGGAGCACAAGGACTGTGATTCATACATCCAAAGAGAAAAGAAAGTAAATGTACTTCCAGTAACTTTTCTTTTTTCTTTTTTATGAAGAAAAACAAATTCCAAACCAATTTTTTACATATCAGAGTATCATTTGTTTGGAGGAAGATTTTAATGATCATGTAAAGAACCACCTTCACCAACTAGACACCTACAGGAAATTTGGAAGCAACATGTTAGAGGATTGTTCAACAAAACACAAAATAAAATAATAACTTTAAAGAAGCATTTATCCTTCCAGCAAAATTTATGGACTTAAAGAGACTCAGTCAGCATTTCTAGGGCTGCTGTTGCCTCACTTTAAAACTGATCAAATCAAATCCTGCTGTGACAGAATCAAGATGCTGCTTTCAGTGCGAAAAGGTGAAATCTCAGCTGCCAACATAACATTTTACAATATGTTTGACATTTTTCATAAACAGTTTCTTTGTGTTTATGTTTACTGTTTTAGACAGACATGGTCTTTCAGTTTGCTCTGAGTTCAACCCCCTGCTGCTCATTCTCACTTACACTTAAAATGCTGTAGACTCCTTTACAGGAAACTGTAAAAGGTTACCTCTCTGACCAGCTCTTGTTTGTGAGCTCAGCACGTTTTATTTTGTTTGTTATTTTAGATGGTGTTTTGCCAAAAAAAAAAAAAAATGGATATGATGAAAAATATATCCCAAAAATGTAAATGTAGACGGCATGAGACTTGTTATGATGGAGAAGTCATTAATTTTTGACCAAAAAAAGAATGTAGGTGAATATTTTAAGGAGGGAGAGAGAAGTGTGTTCTCCATAAGAATTAAAACCGACTCAACATGCACACACACACAGACAGACAGACACAGCAAGAGAAAGAATCAATAGAGGCATTTGGTCGATTATCATAAACACACTGTGTGTATGTGTGTATGTGTGTTGGTGTGTGTGTGTGTGTGTGTGTGTGTGTGTGTGTGTGTGTGTGTGTGTGTGTGTGTGTGTGTTTTGGGGGGGGTTATCTCCAGATGGTTGACTGAGACTTGGCTGGTTGATACAGAGAGTCAGAGAGAGAAAAGCAGGCAGAAGGCGTCTTTTCTACTTGAGCTCAAGTCAATGTGTGTGTGTGTGTGTGTGTGTGTGTGTGTATGAAGTCTGCCAACCTGCCTATATGTGTGTGTGCGTGTGTGTGTGCGTGTGTGTGCGCGTATGATTGACCTTGAGCAAGGAGGCTCAGTTGGTGGAGAGAGGGATGAGGAGCCCACCTCCCCCCTTCACCTCCTTCACCCCCTGCTACCCCCCCTCCTCCCCCCGGGTAAAGAATGACTGGCTTCTTATCCTCCTCCTGTTCCCCCCCTTTTTTTCTTTCTCTCTTTTTTCCCTTATTCATTCTTTCTCTCCTCTTCTCTCTTTTTCTCTGTCTATTTACTCTTCTCTCCTTTCATATTTGTGTTGCCTTTCCTGTTACCTCTATTCCTCTTTTTTTCCCTCGTCTCCTTGTCTCCTTTCTCTTCTTACGGTGCTTACTCTCATCTCATCTCCTCTTCTTTTCCTTTTTATCCTTCCACCATGTCTCCTCTCCACTTTCATTTACTCCTCTTGATTCCTCTTGCCCTCTTTTCCTCTTTATTCCCTTTAATTTCTTACTCTTGTCTCCCCTTTTTGTATCTCCTTTTTCCTCTTCTCTCCTTTCCTCCCCTCTCCTCTCCTTATTTGCCTCTCTTTGTTTCCTTTCCTTTCCTCTCTTATCTCGTCTCTCCTTCTTTCCTCCTTGTCTGCTTTCCTCCTCTTGTTTCCTTTCTTCCTGTATTCCTCCTCTGTTCTCCTCTCCCCCTTGTACAAACGTGGATTCTTCCAACAATCCCTTTCACAGCCAAGGTGCTTTGCATGAAAGAGAAGAAAAGAGAGAGAGAGAGAGAAAAAGGAACACAGATACGTCTAAAGAAAAGGATAGCAGGAAATCAAATGCCAACCTAGAAGCTCCTTGAATAGCTTTGGAGACGGCAGAATGTCCAGGGGGTAATTTAAGAATCCTGCTCTGGGAAATGGTCAAAGAGAAGGTGTGACAGTCCGCCTGCAATATGCTCCATATTCACAAAGGGTCTGAAAACAGCACTTTGATTCCCTCACAACACTTGTATCAGCATGTTTCACTGTGTCATAGACTGTGTTTTTCTTTTGCATGATTTGGTTTTGTTCTGTTGTCCTTTCAAATAATGCCATGCATGTGGATTCTTCACAGCGTGTCTGTTCAGTCTCCGGTGGAAGTGCACTTAACTCACCCTGGTTTAAATGTCTGTCTTTGTCCGCACTGCCACTTTTTTTTTTGGGATCAATTTTGTATTCAGTTTTTTCAGCAGAGCAAAACAACCCAAAGAACACTGCAGGTGTAGGTGAGGCCTAAAGTGATTTATAGTAGCAGGATGACAGTAGAGCATACACACTTACAAAAACTTTAAGTTAAAAATGAATTAAGAAACTTGAACTCAAATATTTTCTTGCAATAAAAAGGAAATCCTTTGCAGATTTTTCTTATTTACACCCTAAAAGCCTCCTTGCAGCCGCTTTGAACGTGGCCTTCTCGGATTTCATGTCCCCAACATGAAATATCCCGTGGGATGTTCTCCCAGAGCTGAAGTCCTGACATACATGAGCTTCCCCTACAAATTCTCAGCACCCTTACTACTTGTTTGGTTCAGGTCTGTCTGGCAGCTCCTCCAGCTCTTGTTCCAACTCACTACCATTTAGTGATCAGCTCTGCTCCTCTCTTCATCCAAGTGTCCAAGCAGATCTGATGATACAACTGATCATCAACCTTTGGCCCAAGGTAGTCTGGTCCATAAACTTATAAACCTTATCTTGAACATGATTTGTTATACCGATCCATGACTAGCACAGAAGTCCCTCAGGCAGGTCATTTCTCCCATTCTGCATCCTCTATCAATTATAGATTTCCCTATTGTTGACCAAGTAAGCGTTGAAGTCAATCCATTGCCTTTCAGCCACACCTAAAACCTCATAAGACCTCATGTTCAAGGCTCCTGAATCCTCACTTCCTCTTATGTTAAAGAGTGACCTCTAAAAAGAAAAAAGTCCAGCCCCTCTTCAGGAGTTACACTCCAGCTGTGAGTACAGACAAGCCCAACTAAATCTAGCTTCAACTACTCCACCTCTCACACCAGCTTTGGGTTCTTCTCCACTGGAAAAGTGACATCTCTGAACGAGCACAAACAAAAAGGATGGACACCAACTAGTTCACTTCATGAGACAAAACTACTATTCAGCACAATCTAACACCTGCACATGATCAACTATAACAAACTGTACATCCTTCAAAGTGTTGTTACCTTGAAAGGTGCCACACCGTGAAATTCGGGCCCATACATCGCCATCACCCTGTCACTCCCCAATCTTTAACATACATCTCTCCCTCCTTTCTTCTGAACTAAGTCATGGGTTCAAACAGTGACACTGTCAGATATTTACTGCTCATTTAATTAACTTGTACCTGAAGTCACAGTTTGACACACTTTTTCTCAGCTGTAAAACTGCAGTATGATGTGTGTGGTAAGAACGTCAATGCAACTCTTAAAACACTTTCCATATGAAGCCAAGGACAATGTTAAATACTCTCATTTTGTCTGCTACATCCATCTTCTCCTTGTTTCCACTGTGACCTTTAAAAGGAGTGGAGGAGGAGACAAGAGAAGGAGCAAGAAGAGACCTTTAGCAATTGAGTGTCTCCTTATCTTATAATTGTCTCCCTCCCCCAAAATATGGTGTGAGTGTTCGCTAACTAGATTGGTTTCACCCGCTGTGTAAAAGCTGTTACATCCCATTCACAGCATAAATAGCTCATCATTCACAACATAAAAGCTTAAATAAGTTCAGCAATGTGAAGTCAAGTGATCCATGCAGGAGATTTATGCGCTGAAGATAGAAGAATCACATATAAATTTAATTTGGGAATAAATGACGTGGTATCTACAATTGTCTCCATTATTTACTGTTGCTATGCTTGTCGAGCTTTGAAGTTCAGCTCATAAGCAGTTATGAACGACGAAATTATAAACTCGAACTTTAGAAAAATATAATAAGTAGTGATATTAGCAGCAGCTTCTCATTCTTAGTCAGGGACTGTTGTTTTTGTTAAAACACCAGTTTACTCTGGATTAGCTGGTTCTATCTATCTATCTATCTATCTATCTATCTATCTATCTATCTATCTATCTATCTATCTATCTATCTATCTATCTATCTGTGAGTTGGTTTAAATCTTCAGGTGACTCTTTTAATAAATGAGTGACTCACAAAGAGATGCATTTGAGGGCTACATGCATGATAACACTTCTAACTAATTTAAAACAATGTGATGATGTAAAAGCATTGATGCAACACTGATGATTCATGCAGAAAACAGTGAAATGACGGCGGCATTTATATGTGTCACACAGAAGCCAGTTATCCTCAGGATGGAAACTAGTGCAGATTTATAACAAAACAAATAATGTTTCTTGTCATCATAGAATAATGCCATTAATACAGACTGTCCCCCTGAGGAAAAGGACAGCTGATATACTGATGTAATAAAGTAATGATATGCTAATTCATTGAAGCAATGCTAGTTTACTTCTACATGGTAGGTCAGGCATAAAGTAAGAACAGACAAACACACAGCTTCTTTTAATTTTTACAGTTTTCACTTGTGGTTTTGAAAAAATGCTGCAAAAAGAAACAAACCTCCCAACTCTTTTTACACTGAATATGTAAAATGGCCCTATTATGGTTATTATTTCTCAATTTAAACTCATTCCTTTACAGCTGAAGTTGAAAACTCTTTTTAAAAAAGGAAAAACTCCCTTCAAATGAGTAAGCTAGTTTAATACTGAAGAATGACATCTGACTTTATATCAAGCTTGAAAGGGAGGAGGGATTCATTTATACAACGAAAATCCAAGAAAGATCAAGAAAATAAAGTTAGTATTCATTGAGTTTTCACATCCTAAACCCCCTGGTGGTTATATTCTTGCAAAGACAAGGAACTTTATTGCTGCTTTGCATCCACTGAAAAAGAACAAGGCATCTAATTTTTTCTGTCTGTGCATCCTAGTTTCTACATTTAATGTCTGGGAAGAACAGCTCTTCATTTCCCCTGAGCAGAGACTGAGTGCATGCAGAGGAGGAGTGGGAGGCACGAGGAGGCGAGCGGCGAAGGCCTAAGCAGGGCTATTTTTATGAGGCACATAATAAAGATATGGAGATGAAGCATCTATATGCTACCTGAGGACCTTCTCCCTGCTCCCAGTCTGGCCCGACAACCTCTCCTCTTGTTTCTGCTCTCCAGTTCCCGTGGAGGATAGAGGGAAGGAGCTGAGATGAATGAGAGTAATAACCCTACTGTCAGGAGAGAGAGAGCAGTGGGGAGGGTCATGATGGTGTAAACACAAGAGCGAAAGCTTGCAGATCCACGGTTCTATTTTTACTACAGCACAGGGGGAGGAGGTGGGGGAGGAGAAAATAGGAGTTTTGCATTATTCATGGAGCCAGTAGAGGAGCATGGACGGCGGCTGGGACACCACAGACAGCCTGAGCACATACATTCTCACTTGTGTATATCCATGAGAGAACGCTCATTGACATAATACATTCCTGGGCCGGGAACCTTAAAGGGGAATTTCTCCAATTTTACAAATTTAACATCGACCAATCGTACAATTCATATAAGTTAGTTGTGGGATGTGTAAAGTAGGGTTGCTGTGATATTCTGGTTTTGGCAATAACTATGATATTTTGAATAGACTTTTAATTTGTTATTAGTGTTGAAATGATTCTAACATCACAAAATTATAAATTATGTCTTTGCTGTCTATAACTGACATGATTTGATTTATTTTACAATGAATTTTTGATGTTGGGTGATGTTTACTGTTTAAAAATGCAGCCACACAAAGCAGAAGATGGAAGACATGACATCCTCCTTTAGTTAGCTGATATGAGTTTTCTATCATCAAAGCTTAAGAGTATGCATGTTGTTGCTAACTTGTGTTGTTTTAATGGTAAATGAGCTAATAAAGACACCACAACAAAACTTAAGTTTAATTTTTGGTACTTAAGTACTCTTGTCTGTAACTACATGTTTTTCATTTATGTGTATTTATGTGTGTTTTTGTAGGCCTGTGTATGTGTGTGCGTGTGTGTGTAGCTTGATTCAGATTTCAATGTGTTTTTGACCATGAGCTGTTTCTCTTATGCCACAAATAAATCTTGTGTTACACAGCAAGCTTATGGATTTATTCATGTTCACATCTGATATCCTCATGTGCCAATGAATCACTGTCTTGTGCTCCATGTGTTTGTCAGTGTGTGTTTGTTCATAGATGCCATATTATTTACATGGATGAGTGACCTTCACAGTGTCGTGTCATGCTCAGCAAAACCCTCTGTGCTGTGACTGTGCACAGTTTTTGGCCCTATGCTCCCATTTTTAGATTGTCATGAGCATCATGTTTCCTCATGATGAAGCTTCAAAAATCACCATTTTGTGTCACACAAAGAAACCTCACAAACTTACATGAAAGTGGGATTCAATAAATGTTAAAGTCCATCCAAAACCCTTCAAATAAGCCAGACAAAAAGACAAAAAGAATAAAACTGTCCTACACTTGTACACTAGTCCATAAGGTACTTAATTAATCCTTAAACACACACACACACACACACACACACAATGCAAGGGACAATTAACAACCAACTTTTTGCTCCAATATTTCACTGAAGGTGAATTGCATAAAGCTTATGCTGAAAAAATACTGAAATTAGTTTTCATAGTTGCATCACTGCATCAATTAGAAATATTTTCAATATCTTTGCATAATTTTTGACAAATTTCCACAACATTCAAGATTCATACATGATGCATTTGATATATTTGGAAACTTTAGTTTTAATAGTTAATAGCAGAAGGAGCCATCACTGTGTTAATCCCAACTAAATGAGGTATTAACTGATTTAATGAGTGGCAATAAACCAGTAAAATTTGCCTTTGAAACCTTTCCTCCCCACCTTGTCGAAATCCTCTTCATCAGTTTGTTTCTCTACTCTCACAGCACCTGGTGCGGAATTATAAATTTATTTTATACTCCAATGGGATTTTTCATGATCTTTGATTCATTGGTGGCTGTGGTGAAACTGTGGCATCGCACCACCTGTCCCATCTTCTCCCTCTTTAGCTCTGCTCACCTCCATTTGACCCTGGGACTTGAGCCGACAGAGCAGCAGAGTCCTGCAGAGACACAGGAGACAGAGAGACTGAGAGACTGAGAATTAGGGCATTTTCATATTTGGTGTGACTGCTTCATACGTCTGGCATCAGTCTCCACTCCTATTGTTGCTCAGTTTTTTCTCATTGGTAAAGTTTGTTCTGTACTACTTGCACCACCATCTACGCCCTGATTATGCCCCAAATTATTCATATTTTAAAGACTCGCCTGCCACTGGTACTGTAGTTTCCTCATCTGATATGGACTTTAACTGAATACACATGAAGTCCACCCAGTCAAGTGCTCACACTGATCATGCAGACTGGACTTTGGGGTCAAGTGTCCTCGGATCCTGGCCCAGGTCCCTGATGTAAAAGCCTCCTGAGGCAGAAAGAGAGAGGAGAGATAAACACAAAGAATATGAAATCTATCTGCAGCTGCTCGGCTACCGGCCAGGATGCTGCTGCTGAAACATCCTTAATCTGACTGGCAAGGCCTGATGCTGATCTGACAGCTCCTGCTGATGTACTGTGGAGAGAGGAGATAGGAGCTACACACATGCATACACACTCAAAAACAAACACACACAGACACACAGACACACACACACACACACACACACACAATCATTCTTTTCTTGTTGAAGCACCTCCAAATTCCAGAGGCATTTCTGGATTTGGGGATTTTGTGCTTGAATCCAGAAGTGTCGTTAATATCTGGTTAATTGATGCTGATCTGTAGACTCTAAAGGAAAAAAATCAACGATATAGACTGTTTTATTCAACAATTTCACATGTGGAACAGAAGCTTCACTTCTTAATTTTAGCACATACACCTAAAACAAACACACAGACACACAAACACGGACACACAAACACACACACGGGAATTTTCTTCCTGGAACAGTAATGGAAGGGGGGAGGGAGTTAGGTGACATAGACAGGGAAATGATGCCCAGAGGGCTTGATAATAATTAAACACCATGAGGAATAATTTACATTTGACTTTTCTTTTTAGTCCCAGTCAGAGTTCATGCTACTCAGTCCTATTCACAGCCTGTCTGATATCCACTGAGCGTTCCCACCTGGTCAGTTTGGGAATAAAGTGCTCGAGGCACTTTCACCTCTCCAACCTTCAGAACATCACCGTCCTCTTCTTTGTCAGAAAAAAAATGTTATTTGACAAATCACAAGTGACATAATGTTTGTTGTGTGTTGTCATCACAGATGCTTGGAAAGATGCAATTAATATAGTTGTAAGATTATAGCTGGTTAAGTTACAAAGCAAATATCCGGAGTTGTTTCTCTAATTGCTCATGCTGATTACAGTAACCCAATTTCTTGTTCAAATGATGCTGAAAAAATCCCCTTGCTGGAGAAAATAGAGTGTAACCTGGTTACTTAAGTACATGTAAACACACTCATTCACAAAAGCGACCTTTATCCATCAAATTACATGTTAATGAAAAACTGTGTTCTGTTATAGTATGTCCAATATTAATAGTGACTCATTAGACAAAAAACATAACTAAGTAATTACTCCAAAGTCTAAATTAGGACCATGGAACAGGGTTGATAATTTTTCTGATGTTTCTCTGAGGGTCACATGTGCAAAAATATCCCTGTCATTTTTTGGAGCACAGTTGTGTTCTGATAATGTTACATAGAGCAAACAAAAGCATGCATAATCAGTACTGACAGTCTCACAGCCCTCTGATCCTTTTTCTGCCCTGTGTGTGTGCGTCTGTGTGCGTCTGTGTGCGTCTGTGTGTGTGTGTGACTGGAATAGCAGGTGACTTGTTTGGTGCTGAGCCCCATATGTGCCACGTAGAAGGGAATACATATGTGTATGTGTGTGTGTTTCTGTGTGTGTGTGTGTTTGTCTAGCTAATAATGTGCGGCTGAGTGCACTCAACAACAACAACACTCCATCACCAGACAGGCTTTGCTGGCCGGCAGGGACCCCTGTCCACCATCTGTGTGTGTGTGTGCTTGTCCATGTGTGTGTGTGTGTGTGTTTCCCAGCCAAACACACACACAAACACACAGACACACACGCAGACTGGTCGTAGAGAGTGTTTTGGTCTCCACCTGTCCCCCCTGTCATTACCCAGGAGGTGATGAAGGGCAACAGAGAGAGACGCAGGACGAAGAAGAGAAGGAGGGGGGTTGAGGAAGGGAGAAAACAGTACAGATGATCAGAAAAAGAAAAGAGACAGAAAGAGCAGAGGCCTCAGCGTGACAGTCGAAAGTGAAAAAAAAACAAAAGAGACATTGAGAGACTGCAGAAAAGACTTGATGTGACAGAGACAGACAGGCAGGATACGAGCGGACCTACTGAGATGTGGATGGTGATGGAAAGCTGTGACATGTTAACAGAAGTTAAGCTAAAAGCACCCACAAAAAATGTAACTTGTTAGGTTGTCAGTAATCTGTTTCAAAACTGTAGATTCAACATATAATAACAGTAAAAAAAATTTTTGAATGGCACATTTGGTAACGAAATAAGCAAACATTTAGAAACAGCTGACATGCATAAAGTATTAACGGTTGACGCAGGGCTAAATCAAGTTTTCAAAGCTTTGGCAAGCTCCACACACACACACACCCATACACACACACACACACACGCACACACACACAATTTTATAAATTTTCCAGAAACCAGCCCAGCCCTCCGGCAGACCCCAATTCAGATGTCATGTGTGTATTCTTCCCGGATCAAAGGGAGGTCACGTTAATTAGCCAATTTCACACTCCTCTGCCAACATACATGCACATACACACACGCACATGCACATGCAAACACACACAATCTCCAATGTCACACAGACATGTTAATTAAAGACTTTAGACCACAGCAGTGGGGAACAATCAGGGCTCCTCTTGGACAGTTGCAGGCCTTTTTATGATGAACTGTTGCTCAGCGGTGAAGCCAAACGTGACAGTTGTTCAGCTGTGATTTTTCAACTTTTACAGCAAACTCTGCATTACAAAAGCAGTTTCATGACTCATGTAAAGTATTCTAAATAACACATACATATCAGAGGTGCAAACTTTTGAAAAATGAATCACCCCCCCCAAAAAAAACAAACCCAAGCCTGAACCCATGTGAAGTTTGTATTGATTTAGTGCAAATTGCAACCATACAGTTTTCCTTTAAAAAAAAATGCAAAAAATGCACAAATTTAGGATGACATGTAGATCTTTTGTCTGTACTGTTCTGTATGGTTGTGTCCGGCCAGTTTAAAATGGTGTGCATATCTACTGCTTGCTGCACTTCTCTATCCTCTTCTCTCTCATTTTCATCCTCTCTGTGTCTATTGATGTAAGAAAAACCAGCCTGGACGGTGCATAACATCACCTTCTGTAACTGAGTGCGTAGTTGCTCCTTTAATCAACAAAAACAGTTATCAACTCTTTTTATTGCCTTACATAAATAACTGATGAAAAAGTTTCTGTTGAATTTTTAAGAAATAAATTATCTGCCAGTAATTTATTGGCACAAACAAATATTTTGCATCACTATATTTGTGTGTGGGTGTGTGTATGTGTGTGTGTCCAAGACGAGGCACAAGCTATGTATGAGCTCTCCAGTTTATGACAAAGAAGTCTGTATTTTTACTGTATTTTTTTTAGCAGACTGGAGATTTTTTACCATCTGTGTGTGTGTTTCTTGTGCTTCAGCATGATCCATACCTGTTAACCACCCACCAAAACACACACACACACACACACACATGCGCACACACACATTTTGCTACTTGGTCCCTGTAGCCTTGCTGGCCTTGGTTCTCAAACATGATAAACAGCACTTGTAGGAGTCCCAGCTCATTGACTCTCTTCCTCTCAAGCACATTTAAACTGTGTTCATGAGACTCAGTATCAAAGGCCTTTGTAAAGTTAATGAACACCACACTCTGGGCTTATTTCAAGCCTGCTCAGCTTTATAATACAACTCAATAGTCCCAGACTTTGAAAAAAGGTGTCACTTTCAATGAAACTCTTCTCCCCTTTATAGACTTCACAACCCTGGGTCATTCTTGCATTCAAACACATCAGAACAGGAACTTAAAAGTGAATGATACTTAAAATCTTGCTGCACTCTCTTGTAAATTATGTGCAAGATATGATGAAACTTCAATTTTGAGTCTGCATTCTCCATATGAGAATTATTAAAAAATTATTGATTATTACACTAATATTCCTATTTTATGCAACTGTGTGTACTCCAAAAAACGAACACACTCTCACTCTACTATTCATGCATTAAGGTTTGGTTTGGTTACATTGCTGTGTTTGAATGGGCTTCAGTTTGAACTTTGTTCCTCTATCTCTGCTGTGTGCTGCTCATCTGCTGTCAATGGTCATTTTGACACTTAATCAGAAATCCATGGCAGACAGAATAAAACATTAAACTGATGCTAAATCTGAAAATGCTGCCCCTGTCCACAGGGGTTATGAAGAGGTGTGGGCATCACACATCAGAATATAAAGTTTTATTCACTGAAAGAGGAAAAGTAACAGTAACTCTAGATATTTAAGAATTTGGATCTTGGAATTTTAATAACTTTCAGCAATTTTTGCATTTTAAAAGACAAATATTCTTTATTATATATTATATTTATTATATTGAATTAGAATTATCATCGTTCTTGCCAATTACTTTTCTATTTATCAAAATACCAACAAATAAACTTATTGTGCCAAAACTTGACACTACACTGAAAGTCAAAGTACAGTTTAATTAGATCTCATTTTGTCTAAATTTTAAAACAATTCCACTCTTGTCATAAAAATTAGCATTTTTCCTTCACTGTTAGCATCTTGTGATTTCCTCTATTCTGTGAGACACGTGACTTAATAAAAACAGTGAATAAAACATCGATCAACATCTGTCCGTATTGAGAGTTTCCATTCCCAAACATGAAATTGTTATGGGACCGTTAAAGCTCACATCAACCTCACCGCTCCTCATTGTACAAACATGAAGTCCTGCTGCTGAATTCCTGGCATGCTCACTCATTGATCATACCGGCTCTGTTCAGCCTTCACTCATATTGCTGTGTTAAATTGAGCATAAATAGATGGCATGGTGCTGTTACATAAAGGTCAGAGGTCAAACCCTCAGGATCCTGAACAGCCTCAAGCAGCTGCTGCTCCTTTGACCTGAGGACCTTGATGAAAGAGGCCCAGAGGATGAGAAGAAAAGAAGGAGGACAAAGAAACCAAAGGGAAGATGGAAGAGATTAACGGATAATAGATCAGTAATGCACATTAAAACACACAGAAATACAATATATCTGTCTATCCTTGTGTACAGGTTTTGATGATGTACTCAGTAACGCAGACACATCTGAAAAAGATCGTCTTCCTCTTCAGTTTGGCCTTCAGTCCAACCACAGCCAGCTCGTTCCACCCTTCAGCTCTTCTGCTTTTATTTCCACAGTGAATACATTGAAAAGGCTGGCCTTGCCTTTCAGTTTTGGCAGGAAAACATGGCTTTTTAAAAAAGGCTTTAAACCTTCAGATCACACTCATCATTAAATCACAAGAAAAACAAACTGAAAAACTAAAAACATCGACTGCATCCAAAATATTGACACGTTAGCTGAGCTCATAGAGCTTGATCTTACTTTCTCTGAGAATAATCAGAGCTCTGTAGATGTCTTGAGTTGTTGGACCACCTTACTGGGCTCGTTAGGTGGGCACCCTCCTCACTTGGTAGATGCGATGGCTGAGGTCAGGATGGTCATGTCTTCCATGTAGGAGAAAATCAGAGTCAGCCACTATCCAGACTGCAAAATTTATCCCTCTCTCTCTTTCTCTCTTTCTCGGTTAAGATGGATATAATGGAGTTATTTGGATAAGTGTTGGCTTCAGACATGCTCTTAAATTTTGTTATTTTGCACCGCTGCCCCTTAAATAAGGAGCACCAGTGCTTTGAGGGAAAAAAAGACTTTGGTTCCTGCTTACATTTTGGCAACTTGAAGGTCGTTCAAACAGGTAAACAAATCTAACAAGGCAAAGGCAGGAAGAAGGGTGGTTGTACGTCAAAAACACCAGTAAATTTACAATAAAAGCATCAGGATACTGATGAATTGAAGGACAGGAAAGGTAAAGCAGCATAAACAGCCGAGCGATAAAGTGAAGGGGCAAAAGAGCAGGTTATACTTGAGGAGTTAATGAGTTCCTGAGGAGCAATTGTGCATCTGGGTGTGGGGATGAAATGACTGGGAAAAGTGGGAACTTACTGAGAGCATCTGTTGGACCATCGAAGAGAGTGAAGATGTGTGGAAAAATACAGAGACTGACAAACATACCGTAGTAAAGGATTTGAAGGGAAAAAAGGAGACCATAGACTTTTCTCAGAGCATGAGAAGAGTTTAACAGCAGGTTACTTCAATGAACTGTATCCTCATCCTACACAGGTGGATACAAGGCAACACTGGATTAGAGGAATGAACACTAAAATTGCCAAAAGAGGGCGAATAAGGACAAACATCACTGCATCTCCAGTAGATTTCATTACTTCTTATTCTGGTATTTCTACCAGCTCTGTCTCTTAAATCACACTTTAATGAAAAGGCTTTGTTTTGAGAGAAACATTCTGGGGGAAAGATTTTTTTTAAAAGATGAAATCAGATAAAAATTTATTGATATCCTTGAGGGAAAATTTGATTTATTAGTTTTTTCCAGAGAAGGCCTATGTTCAAGGATTTCTTGTTTGGTTGTTAAAATACTTATCATGTATCAGTTGTCATTGCACAGAATACAAATGACTTACTAATATGCAGAAAAAGAACACAGTGTGATTTCGGTTGTGTCTCATTTCCTTTTTTGGCTGATAAAATAATGCAAGCTGCATCTCATTTTCTGTGAAACTGTGTTTTCTGTTGAAAACTAATAATATTTGATGGCAATATGGTTAAATCATTGCAATAGAACATCTCAAAACAATAATAATGCTTTAAAATGCAAACATTTAGAGCCCCTTTAGGACTTACAGTTATCACAGGTGAGATTGTTTGTTTTTCATTTGATTTTGATCTGAAAAAGCTGCAGAATGTAAAGTTTTTAACTTTAACTGTGCTTTCAAATGTGACTACAACAGTGCTCATTTGGTATTTCACTGTGACTTCACACTCTTAAACTAAGGCATTAGTTCCTCCATGACTTCAGCGGCAGTGCAGCTGATAAAACGGGTTCGCAGCTCCATGTACCCTTCCAGGACACACCAGCAGTGTGAGGTATGGAGTCAGAACTAAGAACAAGGTTACCAAGCTGCAGGAGTATCAGACTGGTAATTACTGAGGCAGTTACACACACACACACAGACACAGACACACACACACACACACACACACGCACACACACACACACACACACACACACAGAGGCATCTGTCATCTGTAGGCAACTGGTGCCATGGCAGCTAGCAGCTAATTGGATCATTGTCTGGAAAGGAGAGAGGAGGAGCGAGGGATGAGGGAAGAAAAAAAAGAGAGGAAAAGCAGGCAGAGGAGAGAAAACAAGAGATTAATGAGACCAACAGCTCTCAGAAGACTGTTGGGCAAGGTGAAAGTCACCAGGGATAAGTGCTGCAGATTCATGTGTTTTCCATCAGTTATGCAAAAACAATTTATATACCGTAACCGGTTTGTTTTTAGAGTTACTGCCGAATAGTTGATCTTTCATCATTCAGTGATGGTTTGGTCTCAAGTTAGCTATAAAATGAAATAAAAAACACTGAATCTTAAAGATAAATGACTTGTTTTTTAAATTCTTTATGGAAATATGCAAATGTTTCCTTGAAAGCTCCACTAATCAATAATCCTTTCAGTGAATTGAGCGGCTGCATATAAAAGAGAGCAGTTGCTCACATCGACAAACAGCAGAGTATTATCAGATAATTTTGCATCTATATGGAACTTTTCAGCCTCTGTTATCACAGTTTTAGTGATAACAAACATTTTTTGTTTGGTGTGGTATTGGTAACTGGAGCTCTAACTTGGACTTCAGCAGCAGCAGACAGATGTTTTCAGCAAATAAGCTTTGATAAACCAACTTTACATAACCTGCTCAGCAAAACAGACAAGCACATGTGGTGACTAACTGGTTTGATGGTGGTTAAGGAACATTTATAAAGATTTTTCTCAGGTCTTAAGTGAGTTTACAAGTGAAAAATATGAAAATCTAAATCTTCGTAAAGGACATTGTAGTTTAGCTAAATCAGAGCGTTTTGAAACTGGAATGAGGTGGGGTTTGAGTTTCTACTGAAGAGCCAGATAATGTATTTACTGTATGAGTGGGTAGAGACCAAAAATGGCAAACAGAGAATGAAAACTGAACTTACATCCACCTAAGAATCAGTATTAATGATAATATTGCCCCTTTCTGATGGGGGTAAATAATGTGTTTGTCTTTTTGGTAACAACTTTGTTATAACAACCTTCTGAAGACCACAAGTGTCCAAAAAAGTTATTACAGGCAAAATAGTTAAAATTGCAACAAGGTATTTAGTGAAATGTTAAACTCAGACGAGGAGTTGAGGAATTATTTAAAAAAATTGTGAACCTTTTTTTCTGAATGGCTGACTTTTTTTTTCTCGCCCTAACAGGCCACGTGTTGATTTTATTGTTAAAGCATAAAAGGGAACAAATTAGCCTGTGTGCGTGTGTGTGTGAGTGTATATGCATGTGTGTGCATGTGTGTGTGTGTGTACGGTTGTATTTTTACTGGAAGCTGCGGTCAAGGGAAGAATGACTCATATGGATAGTCTAGTGAGACAATGAGGGCTGCTGGGGGATATCGCTCTGCAAGTACGAGCATGTGCGTGTATGCGTATGTGTGCGTGTGTGTGTGTGTGTGTGTGTGTGTGTGTGAGTGTTTGCGTTACAGTGCTGATTGAGGGAATGTCACGAAGCAATGAGAAGGAACCAGGCCAACTGCCACCAGAGCGCTGGCGGTCAATTTGGACGGACTGTCACAGTGGCTCGCCTCACGTCCACATCGCCTCCTTCCCCCTGTTGCTCTCCAAGTGCTAACAGCACACACTGTGTGGATGACCAAGTGTGTAAGTGTGTGTGTGTATGTGTGTGTGCGTGTGTGTATGTGTGTTCACTGGCCTATATTTGACATCAGTATAGCCTTATAGCCAGATGGTAATGATGCCCCACAGGCCCCAGTGTGGAAAAGAAACACTGACACGTTGTGAGCACTGTGGATGTGAAGCAGCGATGAGCAGTGACAGGACCAAAGCTTCTGCTGTCACCGCTGGACACAGCAAGGACAGGCTGACAGCACACACACATGCACCAACATCACACATATTAACCTAAGAATCCGTCTGAGATGATAATCCGAATGCTAAAGATCCGTTAGGTGATTGTTTTTTTCACTCAATCACAGAGTCAAATACTTTGCTGCTGAGTTTTATTTAAGGCATCAAGGCTTGACTCTGATATCCAAGTCAAGTGTCAAAGTCTTCAGAAGAAAAACTGTCAAGATGCTTCAAGATTGCAAGTCTTTTAAGTCTCTCATTCGTGACATTTAATATGACACAGGCTGTTAAAATATATATATATTTTAAAGGGATGTCAGTATGTAGAAATGTGAAACCTGTCTGTCACAGTTTTCTGGTTCCTATTAATTCTTTGCTCCGGATTTTATCAGGTCAAAACTTGAGGCTTGAATGTTTTTTTGCTTTAAAGTCTCAAGCTCTTACCGGGTTAAAGGGGTAAGTTCATATTTCTTTTATGTCTGCCTTCAAAAAATTCTCACATCACATGAAAGTATCACTAGTCGCTGTTTATTTGCTCCTTGAGTCATGTGTTGTGTTATAACTGGTTTGAAAAGAAAGGAACCAAACCAAAAAGACCCCACAGATGAAGTCTCAGTGGAGTCAAGTTCAAGATGAGTCTTTGTAACCTTTTTACATTCTGTTCAAGGTGGAAATGCATTTTGTCCAAAATTCTGTATGAAAGTAATGAAGTCAGAGAGGAGGGTCACTGTTATTTTGCCTCTGAGCCAACAGCAGAGGCAGTAACAGAGCTGAAATGATGTAAGTGTAAAAACAGTGTGTCAGTAAGCTGGCAGGAGGCAACAGGGTTGTGTCGATTGGAAGATGTATCATGTGTAAAACTTAAAACCTGCAGAATTAAAAAGCAAATAACAGTTGTTAGCAGCTTACTCAAGGGGAAGAAAGAAGCAAGAAGCAACCGTAAAATTCCACAAATTTCACAAGTTAGGGAAGCTTTTTACCCTCCGTGGAAAAGGCAAGACCAACCACAGGGTAACAGGGATGGGAAATGATTGTAATTTCCAAGTTATTGTGTTTTAATTGCTCAGAAAGCTCTGCCCAGTATGTAAAAATTCAACAACAGCTGCTGTTAAAGATCACACCTTTCAGGCCTTTTTAGCTTGTTTGGTGTTAATTGGTTCAACTTGAAAAACAAAAGTGCCATGAAGAATCCGTCTGCGTATCTGCAGAACTCTGTTATATCTGGAGCATGAAGAGCTTGGCTTCATCGTGTCTTTACTCTTACTCAAGTCCGAAGTCTCCATCTCTCATTCCTGGTTCAAATAACCAACTGAGAATCAAAATCAAACTTGTTAGCACACAAAGCAAATGTTCTGCCTTAGTTTGTCCTAATAGTCTTTAATGCAGCTTTGTATGAGGACCTATTAGAGAGAAAAACTGTGAAACAGATCTAAACTAATTACACAGGTTCAATAAAGGACAATAAAGGAATAAAATCATGTGTTTTGGAGTATGTTGTTGGTGTACAGTATATACTTTGTGTATACTAAAACATTTTTTATTATTTTTGCATACAATAAAAGGATAAGAAACTGTGTTTACATATGTAGTTTATAACTTTGGTCTGCAAAAGCCCTTAACTGTGTGTTTTTGGGATATTTTGATGGGCAAATGCTGCTGAGTGCAGCTTTGAATATGGATCACTGAATCTCAAAGGTCTGTCTGAGTTCAGAAATGTAACATTTAGTTTTGTCGTGGAGAAGTGACACAGAGAGCAACGGACACAGATAAGGGATGGCGGGATGACGTCACATTCACTGAAGTTCAAGAGGTCAAGCATCAATAATAAAATCTCTTTACTGTCACTACTATTTCTACTTTTATGAGGCAGAACCTTGAATGTTTGAGTACATTTTACAGCACCACTATGATCACATTTGCACATAATGCATTTTTAGCACATGAATCTTTTTTTTTTCACACATACTGTAGAAAAATATAGTTGTCACACACACACTGCTGATTGTGACATTGTGTTAGTAAGCTTTCTGCTGCTGCTGCTGCTGCCACTGCTGTTGTTGTTCTTGTGCTTTTTTTTCTTTCAGCTCCATCAGAACAGATCCTGGAACAATGAGCTGAGACCTTGACTCAGAAGAAACTGATTGTGTACATGTGTGAATAGGCTACGTTTCTGTGTGTGTGTGTGTGTGTCGGGGCTTCCTCTTCCTTTTCCTTTTCCACAGTAGGCTGCTGCAGGATGTACCAGGTGCAAAAAACACACATACAAATGGCCTCCATGCTTATCACCCTAAACACACACATGGAATTGTATAAGACACACAAGAGAGAAGACTGAATGAGTGAATTACGTGCCAGAGTTTTCGACTGTTCCCCTTTTTCCTGTGTCACTCCGATCTTTATTGCCTGTTGATTTTTTTTAAAGATTACTTTATATATTGCTTTGTTTTGAACATTTGAGCCCTCCGTTTTAAAATGGCTCCCTATTGACATATTTCCTCCATATTAGCTTTACTTTTGTGTACCTGTGCATGAAAGAAATTACTTAATATGAAATGGTGTGCATTTTTTATCATTGAGTTAAAAAATTAGTTACAATATATACTTAAAAAAAAACCATGATGTATCCCAAAGGATTCTTGTTTATGCTGCATATCCACTGCAGCAGGATGCTACACAATAAAATGTCATTGGCACTGAACTGTCAAAGGCGTCAGCTGAAACTAGAAAATATTGACATATTGATTTCTTAAAAATCACCTTGTCCAAGGCCAGAAATATAAAATCCATCCTTTTTAACACATCAGACCTGGACGTTGTGTGTTTCTTTTAATCTACATGAGGACAGGGTCTTATTGTTCTCTTCTGAACTCACTGCTTCTGTTCAACCACCTTCCAGCGAGGAGAAAAAGGCCCTTCAGCAGCTCCGTCCTTCACTGTTTTCATACCGTTTCATGTTTGATGATTACACACTGACAGATCGGACACAAAGAGCTCGGGGCTTTTAGCTGCATGGACGGGAGGAATCCATGATGCTCTTTCAGGTCCTTTATCAAAGGCAACAGTATCAGAGCAAACTTCCATCCGAGGAGTCGATAGCTTCTTGATTAAAGGAAAATTGATGGTTGTTTCTGGGTTGGATCTTGTTGGGGTTTGCCATCATTCCTTTGGGTTATAATAACATTTTGCTCACCAACTTCTGCAGTTGTAGCGACACCGCTCGAGCAGAGTCCATCGGGACAAGTAACGTAAGTGGTGAGCGAGACACGTCTCAAGGAAACCCTGAGCCGAGTTTTCTCTTTGGACTTCAGTAAACATGATGGTTACCTACCAACATTGAAAAGCTGGGGTGAAAAAAATAGATTGTATTTGCATTGAGAGACATTAGATGCTGTGAAAACAACTGTTCTTTTTCTTTCCTTGCTTTTGAATTTGTCTGTGTGAGAGGGTCACATGGTAGAGTGTTTACACTGTAATCTGGATACTTCAACCTCAAAATGGACTTTGCCAGTTAACAAGCTAAGATTAAATCCATCCTTTCGTGCCCCTGCCACTTTTAAATGCGTTTACCGTAAAGATCGAGTTTATGGTAAATGTTGAGATAAAGCAGGAGAAGCACAACAGAGTCAGCATTGTTTTTTAAGAGCATCAGTAATCTTTAGCTTAATGCATCAATAATACAATACTATAGTCTGTTTTTTACAGTATAGTAACCTACCAGTAACCTCAACATTGTTAATAATTTACATATAAGGATGTTATTTATAAAATTGACTTTCAATGTGGTATAAATCATCTCTCACAATGACTTTACCTTGACTTTGTGCATGGAGCCTTCTGAAAAAAAGCACTGTGATGTTCCTGCTTGACTGATGAAGACTTTGCAGTCATCTGCCACTTTCGGAGCCATGTGCAATCAATAATAATATGTCCTCGTGGTGACAATTAATTGGGCAAAACAGCCTCAGTCCCAGTACACTACACAACATTTAATTTGTTTAAATACTTTCCTGGAATGACAAAATATCACACGCTGTCTTTTTTTAAAGCGAGGCAAAATGGTGTTTCTAAATTCTTGAGACTTGAAATCTCAAAATCGTGAGCTGGAAATAATTTGGTGGATCAGAAGATGAAAAAAGATAATAAGCACCAAACTCCAGGATGCAGGGTTGCATTCCATCATCTTTGGTCACATCAGTGCTTCAATATTATGATTATGATTATGATTATGAATGTTTCACTGTCTATATTTACAAACTTGGATCAGATTCACTGTGCGTTCACTGATTTGTTCATCTACAGCTGCTTGACTAACTTAACACTTCTGTCCAGTTTCTGTAGCTCCAGGACAACAAGGGAAAGCGGAGAGCATCCAGCAGAGAGGAGGAAGGAGGAAGGAGGACAGGGCTTATTCTGGTAAACACTGTCTGAAGTGATGTGCAGTGAGACGGAAGAGGAGAGAAATAGAGGCTGCTGTCAAAGATAATGTCTCTTCCCCCTTAGCCTCTCTCATTCTCTCGACCGGTGCATGCACTGAATAATTTAAAGCTTTACAGTACAGCCCGTGATAAAGTCAACCAAACGGCAGAAGCTCTGACTGAGACAGAAAGGAGATGTAGGTGGAAACATCACTGCTCGATATTTGAGTCTCTGTGATAAGCAGAACATGTAGCGCTTAATGTCTGCACAAAGAGGGAGATTTCCTAGATTACGGTTTCAGATTAAGCTGTAATGTTACGTGATCTTAATTCAACATTGTCATTCAGGGAGACTGAAGCTTCGGAGTGTTTGAGCTGTTGAGTCTTAATGCTGCAATAGCCCTTTTTATTTTAGAGTATGAGATGGAATATAACAGAGAGAAGACCTGATGTGTTATATGACTGTAAGTTGACTTTACAGTAAAGAGCATACATATGAAGAGGGGTGAGTTTTCAGGAATGGGGGCAGATGAAAGTATGTCTGCATTTACATGCATTTGGTCAGTAATCAGATTCCTCTCCTGTATTCCTTCAAACCCATCTTACTCCCGACTCGTCACAAATGAAACCTTGATCAGGACCCCTTGGTGTCACTCTTTAAAGCAGGGGGTGCCCTTTCAGCCCGTGATGCAACACACTTTCAACTAGCTGCAATATAAACCCGTCCATGGCAATATTGGAGGCTCACGGCAACAGTTCCAGCCGACTAAGTGGAAAAAAATCAAAGAATATCAAGGGGTGTAGGGGTGACATGGTGGTGGATCACACACACACACACACACACACACACAGACGTACACACACACAGGATTCTCAGCCAGGAGACTGCGGTTCAAATCCCAGTGAAAAAGCAAAAGTCAAACATCTTTATGTAAATCTGTCCAAGAAGTTTTGTCACTAAAGGATAACCGAACAGCAAACTTTTCAAAAAAGGCTGAGCACATGTGTCACACACATCTGGTGATTTGATTTTGAATGTTTGGACTCCTCCATTCCTCTTACTGATGTTAAGAAATGAGTTTACCGTAAAAAACTGGCCATAACTTGCTTTCCTCAATACATATACATGCACTGCACATAAGGAGTGGCAATTGACAAGGACACCATGATATGATATTATCATGATGTTGTGATATACTGAATATTGCAATAAAAGATATTGCGATATATTACAACTTTTTTCACCTTTTTCAACTGCAAATCATGCCCACAAAGTAAATCTTTGTTACCATCTTTTTCATTGCGAGTCACACCTTAGCTTTGGTGACCTCACCAAACAGTCAGTGGACTGAAATGTCAATTGATTTTTTAAATCTAGTACACAGAAATTTGAGTTTATCTTTGCAACAGGAATGAAGAATTTATGTGATCAAATATTGATATTTGGTGTCTCTGAATCGATATAATATCACCACGCAAAATATCCCAATATTTCACTGTAGTGATTTTTTTACCCCCCCCGCCCCTACTGCACATGTGTGTGAGAGAACTACTGAAGTGGAGTGAGGAGAAGGCAGAGACTGACAGAGAGATAGAGATTAGCTGTGATAGCGGGCTAATGTGTGTCTGACCTCCTGAGTGGCTGTAAGCAGCAGATAAGCTAAAGACTTGATTGTCTGAGGACCTCCGCAGATACTCGCTGTAATTAGTTCATTTATCTGCACATGTAAAGACAGAATTTACACACACCACTTCTCTCTGCTCCGGTGACCCCGCGGTGTCCAGACTGTTGACCTTTGACCTCTGCAGACTAAGCTGCTGGGGTCTCTGAGTAGCTCTTGAGCTTTTGCCACCCTCAGTTATCGTCACCGCACATGCATAGAGCCACACAGTATAAAAAGGACAAAAAAAAAATGCTGCACAAATCTGCAGGAAAATTTTTTTTAGTAAAACCCACAACTGTAAAGCAAGATTGGAACAAAAGTTGCTCAGGAAAACGTGCACCGACTCCATTATGAAGCTGCTTTCCTTTTAGAAAACTCAGGAAGACAGTCAAAACTAATCAGGGTTTCCACCTCCAGAAGCTGGCAGGAGCTGTATTGAGTTTGGCAGCCTGAAACGACCCAGAACACCAGGAAACCAAAGGCAGAGAAACACACCTGTCCAAGCGCAGCACAGTGGGAGCTCAGGATGCCTTTAATCAACACAAACACATCACAAGTGCACCAAAACACACAAGAAGGAAAGTTTATGAAGGATTAACAAACTCCTGGCTGCAGAGCATCTGGGCAAAGGACATTTACTCAATTTTTACTTTAGTAAATTATTTTATAACTATCTAACTTTCATAACTGCAGATGGAACAATGCCTCACTGTAAAATACTGTCACAACCTACACTTTTTGCATATTTGTGGGCCTGCGATTTAGAAAACAACTGTTTTTTATTTCATGTATCCTTTTAGTGGTTTTTACTGGCAAGTTTAAACCCCTAAAGAGTAAAATTTCATCAAAAAGTAAAAACTTTTCTAGCTCATTTAGTCTTAAGAGCAAATAAATAAGACCTTGTTTTGGATAAATGCTTTTTAGTTCAGATGGTCTAAATTGATTAAATACTCTGCTGAGGGTTTAATATTCAGCAATATGATTTTCTGAACTGCTACAAAATCAATTTGGTTGCTTATTTTTTAAAAGTGCAGAGAACTTAAAAAGTAAAGACTCCTTTTAATTAATAGTAGCAGTTTCCTTGAACTCTCACTTCTGTTCCTAAGCGAGGCTTAATACATTATGAGCCTTTTAACTGAGCTCATAGAAATTAAATGTGATTGACATTAAACTCTGAGTCGGATGCTAAAAAGTATACATTTAGCAATTTGCCATATTTTTTCTTTATATTTTAAAATAAAGCTAAAAACAATCAAATCAATTTTTCATCATGTCTTATGTCCATAAAAAATGTTTTTTATGATCAAATGAAAGCTGATGCCATACTTCCTGTCTTCCACAATATCCTCCTACACTGGTATATTTTTACAAGGCAGATTCTTCCTGTGACTCAAATATTGAAACAAGGAAGCTTTGAAGCTTCACTGTTAATATAATATTTAGAAAGACAAGCAGTTGGTGGTCTGTGTAAGAGAGAGAGTGAGACAGTAAGATTGTGCGTGTACTTTCAGATCTTTAGATCATCGTGTTTGGTGGAAACTCTGGAGGTAGACTGCAGCACGATCATGTAGCATGTAGCAATATGTTGCTAAGTCACTGCAATAAAAAGCAAAAATGACAGAAGAGCTTTGGCGGATAATGATGGATTTTTCTCTTGTTATCCTATTTTTACATTTTACTTCTATTTTTTACTGAAACTGATCAAAGTAATACA
The DNA here is from genome assembly GCA_029814765.1 of Acanthurus leucopareius. Classification (NCBI taxonomy): domain Eukaryota; kingdom Metazoa; phylum Chordata; class Actinopteri; order Acanthuriformes; family Acanthuridae; genus Acanthurus; species Acanthurus leucopareius. Next base: position 4,775,339 of record JAQMCX010000011.1, on the reverse strand, counting down.
AAAGCAGTGAAGCACTATAAAGAAGTATAAAATATGAAACATTTTGACATCATCCACATGATCTCGGTGAACCACTAACGAACGACACAACACAGGATTTGCATGTCAGTCAAACCAGGAGTGTGTGTGTTGGGAGTGCGGCAAAGGTGTCCAGTCTCACTCTTCAAATCTGCCTTTCTGTCTTAAAATACAGATTTCTGAATTAGATCTGGTCATGGCGGACAGGTGCAGTGTGTTGGCGTCTGATTGGCTGTCAAACTCATGGACTCAGAGAGGAAGTCTTCCTCCTCCTCCTCCTCATCATCGCCCACAAACTGCAAGTTACAGTTTAACACAAACTGTAAGTCTTTGGATGTTTGAAAGGCTTAAAAGCCTTGTTCCTCTGACCTCTAACAGTAAACTCAACAGTGATGTACACTTCTACAGACCTGCAGCAAGGCTACGGCGCCCAACCCGCCCAGTGTCCCTTGGAGTGGGAGAAGTTCGCTGCTCATGATTTATGTCCAGTGTCAGTGGAGGGAGTGGTTTGTCCTTTGTGGAAGGTGGAAAGTAAGAGCTTCTAGGTTGGTGTGGTGGACGGAGCGACTTGTCACGACTTTGTTGTAGGAGACTGGGTTTCACTTCCTGTCACAGACGTGCAATTAACCTTCATGTTTTTATTATCCATCATCATTCTTCAACCAAAACCCAGTCTTAAAGTCACCGAACACTCATTATACCGTAGCCATGCTTTGGTTACCATAAACACAATTTGACTAAACACAAAAAAAGCTAAAATTGATTTATTTTATGGTAAGAATGTACCACATGACAATTTAAAAATGTGTGACTTTGTAACAGGGGGCAACACCATCCTTTAACTTTATGGCACTTTAAAACAAGTGACAGCTCAATGTTAAGCTGTACGGCCACAACTTTGCTGTTATGTTCACTCATCCTGCTGTCATTGCAGCTGCTTTTTGACAAAATAGTCCACAAATCCACTGTACACTGGTGCTTAGTGAAAAAAAGTGGTGCACTAGACAGCTGAAAAGACAAATATTTGGATCAGGAGCTTGTAGAAACCAAAAAAGGCTAAAACAGAGTGACTGTAGGACTTAACTACACTCGAACATGCCTATGACTAAATAAGTGTCTATTAGCAAGCAAGTTTCTGCTGTCCATAAGAGGCCATTAGGGAATAAGCTATATGTGATAGTCAAGGTACTTTGTGTAGAAAGCAAGAAGTTTAAAAACTTTGCCATCAAAAATTAAAAATATTGGCATAGAAAGTAATCTGTGGTTTTGCAGAATCTTTCCATACTGACATTTTTTCACATTTCTTGCAAAGGGTCAGTCCTTTGAAGTGGCACTGGAAACAAAACTATTGCAGATTTGCATTAAATTAGCTGGATTCACAGTTTTTCAGTTGCCATGAATTATTCCTGACCCGCTTTTGTTCTCTGCACAGCTGTCATGATTTTTTTTCTCCTCTGGTACAAAACAGTATTATCTTGATAGCTTCTTGTGGTCTTGCGGTCTAAAAGTCACCCATATGAGCTGACACGGTCCTTGTGGGAGATGAGTATAGAATATGCCATAGGGCAATTCACCACATTTCTGTTTATTCCTGCTGTTAAGGAAAGCTGATCGCTGCTGTTTCTGTAAACACTTACCAACTCTACACAAACTACTGCTGCTGAATAAGATTAGAAACAGCTCACTTGCCTTCTTCTCTACCTCTGACAAGAACTGAATAAGCTTGCAAAACTTCAAAATGCCCACACTAATCATCGTTGTGAACTCCCATTTTCCAGCCAACACAGCCCACTGCTGAGAAATGATAATAATCCTCTGTGTTGGCTTTGCAAAAATGTCTTCATCCAGCATCTTAAGCGCTCTGTAAGCAAAGAAAATATAATCATATGTGGAAATGCAAAGTCAGTATTTACAGAAAAGCCAAGAGACCAGTTAATAAGATTTAAATCTGAGGAATAAAGATCAAGTCTGTTCTCCCATAGAAATACAGTCATGATTTTTTGTCCCTTTAAATTGGTTAATTAGCAATTTCTTTTAAGAGGACAAACTCAGAGCAGATATGCTGTATATGCCGTATAGCTGCTTTACTTCTGCTTAATTGATCCCCAATTAGCCATCAATTATTTGATTACCTCATTTAGTCTGCATGTCATTAGTTTGTATGTCAGCTCAGCCAGTGACAAGTTAGCGCTAATTAAAAACCAGGGCACTATAAGCTGCCTAGGAGAAGCCATTTACAGGCAGGAGAGAGCGATAGATATTCATGAGATTGTTGTAATCTGTAATAAAGACTTAAATCACCAGCAGTGCTGAGAATATGAGACTTTCTGTTGCAGCAGTGTTACGCTGGTTCCCCGTATGTTTATGGTCTTGCCAGCGGCTGGACAGGATGCGTCCATCTGCCTTAAACGGCCATTACATAAAAATAATTTGCCATCATTTAATTAAAGTCACTGGGCGTCCATACAGCTTTGAAGAGAAAAACTGGGTTGAAATAAGCTCAATTAAACTAATTTTGCTGTTTCTTTGATTCAAAAAATAAGTGTTAATTGAGTCTAACTTGAGTCTAACTTAATGGATAAACAGTCATTTATTTAACTGAAAGATTAATTTCACTTAAAGGTGACCTGTTAGCAATTTTTGAGATTAAATTTTTCAGGATAGTTGCAGTAAATAAAACACAAGAAAGCCACAACCAGATTCTACCATTTATTACACATATTACATTCTTAAATAAAAATGCTCCACTTAACAGTTCTTGCATAGATATCTTACAATACCAATTTAGAAAAGAATTATGAAACAGACCAGTAACAAAAATAAATTTTCTTCTTCCTTAATAAAGAACATTACCATACTAACATCATATAATACAAATAATATTTTAAATACTTTGTACAGCAAAAAATTGTAAGTAAAACAAGACAAATCAAAATAAAAAAAAAACCCAACTCAACAGAAGTGACGGTGACGGAGGAGAGGGAGGCGGGTGTGGAGTGAAGATTTATGGGTCCAAGGTTGATATGAAAGGTTTTAGAGTAACAGAGCCACTACAGGAGGAGTGAGAGGTAAAAACACACCTGATGTCTTCTCTTTTCTCTACGTGTCAGCTCATCTCAGGAAATATACTGCTGTGATCCCTTAACAGCTATGGTTTGTGTACAGACACTGGATGAGATAAAGGTGCTAAAATACAGCTTTTTGCCAAACGATGATGCTGAATCTGTCACTTTTTTTCAATATGTGGCATGAGGATTAGCACCGAAATCCTTCAAAAGAGTTTTGGAGTTGGTTTATTTACTAGTTTTATTATCCTAAAGACAAATGTCATTTTACTTTCTTGTGTCTTAATTTGGCATCATTCTGGCTGATTATTGTAATACGATACTCACCAGATGCTTTGCAGAAATTTTGAGATTGGAAATGGGATCTTTAGTTGTTAAATTTCTTAAAATCCAATTTAAACATAAATTGGAAACATACTAAAACTTTTGTTTGGCACTTGAAAGAAAAAAAAAGAAACAAAAACAACTAGAAGGAAACTAAAGATTCCTGTTCATTGTCAATCACTTATGAAGTTCTACTGACTTCATCTTTGTTGATTACATGAGACAATAAGACATGAAGTGAGTCTAAAAAGAGGAAAAATAAATCCTTTCTCAGACTTTTTTGTACAATTTGAAAATGACCTAATCAGCAAAAAGAAATGCCAAATTCCATTACAAAGTTTGTTGAATTTCTTTTTTGACATTGTACTGTTTGACAGAGCGTATGTGTCATATAAACAGAGGATTTATGATACCAGTCCCTTTCCACATATTCAAATAAGCAAACTCCAAGAGTTACTTCTTAAACTCTAAGTACCGTCCAAGAATGTATGAGGCATTAGCATCTAACTAAGCTGATAAACTGACAGAGATGAAAAGCGCCAACAAGGATGGATCGACTGAGTTAAAACGAACCATGCCCACTGCGGACATTTAGCTGGCAAGGTGGAAGTTATTGCAGTCTCACCAAAGAACTGGTTGGAGCAACCAAGCTGCATAGCTCTTGCGAAACCCTCCCAATGCGACTGGAAATCTGGAGACTAAGCATGTTCTGCCCCAGAGGGCTCTGACGGTTGTGGTTTTGGGTGGAGAGGGTTTGGTGTGGGTGAGGAGAAATATACAGACACGAGGAGAAGGGTAAAGATCTGTGAAACTCACATCAAGTATGGACAAACACAGTAGTTACAGACAGACAGATTCACCTCGGGATGCCACTGAAACCAAGAGAGTTTAACCAAGTCGCAGCATGACTGAATGTTTGTAAAGTACAACGTATTCCCCCAGAGTTTTAAGGTTGATGAAAAAGGCATTTTACTGGAGGTTTAAGTTGATATGTCACTCTGATCTATCGCGAGTGGACCTGTAGTAAATGGTTCTTGGTGGCAAAGTGCATCCTTGACATGTAACAAATGTTAAGTGGATATTTGATAGAGTGCTCCAACAGACTATGCTAGCAGTGCGTGCACACGGAGGAGTGCAATAGCTAAGTATGATCATGTAGTGCAATGTTTGCGAGAACTAAAGCAGATCTATAGAAAGCTGAAATGTCTGTGACGGTGCTGTTGCCACATAACGGTTAATTTCACACAGAGCGGTCTGTATGTAAGATCTCACACTATTTACAAAAGCTGCCTAAAGTGACAATCCTTCTTCAGGGTGATATAGTGGGAAACTATGGAAACTGAAGCCCAGTCCCTCAAAGGACTGCGTTCAAACAACCTGTGGTCAAGGATGATGTGTAAAGGCAGTTTTCACACTGGGTTTCTTGGCTTGAGTCCGAAACTGAGCTCATTTGCCTTCCTTCCTCTAACCCTGCTGGTCTGTTTTCACACTTGTTCACTGGTTCTGGGACCCGTTTCACAAAAGCAGTTTGAGAGCTCTGCTTACATGGAAATAGACCAGATTGGTCAATAGCAACTGCAGATATATTTGCAAGTTTAATGTCAATAGATTGGCCTCAGGTATGGTGTTTGTTAGATGAGTAAAGCATGTCAAAATTACAGCAACAGGAAATGATCTCATGTTGCAAATTGCAGAGTTAATGTTGCAATTTTTGGCCAAACAGACCAATGATCTGTGATCAGTAAATCCAAGATCCAGGTCACAGTTCCTTTTTCTGCATCTAAATTTAAAGAAAAAAACACCCAAAAATGTCAGATTACCAAGCTTTTAGACAAACTCTTGCCAGTTTTGGACTCACCAGCCAGTGTGAAAACACCTTTGGTAAATCCCAAAGGATGTAACTCCTCTTCTGGATTTCCTCTGAACTCTAACCATTTGATGTTTGGGAATGGTAAATGTATTTGAAGTTGGTGATGTGACAGTCAACTGTTTAATATTTCCAAAGACTCCAGCCCACCCATGACTTTGAAATATGAGACTTAACGGTGCTATTTTCAGTGTGCTAAGAAGCTAACTTAAACTAAAGCTTCTTCACTCCTGCTTAAGCTTCTATAGTGCCACTATACCGGGCACCCTATGAGAGCATGAGAACATTATTTTACATTTGTGAACAGTGAGTTTCGGCTCCAGCTGACAGTAGACAAGAGACTGAAAATGTTATGAAGCAGGAAGAGTCGGAGCATACCGGTAATTGAGATTTAATGGGACGATCATGTAAGAAAAAAAAAACAACCTCCTTCCACTTTCCCTCCATCACTCCTTTTTTTCTGCATCTCTGCCTCTCTGCTTCTTTCCTCTACGTCTACTACATTCACAGCAGTTAACTTGCAAATATGCAAATCTTTGGGCAAAATGTGTAAAGTGTGCATTCAGCATTCCTGCAGCTGATAGTGCATGGACAACTGCTGTGGACAGAGAGGGAGAGATGGGATGAGGATGGAGGGATGGTGAGAAACAAGAATGGCACTTAAAAGAATGAAGGAATAGGGAGGGTTGGGGACGGAGGATTAAATATCTTTAGGGACTTTAGAGATAAACGGTAATTTTATTTTATCTATAATCCGTGAGATAAAATGCAAGGGCTGATTTAATGATTTAGATATCAGTGTGGGTAAATTATTTTTTGAATGCCTTTTTTTATTACAGCTTACAGTTTTGACAAATATCCCACTGTCTTCTGGCTTTTCTCTATGCTAACTGGATCTTTTGTTTGTTCTACATCAAATCTGTCCACCGGGTATGAAGCCCTGGAATCGGTCCCTGTTGTTTTTTTTTTTTTCTCCAGACCACTTAGTTTCCCTGTGACTCAGAGCTATCTCATTAGCTGAACTGCAACTAGAGAAGAGGACCCGATAGTGCTAATACTAATCAGAGCTGAGGGACGGCAGCTAGCTGGCCTGGAGGAGCCTGAGGGACGATGGGAGACCCGAAGCTAAAATGTGACAGAAAAACCTACTTTAACAGGCTAAGAGACATGAAGGAAATGAGATTTAAATTGTATCCGTAGTGACTTTTAGATCTGTTGGATGTCAAGAGGAATTTTAATTGAGGAGAAGAATTGTGATTTTCTTTTTTTTTTTTCCGCATGTTGGCAAGCACTACAATTATAAGTTAACATTTTAAAACTGAGGGTATAAAATGGTATTTGTTTTTTAAGTGTACTTAAGGCTGATCATTTTCACTTTTTATTGCTTTTCATCCATACATTTTTTCAAAGAAAACAGATGAATTTAGAGCATAATTCAATTTCAATTTGAGTCAAAATGCGTGCAAAACTTTGCTTCCTACTGCAAGACGACACTGATCCTGTCAGTCTCTGTAAATTAGGTCCTCTTGTGGTATCGGCAGAAATGAGGTAATGCTAAGGGACAAGACAAATGGGGACAGAATGCAAATGAGCTGCTGATTATGCATCTGATCTCTTTTAACGAAGTATAAAATGTTAAACTATGTTTTTTTGTGCGGCAAGTGGTGATTTAAAGATCTAGTTTTTACATCCTGATATTTGTATTTATGTGTTTTCTTTTTACCTATTTTTTAATAATCACAACATGTAATGATAAATTCTGAGATAACTGGGAGGAAAAAAAAAAGGAAAATCAGAAATTAATGGGCCATTAATGTCCTTAAAAGTGATTTACACATCTCTGGCAGAGAGGAGTCTTACCACGCTTTCATATTAAGTGCAAGTTCTGCGTCTCTTTGACTCACGTCATCAAGCTCCATGACTTTTGTGAATGAATGTATGTATGTATGAATGATGAAAGTTCCAAATGAAAAAAAAAATATTAAACACATTGTCAGCCATTGCTTCGATTAAAAGCATTTTACATCAGCAAATGTATCAACCAACATCTGTCCCACACGGTCGCACACATGTTCAGCAGTGAACCATTCTGCTGAACCACCGCTTCCCTCACAGTGTGCCAAACGGGGACACATACATACAGACGTGAACACATTCATGCCATCAGAAGCCACACAAAAGTGCTACGATCCCCATCCCCTCTATGATTGTACGTCCTGTGTAGGAGGGCTCTTTCTACATCCAATTGCACGTCTCAACATTTGGCATGACTTTGCATCATCCAAGCTGAAGAAAACAACCATCAAAACAGCCTTTTTTTTTTTTTAACAGAAACTTCACACTGAAATGAAATCAAAAGTGAAACACTGGATTCATCCCAAAGTGGGTTGCTTAACGTCGCATTTAGCAGAAAGAGAGTAGAGAAAGCTGCCGCTGGATACAGAGGCCTCATATGGAGGCGGTCTCCCGCTGATTTCAGCTGACCGGGGAAACTCTGCCCATGGCTGAAGGGCAGTTCCACGCTGGAGGTTTTTGGTATCGATTATTCGGAGCTGCACCATAAACCCCCTAGAAGGGGAATTTTTTCACTGTTTCACCTAATGAAGGCTGGCAAGGCCAACTGGCACAATGACTGGGCATGCTGAGATGTGAAATCCCCCACCAGCTTCGGGAACCCTGCACCCTAACCCAGCTGCAACAGTCAGCAGCAGTGAGTATCAGACTGTTTGCATGTGCTACGGGGCATATAGGTGGTGGTGGGCGGATGGAGCAGTGGTGTCAGTGTTGGTGCAGATGTTGGCGGTATCAGTAATGCTCTGATTGCAAGGCGAGTGTATATTTTTTTTTCTGCAACCATTAAACAAAGGAAGCAGATGCTATGGATATGTGCACGCGCCATTTTCACCTCTCATTTATCATTTTTTACATTTCAGATTGTGGTGTTATGTGATTACATTCATATCACGGCTAAAAGTCCGTTTTCATCAAGTCTTTAAACCCAGCAGGTGATTTTAAATGTGTTTTCGAAGACATGCCCGTTAACCATTAAGCTCTAGATCACATCATTGCAAAATGATGTTCCTTTATCCGTTATTGTCGTTGTAAGCACTGCAACATGCTAGTTAGTATGCTAGCTGCATTACCAGCCAGAAAGATAGTAAACAGCTGTTAGCAAAGCATCCTGCAGGCATTTGGTAGTAAGATCTATTCAACTTTTTTGTTTTGCTGGTACTAATCTGACAAAGGTCCTTTGCAAAAAGTGACTTTGCTGCAAGTGAATTTTCTAACTTCAATCCTGTGCAAATTATCAACAACGTGAATGCTGTTCTAACAGAGCTTAGTCCAACCACAATAAAAAATATGTTCAATGTACAGTGGCTGAGTGTTATCAAGGCTCTTGTTCAAACTAATAAAAAATCATTATCCAGGGCAATTTTTCAGTCAATCTAGAAAGAGTTCATTTTGGTCAAGTTTCTAAAAAACCAGGCTTCAAACAATGCAGTTAAGTTGGTCTGTGAGGAGGATATTAATGTTGCTCAGGAGATCCTTAAATTCTGTTTTTTACTCTCATGTTGGTGAGCTAGCCGTCTCCTTCTACCTCGCCTTTGCTGGTGCATCACCTTGCTTTGTACACCATTGAAGCCAAATGTTAGAATCAGCAGAATTTACATGAAACTGAATACAAAAATGTGCATCATATCATCTGCGAGTTTACGAGTGTCAACACATTAATGTAACACAGCTATAAAGCATATTACTGTTCCTTAGTATAATTATTACATTACAGTTACTAATCAAAGGTGATAAATAATTCCTCTGGTTGCTGTTTTTGGGCAAAAAATGCTGATTTACCTTCAAGGATGAAAGGTCAGTGTACATGACAGGCAGGGTAGAAGGGTTCTTGCAGATTATTGACACGTTTTCCGACAATCTTTGGAGTTTTGATAAAAGAGGTGCTCCAATTGATTTAGTTCCATTTATTTCTGATGAAAATTGTGACTTATACCATCAGTTGTAACCAACAATGTAACCACAGTCTCTGAAGTAAAAAACCTGATAAAATGAGAGGCACAAACTGTAGCGAGGGATATGTGGGTGATACAAGCTGATTTCTCACTTCAAAGGATTTGGAATCGTTTGTTACCTCCAGCCGAGAGCTAAGACACTCTTCTACTAAACAAGAGTTGCTAAATTCCTACTGTGAAAAAAGATCTGGGAGCAGAACATATAATTCCAGGAAGAGTATGTGTGTGTTTGTGTTTGTGTGTTTGTGTGTTTGTGTGCTATGTGCGTGTGTGTGTATGACCTGGTGTGTGTATGCAATAAAGCCTGCCATGCAGTGTTTTGTTTTCGAACTCTGTTCATTAGTTTAATAATTATTTTTCCTAAATCTTATTAGTCTTATCTCATGAGGAGCCGTGAGCAAAGAAACTGCAGTCTGTGTGTGTGCATGTGTGTGTGTATGCGCATGTGTGTGTGTGTGTGTTGACAGAGTATGTGTGCTTGTTCTGTATACAATGTGTAGAGTGAGACAGAATTGTTTTTGTGTTGTATTTTTCAAGTCTTTTTATGATTTTTTTTTGTGTGTTCTTTTTTTTCCCTGTAGAAAAAAAAGCACAGATAACATTGAAAAAAAGTCAGTGCAGTCAATGGATACGAAACAGGCAAATTTGACTGGGCCGATGTGTCGGTACCACCGCACAAAGGTCGGTTTGCGTCATAAGTCCCATGTGAATAACCAAAAAACCAGCTCTTCAGTCTCCGTTGTTGCCCTGCAGTGTTGCCAGGGAAAATGGGATCTAAGAGTCTGTGATAACGCTCCAGGATGACTTACAGAATCAACAAAAAGCCAAAAAAAGAAGAAAAAAACAGGTTTCCAGTTCTTAGCGAGTCCTCCACCTGACTCCGTTAGAGTGCGAGACCACGTGGGGTCATGCAAAGGTTTTGTTTTCCAGCTGGAGTGAATCGCAGGGCAGAAAGAGCAGCGCAAAAAACTGAAGACCTCTCTGCTTTCTGCTTTTATTACAGTCCAAAAAAAAGAAAAAAATACAAATCCCTTTTCTGAGGGTTGGTATGATTCTGTTTTTTTTTTTTTTTTTTTTTTTTCATCCACTGGTTGCTTACAGATTGCAGAAGCACAGCCGGCGCACATGGAGATTAAAAGTCCAACAACGCTCTCCTTCTCATCCCACACATTCTGTTGAAGTCATCTTAGATTTTCAGTTTTTTGTTTTTTTTTTTTCCTCAAACACAATTCAGTGAGTTTTAAGACATTTTTCTCCAAGAGAGAAAAGAACAAAGTGTCATTCTTTGTAACAACAACAATAAGAAGAATCATTGTCCCCCTAAGTAGATAAAAAAAGGGAAGAAAGTGTCGCTGCGCATTTCTGTCAGATGGCCTGCAGAGGCAGCAGGCGTCTCAGTGAAGGTGAGAGATGCAAAGACCCACTGGAGGAGAGTCTGAGAGCTGCAGAAGCATCTTGCTGACCGAGGTCCCATGTTTTGCACCGAAACAGCATCCAAGCCCTGGGTTTGATGGTCAGATATGCTAAAAGTCAATCTGTGCAGTCTCTCTCCTGCAGATTTGGCGTTGTTGTTGTTTTCTTCACATAGATTACTGAAGCTGACTGCGGCAGATGATGGTTTCTTGTGTTCCGTATATGAGAAACATTGAACCAACAAAAGTAAAAAAACAAAAAAGTTGAGTATTTGATTTTCAAAAGCCCGTAAAGCACTAACAACTGACTATATGGATATTTAAAGTTTCCCCACTGAACTGTTTCCTCACCCAAAGTGACTGTATGGTTTTAAACACACTGAATACCGAAAAAGAAAAAAGGCAGTGTAATGTTTAATCAAGCAGGTTAAGTATATGTTGGTTTGGCAGTGTCCAAGACCCCAGAGCCACGTGAGAGCATCTGGGGCTCACCGGGATGATGCATTCAAAGACGGATTTGTGGTGTGTTGACTATTGCAAGTGTGTGAATGTGTAATTTTAAAGAAAAACAACAATCTAGCTACTCCTTTCCCTCCATTCCCCATCTCCACTGAGAAAGGCCGTCAGTCTGTCTCGATGTTTATGGCCCTCTCAGATGGATGCGCTGCCCTGCAGGCATCATGTCTGCCGACTGGTTTATAGACTGGGCAAAACAAGGCAGGCTGTTGGTAGCTTTACTGTCCATCCCTCTCTCCTCCCATCTCCTTCTTTCTCCTTCTTTCTCCTCTTGCTTCTTCCCCTCTTCCACTCCTTCCTCTTCGCTCTCAGATGTGCCTCTTCATGTGCAGAGCCAGGTGGTCTGACCGAGAGAAACACCTGCAGAGAGAAAAAAAGGAAACTATGTCAGAAATATACCAAAAACATCCAAGTTATGAATTAAACATGTACAAAAACACATAATGGCAGTGGAGTTCATCTCAAACAGAGAGAAGTTTAAAGGCTGACAAGGTGGTGTTCAGAGAACAGAGAAAAAACCAATCATTGACTTTAGATTAGAATGACAGCAACCTGATTTAGATCTTCTCTACAACAAAGGATTTTTTGGCTAATTCTCATCCATAATATATCAAACAACTATTGTTAATCAATCACTATATCCTAATTGGACATGGACTGCTGGAATTTCTAGGCTTCCTGAAATATCCACTGACTCAGTGTCTTTCTTGAGAACTGTGAGTCGTCACAGGCAACTTGAGGTTCCCAAACAACAAAATGTATTCGACACACTCACAGTCCCCATACACTCTACATTTGCTGTGTATATTGACAAGAAATTCTTGTTTGCAAGTCCAAAGTTTGTTGAACTACCCTCCATGTGCTCTGGTTTACTTTCTCACTGAAACCTTCAGTGAATATTGATTCGGTGTTGTTAAGATGGTGGGAACTTCAACATGAATGCGTAGTTGGCATCCTTCTTCAAAGGAACTTGTGATGCACATCAGCAAACATTAGCCACTTAAGCTAATTGGCTGCTGTTTGTTGAAGATACCAATCAACAACAGTGTCTCACAAACGATAATTGCCAACAGAAAACTCTTTACTATGTTTTTCCTTGAGAGGTAATGACACATAATGGATAAAGTTCAAATTTCAAGACACTTTAACTATAGCTAATTTGTCAGTGTCATTTTAGTATTTCCACTATGGCTATAATGGATGATTCTATAGCGTCATAACTGACCAGGTAAGAGTGGAAAAGTTAAAGGTAAGATTATCACAAGGAGGTTGGAAGAATAAAATAAGGCACCCAGTTTAACATGTTATTCAATGCAGAACACTGCAGAGATTTTCAACCACTTTTTAAATGCACAGTGAATTTCAGTCAGTTTGTCACACCAGTGGGACTCAGAGGTGAAGACTTCGATTCAAGCTCAGTGATTTCCTAAATATGACTTAAATGTGGCCATAAATCAAAGCCAGACCTCTAAAGCTCTGCAGTCTGTCTTCAAGCTCGGAGAAGAATCCTATTGTAGAAACTAATTAGACATGCATCGTGAACATGAACACTAACGCACACAGGCTGGCAGTACTTTCAGATGCTGGGTCATTTAACTCAGCAGTGACTTCACCTGGTGCGAGAAAGACATAAAAACCAGGTGCTCGTGATGTATAATGTGCGAATAACACTGTCACAAGTATTTTGATTTTATTCCACCTTTATGGGGACATTAAAGTCGAACATCCAAAACAAAATGAATCACAAATGATATGACTAAAGGGGAGGCAAAACAAGATGTGGGCGAGAATAAAATGAGAAATTAAAAATTCAATTTGCCAGAGGCTTTATTCATTATTAATTATCCAAGGCTAGTCAGTGTGTGTGTGTCTGTGTGTGCGTGTGTGTGAGTGTGTGTCAGTTCAGGCAGACTGTTGTTCTATCCAGATACAAGTAGATAGAAGTGAACGCTGAAGCATACAATAGAAAACTTGTCATTCTGCAGAAAATCAGCTGTCTCTCAGATGCTTCTACTCTGATCCTTAATGTCAGTCTTCAGATCCTGCAGGGAGCCTCATTCAGAGTACAGTAATTAGGGTGCAGCTTCACACTGAGTCTGTTAAATTGCAAAGAAACCAGTTAAAAATGCTCAATAAAGCAGAACTTAGACAGCAACTACAAAAAACTAAATTCCTGCACATACAGCTGCGAGTTTTACATGCCGAGTCTCTCTGTATGTACCGATGTTCAGTCTTATGAATCTCTACTGTCTGTGATGTCATCAGCCTAAGAGATTCAACCATCCGTCCTGCTGTTTTGGTGAGTTTTTGAAAAAGGAAATCCTTCAGTTTAGGTAAGTTTTCACATGTCAAAGCTTCAGTGTGAACATGTTGTCAGTGCACAGTTGAACCTTGCTCTCATCTCTCTTGTCTGTTGTCTTGTGTTTCCCCCTCAGTCTCTATTTGGCCTCGTGGTACCCACTGCACACCTACACTAATCTGTGTGTGTGTGTGTGTGTGTGTGTGTATTTGTGTGGCTGGACAGATGGCCATGCCAGTTACTGTGTCACCGTTGGGGGTGTGGAGCAGCCAGACCAGCTGGTGACACCCAAACCCCAAACACCTCCTCTAAACTCTCCCTTCTCCTCCTCACTTCTTTTTTGTCTTCTTCCTCATCATTCCTCCTCCTTCCAGCTCCATAGAAACATCAGGGGGTCCCCGCTTGATTAGGCAGGATTAATGACAGACTGCCGTGTGTATGTGTGTGTGTGTGGTTATGTGTGTGTGTGTGTTTCCACAGGAGAAATCGTGTCATATTGAACATTGTATCTAATGTTAACCTCTCCATGGCTGCC
>JAQMCX010000011.1:4737612-4761178 GCA_029814765.1 Acanthurus leucopareius | reverse complement strand
CATTCCTCCTCCTTCCAGCTCCATAGAAACATCAGGGGGTCCCAGCTTGATTAGGCAGGATTAATGACAGACTGCCGTGTGTATCTGTGTGTGTGTGGTTATGTGTGTGTGTGTGTTTCCCCAGGAGAAATCGTGTCAGATTGAACATTGTATCTAATGTTAACCTCTCCATGGCTGCCACTTATTGCCATTTTAATGGTAATATTTACTGGGCTCCACCCACCACAGATGTGTGTGAGGGTGTTTATTGACTGTAAAAACCTGAAAAGCATCCTTGCTGTGTTAAGCATGTTCCACCAACTTGTAATATGAGTTTCAAAAAGCCTGAAGAGGAAATACTGGAAAGGGGAAAGCAAGATAAAAGAAAAAGCTGAACATAATGCCCTCTCTTAACTTGCCGCCATGTTTGCATTGAAAACAATTGAAAGCACCCTGGGAGTAGGGTGATGTGAGGTAGTGTGTGAGGCTGTTTTACATACTGTTGAAAACATCAAACTGTTACTGAAATTAAACAAAGTATTTGACAAATTGAAAATTGGACATGATGGTGGTGGTAGATGAAAAATCTGGGGATGAGCAAAGAATGAAAAACAAAACAAAAAGCGACTTGTGCATCAACATTAATAGCAAACCTTCCACTACTTGTTGAGTATTCCGGTCTGTGAGCAAACCAGCCAGACAACAGAGCAATATCTACATTCATATGTTGTAAAAACCCTGAGGTTAAAAAAAAACAACTTTTGGCTATAGTGAAGAAAAACTGGCAAGAGGAAGATGTTAGATTAGACCCAACATGTAATTAATTATTAAGTCTGATTCAACAGTAGGTTGAACAGAACATTGACATCAGCCAGTGAAGTATGACCGGCTCTAAAAGCTATTGAACCTATGAGCTGTGGTGGTTGTGGCTTTAGTAAAGACACCAGCCAGAGGCCAATTCAGAGCTGTAACAAATTCAGAATAAACTAGCTGGTTACAAAACAACGATGTTTTTGGCTTCATATCAGTGTTATAGCACAGTTAACATCATTTACGGTCTGTGGATGTTAATCTCTGGTTTGCTGTTTTAGAGATCGAGTTCACTTTTTGTAAATCACAGATGTTTATCCTTTGCAGTGATGACACGGCAGGTTTCATGCCAGTCACAGCCTTGAAAAGCTCTTATTGTCAGTCACCAACATTATCGATGTAGAAGATGAACAGGACGTTTTACCTCAGGAGACTTTGACTCAGGAGACTCAGGAGACAGCTGATTTCTATGTTACTGTGTGCTGTTACATCTATGCCTTTATATGTTTGCCTGTTAAGTCTTTGCATCTACATGTCTTTTTGTCCTATATGCATGTGTGAGTTGTGTCTCTTCATGCTGTTAGGGTGAGTGAGTGTGTGTGTGTTTATGTATGTGTGTCTGTGTGCCAAAAAAGAGCTAATACAGTCCCAGCTCTCAGCCAGGATTAGAAGCTTCCAGCAGGTTTCTGGAGGGTTTTATGTCTAAAACCCAAACTAGAGGGAACCCACAACAGCCAATTACACTGTCTCTAGGGCAAAAGTGTGTTTGTGTGTATATGTGTGTGTGTCTGATGTGTGTGTGTGTGTGTGTGTGTGTGTGTGTGTGTGTGTGTGTGTGTGTTGTTCATCAGAAAGGTAGTGCAGGCACACACACATACAGAGAGAGTGTATGTTAAAGTGGAGCTGGCATCTGGTGCCACTCAATTAGCTGTGACCAGCCTGCCAGAATCCATTTAACTGCCAGCACAGGGGCATGAGTAAGCACACACAAACGCACACACACACACACTCTCACGCACACACAATAACACGACCACACACACTACCTTGAGGACCAAACGCCAAGCAGAGATGATGTAAAATGACAGCATTTATGTAGCACTTCTACCCAAAACACTTTATGATTTTCTGGAAGATTCTGTATTTCATCCTGATATGAGCTCTCATCATCGTTATTAAGATACAAGTTCCTATTTAGCTTAGCTTAAAACAAAGTCTGTAAGCAGAAGAAAACTGCTAGCTTAGCTCTGTCAGAGAGGCTAGTGTCATTTTTTCTGTGGTTTGACCTAAGGCTGGAGAGGATTTTCAGATCTTAGCAGATTTTACAAACATGGAGGCGACACACGACAGATACAACCAGTTTCTGATAGGAGTATTTCAATTTTAGGGATGCAGAAACTGGCATTAAGACATGATTATAATAGAAAAAACAAATATGTAGACATTCTGTTGTCATTTGCCTGTTGAAATTGTGTCTGCCATCTGCCGTTTTGCGTTAAAAAATGAGAAACATTATGTGGACAAAGTCATGCTGGAATTTGTCAGACTCATACATTTTAAGGAATAAGGATAACTAAGGATAACTTTAAAATAAAGTTTAAATTGATCTCAAAAGGAGAGTGCAGGCTAATGCTACAAGCTAACACGTGTGCTCCATATCTACCATCTTTCCTTTTACAGTACAGGATTTCAGCCATGTAGGGATGCTCCAACCCTAGTGGCAACATTTAGATCATGTCCGTAAATCCCTCCCACCAGAGGACTATGTGGGCAGATAATCAGTTTTGACCAGCCTCAAATCGGGAAAAGCTCCAGCAATTGTCGAGGGGGGGAATGAATCAGACCCAAAGCAGAATATTAAGAGCACAGTGTGATTAAAGTTACTGTGTTTTTACCTGTCGCAGTGGTTGCACTTGAATGGCTTCGCTCCGGTGTGTTTGCGGTAGTGTCGTGTCAACTCGTCACTGCGGGCAAAACGCCACTCGCATCCCTCCCATGAGCACTTATAGGGCTTCTCACCTGCGACAGAGAGAGAAAGAGAGTGAAGGTGTCAGATTTTATCATAATTGCTACATTTAATTTCACAGGTCTAAACTACAGCTGTTCACTAATGCAGAGGTTACCACCCTTGGCTACCACACAAACACACAGACACACAGACAGCCTAGGGGCCAGGCAGGCAGTCCAGTTTTTAACACAACAGCCATTTAAATCAGCCAATACACTCAATTAGCTGTAAATTAAGTCTTTCAGCACTGTGGCTTGTTAATTCATATTCCCAAATTCACCCTGAAATGAATCTTGTTTTGTTCCCTCTGTCACCACACCTCTGTCCCCCAGCCCCTTCCTGAACACACACACACATACACAACGTACTTACATACACACATATACCCTGAGGTGGTTGGATCTGAAATGTAAATTAAGTTTCATCCCCCACTTCACCAGATGGGAGAAGAAATGCTCTATTGTTCTCAGCCTGTAGTTATATCTCCACGATAGAAAGCCTTCCAGCTGTGTGTGCGTGTGTGTGCGTGTGTGTGAGTGTGTGTGTGTGTAGGAGCAGACTGTCTTCAGATGGGACGTGATGATGCTTGACTGTGTAAATGCCTGTGTGAGATTGTGTTTCTCTCTGTGGGTGTGAGTGTACATTCGGAGTCAGGAAACAAAGCAGAAAATCGGTGTTTCACTGTTTTTGGTAATCCACAAAAATCATACAAACCCCCCCAAAAATATAATACGACAGGTAGTGCTTATAGGAATAAAAAAGAACTATCAGAAACTAGAACAATGTTCAGGAGTTTATAATCACATCTCAGTGGCTTGAAAATTAAACAATAAGATAATACTGTTAAGGTTAATGAAACAGAAAGTAATCTGGCAGAAATATACAACCATGTGTTGCTGTTTGGTGTTATGTTGCTTTGTGGCAAAAATGATTTATTTAGAGTCAGAAAAAAGAGCTGATTACAGAGTGAGGACCCCTCCTGTCTAAATACAGTAGCCTCATTTAAATAGACAGGAAGGTTTTTTTTGGCTGGGTCATCGTTTCAAACAGAGACCTTTCTAAACTTCTCACATTGTGTTGAGAAAACATGGCAGAACTCAAGTGCAGACCCTCAGTCTGGGTCCAGTATGTGTGTGAACTGGTGGTAGTAACTGTAATGGGGTCTTAATGATTCCTAATGTTGGGGTTAGACAGCGGCTTAAAGTCAGTTAGCCAGAAGTCCCAGCAGCCCCTTCAATCCTGCCACAGCACACACCAATCTTAAAAGAAAGACAAACAGGAGGGCACACCAACCCAAAACACAGGGGGACTAATGTGTGAACCAAGAACAAGAAGGAAGAAGAAGAAAACCACAAACAGGGTGTAAACATAATTTGATACAAAGGAAAGGATGTGTTTACATGTATGACAGGGCCACAAACCCTAATATTAAAACCATTATTATTAAACATAACCTTGTTTCAGACCTTTGTCTTGCCACCCAGACACCCACACTGAGGTTTTTTTAGTGACTCAATCACATCTGGTGCTTTGTGTCTCCTCTTGAGTGGAAAAAAAAACAAAGCTAATGAAAATTTTGTTGGCAAAACTCAGATTTGCTGTCATCTTCCTGTTCCTGAGGAAGCACAATCAAAATAGTGTTGGTGGGGCAGTTGGGTCATTTGCTTGTGATTGTTTAGGGCAACTAAGAACCCTTTCTGAACAGCAAACAGAAATAAAGATTCTTATTTGAGAAAATAATCAAGTAAAAGCAAACTGCTGCTCATTTTGATTATCAGGCCGAGTTTAGGTGGAAAGCAATGAATTGATTATCCACAGTCAGAGGAGAGTTAACGCTGACTTTTAAATGATCTTGTTGCTCCTTCATGGAATTATTTGAATGCAATAGTTGATGGAAACAGAAGCTGTAAAAAACTAGACCTTCACATGGACTAATACTTGAGAGCAGAGCAGCTCTGAGAGCAAGGTGATGCAACGACAAGTAAAAGATGATGTGCTACAGGAACATCAAACTGTGAATGATGCCCTGTTTCCTTCATTTCCTCCAAGTTCCTGTGTCTCTTTGATTGGAGTTGTCTTTCATCCACAGACATGCTCTCACACTAAATGAATACCCGATCACGAGCTGTGCTCTCCTGGATTTGCTTATTCAAATTCTGCATTCAAATTTTGTGCAGTCGGTTTCTGATTTCCAGCAGGGATTTAGGTTTTTTGTTGTTGTCTCACCTTTCTACATCTAAGGAGACAGACCTTCCTCTGTCACCTTGCTGCTTTGTTTGGGGACAAGACCAGAGTTCAAGAAACCTCTGTTGCACTGGCTTTTGTAATAATTATTAGATTGTGTCATCAGGGGTTACTTTCATAGGTCTGTTTAAAAAAATATAATAACATAATCTTGGGGTTTTCTGTCCATGTTCTAGCAAGTTTTGTGTGTCTATACTCTTTGAAGTGAAACTCGACCGATTTTACTTATGAAATGTTTATAGACGCTGGGAAGTATAACTGTGTATGTGCACATTAAATTCCAAAAAATCCCTTTTTTAGCTGCTCTTTAGGGTTGAATACTGCAAATTTGTCAAGGAAAACTCTAGATAAACAGAGCAATCAAATAAAATGGTAAAAAAATGAAAGAGAAGAATTATTAGTGCTTTTTAACCGTGTGATCTTGTGTGATCTTGAAACCCTGGTTTAAAGATTACACACCTGAGACTTAAACAAAGATGTCAGTAGTCAAGTTGCATTGTGGGTCATTTAGGAGCCAGATTGTAGAACAAAATAAAAACACTTCAACAAAAAGATGATATCTCTTGTCATTATTCCAGCTGTGTTTTAAAAGTGATATGCTAGATCTGTACACTGGTTTTTTTTCCACTCCGGCATGCTGTCAAAGCCTCATCAGACTATAAAAGCCTAATGAGTTACCACAAAGGGTTGTGAGCTTAGCTGCCAATTAGGTGCATCAGCTGCAGTAATCAAGGCTTTGTATCAGCCCACGATAATGAAGGAAGAAATCCTGTTGTATATTAACACAAGCTCTGTGTGATGAGCGGAAAATATAGCAATGTAGATACAAGTCTGATGAGGTTTTCTGCAGGGAATTTTAGTGTTCATGAACCCTCATCTCCTGTTGTTGGACCTCTGTCATCCACCACACCCTCCTCTCTACACCAAACATGGACGCTGTGTAATGTTGTGATGGAGACAAAGTTTTCAACTTTTATCAAAACACAGGCAATCTTCTGCTGTAAATGTTGCCCTTTTTAACCTTTAGATCCTAAAATCATCAACTTCAAGTGTGACTCTAATGGAAATCTGGGTGAGAACCAGCCAGTTTATAACATCCACAAACATCCACAGGGGCAAAAACAATCAAACTTCATATTATGGAGATGATCTGGAAATTATCATCAGCAACCTGGACTCCCACAAAGAAACAAAGGGGCCAAAATAGAAACTATCTTTGTCTTGCACAGTTATCATGTACTGTTATATTATAAGCCATGTTTAATTACCCAACTTAACAAAACTGAGGCTTTTTTTGTAACTAATCTACAACTAATAGACAGGAAGTATATGATCGGTGAGGACAATCTCTTTTCTTCAGAAACTTGTCTTCTTTGTCTCCTTTTAAACAAAATACCTCCATCACATATCCAACTGCTCTATTTTTATAATGTAGCAACAAACTCTGCTTTGTATGTTGTACACCTTGTATTTCACGCAGCAGTGTTTGATGGAGGTTTGATGTTTCCTTGTCATCAGATAACAACACCGCTTCCTCTAGCAGACTAAAAGCAATGGAAGTCAAGCCTCTCTCTGAGTTACATCTCTCTCTTACTCTACAATTCAATAGGCTGTATTGATTTCAGATTTTTTGACTCTCTACCTGGAAACCTGCTGGTCCGTTGCACAGCGACCAAATAGCTGCCACCTCATGCCAATGCCCACATCCACCTCATTTTGGAAATAAGTACCTTCCTGCTGGAAACTTGTTCCATGTTTGTGTCTCAATCCAATGAAGTGAGGACTGAAGACACTTGGAATCCACACAAGCAAAGCATTGTGGGTGTTAATCTACCTGCTGTTCATGCTTTAATGCTTTAAAATCTAACTGAATCAAAAGTTAGAAAAGTCAGAGGTGTGACAAGTCTAGTTTAAGCTGCCAATGCAGACCAGAGAAAGATACATTTCAAGTAACCAGACTGCTACATGGGACCTTGTGTCTCCAAAACAGAAAAAAAGTCTCTTGGAGCCAAATCTGGCGAGTAGTGGGTATGGGAAGCAATGACTGTGTTGCTAAGGGTGAGAAAGTCATCTGTTTCCAATGGCTGTGGGCGAGCGAGTTGTCATGTTGGAGAGCCCGGTTGCCAGCGCATCGTGGTCCAGACCCTCTGGTTGCCCAACTGACTTGATGTGCCTTCTTCAGGTCTTCTTAACTGTGAGGACCACCGTCTGGTCTCCAGGTTGTAGTCATAGACATAACTCTTTTCGCTAGTGATGACCCCTAATATGAAGTTTGGGTTTTCAACACTTGCTCTTAGCAAAACTGAGTTATATGTTGTAGCACTTTAACGTCTTTTAAAATTTAGTTTACTAATTCACACTAACTATGTTAGCTAAAGAGATGAACTGAGTTGGAATGAAGTCAGGAGACACCATTACAGTCACAACAGGTGTAAGAATCCTCAAAGTTACAAGTCTTTTTGTTCAAAGGCACTAATCTCCATTATTTACCCTACTTTGAAGGTATAATAGGATCTTCTTAACTTTGTAAAAGCTCACAAAAAAGGCATGAAAATGTGATTCTACAACAGGTTACTTTTAATTCTGTAAGGAATCACAAATCATCCATGTTGGATCTTGAGCTGTAGGATCTGGATGTGTGAATCCTCCCACTTACTCCACAGTCCCTCTCACTCAGGACTCAATACAGGAACAATATTTTCATCAAACAATAGCACAGCACTTGGCGGCTTATTCAGCTGGAGAAATGCTACACTCTCAACCTGCGTGTGTGTATGTGTGTGTGATACGGGGTATGAGTGGGGGCCGCAGGTGCCAGACAGGCAGCCGTTTCACACCCGTCTTCTGTTATTGGCCAGAGCACCCCATCTTCCTTCAATAGGACCCCCCTCAAACACACACACACAGTGTTGGAGAAATGAAGCAAGGCCAGCTCGGGCCTGACGCCACAGCAACCATGACGCCAGCCAATTATAGCACAGCAAGGCAAGGATGCGTGATAAAGTCACCTAGCAACTGAGAGAAAGAGAGAAAGGGGGTTGGGTGGGTGAGAGAGAGAGAGAGAGAGAGAGAGAGAGAGAGATTAACAGGCATGGACAATCAACCAGCTACCAACCAATTATGGAGAAGTGTGATGCAGTTGCTTGGCAACCCAAACTGAATGAGCAAGTGGAAGCGAAAGAGAGAGAGAGAGAGAGAGAGAGAGAAAGAGAGATCAGGTTAGAGGTTGGATTCAGTGGGAGTAGAGGAGTATAGAGGTATATAGTACGTGCATGTGTTTGTGGAGGTCTGGGTTTCCAGCAGGTTTTTCCTAAATCCACATGAGGCTCTGATAAAAACCTGCAGAATGTACTGAGAGTGGGGGCAGGGCAGGGATTTTAGTCTGGAAAAGTTAGACTCAACCTGGAGCGGCCATGCAAGTGGATTTCTAACCTGTGAGCTACGTATCTCATAATTATAACTTACATTAAAGCCAGACGTTTTGCAAACCATGTATTACATATTGTCCACATTTCATTTCATTTTTGTGTTTTAGGCCCCTTGGTTTCCAAAATCAACTTGCTTCAGTTATATAAACCATTGCTTTTCACTGGGGATGGAGCAATATGTCTACTTTAATGTCCTACTTTAAAAATCAAAATCGTTTGTTTGAGGATAGTTTAAACTTGAATATGTGACCATTTGAGGGGTTTAGGGAACATTACTTCTAAATTCAGACAGTTGATTTTTGTTATTCTGAGACTTTTCAGTGATGGAGGTAGTTTTATTTAGATAAAGATGTGATGTCTTAGTTATTTTCCTAAAGATATTCCATTGTTCTTTCCTTTTGTACAAAAAGCTATAGCTTTTACATAGAGGTGATAAACAAAATATTAAAAAATTCTTATAAAACAGGGACCCTAAAAGTAAAAATTATGGAAATAAAATACTAAATGTATTTCCAAAATGTTTGGAGTGTTCCTTTGAGCTACAATGTGTTGTATTCACATCCAAATATTGTATCAGGTTTGTTTTGTACTTTAGGAAACGGTGCTTGCACACTGAGTTGATGTTCCCCTCGAAAAACTGCATTAGAGTGAGCTGAGTCTTTTGAAAGACAAACACTCCTACACTCCTTCCAGAACGGCTCATGTATTCTAACATCTCAGATGCCAAAAACTAAGTACATTGTTTTGGACCACTGCTTGAATAACAAGAAGGATACAATTATTAGCCATCTGAGCTCAAGAGATTCAAATAGATCTCAGAGAGGGAAAAAAAAAATACCCAGAAAAGCAGAAAACCCTGGCTCTGACTTGGAGCAAGCTCTGACTGGGTAGTTTAGAAATTTACTGAATTAATTTGCACATCTGTTGTGATGTTACAACTCGTCCCTAACTCACATCGCAGCTGCTCTTCAGAGATATTGTTTGAGAAATGCAGAATTATTACTAGAAACAATATAAGGAATTGCAGCCCAAAAATCCTGACAGATCCCACTGTAATGATGCTTCTAATGGCCTCTGGTGTGCACCATGTGACAGTAAGTGTATTGATGCTGTGCAGGCTTTCTGCAGTTGCTCCTCCCTGTAGTCTCTGCTATGTTAATCCCTCCCTACATGTATGTTCAATCATTTATGGTCATAATAACCCAAAAAGAGGATTAAGCTAATTAAACCACAGTGCTGCACTTGTAAGTGAACACATCGGGAGGGAATACTCCGCCTCCGCATCTATACCACACACAGACACACACACACACACACACACACAGACGCATACACATACTCATACACACACATATACACAGAGTGAGGAAGCAACAGTGTCCTCGGGGTGTCTCTTTTTTTTTCAGTGAATGATTCTGTCTGTTAAAGCTCATCGTTGGTTAGCATGACTCGACTGCAGAATCATCAGAAGATTAAAGATACTGCAGCTAGCGGCGAGGCTACGGGCAAGCTAGTTGCTCCATTCTGGATTAGTTATAATACAGCTACAGTTGTGGGTTCCCCCGGCTATGCTAGGTGCTGCCCTGGAATGTAATGCTATATTTAAAGCCATGAAATGGTCGCTGGGATCATATAAGCCTGTAACACGCTGGATTAATGATGCCAAGGTTGCCAGTATTAATACAGTAGAGGTCTGCAGGCTATGTACAGTAATCCTGGTAAACACCAAGGAAACTGCTAACAGTGGATGATGACAACTGGAGGCCATGAACCACTCCAGATATTGTAAATGATGCTGTGGTTAAAGCTAAAGTTGAATGATGTTGTAGCTTCAGGTGGTACCACTCTGCACAGGCCTCATGCTGCAGATAAATGATGGATTCAGCCTCAGCTCAGGCTCAGAGATGTCCACCCCACAAGACATTTTGACTAGAAAACAGATGAATGAGTTTTCCATGAATGTAAAAAAGTTGTGTTACACTGGTTCCAGTTGCTTTAAATTTACAAATGTAGCACTAAACAACAATTAAAACATCTGTGGGTCGGAATAAATAAATTTTTAGACAAATAATACATATAATTAACGAAAGTTGAACCTGGCTCAACTTATGCCTTAATACAAAGCAGTGTCATCGGGCATAAGTTGAGCCAATATATGCCAGCACAAAGGTTACCAAGGTAAAATCATCTAAAACAGATCTGCATATCTTTTTTAAATGCAGGGTATTTTTTCTGGTCTAAAAATCTACAAATATGTCTTTCATTTTTCTTTTGATTAAATTCTACTTTAATCAGATTAATTATGGAATTTTCAGAGCTGGAGAAACTTTCTTTTTAATTACTTTTCTATGTCAAAAAAATTCTGAATATATTGGTTGAAGACACAACAAATATCTTCCGCTTGTTGTAAAGGCTTTTGAATTAGACTAATCAAACATTAGCTTCTCATGTGTCTCCTTTATCAGCAAAAAGCACAACACATCCACATGCTAACACTTCAAAAAGCTAACAGCAAACAGCCCCTGACCACTTGTGTGTTCTGTCAGAGGGTCAAAAAGAGGGCAGCTGTATTTAGCGGCTAAAGCTGCACGTCAGACCCAGTTCGACACGGCTGAATTCGTAATGTCATTTACTACCACTCTATCAATCATCAGCCAATTACTGAGGCAGGGCCTTTTGGCACTGAACTGGTACCTAGACTCATGAGGAAAATCTAGAGGGTCATTTGAGCGCAAAAGAGGAGAGGTCCAAATCGCTATTAAAAAGATGATTTTTCCTTTTTTTTTGCTGATTTCCTCAGCAGTACAGCTCACTCATGTGGTGAAGAAATCTCTTGGGTCCATGTGCTGGGTAATGTGCTTTGCCTTACTCAAAGCACATTATTGAATATACTAAGTGTAATATAATAACAGTGCAATTTTGTAATGACATCGACACATTTTTCATTATATTGACTCTGATTTCCAGCACATGAGGCTTGAAACGGAGAGCGGACTATAAAGTAAAAATGTTTACGACCGGTTTTGTGATAAGTGTATATAAATATATATACACATTTATATTTATGTTGTATACTGTCCTGCATGGTCCTAAATTGGGAGAACCTGGAGCCCATTTCACTGCCTGAACACAGATCACAAATGGTGACAGTGTCATGTTACAGAAATAATGTATAATTGTAGACAATATTTCAGTCCCAGAAAGTGTCTTGCATATTCACACACAAGTCCCAAACATGGTATTTCTTTTGCATTGTAAAGCTTGTCGAAATTACTGAGAGGGAAATATCTCATGTTGGAGATTTTTCCTCTAAAGGGCTGCATGTATGTAGAGGAAGTCCTACAAAGTTTCCACAAACATCAGTGTGAATACTCTTTGTGGCTGAAAGTCCTGACTGTAACCTCATGATCACTGCTTTATCACAAATTAATTCATTTATCACAAACAAAAACAAAGCTTAAAATTATCCAAAAATGCATGTAAATAAAGAGTAATGAAGGTGGTACCTGTGTGAGTCCTCTGATGTGCCTTCAGATGGGAGCTCTTGGTGTAAACCTTCCTGCAGCCGTTAAACTGACACCGGTGGACTCTTTTCTTGTTCTCGGGTAGGTCTCCTCCCAGACTTCCTCCCCCCTGCTCGCTGTCACTGAGGGCTCCTCCTCGGCTCGGCGGTGATGGTAGTGCTCTTGCTGCCACCAGTTTAGCTGCCCCCAATCCTACCTTCTTTGCCACGAGTTTGAGTGTTAGCGTACCATCTGCCGTCGCAGTCAGTGTTTGTGTGGGTTTGACGAGGTGCCGTCCAAGCTCTGGCGATGACGGGGGTGTTAAGGATGTAACAGCGGCGCTGAGCTGTGCTGCACTGACTCCTGCTAGGACTTGTTCTTTTGGTGTGAGGGTTTCAGTCCCTGCTTCTTCTTGGTTCTTGCTGGGGTTGGGCACCTGGAGGATTTTGGTCTGGACCTTGGGGAAAGCTACCAGTAGAGGAGGCGGGCTGGGCTGGTCGGGGAGGCTGGGGAGGAGGGGGTCCATCAGGTCCTCATCGCTGTCGCCACCCTGCATGAAGGCTGGCGTTAAGAGACAGTCCAACTCCTCATCAAAGAGCTCTGAGAGTCGCTTGGGCTCTGTCTGCAGATATCGCTCCAACTCTAGACATGTCTGCAAGACAAAGAAGCAAACAGACTCAGAGTCAGACACAATTATCCTTTACAGTTTAGATTAGTATTTCCAAGAACCTCAGTCACTCGATCTACATATGTGAGATCATGTGCAATCACAAGGTTTAAAACAACTCTAACAAAGTACATTCAGACATAACATTGAAGAGTATCTAGTGATTGGCCGTAAACCTTTAGTTCATACTTCATCAAACACTCTATTATACAAGTCAAGTCAGATTCATTTAGAAATGCTTGTACAACCTGTGGGATTTTCCTTTAAACAAATAAAATTTATTTGAATTCAGCATTACACACCGAAACGCACTGTGTGTTTCTTAAGATCTAACAGATGTGATGAATGCCTTTTCTTCCTCATTAAACATTCACAAATCTGATTTCTCTTGCAAGTTTGAAACCCGCATCAGTTACTGTGATGTTTTTAGTAAGTGGTCCTTTACTTTCCTGTCTTTGTTGGTAAATTGCTGCAGGTTTTTGAATGTTATCTCCACCTGTAGATCAGTGGAAGAGTGTAAGACCTTTTTAAAGAATGTGTATTGTGTAACTGGCGATGATGGTAGAAAGACTCGGCGATGGTTCAAAGAAACCAATTCAATTGTTTAGTGGAACTGGATTAAGACAAGCAGTCTCCCACAAGTCTCTCTGTAAGCCTCAGGTGTATGAACAAATATCCAATATTTGCCAAAAAATGTAAATATTGGCTGGTTGGTGTAACAAAACAGTTCATCAGTGCAGTTGTTTTTTTAATGTGAGAATTGCTTTATATTATTATATTCGATGGATTTCCCCAAGACTTTTCAGAGCCTCTTTACCAGTCTTTATAAATTCAAATACCGACAACAGGCTTTATATTTCGGCAGCTGTTGACCATGTCACCTGGCACACAGCGGTCCTCAGAGAAGAGGGATTTAGTCTGTGATTGATTGTTGCTGCCTGGCCGAGCTCTCTGGAGCCCTGAACTGTGGAAGCCTCGTCTGTCTCTCTCTGCTCCCCCAAATAAACCAGCCATGGAAGTTATATTGCAAGATAGAGGAGGGGAAAAAGAGCAAAATGATGGAGGGAATGTCAAACAAAGAAAAAAAGGGAAGAGGAAATAGAAGGAAGGAAAAATATTTCTATAATTGTTTCTTTAACCTTTATCCAGAGGCATTTTTCAACATGTTTACACTTTGAAAATTTGGCAGTGGAGCAGCATCGTTGTAGTGTTTGGGCATATGGCCTTAAGTGGCTTGGTCAAGGGCAGCTGCTACATTCATACAAGAGCCAGAAACCTTTATGTCACTAACCTGCTTTTCTAACCTAAAGGCTGCAGCTTTGTTCTCCAGACGTTTATGTGTTTTCTGAAAATCCCTAACACCCTTCAACGTCAACTCACTGCACCTTTGAGGTCTACATGGGACTGTTGAGTTGAACCAGCCCCTTTCTCTCATCTCTCACAACTAAAACAGTCGTTTTTATGAAAAATCTGTTAGTTTTTATGGAAACTTTGCCTCATCCTTCAAGGCAAACAAGATGCATGTAGCTGATAAAGCTTTTAAAAGTGATAGATTTCAGCAGTAAATCCTTAAACCGTACACTGTAGTAAACAAATCCTGTAGTCATAATATTTGTGGTTTGTGATGTATTTTCACAGAGAGAGAGAGAGAGAGAGAGAGAGAGAGAGAGAGAGAGAGACGGGGAAAAGACAGCAGGCCAGTCACCAGCTCTGTAACTGTCCACTCAGCACTTTCCTTGCAGGCTACCTGACTCTGGCACTTCTCTGCAGCAAAGTGTCTTTACTGTATCTACTTGGTAAATAAATTTCCTCCATTTGGCCGAAGGCCTTTGGCAGCTGAAGGTTGCCATCCTGATCCGCTGGCTCTTTCCACCTCTGCCATCGAAGCAAAATTACAGTCACTATAGAAATGTTTTTTTTTTTTCTTTGCTGCAGCTGGTCGACTCGGTACATTCAGACAAGCCAGCGCGGGAGCTTTGCTTTGCTCAGCCTCAGTGACGAGACAGAAAAACCGCCACGTTTAGTCTGAACATCTGTTGAGTGGTGATAAGCTGAACTTCCCTCTCTTTCCTTTTTCTCCCTTTCTTCTTCCCTTTAAAAGAAAGTCTTTTTCCCAAGGATGCTCATTTGCATATAAATATAGATCAAAGATATCTCTTCGGGGGGTTCCACTGCTTCATAAGGAAACTTGAAAAAGGGAAGCATGTATGTGCAGAGGCACAGATGACGGCCAGTAACGACGTTGTTTGCAAAGTTGATATTAGTGCTGTGAGGAAAATCTTCTGGTTCGCCTGGTTGTTCAGATGTTGCTTTAATCTTTTAGCACCGTTAATTGCTGTGTGTAATACAACATCTAGCCAAGCATGCTAAAGGATGCTTTTACATCTCTGTTTAAATTAGAGCAATTATTGCCAATGCATCTTGAAACCTGGCTTTTTAGTTCATTTGTTGAGATCTGGAGCTAAAAGCAAAGTCTAAGAAGAATCACACACCCACCAACAAACTGTTATACTAATAACAATCATAAAGTTAATAGAATGAATGATATTATTCCAGTGATGCACCTAATTATTAACTGACAGGTGTCCACTTCTGTAATTTAACATACCGGATGTATTGTCTGCATGTAACCATGGCAACAATAATTGAGCATAGAAACTTATTCTTGGAAATGTGTAATAAAAAAGAAATACACAGTAAAGTTCACTAAAACATCACTTTTCTGGAATTTTTAACCTTAAAATAAACAAATGAAAAACAAACAAACAAAAACAGCTGTTATCATGTGACTGAAGTTGTTGTTGCTCAATCACTTTTGAGAACGATTCAGCTGTTAAGTGAACTGGAAAAAAGGGACTAAAACAACCCAAGTGTAAACAAAATTTTGAATATGTGTTGTTGCCAGAAACTCGTATGTTTCCTTTGACTCTGAACAGGTTCTCTGTTTTCACTGCTGACTGATGCACCTCCTTTGCAAAGACCATAACTGATCATTAATCTTGCTGCTCACACAATGCAAGTGAAATATTACAGGAGATTAAAGGAAACACGAAATAAGAAATTTCTTCGTGCTACAATATTTTTCCTAATCCCTCCTAGAGCATTGTAGAATATTTTTTTTGGCACTATACTGTTTGTGTTATTTATATTATTTATCATCCTTGGACACAACTACAGCATTGAAAATTCTAGTTATCTTTGATTCAGTAACTACAGTCTCTGTCAGTGATTTCTTAAGGCATTCTGCATCATTGTTTTCACTTGGACTAGAAATCAAAAATAGAAAGGTCTGTGAGTCTCCTGGTGAGGGCTGGACTCCTGCAGAGGATTGTGGGAGGTGGCCAGGGAGGACAGAGGGTAGAGAGAGCCTGAGGCTTTGGAAGAGGAGCGAGCGGCAATCAAACCCACGGCTGGCAGTGAACGCACCGCCTCTGACATCACACGTATGACCTTCTCCTTTGTCTTTTTTCTCCTACACACAATAATATTAGGTAACAATGTCATCTATGGCCTGAAGTGTGTGTGTGTGTTTCTGTGTGGGTGTGTGTGAGACTGACTGATAGCATGTCTGGGGTTCACCTCCTGTCCCTCTGGTCAGTCCCACACCATATGGAGAAAGGTCACATCGAAACTTACACACACAAACCCACTCAGAAACACACACACACACACACTTGGGCTGCCAGTAGCACTCATTTTCATTCTCCTGTATAAATGTTATTTTGACTGAAGGTTGGATCATTTTAACATCGAACGTCTGTCGTTAAATTATCAGAATGAAACAATGAGACACTGAGATGAAAAAAAAATTCTGCTTCACTGACAAAAATTTAAGGGTACCAGACAGGAACATAGCAGTTTTGGGACAGATGTCGGGAGTCATTCAGTTACAGAGCTTCAGGTTCTGTAGCTAGCAACAGAAGTCAGGCTACAGTCAGAGGTAATTAAAAATGATAATAAGAGCAAAACTAAAATAAACCCCTAGTTGTGTCACTGTATCTTCATCAGAACAGGATGAATGTGAGATGATTTGAGTGTTCATGCTTCCTTCATTTGAAGATGGTCACCTCTTAGCTCTGCAGTCACACCAGATGAATGACATTTTAACAGGTTACTTTTCTTTGTTAGCGAGCAAACACACAAAGAAATAGTGCATAGCTCCTTATTACAATTAGTTAATTAAACTGTATTGTAGTTGTTATATGATTTTATCTGTCAGTAACAGAAAGTATTAGTGGCTTTACAGCCATATGACCATCTGTTTGTTGACGCATCTGTAGTAGATATTAAATTTTGAAATTTTATATTTCACATACTCGCGTTTTTTCCTGCTTTACTACTTTTTGGTTGCAGTCTGACTGATTGACGTGAACATTGTGAAAAGAAGGGGTACTTTAGCTTAACTCATTGTAGTATTTAACACACAAAGCCTGTCAGCAATGCTAATTTTGCACAGCTTGAGTTTCAAATGTTTACTTCCAGTGGGAGAAACACTGTTTAATTTACTACAGCTCAAGTACAACTGGTTTCTGTTGTTTAATCTGTGGAAGGAATCAATCAATTATCAATAAAGACCATTGATATAGTAGTTATATAATGTGTTTAAATGTTTTTTTTTTGCTTTAATTGAGTATTTGTATTGGAGGTGAAGGTCAAATAAGGTCAAAAGCAAATGCAGTGTCTTTACTGAAGCGAGAACATGGTTTTCTATCACACTTTCTATTACAGTTCTTATTTTCTATGAACATTTTATGTTTTTTCCATTTAAAACCAACTGATCTGCTTCTATATTTGATACAAAAAAGTCTGTCTTACCCTACAACGTTCCTTGTTGCCTAAATTATTGTTTTTTTTCCCCCCTTTTATATTTCAAGTGTTTGATTTAATATCTCAGCTAAAATAGCTACTGGTGACATGCTGGCCCTGTGTGTGTGTTAGTGTGTGTTTGTGTGTGTTTGTGTGTGTCTGTGTTCTCAGCCTGCTGAGGTCCATTAATAATGAATGCAGAGAGCAGAGGGCTCTGGATGGAAACGTTGAGAGCTTTTGACAGACAAAAGATCATCGAGGACGAAGCTCAGCAAACAGTCTGAAGTGGCTTCAGCAGGAGATGCTCCGCCTGTGTTTGCATGCACACAGTTACCTGACTATTACCCACATTTCCATTAGGACAATGGTGAAATCAAGCCATTTATGTGCTTCTGTAAAGCGACACTTCCTATAATGATCTGCTTTACGTGTTATTGTCCTAAAAACGACTGACTGAAAAGCATAAACACCAACAGCATACTTCCTATTTCGATTTTACAAGGCTCACACACACTCATTCCTGAACTGATTCAGCCCATTCAAATATGTCTTACACAGGTTTTAGAATGAGTATATTATTAAATTTGGCGACTTCTTTGTTCCACATTGTTTATTTGTAATTTCAATTCATTTCAGGAACTGATTTTAGTGAAATGTTAAGGGCAAATTTTGTGTTTCCAGACCTGTTTTCCTGTTTTTCCAATAAAAATCAAAGCAGAGATCTTTTAAAATGATGAGGGCTGTGACAGTGAGCAACTTTACTAAACCAAGAAACAACAAGGGGACGTTTTTCATCCTATTTTTCATCTTCAGTTGAGACAGGTCATAGAAATTAGCACATTAACTAACACCAGTGAAATTACATAACAGAAAAGTGATTAAAAAACACTTTACCTGACAATGATTATCTCCTCTGTCCGCATTATAATCAAAACACACACAACCCTCATTTAACTCCTCATGCTCCTTTACAAAGCTCTACAGTGAAAGCGACTCACAGTAATATCAGCTTACCTTCCACACGGCTTCATGCCTGAAAATAATTCTTTGCTTATGCTTATTCATGAGTTCCATACAGCGATATGTGTCTCGCTGTACTCCTAAGATTAAGACATCTGTGTAATGTCAGACAGACAGATTAAGCAGCTGCAGCTCAGCCAGAAGGGGATACTTCTCTGGGACTCATGTGATGTAAATGTCAGGTACGCATGGAAAAAAAAAATTGCTTTTATGTCGAAGAATTAGATTTTGCTCATGGAAACGGTGACAAGCTGAACGGCGGTACTGTAAAACTACATTTTACACACACACAGGTCTGTTTTTGTTTATTGCTGAATTTTAAATGCTAACATCCACTCTGACATTAGCAGCCACAGCTTCACCATCAATAATGGGGGTTATGAGACGGCTCATCAGGTTTTTGAACAGCTGAACCCGGTTAAAATCCTTCCACAGTGAAATCTAAAGTGGATGTGGCCATTATATCCATCACAATTGTCCACTGCACTTGAAAAACAGCAGCAGAGGCTAAATCGGTAAAACTGGAACTATTAGCTTTGTAAAATAAAATGGACATTTAAACCAACAATTTGGATAATAATAATGTTTAATAATGTTTGCTTTTGATTTTTTTTTTGACACCAAACCTCAAAAAAGTCTGATAGCTCATGTGGCTGTGAAGCTTTTTCTACCAGAGTTGGTTATTAGTGACCAACCAGTATTATTATTGAATAAATTTTATGAAATATCAATCAGAACACTGAAAAGAAACTCTGGCTGACCCATTAATTTCTTTAAAACATGATTGATCAGGGATATGAATAGAAATGTTGAAAAGTGATGCTGAGATCTGCACTGAAAACAGCGTACTCACAGACCAACACAGGTCATTCACAGGTCAATTTATAATTTCTGCCATTTCTTTCACTCTGTATTTTTAAAACATGACCAGCACTTGTTTCATGTGTATGCTTTAATAAGCAGTAACTGCATGCAGTTCAATAATAAGGCAAAAATAGCAATACGCTCCTTTAAACAAACATGAGTAAGAGCGTACGTGTCAAAAATCATACAAATGAGGAACCCAACACTTCTTTATAGGTTCTACATTTCCTCAAATTATTTCAATTCCTCTTAAAATAGCTGCGGCACAGTTAAAAACTCGTGTAAACCTCTTCGCTAAACACTGCAGACAACTGATGTTTCCGTGTTTGGAGTCAGTTTCCCCACAAACTGCCGTAGAAAGCCTCCCTGTGAGGATCTCATCCACTCAAAGTCTAATCCTTTCAGTTTGTTCCTGTCTCTCTTTATCTGTGTGTGCATTAGAGTGTGTTTATTTTCCCTCAACATTATACAGCTTTTGGCTTCAAATTATGTTTTTCACTCCGTGTTCTCGTACAAATAGGTCCTAATTAAAGTGTTTTGGCTTCCATAAACTGCTCTTTGAAGCTGTACCTCTTGATGGATCTCGCTCTCTCCACACAGCAGGCTCTGATGGCTAATTAGCCACTCAAAAGAAAGGACAAAAAGAGCCTCTTTATTCAGCTAATTTGCTGATGCGGCTGTGTACATGGCAAATGTGTGTGTTTGTAAGAGTGAGAAGAGCATAATGACTTTTAACTGATGTGTGTGAATATGTAATGCCTCATGCTCCGGAGTGTGTGCAATATCAAACGGGTGCTATTGGCAGCGAGCGGTTTCCTTTATGTCTGAGCAGGCATCAGTGCTGTGGAGTGTGTTTGGTGCTTTGTCAGAGACTGAAGTGCAGTTTCTCTGATGCTTTCGCTGAAGATGCTGAAGCCATTTGAGTTACTGCAGCAGCGCCTGTGTGGACTCACGTTGACTTACATCTGCCCGTCCTGCAATCTGATCAGAACAATGCAAAGTCTGATGCATTTACACCCACAGAAGTTACATAAGTATTAACATAGTTTTATCCTTTTCAACTGGTGTCAAATTCATTTTTAGCTCACATTTAAAGAGTGAATTCTCTTGATCATTCACATATGCTCCAAATGTTTTTAGAACATATGGGTTTTTTTTTACCACCAAATAATGTCAAGATGTTGAATATATAATTTACAAAACTTTTACCATAACTATTTATGTGGTTGAAGATAGAAATGCAGTTACAACTACAGGTTTCTATACATAAAGTGAATGTTGGCACATCTGTTTGCCTTCAGTTTGGTTCATAGTACAGTTAGATCTGCAGTTTCCAGACAGATCCAAGTGAAACTCACATGGCATCAGCACCTTTACTGTAATACTAAGAATAAAATAGACTACATGGCCTGAATGCATGTGAACATGTGAGCATTCAGTCTATGTGATTTTAAACCTGGCAGCAGGGATCTGATGCTGGATGATGAGGCCCTGCTCACAATTAGTATTTCAGCTCCTTATAAAGGTGCTGGATGAAGCTGAGGTCCAGACTGTGCAAGTAAGTCATGTTCTTCAAAACCAAACAGGGAAAAACTATTTTATTATGAGCTGACTTTGTAGAACAGGAGGGTTTTTCATATTGAAAGAGGAAACAACTTCTCAATCATCACACTACTTTAAACCACTACAGCGGTTTGTCATTTGTACCACAATCATATGCTGCAGAAGTTTGATGATTCCCCAAAGATGTCAAATGCATTTGAACATGTGGTGCAGCACAGCAGTGGGTCTCATGCACTGAACCTCAGCTAGCTTATGGACAGCTGCCATTTTGGAGACACCAGTTTCCTCATGCCCACACTGCTCTGCTTCCCGAGCCAGCTGCAGGAGCAAGCCAGCATCAATCTGCAGAAACGCCTCTGCTTCTAATAGAGCCACTGCTGCTGCTTTAAATTCCAACTGAAATCCTTCCTAACACTGCACCTCCAGCTCTGATGGGGGTATCATCATCATCAGTCTCTTTAAAATATGTAACTGAGTTTGGCAATCTGATTTTTTATTTTTTATCTCAACCAATTAGCAAAGAGCAGCTTAAAACATCAGGGTTCGTTAATCGGCTCCTAACAAGTCTTTAAGAATCGTAGACTATTAAAGTTCGAGTCGACATTTTAAAATTTCCCTAAATAACATCACTGAATCATAAATAAGTTGGTCATGTGGTTTCGTTTCACTGCTTAATTCCTTTTTATTAATATCTTGGACATTTTGACAGCAGGCCACAGTGTTAACAAAAAAAACCAAACATACAGACACAATTTTCTTCCTTCACCCTGGTTTAAAGGCAAATTACTAACATTAGCTGCTGTTTCACAAGCAGACAAACAACTAACATCATCAATGACTGGCTTCCTCTCTGGTTGAAGGTGTTTGACTCAATAAAACTATCTGCTGATCAGCTGCTCCGAAAGAAGTGACAGAGAGACACAATGATGAGGAGTTTAGGGAACAACAGACACTAAACTCATCATAACCAAACTGTTAAATCTCTTTACTGCTCAGCATCAATGCATCAGTGTTTTATCTACAAAAGGTTTTTACAGTGATTCTGCAGAAAATCTCTTTAGCTGGAGGCGACTGGTTTTGATAAGAGACATGTAAATGATAAAACCTTAACAGGCTTATACAGAATCTGAGCATCTTGTCATTTGCTGACTCTGAATTGAACTTGTGAGGTCGTATTTTTGAAAAGGGAAGTAAAGTACACAGTTTACACACACGACATCCTACATTATTATGAAATAGTCATAAATTTGTTCGGTTTTCAAAACCATCACACGAGTCCCGATTTTGTGCTTCGTCCATTTCAAACTAATACAAGATTAAAGGGTATTTTTGTTTTTTAAAGACTTGTTTTACTTCACTTGTCACATGTGGTTGTTATTGTGTTTAAGTATCTCCACTCTCCTGTTAGCTGAAAAAGCAGCACCACAAACAGAGGAGAGTCTTGTGTGGCATGATGGGAAAAGCAGGACCATGATGGAGGAGCAAGGTGAAATCACTGAAATGTCTCCGATTTTGATTTGATGGAAGATGAGTCTTGAAAAATGATCATGGCTCAGTCTGGGGCTGCAACAAATGTATATTTTCATCAATATTTAATCAATCAGGGATTTTTTTCGGTTAATTTATTAATAATTTAGTTGAAGACACCGACGGATACCCAAACAAATGTCTACAAGTCGCTTTCTTCTGTCTGAGCGACGATCAGAAGTCTGACTGGAGTCTGAAGCATAAAGTGTTAAGAAAGTCAGCATTGATAGTTCAACCATTTAGGACTCAAACATTTCGAACATTTTCATGCCAACTTCTGTTTACATGAATAAAACTTGGATGACTAACTGGTTAAAATTTAACTGAAAAAGCAGTAAATCTTTACAGTTAGGAATTTGAAACCAGTTCAGGTTGTTTATTTTGCCTGAATGTGTAAATCAATTAAAAAAAAAAAAGAAAAGAAAATGCCATTAAATCATAGTGACTGACTATTAATGGAATAATAATTGAGTTATTAGTTGGTCGGAATCACCAGGTTTGACACACATTCATGTTATTGTTGCTTCAGCACTATTTAACCCGATTTCATATTAAGGGAACATCTCTAAACATGTTATATTACTGTTATCAATAATAAAAAATACCAGTGCCAGACTATAATTAATGTTCTTTTACTTTGACATGAAGAAAATTCAGAAGAAAAAGAATTTCAGAAAATATTTCAACATGACTATTAATAATAAATTGCTGTTACAAACGTCAAAGATCAAAGATTGAACCTCAGCCTCATGATTTAACCCATGCACTAATTTCTGAGGATTTTCTTAACCAATATTTGGAATAAGTCAGGGCAGCAATCATCCAACCGCTAACTAAGTGAGCTATGAGCACATGGACACTAATAAAAAATAAATCTCTCCTTTATCTTAAAAATACTAAGCTAGCAAAAAGGACAGAGACCACCATGGAGAGCCAATTAGAGAGCAGTGAGCTTAAGAGAACCAGAGACAAAGAAAGGTAATTAGCCAATGAGAGTGAAGGTACAGGAGTGAGTGAGTGCATGAGGAGAGGAAGCTCTGAGCTTTTATTACCCATGTGCATGCACACATACACACACAAACACACACACGCACACACACACACACACACACACACACACACACACACACACACACACACACACACA
>JAQMCX010000011.1:4725882-4737512 GCA_029814765.1 Acanthurus leucopareius | reverse complement strand
CACACACACACACACACACACACACACACACACACACACACACACACACACACACACACACACACCTACACACACACACACACACACAGAGCATCACCTCCGACCTCCAGCCTCAGCCAATGAAATTTTAATCAACAGTCTCTGATGGAGGAGAGCACTCAGACTCTCCTGCTGTGTAACTGCTCTCTCTCTCTCTCTCTCTCTTTCTCCATCTTCTCTCCAGTCCCTCTATCTTTTCATGCTTTTGAGCACTCACTTCTCCTCCTCCTCCTCCTCTCCCTCCTCCTCCCTCTCACCTCTATAAACAACTCCTCCCTCCTCTCTTTTCTCTTCATTGCACACATTTCACTTCCTCCTTCGTCATTCACAAAGCAAAGGTCGCCTGCTCCTCTGTCTCCATTTTTCCAATTCATTTTTGTTTCTTTCACAATTTTACCTTTCTCTTTCAGTTTTTTTTCTCTTCACCTCTTTTTCTAATCTATCTAATCTCTTAGGTTTCTCACTGAAACAGCTGGAGCATCATATTATTTCAGTGCAGTAAACTAAAGAAGCCATTTTAATACACAATAAAAAATCATTTTAAAACATTAACAGTCTGCAAATCTTAGAACTGATTCTATTTTACAGTAACTGCATTTCTGTGGCTGTATTCATGAATACCGGCTGCACAAACAAATAACAATCAAACGGAATCAATACACTATTACATAAGAAAACAGATTAAAATGACAAATTTCCTGATCTAATTATCCACTCATCCAATCTAAACAGATGTTTTAAATTTAGTTCCATGACTGTTTTATTGTAATTCACAGTCTGAAAATTGTTAGTTTATTTGCTTCATTTAAGGCTGACACATGTTTCTTAAAAATAATTTCAATCTATCAATGTTTGGAAACTGTATAAAAACTATATATAAAGTAATTAACTTATTGTTCAGTGTAATCAACTGTGCACATCTTCACATGTGTAACAGATGTGCATGCATCATTCTGCAAAGATTTCACCTGAGGTCAACACACAGTAATGTTGAAGCATCCTAAAATGTGAAAGGAGCTGTTCTGCAGCAGTTTGAGCTCAGAAAATTTGTTGCCAAAACGTTAATGTGGTGTGAATTTTTTAGTGAGATGAGTGATATAAAAAAAATTATAAAAGCTTCATAAAATGTCTCTGTTTGAATTTTTACTTGTTCGCTCTTCATTTCTTTCTCCACTTTGGTCTAAACTGTTACAACAGGAGCATCATCCAGAACACACTCACTCATCCTCTCTCTCTTTTAGACACGCACACACATATGCACACAGACACACACGCATACATGCACACACACACTTGCACACCACACATCATTTTCACTGTCCACGGTTATTAAATACAGGGACATAAAATTAATTAACAGCTTAATCACTCACATGCACACACAGGCAGGCACACACACACACACACACACACAGACACACACAAACACACATGCACATGCACAGAGCTCTAAAAGGACAAGTCAGGTACGGCCTTTTAATTTGAAGAATAATTTAATTGTGTCTAACCAGGCTTATGGCCATTTTCTCTCTCTTTGTCTGTGTGTGTGTGTGTGTGTGTTCATTAACCGGCTGAGATCGAGGGATTGAAATCTGTGGCAGAATCATCTGTTCCCCTGTCTGTTGTGCTTTCTGTTAATGAAGCGACTCTCTCTTTCTTTTTCTGTGTGTGTGTGTGTGTGTGTGTGTGTGTGTGTGTGTTTCTGTGTGTGTGCTTGTGTGCGTCATTTTTCATGTGGGATGTCCTGTCCTCCACAGCGAGCATTTGTCCAGCCAGGAAAAATTATGGGCTTACTGTCTACACAACACATCCAGACAGTACACACACGAATGAAAACACACACACACACACACACACACACACACAATCGCTAACCTTTAAGTCAGCCTGGACATGAATGGGCCTTTCTTTAAACACTTTAGTGCCTCTTTAGTAAACCTTGTTCTTTGAACCATTTCCTGTAATTTCTATCTAAAGAAAAACAACAGCAGATTTTTATAGATTTCAACTGCTGGAAAAATCTGCTGCAAAGCATTTTTCATCCAAAAACATTTGAAAGCTAAAACATGTAATCCATTAAGTAATTAATGTAGAAAAGGAAAAAGATTAGCATTTAAGAAGTATCAATATAGCATCAAGGATGTTTTTAAAAAATGAACTATAATTAAATTTCAAACAAAACTTCAGCCTCTTATCATAATAATTTATGTTCCTGTTTATTATCATTTATACATTCCCACTTCTTCTTCTTCCTTTGCTGAAAGTAGATATGCTCTAATGATGTTCCTACTTTGTGCAAACACAAGATGAGATATTTTAAATTATCACGTTCTCATGTTGAAATAATTTAATGTGATATAATTAATTCCCCCATTAACTACATTCATATTTCATAGCTTTGCTTTGTATTCTGCTACACTGACTCGATTTCCCCCACAGGGATTACTAAAGCTTGGTTTTATCTAATTTGAGGATAAAGCGCTCGAATAAATCTCATCAATGTTTTTCTTCTCATGTGAATATAAAAGTTTTTATCAGTAACAGTGGAGCTGATCGAGATACTTGAGGCACCAAGTGGTTTTTTGCTCCGAGTGCTTTTATTCACTTTTATTCACATCATTTTGAGAGCCACAGTCTAAAAGTGAACGTTGGATACTTGACTGTGGGAAAACCATTGACTCTCAAACTTAAATAAGAGTAAATGTGAGAGGTAAAGAGACACTTCTGCCAAGTAATTCGATAAAAGCTTCGTGCAGTTCCTGTTAGAGGACGAAGAATGACAAGAACATAAACGGCATGACATTCAGATTTAATGAAACACACGTCATGAAATTGGCTTGTTATTCACAAACTCGCTCACACTTTGCAGGCTGTACATTCTGCATAAGGGGAAGCTGTTCTCAGACCAGTTTTTTTTAATAATAATTTGGAAAACCCTTTTAGAAAATCAGTCAGCTGTAAAGGCAACACTTAGCACAAATCTGTGTTCTGTCATTTTGGATTTCCTCTTGTATGCATCTCTTTTTCTTTGAATGTATTGAGGAAAGAGAGGAGAGAAAGTGTGCTACCTGTTTTGTTTTTCGCAAACTAAAAATATCCTCCGCTGACTCTGCCTGCCGCAACAACTCTCTGAGGGAAACTACAGTAATGCAACAGAGAGAGAGAGGAGAGGGGAGGTGGAGTGTTTCTGTGTTTGTGAGACAGACAGCAGCAAACATGTGACTCAGGGACTGTGGTTTCATGTGAGAGGTCTGCACTGATTCTGGACATTCAGAGTTTTTGGGTATCATCAGTTTCCTAATTAAAATACAAGCTTTCTTAACTATTAACGTCTTGTGATTTTGGTTTTGCAAAAAATCATAGATCTGTCCCTACATGATAATGACTGAATGCACAACTCAGGGTCCACAGGACTCTCTGAGGTGTTCAGGTATGAAGCCAATTATTTTTAATTAACAGGTTTGTCTGAAATGTTGTTACCTTGGGAGACCAAAACATAAGCCCCCAGTAACATCAGCATTAATGTCTAAAAGAAGAATTTCTGGCAAAAATGCATCGGGGGAATTTGTTGAAGAAGCCAAATTCGAGTTGGGCTTTCGCGTAGAGTTAAATTCCACTGACCTCTGAGGTGATGGAAAACCAGAGGAGGGCAGAAAAGATCAAAGATGTTATATTGGTCTATCTCTAATATTATACAACCCTGCCATGCCCTGCTCAACAAAAACATTCCTGTGAATGAGCTGTATTAAAAAAAAGTCCAGTCAGCAACCAGGGGCATATTCACTGGCTTTGTCAACACACTTTCAACACAAGTGCAGGAAGAACTGAGTGCAAGAGTGAATTTTGCTGCACTGCTTTTCAGTGTGACCAGGCAGTGCATTTAAAACAGTGGCCCCAAGGTGTGTTTTTTAACCTGCAGTTTGTCTGATTTGGTACATATCAGTGGATAAGCTGGGTGCTTCTTTTAGTGCCTTGGTTCTCCTCTAACACTAAAAAAATCAAAGGAACCAAAATGCATCACTTAAAGCGCTTTGAGAAGATATATATTGATAAAGGTGTGTCTGGAGCTGAAGTGAGATTGTAAACTGTAAGTTAAGTTACTGGAAGCAATATCTAAGGTCAGATCATGTTTCCACCACAAATGAACTGCTGCTGTCTTTGTTTGCAACTTCTTTCAAAGGGGTCTCAGTGGATTATTTTGGCCACCACCAGAGTTTAAAAGCTGTGTTCAGATCTGCCTGAGAGACCATTGTCCCAGCGGGGAAAGCGAACAACAGTTTGTTTTCAAGTGGACCAAAGCAACAGAAGTTATTTTATGTGATATTTTAAACAGGTTATAAAATAACGAACATGGCAAACTTCAATGAGTCTGTTCTTAAGTACAATTAACATTTTCTGACCGTGTCAAAAAAAAAAAAAAAAAAACTTGGATACTTCAAGGACGATTATTAAATCCTTGATATTACTTGAGATTTATTTGACCATCTTCGTCTCTGCAGGTCTGATCTTTGTCATTCAATATAAAACCCTCAAGGGTGGAGTCATCTAAAAATATTGGAGGATGAAAAGACATTTGGCTACACCTGCAGTTAACTGTGTAAAAGGTAATCAAGAAAGTAATAAGATGGTTCCACAGGGAGTTTCTACGTTCATAAAAATAATGTCAAACTTTATTATTCAGTGTGACATTCGGAGGTCTGGAGGATACCCAGGTGACTATTTAATGTGATATTTAAGGTGAGATTTCCAGTCGGCCACCTATGTCCACCTTGAATAAAGCCGATGAGCTTCTGTTTGATTGACGGCGTATTTATTTTGTACTTGTTCAGTCTGTCTACATGCTGATCACAATGGCACAATCACGAGTAGTGTCACTTAGGATAATATTGATCAAACAGGCGTAACCCTGTCTAAAGCTAATAAGCTCATATCACACACACACATGCACGCACACACACACACTAACCTCCCATATCAGGCCTCTGTCCTCTCTCTCCCTTCCTAATTGACCATGAAAGTACCCCATAAATCGAGTTACTGCATTGTGCCTGTCTAGTCATATAAAAGTGCTTTAATGGTTTTGCTAGGAGCTCTGTTGGGAACATTAGGCAGAACTCTCCACATTCATTAGCCCATTAGCCTGTTTCAATATTGACACTGTCTCATTTGTCCCCTCTTCTGTCTGTCAGGGCTGAGACACTCTGGGACCAGGTCTGAAATCCGCCCTCTGGCTCTGCTTTGGTCCTGATCAATCTGTGCTTTGCTAACACTCTGGGAAATGTCTTGAAGTTGAATATTAATGAGAAACCAGCAAATTGGAAACCAGTCATTACTTAATTTGTAGAGTAATTTCAAAAAGCTATTGCATTTAAAGAGATTTATTCTTAATCATTGACTGGTTTTTCCTGTCATAGACATTAATTGTTTCATTTATCCACAGAGAGATGGGCAGGATCGATACCCCCCAAGCATCTAAATGTTCTCAAACACA
This sequence comes from Acanthurus leucopareius, assembly GCA_029814765.1. NCBI lineage: Eukaryota > Metazoa > Chordata > Actinopteri > Acanthuriformes > Acanthuridae > Acanthurus > Acanthurus leucopareius. The sequence continues at coordinate 4,731,982 of JAQMCX010000011.1, read as the reverse complement.
GCACATTTTTAAACTCAGCTTTTATTTCACTTAATTATTATTAACCTTGACTGTGAATCCTGGTCACTTCCAAACACAAATTACACACCAAACATCCAAACATCTGTGGGACATAAAACAATACTGGTCTCAAAGCTAATTTCCCCATTCAAAATAACTGTACACACTGGGTGGATTTTTATATAACTTGATGACGACATCACTACTAAATTATTTTAAGGCTTAAAATTCTGCATAATTAAAGGTGTTACCATTTTAAGAAACAGCAGCTGCTCGCTCTCTGCTAGGTACATCTGAAATGATGCTCAAGACAGAGTTTTTCCATGTGATAAGATGCTGCAGAGAAAAAACTATGCACTTTTTAAATTCAATATTCTATTCAATGTAACGAGCTCATTGTTTCAGTGGGGTATTAATAAAGCAGATGCAGCATATCTATGTCTGCCTTTGTATTGTATTGTACCAGCTGTATACATAGCATATTGATATATACAGACAATACTGTTTGTGTACAAACATATAGACATTATACATTTGGCAGAGTGTGAAAAACTGTAAGCTCACAAAACAACAATATAAAATGTCAGAATTTAAGCTTTTAAAACCACAGAAAAGGATTGTTAATTCCACTAAAAGGTAAAATCAAGGCTTGGATTTGAACTTTGTAAACTGATTAGATTTGCACATGTGTCTTAATATTTGTTTTATATATGAAAAGTCAAAGCTTAGAGAATAAAGCATAATTCTGTATGAAAGTGTGTTTTTTTAATGCATTTATGCAGTTTGAACTATTATTTGTGCGTAAATTATTATTACAGTGCGCACGATAGATATACATAAGGAAACAAATGTAAAAACATACACACACAGAGATTATTGTGTCTTACAGAGATAATTTCTGTATCTAGCAGCTTTACTGAGCAACACTGCACTAAACCCAATGAACCCAGTGAAGGAGAACATTATGTTAATGCTGAGATATGAGATTGCATTTCAGCCAAGTGGCCAAAGAGGCAGAGGCATGCATGTGAATGTCTGCGCACACACTTTTCACACTTACACACACACACACAGACTCTCACACATTATATCTTCCATTCAACTCCACAGGGGGCTTCTGGTTTTCTTTAGGTATATGAAAGACATACCGCAGCGTGTGCACGGCAGCTGGTCCAATCATGATAAATATGCAAATTTACATTTGATTACTTTCATACTTGTGCTTTGTGGAGTGAGGTGAGTTTTGCTTCAGTATCAGCTGCTGTCAGCAGGTAGCCTCGCTTTGAATCCTGCTTAGGAAAATGCTGATATTACGGCTGCAGTTTCTATGGGCTGTGACAATATGACAACCCATCTATAACCCGGTGTGTGTGTGTGTGTGTGTGTGACAGAGAGCGAGAGACAGAGTGAGTGTGTGAAGCCTGTCTAAGGTCAGTCAAGCTGTGTTGAGCGTGGCCCTTACCATCCCGCCCCCCTGTGGTGGGTCCTGAAGGGCAGTCTGTATCGCGTGACAGAGTTCATGGAGGTTTTTTTTTTTTTCATGTCATGTTGGTGTCATGGAAAAGAAGTGAAAGCAGCACCTGAGGCTCGAAAACGCTGTCAGGGGGCCGAGACAGAGTTACACTTAACAAAGCATAACGTTGTTACCCTAATTCTGACTGCACTGCCCTGCTGCTTCTAGCTGATGAGTTCATGGGTGCCAGGATCAGATAGATAAGCTTGTGTCACTACTGCTACCCACTGGATTTTTAGCACTTCATCCGGATTTACTGAACAAGAACACGCAGGTTTTAGATATGAGAGGTCACACCTGTTCAGTATGCCTAAAAGGGTTTGATTGTTAGATAATCTTTAATGTGTATCAACAACAAATTAAAAGTGTGTTTAAAAGTTTCCTTTTAAAAATGATTCTGTAATTCATAAAATATGAAAAATGGTAAACAGAAGCCTAATATATCTAATTTATCTGATATAAGCTTTTTCAAATAATATTTTCAACAAAGGCCCTGCAAAAGATTTCTTTTTTGTAGGAATATAAGCTGTTTAAAAACTTATCCCTGACAGAATTATTGGTAATTAGCTTAAAAACACCAGAGGATTCACCAAGAAACCGCCTCTTCTCATATGTATTAGACTATAATTACCTCAAATCATTTTCAAAACAATTTTAACAGCATAGTTTATTTCTGTTGAGAAATTTGACCCACGGTGTTAAAATGAACAAATTACAGCAAGTTTATTATGTTTGTTTATTCTGGCACAAAAATGCAGAACTCATTTACAACAGCAAAGAGTGACTTCAGCTAAAATAATAAGAACTTCCTCACACTGTTTATTTCATTGTTGTATGGCCAACTATACAACATAATAAGAAAGCACGGAACAGAGTTGGATGATTTAATCATACTTGGCTCTTTGCCGAGCCTTCCAAGTGATGAAACTGAAAATGTAAAGGCTGTTTGTAATGACGGTCAGACACGAGGTTTAACCTCTGCAGGAGACAAGGCCTTTGTATTGGCAGTCGACATGGAAAGGGAAAAATTAAGGGAAATATCTTGACATGATGATGGAACTAGATAAAAGTTTAGGAGGTCACTGAATCATTAGTGATCAACCTCTATGGACCATGAATTTTTACATTTGTCTTTCAGAGTAACACTAAATCCCTGAAAATGAAAAATTTTCTGTCTTAAATTGTTGATTAGACGAAGCCCTCTGATGCAGTGGAGGGCAATTACATGGAGTGTTTTTATGCAACCTGTAGCATGTGACATATTTATAAATCACTTGCTGAGTAACATATGATAAAACAGAAGCATATTATTAATCCATCTTTTTCCAGTTGCATTTCCAACTTTCTGTTTTTTCCCCCCCACACTGGCAGAGAGCTCATTAGCTCACCCAGCAGTTATTTGGTGAACTGTCGCTCATTGCCCATTTCTCATCCAGTTAAATGAGGTTATTGTTGGAGACGATCGTTTCGTTTAAATGGCTGCTACACTGAACAACAAGCTTGATTTTATCACCCACACATCAGACTGAACGCTAGCAGACACCACAAGCTGTTAAATGATGTTCTGCATGATGATAGTGTTTATATATGATGTCAGCACCATGTTGCTGTGTGTGTGTGTGGCTGTGTTTGTTTGTGTGTGTGTGTGTGTGTGTGTGCGTGTGTGTGCATGTGTGTAAGGACAGACTGCGTACTACAGCACACATGCTGACTTTTACCCCCTGATGTATTTCTGGTATATTGCTGACAGCCTGCAGTCTGAAGAATACATTCATTTAATGATTGCAGGCTGTGTATGTGTTAGTGTGTGTGTGTGTGTGTGTGTGTGTGTGTGTCAGCAGCCAGCTAGTGTGCAAACAACAGCCTTCTCACTGGAGTCAGTGGATCGAGGCGTGAAGGTCAAAGCACCAAAATTTGACAGACTTATGTGATTGTATGTTTGATTGAGAACAGATGGAGAGGATTAAATGTTTTCAAACACAGCAGATAAATACATTAAAATAATAAAAACACATCTGTTTATCGTTCGCCGCAGACTTGACCCGACAGTTAACATTATGGATTTTGGTGTTGGTCTGAACAACAAGTTGTGGATGTGAGACTGTCTCCTATGACTCTCAGTGTGTCTGTCAGCTTTCCAAACACACACACGAGCAGGAAATATTGGATATATTATATTTATTATACACTGAATTTATGACCCTTTAAAAATGGTCCATGCCCACAACTGCAGAGTGAATTATAAAATGACCCCATATGTAACCGAGTTAACTACCAGAACTAAATTTGAGGATGCTTTTTTAAAAAAAATGTAGTGTTTTTGCACAGAGGGTTGCTATCAGTCTGAATGCAGCCTAAAAAGGAGCAATTGCAAGAGGACTGTGGGTAAAACTATGCACCATTAACACACACAGTTCTGTTTGTGCTATGTTGGGTGTCTTATACACTTATGATTTCATAGATTTACTGGCAAAGATCACACAGACCTTCATCACAGACCTTCATGATGAATGTGTAAAATGTGAGCAAAACTTTCGACAGAAAGTGTAAAAAGTTTAGACTGAGCTAAAAAAAAATCCTTTTTAGTGGGTGAATATTAGCCTGTTATGCTAAAAATAAATACATCTGATATTCAAAGGCATTGATGTGCTTCTCATGGCTGACGGAAACAAAGAGTCTCTACATGCTTCTTGTCACTGTACTGTCACTTTCCAGTACATAAAGGCAGATAAAACCTATAAAAAACATCATCATTGTTAGTCTTTTAAGACAATCATGATTGTGTGTTATCCTGAAAAGAAACCATCCAAAACTTTAAATAACCCAAAAACCCAGTTAGAGAAAAATACAGAGGTGAATAAAAAAAAAATACAGAGGGGTGGGATGAAAAGAAAAAAAGGATATTTGCTGTTCATTTTAATATAAATTGGTTTCAGTTCAGTTTCTTCAAAATCCACTAAGAAAATGTTGTATGTTGTATGTGTATGTGTGTGTGTGTGTGTGTGTGTGTGTGTGTGGGGATGGGACATGTCTGTGTGTTTGTAATCTAATCAGGATATGGAGATTACCATTAAATTGTCCGGCAGGGATTACACTCCCTTTCACTGAGCTGATTCAAAGACGGCACTTATAAACGGGGGTTAACAGCCTGTTATGAGACGTGTATGTGTGTGTGTATGTGTGTGTGCGTGTGTGTGTGTGTGTGCGTGTGTGTGTGTGTGTGTGTGTGCAATGCTAATCTGTTCATAGCGATGAGACGGCCAAAGAAAAGCAGCCGAACAATACTGAGTCAGATAAATGAAGAGAGATGGGAGGAGAAAAGTCAGGAAAACAGAAAACACACACACAAACGGAAAAATTCAGATTCACTCACTTAGAAATAACAGGCGGAGAAATGGAGAAGTGCCTCCTTTCTCCTGTGTAAGGTTAGATCAACAACTCTGTTATAGTGTGTGTGAGTGTGTTGATGTGTTTGTTATCCTTTTCTGTCAAATTGTCAGAGCATCAAGCATCATGATGTCTTGGAAAAGAAGTGAAAATGTCTTAAAGTTACTGTCAACAGCATTTAACCCCAATATAAACTGTTATTATATGTCAATGTCCAAATAAAACTCCTATTTCAGGCCTTTGTTCTCAGTGAGGTAACAGTGAATTGTTTTTAAAATACAAATATGGGGGAACGTTAACGCCTTGGTAGCACTTTACAGGATTTCACGTCGATGTCGGGCACACAAAATGTTAGAGAGACACAAGTTAGGATTTTAGCATTCATAATGCAGCTGCCCATGCACCATCTCTCCTCTGCAGAATCATGTTCACTGTCCACGAGCACCAATTTATGCAAACTGCTGCTGCTGCTCCCATCTTTGTGGGAGCTGCACTCATCGGTTGTAGTTTTCACTGTGAGAAAAATCAACAGGAACCAAAGCAGAAAGTCCTGCAGGTTCCTTTGTGATTCTGATTATTTGGTGCTTTTTAGACTGCATGTCATGACTGCATGGCATTTCAAATAATGGAGCTATAATGTTGTTTGTTTGGCACTTTTCCTTTTGTGGAGAAGCATATTATTACACCTGTGTTTCCATGCATGAATTTTATCCTGTGCAGCTACAACCAAAGACTGATTTTACATATTTGGATGGTCAGCATGCACAACAGCTCATTCAGCAACAAAGAGATGCAGGTGATTATAATACAGAAGAGAAAATTTAAAAACTTTTGTGCTTAGTTGATCTTAAAGATCCTTGTGATACTGTTATGAATCATTTATTAAGGTTCTTTGAGTCCCATTTGTTTGCAGAACCTGCTCCCCAATAAAAGAACCGATGCAGATCCCTCTTTTCTAACCCTCAAAGTATTTTTTTGTGATTGCCTGCTGCAGCTTTTCCTGCTCTTAAAAACACAGAGCTAACAGAGAGAGTGTGCAGAGGATCTGCTGATGTGTATCAGAGGCAGAGAGTCAACAGCACTGCTGACTGGCCGATGATGCCGTGTGGTGAATTGTTTGCAGACCAGAGAGAGAGAGAGAGAGAGAGAGAGAGAGAGAGAGAGAGAGAGAGAGAGAGAGAGAGAGAGAGAGAGAGAGAG
>JAQMCX010000011.1:4692929-4718927 GCA_029814765.1 Acanthurus leucopareius | reverse complement strand
TGTGTGTGTGTGTGTGTGTGTGTGTGTGTGTGTGTGTGTGTGTGTGTGTGTGTGTGTGTGTGTGTGTGAGTGTGTGTCAGCACAGGTCAGCCCATGATCACCAGTAGGATTTCTTCCAATAATAAAAGGAGGAATAAAATTGAACACTGCTTCCTGTCCAACCTCCCAAATAAAAGTATATTTGACCTACAAACTCAGTCAGATTTAAGCTCTTTCTTGAACTTTCTCTCGATCCTACACGTCCTTATCGATTTCCCAGGGAGATGCTTTTTAATATGCTTTTTACAGTGCTTGTGTTTTTAAGTTATCATGTGCTGTCATGTATGGCTGTGAAAAGTAAATTACCCCTGGGGCAGCACAGACATCTTCCATTCTCATGAAAGAAAATATGAATTATAATTAAAACAAATACCTTCTGAAAAGTCATTAAACATTGTGGAGATCATGTGGAGATACAGGCTCATTGGGCTTCAGGAACAAATTTAATTCATTAAAAGATTACCTCACTGCACTAATCCTTTGAAGTACAGTTACACAGTATTTTGTTGAGTCCAGTGTTTTACTGTTTGAGAATCCAGATAAGTTGCATGTTATTTTGACTAAAAGTGCTTAATGGTGCATTAACATCCAGATTTTGAGAGATGACTCCTTTAAATGCCCGAATACACAAGAAAATGTCACAGCAAACTTCTTTGAACATTAAAACTTATAAAATTTAATGATGGGAACTCAGTAACGAGGTTACTACTAACGGCCACTGACCAGACAGACAATCAGAGCTCTAAATTTAATGGGACTTATTTGGACCATCAACCTCTGGCTCAAGACCGACTGAAAGCTTTGATGCATTTCTTTTAAGAAACACTTCAACCTCTGACAGAGCAGCTGCAAGACTGAAAGGTGAAACAGCAAACTTGACAGTGTTCTTTATTTTGGACTCTCCAGCTCGTCTTTCCTTCACTTACTTTCAGAACAGTATCTTTATTCAGCCTAATCAATGTCAAAAATCAATTTCTAAGATCCAGGTTGATGACTTTGAATATTCTTACTTTGTCAGACCAACACTGCAACACTGGAAGATATTTAATTTACAAAGATGGAAGCACAGCAAGTATTCACATTTTGAGAGAGAATTCCTGCAAAGATTAATAAGTAACCTGAATAATAACTGTGACTCATTAGTTTAACCACAGTTGAACTTTATATTAAAACTTACTGCAGATTCAGACAACTTTACTTCTGCAATGAATTCCATTTTTTGCAGTGTTTTCAGATTTTGGTCACAAAAGCTGCTGTCACTGAGCCTGATGCCAGTATTTCCTGTTTGATTTCCTGTTGGAAATACCATCATCTCACACGGCAAATTATTAGCAACGAGACTGTCTGATCTGAACTCAGAATCCATTTATTTCAATGTGCTGCAAACTGAGAAGATACATCATGTAAATAAGACAGCCCTGCAGTCACCGGGAGCTTGGAGGAGCATTTCTCCTCTGCTTACAGTCTTTGCTTAAACACATTGCTCTACTGAAGCCCTAAGAGATAAATCCAATATCACTTCTTTCATCTGACAGCAAACAAGCCCATTTGCCACAATATTGGACTTTTTTCATTAACAAATACAGGAAAATAATAAATATATATAGATGCAACACAATGTAAGCTACAGTAGGATGGTTCACTACACAATAGCTGATATCCACAGTGTTCTTGAAGCATGAAGAGATGAATGGGTAAATCTCCTTGTTAATTGTAGGCTCCATGGTTGTGCTGGAGAGTTGCCCTCCATAGAAAATCACTCATCTTGAAAGATCAGGGCTATGGCTTTCACAGTATAAGCTCTCTCCATCACGAGTTCAGTTCATTTGTTCTGCTTTCCTGCCGCGGCAGTCTGACTGCTCACTTTCTTATCTAATCTCTGCCACCGTAGACTGAATGCCTTATTCACTTACTGAATTATGGGTTTTCGGGCGACTGCGTGCATGTGTTCGACTCGAGTGATTTCAAATTACGAGGAAAAGACAATAACTGTGTGTGTTTGGGAGAATAATAAAAAGAAAATGAATGAATGCAGTGATTAGAGCTGCTCATATTGAGGAAAATATTGGCACAAGCTTCCACACTGAAAGAAGTGAAGAATTCGAGATGAAAGGCTTCTGCTTTAACACATTCAAATTATTTTTCCGTCTCTTTTTGTTTTGTGGATGTCACTGAGCTATGACGAACACACAATCTGCAGCTTTAAATGGCATTTGCAAGAATCTTCTTGGTTTTAATCAAGTCAAAAGTTTGATAACGACTATTAATTATGTGCTTAAAAATCACAATTTGAACTTTCATCCATCCAATTTTTTCTAAAGCTTGGGGTTGCAGTAGTTGTAGTCGTCCCAGCATGCAGTAGTCATTCAACCTGAGGCACGCTGTTTCAGTTCAATATCAGATTAGAAGCATTTGAGGGGTTAAAAACAATGTCAGCCTCCTCCAAGTTGTTGATATGGGTCTTTTCTGACCGCTGCATAAGTGTCAACAAACCAGTGGAAAAATGGCTGCACTGCTGGCAGTTACATGTAAATAAAGCCTTATGTAACATTAACACAATCGGTTGAGCCAAGGAGCAACTTCATTTGTCTGTAAACTTCTGTTTTAGGCTTCATTTTCATTAATCTGACGTGACTGTGTGGAGAAACCATCCTGGAATAATTAAATTAATGCTTTTTAATTAGAAAGACAATGGGTTTTTTAATGTTCTGCAGACAATTTAACAAAAGGTCATCAGCTGAGATGAGAGGAAGCTTTGACCTAATGGTGTCACCAGATAAAAAGTCAGATGATAACCAAAGTCTGCAGGATTCATCCATTAAGGGACCTGGAGGTCTGTATCAAATATCACAGTGATCCATTTATTAGCTATTAAGATATTTCAGTGTCCTAAAAGGGAACGACATATTAAAATTAATAATAAAACAATAAAAGTAGCTCATTTATGCATTAAAAAAGCTGAATCCAGCATTTTGCATTTTTTTTAAAAAAACTAAGTTTTACACATTATTAGTTGAATAAAGTTTTTTTAATGCATTTTCTTTTAATAAGATGGATTCTGATCTTTATTTTTTGTTCCAGCATTAGAAATAAGACAAATTCTGCCACACAGGAACAGAAGTAATAACACTAGTAAAAGTTACTGTAAGGCATTCAGCCACATGATAAATGCAGCTTAAAGTTGCCTTTTAAGTTATATTTTCGGACATTTGCATTAGTTATTACATAATGAGCTGTTACATTCCTTCCTCTCCTCGTCCCTGTCTTTCTGTCTATGTCGCTCTCTCTCTTTCCTGTTGTGTCTTTCCTCTGTTTCTCTCCATTCCTTTGTTTTTCTCTCTCGTCTTCCTCTTTTTTTGTCTGCTGTGACTGTGAGGAAGCAGCTGTGTTCCACAGACAATTACATAACTCTGTGTGTGTGTGCACGCGCGTGTGTGTGTGCATGTCTATAGTTACACAGGACAGATGACGAGGCAGACAAAAAGAAGGTGGAGTGAAGCAATATAGAAAAAAAACTCCAACTTTTCCTCTGCATTCATATATCCTGCCTCATGTATTATGTCTGCTGGTGTTTTCTTTCTTTTTTTTCTCTCTTTTTCTCATCCTTTCTCCACTTATCCTCCCACCACCATCACCACCACCACCACACAACAGCCCCATCCCCACCATCCTTCCCTCCATCCCTACATGCAGAGTTACTGGGCTGTGAAATGTGAAAAACTGCAACATGCATGGCAATTTATTATCTTGTCAAACTTCTCAGGGCCGGCCTCAAGCCACGGGAGAGAGAGAGAGAGAGAGAGAGAGAAAGAGAGTGAGAGACATAAAGAAAAGTCAGTTCATGCAATGGTCGATGCAGTAGTGGGGGGTTAAGAGAACAGAGGAAAGGGTAACAATAGAAACACGAAAAGCTACTGCATGAAAGAAAGTACATTATTGCTGTGACCAACATTTTGTTTCATCTGTATTGTGTGAGCCGGGCTTGTGTTTAATGTTCAAAGGCTGGTGCCCAAGTAAATTAAACCTAACAAAAAGCCAGTTAAAATACAAGAACTAATGCAGTGATGAAACTTGTGGTTCTTTTACATCACTTTGCAATAAACTGGGGTAATATGATGGTGTAACTGTAAGTCAGTCAGTAGAAAATGTAGGTGATTGAAGAATTGAAGGATATTAATAATACAAAGTTCTTGTAAGAGTAAAAGAAAATTAGTGCATAGCCTGAAAAGCCTGAGGTAATCATTTGATCTGAATGCAACCTATATAATGATGATACCTATTAGGCCATGTAACATATTCACAAGCTTCATAGATCACACGCTCGGGCTCAGCTGGTTGTGTTTTTGATGGTTAACTCGAGATAAAGTAGTGTAAGAAATGGTTAACAGAGGTAAATGATGGACCTTGTAGGTCAATACACAGCCTGAGAGCTTTGCCTGATAAGACAAATTTAAAGGGAATGAAAGACCCATTTTGCTCCTCTTTCAGTGCAGGGTTTTACTTGTGTTTGAATAGGCCTCTAACTGCAGGCCTGAATGGGATGATTTAATGTGACAAATGGAGGCGATTGGTGAGATTTGTGAGCGCTTTTGCAGAAATACAGTGAGGATTGGACAGGAGGACATGCAATGGCTGAATCTGATCGATCGTAAAACAGCAGCAGGTACAATACCGACAAAATGCACTCTGGAGAAACATGCAGGGCTGTAGGCTGCAGGCTTGCCAGCACATTTAAGACACCGTGTATCAGTAACACAGAGCTGGTTGGTCTAGCATAGTGCTGTAACGACACCGTAGTGAATGAATCAATTAGCTTAAAAAAGAACTACAGACACACAGCATATGTAAATTAGAAGACGAGATGAGGGAGATACAGTGAGAAAATCAGTCAGTTTAAAGCACATTTGGGCTCCTAATAGTGTCTAGTTGCCTGCTCGCAGTGTCCATTCACTCTGAAAATGCAAATATTTATTCACAAGAGGTACATGCCAACCTCCTCTCTTCAGTTTTCACCCATTTCAACCCTTTTGTTTTCACTGTCTCTATTTCCTTTTTCTATTTTCTGACTTCGGCAGGGCTCTGCTTTGAACTAAATGGATTATATCTAATTGGGAAGTCTGGGTTTTCCATTTATCCTTGGACACCCGAAGACACACTCAAATCCCTGATGCCCATCACATCATTCCAAACCTGCAAAGATGCAGCAATTATATGCAGAACACTGGCTTGTACTGTCAGAGGCAACGAGGCTGATAGACAGGCAGGAGAGAGTGAGAGATAGAGAGAGAGAGAGTGGGTGAGGGAGAGAGTGAGAGAGAGAGAGAGAGAGAGTGAGAGAGAGAGAGAGAGAGAGAGAGTTTCCACGTGTTTAGCCTTGATGCAAAACAGCTAATAAAAGAAGCCTGGACGAGGAAACAAAGACCAGGAGCATGATGCCGGGACAGACAGGAAAGATAAATGACACACACAAATCTGGTTGTTTGTTTGTGTGTTTGCCTGTGTGTGTCTGTGTGTCTAGCTGTGTGAGTGTGTGTGAGTGTGTGTGTGTGTATGTGCGTGTGTGTTTCTCTGTCCGTCTGACAGCAAACGGCCAATTACTGTCGAAAGTGGTGGGATGAGTCCTGCCAGACCATAGCTTTCCATTAGTGCATGCCAGCCAAGCATGTGTGTAAGTGTGTGTGCATGTGTGTGTGTGTGAGACCTTGTGTGTGTGTGTGTGTGTGTGTGTGTGTGTGTGTGTGTGTGATGTGATGGAGTGAATAAGGGGATAGAGGGAGACAGAAGGAACAAGAGTGGAAAAAATGTGGGTGTGCCTGGTCTCAGTATGGGTGTGTGTGAGTGTACGTGTGTGCATGAGTGTGTGTGTGTATGTGTGTGTGTTTGTGTTTGTCCCTATCCTCTCTCTGAGACTGACTAGTGGTGATAAATTTGAGAAAACACATCTCATCCTCTCAGTTTTGCCCTTTTCTTAACAATCGCCCAACATTTTCCACTCCGAAAAACTGACCTTATATCAAAAATATTTTCTGAGAAGAGTATGAAAGCTCGACTCAAGTAAAAAAAAAAGTAATATTATATCTAAAAATGTAACTGGCTGGATTTCTGATCAGGGATCAAAGAAAAAAAATCAATCAGTTTCATCTCTGTGGGTCCAGTGAAGAGACAAGATCCAGCAAGATCTATGATGTTGTTAGCCTAGCTTAGCAAAATGAATGGAAGCACAGGACACTGCTAGCATCAGCCTGAAATACATTTTCTTTACCTTTTGCATCTTGTTTGTCGGCAGACACCAATAAACACAAGCTGGAACTGAGTTTTTTTTGCAGTCAACTGTTCTTGCAATAAACATTTTCTCCAATTAGCCAGGCGATTAGCTCAAAACCTTTTGCCTTCTTACACATCCAGCAATGTTAGCTAGTAGTTGTTGTTCTGTTTACATAATAAATGTAAATACAATAATCACCCTCCTAATTGTTCTGCTTTGGTCTCATCTGTCTTTTTAGCTGCTGGATGTTCCACTTTCTTTATCAGCTAGTCTCTAACTGTGTCTGTCTGCTGTTTGGTGCTGGAAAGTCAGTGTACAGTAGGTTATTGCGGTTTGTTTGCTAAAAACAGCCGTCTGCTTGTACTGTAAATACTGAGACTAAGCAGTAAATGAACCACAAAACCAAAACTACAAGCTAAAAGAGGCTTAAAACCTCAGTGAAGTTTCAGTGTCAGAGTTTGTTCCTATGAGTGAATACATTTATTAAAACTAGATTTTTGACTCATTGTTAATATTCTAATATTAAATTAGCAAGAACAGTTAAAAGCAACTGTGCTCAGCTTGGCTTAACATGTCTTGGATCAATCTCTGTGCTGGACATGAAGAGATGAAACTAGTGTCCATCACTGCATCTAATTCCCAATAAGGACACAAACAAGCATTATAAATAAAAAATAAGAGCGCTCCTTTAGGAGGACAACTTTCAATTGCTGCCTGTGACCTTTAATTGGCTTTAGTCATTGCCAATAAACAAGTGATGATGATTCAAATAGGTGCTTTCATTCAATTTTTGTACATGGCAAGCATTGCTACTGAATTTCAAACAATGCCTTTAAGCACTCTTATATATGTAAAACTGTTTTCTGCAACTAAAAGTGCAGATAAACCGAGTGAATTGACTTTTTCCCCAGGTCTACATTCCTGTCCCTAGGCACCAATTTAAACAGCTTTTCCAGTCATTCTGTGGAAAATGAGACACGACATCAAAACCTGAAACTCTATGAGACCTCTCAATCAATTAACAATATGCTTACAGACAGAAAAAATAGGTTACAGGGGATGAAACTACTTGCTGTTTGGACTAAAAATAGGACGAGACAGTGTGAATTTGTGTCAGTAAGACAGTCAGGGAAGAGAAATGCAGTCTGGGCTTCACTGAGGGCCATATAAACACACCAGACATCCTTTTAAATGCACACAATGGACCGAACCAGCACCATCTCAGTGCATGCTGTCCACACACAGTTGAGAGACTTTGGTTTACTGAACGTTAAATAACAGTTGGCAACACACACTCACACATGGGGCTGAAGATGGCTTCCAATTAACAGCTTTCATTTCTCAAGTTCAAGGGCGGAAACTTGAAAGAAATATTTGTGTCACCTGATTCTCTATTTTTAAGATCACCTCTTAAAACTGTCAAACATGTGCTAATATTTTAAATCTTAGTGTTTGATAATTCATTTTGATTTTTACAGACTTCACTCTGTTTGTGAAAAGAGAAGAAAGGGACAATTTAAATTTTTTTTTTCTCCCCACAGAACACAAATGTCATCATAATTTCTCTTTATTTTATTTCAATATGAGTGCAGATTAGATTTACATCTCAGATAAAGGTTATAAGACGGTCTGTGGGCTCTCATGCAGATAATAAATCTTCCATAGTGGGTGATAATGCATAATTCAGCAGGATTATCTGCAAACAAACAGTGGCAGATGTGGATATATTATTTAAAGACAAGTCACTAGCTATTAGGCATGTGTCCATCTTCCCTGGCCTGTGTGAGTGTGTGTGTGTGTCTGACTGCGTGTGTGTGTGTGTCTGTGTGATAATCCAGACATCAGGTTCACTGGTCTATCGATCAGTTCAGTCACACTAAGAACCAACTCCATCATCAGCAATGACTGGAAACAAACCACTCCACTTTCACCTTCAATCAGCTCTCGATTGTCAATTACATACAGTACCAACATAAAGTCTCTAACATTCAATACAACAGAAACGTTTAACCAAAGTTTATCATTTGCTTTTAAATATACAGCTTGAAAGTTTTTGTATTCAGGTAAAATATGCAGCACGTAAGTGACCTACAGGGGTTAAACAGCTGAATTTGGTCCTTATCAGATCAACGTGGAGCCCGAAATGTTGCTTTATCTCTGCCTATAAAAACCTCTAATCTCCAGAAAGTCAAGTTTAAAGAGAAGCTAAGAGAAAAGCAGATCTTTTAGCTTGAAGATCGGTATTTTAGAGTTTTATCCGAAAGCATTACTTTGCCTATTAAGGAAACTGCACTCAGGGAAAAACGTGGAGTCAGTAAGTTGTAAAAGAGCTGAATTTGATCCTTAACAGACCAGAGTGAAGCCAAAAACCTCCTCTCCAAAATATCAACCTTAGCAGAGAAGCATGATTGCGTTATATAGTTTTCACACCAGCTACATTTGAAACCTTTTGGGGTTTTGGTTCAAATCTGAATATCATCATGGGGGATTTCAATAGACAACGTGCTCCTGCTTTTACATTAACGACGACGGGTTTGATTAATTACCCTAAGTATGTTGAAGATTTAAGGACCATTCTTGTACAGCAATGGGCGTGTGCTTAAATGTGGTTAATTTTTTTTTTCGCATTTTAAAATGTGTTGGTCCATTAGTGCCATTAGTGCGTAAAGCTCTGTCTGTACCTCTCCCTTCTCCTCCCACTCCCCCCGTGTGTATGCGTGCGTGCGTGCGCGCGTGTGCGTGTATGTGCGTGTGTGTGTGTGTTTTTCTCTGTCAGCGGACCTCGCTGTGCTCCATGTGAGCGAAAAAAAAAAAAAAAGACGCAACTACACGGGGCTGCTGCTGCGCTCCGGAGCGCTCTAGTGATGCAAAGCACTAAAAACACACATTGAAAACATCAACCAGCGCACATGATATTTCATTTCAGTTTCTATCACCATCAGTTTCCCGGAAAAGAAGAGAAAACGCATCATCTCTGACCTGCTGCCAGTTCTCTTCCAAGGAAGGCATCGCAGAGAAATAACCAGTGTCATGAACGAGTTGGAGTTCCTGGAAAATACTGTAATTCGCCAACACATCCATGCTTGATGCAAAAAAACAGGAAAACTCAGTAAAGAAGTCCGGAATCCAAACGGTAGAAACGCACTTCTTCTTTCCTCTTTTCAGACTTGTGAAAAAAAAGAAAAAAAGAAAGAAAGAAACAAATGCAGGGGGGAAAATGCAGCTGGTGCAGACGAGCGCACCTGAGCACTTTAATTAAAAAAGAAAAAAGATAACAGGAAAGAAAGAGTTGATTGTTATGTCCTTTTCAGTACAATTCCCTCTCTTCTCTGCTCGCTCTTTCACGCCTCTCTCCTCAGTCCGGGCTCAGGGGTGCCAGATCTATTTCCGCATTGCCAGATTGCCAATCGGTCTCCGTACAGGCTGCCAGGTTGCCAGGTTTGCTCCTCAAGCAGCAGACTGGACCCCGCTGCAATCCAGGCGACCGGCGTGAAAGGGGAGGGAAGCGGGGGGAGGAGCCACCTGTCAATCAATTTCATGCGTGACCTAATAAGGTAAATAGGGTTGATGATGTAACTGACGTCCAATTAAGGAGGCGCTTAGACTGAGGGAGTGGGCGGAGCTTTCAGGGACACAGAGACGCCATTGGCTGCAGGAGGCTGTCAGTCCAGCCTTAGATGGCAGTGAGGGGTGAGTTATTTTTAGAGGCCTATATAAAACCAGCAGCATTCCTCTCTCAGTCATTACAGTCTGCACAGGCAGAGAGGAGAGAAACCATGAGCGCTGCCGAGGAAACAGCGGCGACTACAACACGTAAACAGTTGTATGATTCTGCAGAAAGAAGCAGCTGAGCGTCAGAAGCAGCACAGTGATGTTGGAGATAAGCTGACGCTCTGTGTTTTTTTTTTTTTTGTATTTTTTTGCTGAGTTGTGACAGCTTCAACACGAAGGCTCCTCCATGTGGTTTACATGTGGTCTCGTCTGTGCGGTGAGCAGGGATGCAGTGGAGGGAAGAGCTCAACACGATCCTCCCACCTGTTCAGTTCACCAGAGTTTATCCCCCTTTTGTCCATTTCTGGAGCGCAAATAAATCCACATCCATTTGCATCCTTGGTGGCCAAACTATTAACACACTGCTGCCAAATGTTAGGGTATAAACTAACAAAGTACAATGTTTAAAAACAAGTTTATATAATTTTACTAAAAGTAGCAAACCACACTGTAAAACTACTTAATTGGCAGCAGCCTAAAAGTAATTCAAAATCCAACTAGAGTACACCTAAAAAAAAGTACTTAGATAGTATTCACCATTGCTGCTATTAAAAAAATAATGAACTGTGCCATTGAGTATTACAGGTGATTCCCAAAATGCAGGAATATTTGTCTTTTTATGTCATTAATCCCCTTTTTTTTATTAAGAATGTTCTAAACTACAAACTATGATGTACTTCACATTTAAACATGATTGTTTTTATATATTACATATGTAAAAATACTCAAAAGCCATGTTTGATATATTCTCGATAGAGACAAAGAATTTTTTTTATTTTTGTCATTTATTGTGTAAATGTTAACATTACGAGTTGGCCATAATTAGCCATAATATGCTTTGCAGTCAAGCACTCAGTTAGAAAAACAAAGTGAAAATGTCAATAATGTTCCATCATCATTACAAAAGGCTCTTATCTAAAAAAGAGTAGCCGTCCAATTAAAGATTTAAACATTCAATCTATAGATTTTATGTACTCTGAGTCAACACTTGCTTTATTTTCAATTTTTACGCAGTAAAAGATCTCTGAAGCTCTGAACGTTCATCCATCAGTGGTGAGAGTGATGGCTCAGTGTATCATCTCTGGATGACCACAGCTTGTGTTCCTTCATACAGGACAGATACGACTGACTGACTGACTGACTGACTGCTGTTACCTGCCAGCTCTGTAATGACACACTTGAATGATGCCATTGCAAAAGTTTTACTGGTTTTTTTTTTCAGTTCCATCCTCAGTTTCAGCTGAAAAATGTTCACACACAATTTGATGATGAGCAACTATTCTTTGTGTAGTGCTGCTGTAACTTAGTGAGGATTTACTGTCATCTCAGTGACGCTGGGGGCTCCTCCAGCTTTGATTTTCATTTGTTTTCCCCGTGATGATGAAACTTGAGCAACAGATCCAGAGGCTAACCAAACTAGCATGAACTTACCAGTGAGCTTAAAGCCACATTATGTAACTATTTCCCCCCCTAAATTTACAGCTTGAAAAGAATTTTGATGCTACTTTGACTTTGGGTGAGTTGTGTGTCTGACTCTCGATTGCTAGTTATTACCCAGTGTAACCCGGAGGAGCAGTTACAAAATAGTATGAAACCCTGCACTGCCCTTTAAGGCACTCTGTCTCACAAACTGAAACTGGATCATATTTTTGTGGAGAAAAGGTTGTCAAGTGTTGCCTCTGATTTTCTCCAGCTGCTCTGAGATTTTACAGAGTTTTCCGAGGGAACCTGTAACTGCTGCTAGTGCTAGTTAGTTTCTAGCTGCAGAATGGACGAACCAGCATGACAGAGGCGAGGATGCAGAGGACAACACTGAGAGAGGAGAAAAAAGAGAGAATGACGGAGCAAAAGACTTGAACAGGAGTAATGTCAGAGTCAAACTGGCCTTTTGTCGTCGGTCACAGCTTGGCAGAGGCGAAGATACAGAAGAGGGCGTTGATGGAGAAGAAGAGA
Organism: Acanthurus leucopareius; assembly: GCA_029814765.1. Lineage (NCBI taxonomy): Eukaryota > Metazoa > Chordata > Actinopteri > Acanthuriformes > Acanthuridae > Acanthurus > Acanthurus leucopareius. Next base: position 4,706,899 of record JAQMCX010000011.1, on the reverse strand, counting down.
AAGAGTGTGAACAAGTTAATGTTGGACTGGCTCTTAGTTGTTGGCTAGAGCTTTGAAAAATAAATGACTGCAAGACAGGAGCCAAGGTTTTTTAGGATATTAAACTGCTGTGATGAGTTTAATTTGTTGTAAACTTTTACATTACAACAGAAAATATTGTTACGAAAACCTGGGATTTTTATTAATACAGAGGTACAGTCAAAAACTGTGGGGACTGCAAGGTATTACAGTCAGAAATGTCCACAAAATGGAACTTTAAACTTAAAGAATGTGTGTTTAGCATAATTTAACAATAATAAAATGAGGCTGTTTTGTTCACAAGGTGCAGTGAAGTGAAGAAAGTCATGCAGCAGATTGGAATTTATGTTTCAAACAAACAGAGCAACTGCACACAGATTATCACCTATTGCATTCAAACAAGCTTCATTTTACATCACTGCATCTTAAAAGGTTAATCTAGTCAATTATTGATTTCAAACTAAAAGTTTGGCATCAAATGTCTTGAAATAAAGTGATTTGCATATGGAAGAAGTTTGCTATAATCTCATTCAGTTTTCATTCAGGACCAGACAGACAGACAGACAGACAGACAGACTGGTTCCTCTGTTTGGTTTGTTTGTGAGAATCCAGAAACGCTTTTAAACGATCAGATGTCAGAAATCATTTCTTACTGGCTCTTAAAACATTTGATGGGCTGCTCAGATGTATTAAAACAGTCCTGGTAAATTCTAACAAGATCTCTGGGTCTGTAGTTTCTCTGCTGCTCACTGGCATTCACACATCTCATTTTGTTCTCTTTCATCTTACTATATTTCCATTTTTTCTCATTTTCTCCCTCATCCACATCTTTATTTCACCTCCCTGTCCTCTGCTTGGCTCTTTCCCTTTTTTTAAACCACCTTTTTTCTGCCACTTTCTCATCTCTCTTTCCAACCATCCTTCCCCTTATCTCTTTACTTTCACTGATTCTGTAATCCCGTTAACTTCCAGGGTATTTCCCTCCTTCTGTCCCTTTATTTTCACTTTCACCTTTTCTTTTATTTAATATTTTTTCTTTCTCTCCTGTTTGTTTCTCACTTATTTTCCAGTGCAGTTCACTTTTAACTACAGTTTCATAGTCTAGTCATCGGCGACTTTGTGCTCTCTGTAATCACACCTCATGTCCCGATGCTTATCTCCATCTCTGACACTCTAAGTGTGACCTACACAAGCTGCAGCACACACTCAGCTACTTTTACAAAACTACAATAATCGGATGAACAAAGATGCAACAATTAAAGATAAAACTTAGAAACTTAAATGTGTGTCACAGACAAAACTGACCTGATATTAACAAACCAAGAGTGATGCATCCTTTTCCTGCATTATACAGAGAGCTCAACTTCTAATAAAGTAAGTAAAAATGTCCCACAGAGAGACGCTAAAACTGCTTCACTCCAAGTCCAAGTTCAATGAAAGTTAACACATGAACATGTTAACTTGTTAAAGGAGGGGTAATTCGTTTCCTATTAGTCTGAATTTAAATAAATAGGAATTAAAGTCTCAGGAGGCTACAGGCAAAAAGAGCAAGTTACTATTTGGCAAAACAAGTCAGTGCACGTCAGACACCAACATGATTGAAGGACCAGATTAAATGTTTTCAAAACAGGCTTCATTTGTGTGACTGTGCTTGTCTGTCCATCTCCTGTCTGCTTCCACCTATCTGTCCATTATGTAACAGCCACATGATGTGTAGCCCACACTGAGCATGCATGCGTTACTGAGTTAACACTTGCTTTTTGTGCTTGGGTTTCTTCTTCTTCTTCTTCTTGCTCTCTCTCTCTCTTTCTCTCTGTTTCTTCTCCATGTGTCTCGTCCCCCGGGGGACATGCTGCTGGTCTCTGAGGACAACAAGGGCCAGATGGCTTCTAGATCGGCTGTTCCAGCACATTTTCCCCATTGATTTTTACAGCTCAGTCTGCCACCGAGGAACTGAGGGAAAAAAGACGGGAAGGAGGCGCTGGAGTAAGAGGAGAGACAGTGAAAATGTGTGTGTGTGTGTGTGTGTGTGTGTGTGTGTGTGTGTGTGTGTGTGTGTGTGTGTGTGTGTGTGTGTGTGTGTGTGCGCGCGTGGGTGAGAGTTGGAGGAGTATAAATCAATATTACCACTGATTTCTTATAAGAGGCCTTATTTTCACATTTACATGCTACATTTTAGTGGGATTTAACATTAGATAACCTTATGAAACAACTATTATTATTCCCATAATGATCATTAATGACCTTATAACACCATGTCAGTTGCTAACAGGACTTTTCAACCCACAAACACTCCTCTATTGTTGTATCTCCTCCATCACTCCTTCTATAACTGCTACCTTCACTTACATCTATGATTATAACCACTACTTTTATTACCAGTTGTTAATTATCAATAGTTGTGCTGTAACACTTTTACAACTGCTTGTTCTACTACATCCACCACCACAACTCCTCCCTCTCCTTCCAGTCCTCCTCCCTCTTTTACTTCTACTACTCCACCTCCTGTTGGTCCTACTCCTCCTTCTCTTCATCCTCCTCCTTCTACTACTAATATTTTTCCTGTCTCTAATAATCCTCCTCCTCCTCCCACTCCTACTTATCATCCTTCTACTCAATATTATCCTCCTACATTTACTACTAATCAGTGTCCTACAACTCTTCCTCCTCCTCCCATTCCTAATACTCCATTATTTCTAGTCCTCCTACCAGTCCTCCTCCCAATACACTTCTTGTCCTCCATCTCCTACTCCGACTATTAGACCTGTTCAACTCCTAATCCTCCTTCTCCTTGCAGTCCTACTTCTACTCCAACTGGTCCAAGTCCTGTGATTCATTCTCCCTCTGCTCCTACTGCTCATCCTCCACCTCATCCTATGAAAATCAGTTTGAGAACTACTGCTTGTTGTAATCCAATTACTTCTCCTTGTCCTGCTCCTCCTGCTCCCCCTTTGATTCCCTCTCTTATGACTCACCATCCTCCACATCCGACCACTCCTACTCTTTGTTTTTCCTTTTTCCTTCAAGTCTGCCTGTTTTTTGTTCATTGTCTCCTGTTGTTGCAAATGAAGATTTAGAGAATTTGAGACAAATAATTAAAAAGACACTAAGAGGATTAAATTAAAAGAGTAAAGAAAAGAGGAGACACAGAGAGAAAAATCATAGTAAAATGAATCTCCAGTGTCATTTCATGTTTTCAGTTCCTGGCTGAACCCACCAGTCGCCATACGAGGAGGAAATATATACAAGCTGTGTGTGTGTGCATGTGTGTGTGTGTGTGTTTGTCCACCACAGAACCTTTTAAAATCTGTGCATCACTGTCCAGCTGCACACACACTCAGTGTTGTAATCTCATTATTGTGTTGGCACAGAGGAGGATTGAGGGAGAGCGGAAGGAGAAAATGGGTAGAGAGAGGAATTTTATCACCGTGTTTCCATCACTGAATGAGGGCTGCAACTTCAGGATGGTACAAAGGAAATGAAGAATGGTTATTTCTATTCAAGAACACTGTATCTAGAGATATGCTCTCCTTTATTTACAGAAAAAAAAGATCAATTTTCAAAGTAAAATCAAAAATATTACTATGGTTAATGTAGAGGACACCACATTTAATATGAACACATGGTACAAATTGCAACATTCTTGCTAACAGTCGATTGAAATTGTATTTTTAAGTCAACACAGAAAGATATGATCATGTAAATGTAAAGTAATCACAAACAGGATGAAAGGTCAAGAAAAAATTACCTGCTATGATTCCCGCAAACTCTCAAAACCATTGTGATTACAGCTCTGTTTTCACAGTATCATTCATGTTTGCACATGTAATCGTTACATCTTTGCTTCTCCTGGTTATGAGAAATATGTATGCTGGCTCAGTTACTCAGGAAAAATAGGTGATACTGTGGCATGTAAACATCTTATCCAGGTTTCTGATCACTGCTTGGTGCAATATCTGTGCAGGTGAAACTAGAATCAGTCTTTTTAATCTTCAAGACATTATCACTGCAGATCCAAGAGCCTTTATTCAGGGCCGCTGGTTGAGCAGAGCCCTGGGCATTTGTGAGGGTTTCATTTACAAATTTCACACTCTTTTTTAAAAATTATTTCTATCTTGAGAAAACCAACAGTTACATACAATATGTGAGAGGCTGACTGAAGAAGTCTCAGGTGTTTGGAGTGTTTTGTTGTCAGGATGGTGGCGGGTTGAGTATTTTTTTAATGCAACACATATTCAAACTCTAAATTCTGTTAACTGGAAGGAAATTGCTACAGCTGGAAACACATCTGGAGATTGTTGAACCTATACATGTCATGCTTACAGTCCATTTTCATCAACATACACTTTTTATTAGACTCGATAATGAAAAAGAGCGCATGATGTACCATTCAGGAAAAAATGACAGGCAGAGTTTGATTGGAGTCCAGGAAATAGACTGGGAAGTGTTATGTGGAACTAGTTAAGGATGCAACAATGGAAAAATACTAAATTCAGATAAGGTAATGGATGGAGACACGTGGGCAGTGAGGGCTGCAGCAGAGAGAGCTGGAGGTAAGTGAATATTATGGAGGTCAGATGATCTTCAGCTGTGGTTCTGCAGCGAAACTTGAATGATAAAATCACATCACAGTGTTTTAATTCACAGTTTGGCTTCCAGGTTAATGCTTATTATGGCTTCGTGATGAGCTCATTGTTAAAAAAATGTTTTATGTAATCTTAGTGGGAATAACAGGCAACTCTTACAATGACTGTTATTTGTAGAAATAGATGTGATTGTTAAGGCTAAGTGAGGTAGGGTCCTACTGACATTACACAAGGGGGCGTTGTTGTGTTCTGCCTAATTACAGCATCGTGTGAGTTCCCCCCCCCCCCAAAAAAAGGGGGGAAAAAAAGAAAGTACTTTCAGTCTGAATTGGAGAAGGTGCATGGAGAAAAACATGCACTGCAAAAGAGTCTTGGAGACAAAAGAAACTGATTAATACTGATTGCATGATTTTTGTATCACCCTCCTGTGTCATCATCCTTTTTAACTGAATGACAACATCATATCTTGAGCTGGTGGAGTCGGCAGATGATCACGGCTCCTGAGGGAAGCTGACAGAGCTCAATCCGTCCAACACGGACAGAGACAGACACTGGGCTACTAGCATGTTGGACTTAAATTTCAAATGAATCTCAAACCCATGTTAGCGCAGCAATGTCAGCCAACATCTTGCAAAATTAAACCAACTACTGTCATGGTTTTGGTTTTTAGTCTTGTCACTTCCTTTTTTTTATTTTGTAAGATTTCGCCATGTGTTATACGTTGTCCCCTTCCTGTCTGCGTTGGCTTTTCCACCTTTTTTGATTGATGATAAGTTTCACCTGTTCCTTGTTTATTTTTTCCTCGTAGACAGATTTGGTTTTTGTGTTACTTTATTCAACTGGTCAGTTTGTCAGCGTTTGTCTGCGTCGGTTTTCCAGTCCTGTGTTTTCTCAGCGTCTCTGTGTTTCTCTCTGTGTTTCTGCTGGCTCTTGGTCACTGCCTGAATTTATTTTGTAATTTTTCTGAACTTTTCTTTGCAGTTATTATTTGCTGGAATACGTTTTTTTTTTCCTGAATTCTCCAGCAGAAATAAATCTGTCAAAGTTTTGCAACTTCCTGTCCCTGAATGACTCAATACAACATCAGACTACTAAATATCCAAACAATGCAGTATTGTTCCTGTGGTCTTGGGATATTGGTGCAGTATTTAGACAAACAGACTCAACAATAAGAAAAATCCAGGTATAAGGTATAGCCAAAGAGTGCCTAAAGAATATTTTTAAATGCATAAACAGGAGTAAATAAGCCAAGTGGAACCCTGAGATGGGCCTGAGCCCTGAGTGTGTTTCTTGTCTACAGGGAGCTACTTGACAAACACAAAGTCTTACTCCCTGCTGACCGGAGTGCACGAACCCTGAGTCAAGGTGGACAGCACAACAGAACACCTGCAAACTCTGTGGCCTTGTCAGAAGGAGGTGACATAGACACCATGTTCTGCTGTGTGAGTCACAGCTGGATCACTGAACCGCACATCAGGTGCAGCAGAACCTTCCTGTGTGACTGAGAGAAACAGAGGTGAAACCACAAGCTGTGAACCATGAGCAACATGGTGGATTCAAGGGCCTGAAAATAACACAGGAACAACTCTGCATACAGCACACAGCAGCAACGGACAACAATAGGAAAAAAGAAAGAAGTTTTTAGGTCTGGTATAACAGGTAAAGTCTTTTTGAAAGGGTTTTGAGGAAGAGGGCTGTTTTCACCTTCACATACTACCGGTGGTTAAATTGCTGCCAGAGTTCAGTGTGTACGTCATCATGTATTTTGTTGTTGTGTCCTAACCAGAACAGCCAATGCAGTGTGGTTTGCACACACCAGTGATAGTAATTAACCCTTAAACATCCACCTTTTTGGGCCTATTTGAAAGTATGGCTAAATGGACAAGCTTTTTACAGATAAACTGTTAAGCTAAAACAACATATATGCATTGGTGAATTCATTAGTGGATAACTGAACAAATGTCAAGTGTGTCCAAAAATAATAAGTTGTGCTTAGTCAATAGCCTCAGTTGATCACTGATGATCCAGTTGATGTTTGAGGCTTAAAAACTAAAAGAGAAAGGAACAAGTTTGAAAATAAGCAAAAGTCATCTTTACTCTCTCTGGCAGTTTATTAAAACTTTAAAATAGACTCTAACACAACATAAAACTATGTTCTGACAAATTATCTGCAAGATCCACCAATTTTTTTGCAATTGCTAAAGTTTGATTTCTGTTAAAAATCTTCTGTTTGCATCTTCAGTCAGTCGGTGAGGGACAGATGCTATCACAGTTCGCACCACCTCTGCAACATAAAGAACATCCCAAGTACTTAAATACAGGTTATATGCAATGCTGCATCCGGTCTGCCATTTACAGACTTAAACACACACAAAGCAACACCTGCCTTCCTACAGCTAAACACAACACAATTACCATCCTCCACTTGCTAAACACGTAGCTGTGATGTTTCCTGTCTGCTCTCTCCCTCCTCTTGCGTCTGTGATATTTTTAATAATGGAGAGGAAGAAGCAATATATCCTCGAGCTGAGGGAGTGCTACAGGGTTAATCATATTCTGCTGCTAATTGCGCTTTCTGGTTTTTAATAAAGAAAAACTACACGCCTGCAGGCCTGTGTGTGTCTGTGTGTATTTGTGTGTGTTTTCAGACCAGAAACAAGCACGAGCAAATAGTTGAAAAGTGAAATATCTTTTGGCTCTGTGTGTGCAGAAACTGTACTTGTCTGTATGTCTTAGAGACAGAGAGATAGTTTTGTGTGTGTGTATGTGTGTGTGACAGAGAGAAAGAGAGAGTGCATGTGTGGGTGCGTGTGTGTGTGTTATAGTCAAAGCAGAAGCAGGGACTATTACTTTCTAGCAATTGGGGCACAGTTGCCTGTTTCCGTCTGTTTCTGTTGTCTAATAAACCATTAAATAGTGCTGCAATAACAACTGTGTTCATTCTCAGTTTAGCTGATTTTTAATGAACTGATTAGTTGTTTTCATCATTCATCAACAAATCTTTAACCTCCTTTAGTCCAACTAACACATGACCACCTCGACTACAGTTATCCATCATTCAAAACTGAATGTAACACAAGTAACATGAGCTGACTGATTGGACAAACGTATGAGGGTCTCAAGGGAAGCTGACAGGGTTCGCCTGTGGGAACAGCTGCCCATTGGGAAGTAAAAAAGTAACTTTCTAAATTGGTGAGCTACCTGCACACATATTCCAGATATGAAACACTGCATGTTCCAAGAGAAGATGAAGACACACATTCATGTCTTATGCAACTTGCAAAAGGAAGCTGCTGTCTGTCAAACACTTGGAGTCTAACCATTCTGCCCTGATCTGTAGCTGTTTGGATTTCTGAAGGAAGTTTATTTTTTTAAGTTTTGGATTAAAAAAAGAAGTTTTATGTTTAATTAATCCTCAAATAATCCAACAATCAAAAACACAGTGTGAAAATGTACCTTTTTTAGTAGGTCATATATGTAGTTTATGGTCTGAAAATATAGTTCATTTAGCCAGAGGGAATCATGTGTCCACTGTACAAGATGAATGTATCTAGAAGAAACATTTTTATTTTAGATTGACAATTAAAAGCCAAGTTAACAATAGTATTTTTTTTTTAAATTTGCACCTAATATATTCAAAAGCTGCACATACACACAGTGTAGAGTCTGTTCCTCCATTCATAGAAGGCAAAATTTTTAAAAGTTTTTAAGATTTCAATTGCAGAAATATAAATCTGAAGATCTCTTCATGCTCGCCTTTGTGTGGGTTGTAATGTAGCTGCAGTTTCAACTAGAGGGAATCATAAGAAACAATAGGGGAGAGAGGCAAGTGTGGGAAAGGAAAGCCATGAAACTGAATGGTGGGTGGATGTTGGACGCTTGAAGAGCCCGTGGAGACATTATGTTCCTCATGAAGCCATAAAACAAAAGGCTGCTGCTGCCTTTCCCTTTATCCTGTCATCAAAATGACCTTCGTTTGATGACCAGCACCCGTCATTGGCCCTTTAAAGGTCCGGGTAATGGATGTTTATACATAGCAGACATATAATACCACAGATAACCACATCGTCATCCTGACACGGCCACGACGTGCGGGGCAATAATCTGCCTCAGGCTCCGGGGTTTTATGATTGACAGAACTGAATAAATCTTCTCATTTAGATATGCTGTGACAGGAATTAATTACCAGGCAATTGTGTCTAACATATTAATTTAGAGGAGATTATAAAATGCATTAGCCCGGCACTTATTAAGCATGGTTATGTACGCATGCGTTTGTGTATTGAAATTGCACAGGCGGAAAATTCAGTCCAATTTGTCATGCTTGGCTCGCGTTAACACACTGCTGTGTCTGTGAAACCCTCCCTCCTTCCTCACATCCTGTTCCTTCTTGCCTTCTTCTCTGCCTCTCTGTTCTGTCTCTATTCTCTTTCATCATCTAGTTTCCTACATCTGACTGATACGGCCAGAGGTCCAAACCAGTGTCACATGTAGAAATATATTTTGTACCGGCCTGTGCAAAGTGGAAAGAACAGTCTACATTTTCCTTCTTGGAGCTGTCGTAACATTTTTTTTATGGAAAGCAGACATTATTCAAACTATCCACTCTGGCTCCTCAGACTTTGGTATAAAGATAACATTAAGAATAATATCAATTAGTTTCTGCCTATGTTTTTTAATTTATTGTGATGAGACTATTTACATAAGTAACAAGGACAATCCAGGCTTTACATAGGCTTTAAATAACCCCATAACAACTCAAAACTGCAATCCAAAGGTGGTTATCCCCAATTAAAAACTAGAAAGAGACCTTAAATCACGAAGAACACTTTTGGCTTCAAAAATTTTGTTAAAAGAAACCTATAGATGTAGTAATTAATGGATGCTGATGGAGTTCTGCGCATAACTGAGGTTGTCTGAATACTTGTGCCCTTAAGCATCAACTGAAAATTCAACTTGAGAAAAGTAAAAATGCAACATGATGAGAAAGACTGAAAAATACATTTTTTGAATCAAAGATGAAGGTGCACACAGTAGTCAAAGTGATATACAAGCTCTAGATTGATAAATAGACATTTATTCCGAACATGTTTTTCTAACATTGAGTTGTTTTTTTTGTCGGTAATTTGATGTAAGTTCAGTAAAGCTGGGAACATAATCATCATATATAATGGGAACATATTGAATCAACCATTCTTGCACAGAGAAAAGTGTACCAACTTATGCTCACTGAGTATAAAATAAACTGACGGGTCATGATGTGCTTGTTTTCACTGAAAGTGCTCCACTTTATTAAGAAAAAGACATAAAAGCACATGGTTTATAAAAGGCTATTCATTACTGACTGCAAGGATATGAAAAGTAAGGTTTGTTTTGCAGTGCAGTTTCATTTCAACACAGCTCTCTTTCAAGGCTGCAGTTTGCAATACAAATCAAACAAATCATGAAGAGTGAAGTTTGGAAGTTTGTCAACCCAAAACAGTGACTGTTGATCACATAGTGAGACGAGTTCACAGATGGCCGATTTAGACTTTCAGTGACAGTGTCCAAATCTAACAATGTGACTACCACTGTGATCCACGTCCACAGAGCCAAACAACTAGAGCATCACATGAACTGATGGAAAATGCATTGATTTGACACTGTTGGTGCCATTTTCTAACACAAATAATAATAATAATTTAAAAGAAATGATATGCTAGAGTTATGGCCAAAGCTTGTGTTTGATTTTGTCCTATTTTTGCATTTCCAAAACATGAGAACAATGCGGCTGAATGACGCAAGCTGCTGACATGTATTCTTAGCATAATTCCACCGTAACTCAACAATTTAGCACACATGCGTTGCACGGTGTGGCATGCACAGCCTTCAAAATGACAACATGCAGTCTAACACTGATTGCGACCAGTATTTATCCCGTCCCTCTGGTCTGAAGCATTTTTGTTCTAAAGATAGACAAAAACCGTAAACTGAAGAGCTGCCGTTTCTGCTGCTTCTCATGTTGACTTCAAAACAACTGACAAACAAATGAAGGTATAATTGGAGGCTCTGCTCACGCTGAGAGACGACTGCTGCATCACTGAATAGATTAGCTGTTTGCAGGCTGTTGCTATGGTGGTTTACTCTACTGGGATGTGTTTAGTGTTTGTGAGCTGCCTAATATGGAACTGAATGCTTGTTGTTTTTCCAGAGCATTTATCTGTGTGTATGTGCTCTGATTTTGGTGCATTTCTGTGTGTTGTCTTTTTTTCTTTGCACAAATGTGTGTGTGAGTTTTTCTGTCTGTCTGACTGTGTGTTTCTGTGTGAGTTTAGCGTCTGTGTGTGTGTGCGTGTATGTGTGTCCCTGGTGTGCTGCTAGTAAAGCGTGGCGTGTTGCTCTAACAGGCTTGTCCTCCATTAGTGGCTCAGCACTGGGCTTACAACTGGGAGGGAGGAGAGAGGAGGGACAATGTAGACACACACACACACACACACTGCACACACACTTACACACACACTTTTTAAATTCTACTTATAGAATAGAGCTTAAAATGACATTAGGGCAATTGAACCTTACTGAAGCTGAGCTTTGCTGTTAGTTTTTCAGTGTGTTTGCGGGTGATGGGCAGCAAAGACAAGCGTACCATCCTTTGTGCACCAGAGGAAACAAATGTCATTAATAATGAAAAGATTTGTTCAGATTTAGACCTACAAATTTCAGGATGGGGTTACAAGTTTATGTTGCTGCAGAAAAACAATGAGCAGTATGTCAAATACAATAATACAATAAGTTTAATCCATAAGCTACATTAAACAAGGAATTTACTGGATTTTAATTGCCTCCCTTTTGTAAAACCTTTAAAATCTTACAAACAGTGCAGATTTGTATATATTGAATTTTGTTTTGAAAGACATGGTTTGATCATCTATAACAGCAATGACATGACAATGACATGAGGATATTGCAGTGTAAGAGACTGCAAATTAACCTTAATATGCAATCAACTGAAAACCTCAATTGTCATAAAACACTGACTTTTTAAATAAAAAACAAAGAACAGTTGTTGTGTACTTCTGTAAACTGACCTGAGGAGGATTAATGAAAAAAATTTGTTAAAATTATTCACATGTGTCTCGTTGATTCTGCTTTGTATTCGTAGCTGGGAGACATGCTGACTTCTCTGTCTCTTAACAGATGAATCTAATGTACATTTGCCTCCTTCCAGACTTTTGAATTACCGAGTGACGAGTGACTGACGAGTCTGGCACTTTAACATCTAACAGCGGTTTCTGGTCCCAAAAATGTCCCCACAAAAGACTGTTGTTGGTGTCATGCGGTTGTCATCTAGTTGTCAAGCAATGTGAAGTGGTTTTGCTGGAGAGCGCCAACATGACAGAGAGTAGTCATGCCTTTGCCATCCTGAGGAAAAAAAATTGCACAAACCAAAACCAAGGAGCAAACTGTTAAAGTAGTTTGTGCTGATAAAATATGCATAAAAAAAATCTGTTATTTCATTGCATTTCTCACCTCAAATGTTTCCAAAAAGTATTCAAGTGTGATGTTCAGTTGTTCAATGGATAACTCAGCCACCATGTTGAAAACAACCAGACAAAGCAAAGCAGCACAACTCACAGTGCATCATCCTCCATGAGGAGCACTCATTGGCCCGATGGGTTCAGATGTCTTAGTCTCTTGTGATTGGTTAGAGGAAATCTCTTCTCCCCTCCCTTTCTCATGAAAAATCGCTCTGAGTTAAGGTAATGTCTGACTGAAAATGGTAACGGAGTGTAAAGAGTTAACGGTTTGGTCTAATACCAGGCAAAATGTGCATTTCATCTCACTCTTTACCAAAGTGGCCTGTGTGTCCCTTTAAATGCTTTTCCAGCCTCTGCCTATCTCTGCCTGCTTTCTAATCATCCATAGCTGGTTGTACTTTAATCCGGTCAGTCCATAGCAGTTCATAATATAGGCAGCCAAAGTGTGAGAAAGGTACCACACACACATAAATATATATATATATATATATATACAGCATACTGCAGTGCCCCAGGCCAGTTACTGTACTCCATAAATCCCATATTTACTGACAGCGCTTAAGCTGTCAGTCACACACACAAGGACAGTTCATCACACCATTAAAAACACACTGACATCCCATGCTGACAGTGTGTGTGTATCTGTGAATGTATGTACACACACATATATAACTTGGGTGTAACTCTAGTCTGAGAACAGTGTGAAAGGCGACATGTAATCTTCAGAATTTTTTTTCCAAAGAAAGAAAAGTGAGATGAAGTACCAACAAAGACATGTTGAATAACTGGTTTTCAATTTTTACTCTGGGTTTCAACAAAAAAAGGTTTTAAAATGCGTTAATATTTTTTATAATTGAAATGTTTTAGCAACACTCACTCAAGGTGGCGCTGAGAAACAGATAGCTTAGCTTACGGAGGCTGTGAATGACAAAACAGTTTTGGCTACAAATGAGAGTTGTGTTTCTGCATCACGGTTTTATGTCCCTCAGTCAAATATCACAACCTTTGTCGTGCCCTTTAGTTACAGATGAATAAGGTACTTTTCAGTGTCACGAGGCCTCTCTAAACATGTGGTTTACATTGTGAGACTTCAGCAGTTTAGTAAAGTTTATGTAACAAAAGCACTTGCTTATGTTTAAGAAAAGATCTACACATGGTTGGCTGGAAATATAATTGGTTTGACAGTTAAAGTGTGACTTTTTGTTTCATTCTGGTCTTGAGCTCCACTGGTTGACAGTTCTCAGTGTGTGACCCATAACTCTGCTCTGACCTCCACCCCTCTAAGGACTTTGCTCCTTCTTCTACTTAAGGTGGAGCAGTGACTCTGAACTTCTTATATTGCATTTTATATTGCCACACTGCCAGATGAGACTCATCTTGTCAACAGGGTCACTGAGTGATGAGGACGACTCAAATGCTTCCACTGTAAAACGAGTAATATTTGCAGAACAGATCTGTTAACAAAATTTCTATATGGGACAAGTTTTACTTATATTAATTAACAAACAACAACAAAACAACTGCAAAGACAAAATCAAAAACTTTTTTAGGATCAATAACCAAGCTTTTGACATACAAGCTGAGAAAGAGGGAGGGACAATCTGGATATAATCCCTAAACCATCTTTACCACTGTGACAAAAGTTCTCCATGTTACGTTGTGGTACTTCATGCAATGTATGTGTGTGTGTGTGAATGTTTGTATTTGTGCAACATAAAGAATCGTCAGTGTACAGATCATTGCATGAAAGAGCTCGAAGGCACCACAAACAGGCATACCAACTGTCTGCTGTTTGATCGTATGCTAAGCATACTAACAAAGCTCCACACAAATACAAGGCTGCCGACAC
>JAQMCX010000011.1:4681068-4692829 GCA_029814765.1 Acanthurus leucopareius | reverse complement strand
GCATACCAACTGTCTGCTGTTTGATCGTATGCTAAGCATACTAACAAAGCTCCACACAAATACAAGGCTGCCGACACATTTGTGATGTTATTGTCTTTCATTGTTATTCACCTGTTTCCTGGTCCTGAGGCAAAACGATCCGTATTTATACCTCCTGGTTCCACAGTGTTTGAAGAGCGAAGGGGAAAATACTCTCAGAAAATATGTTTTCCTGAGGTTGGTGATTATGTTTATGTTCCACTGTTTAATTGCTTGATTTGTAGGTATAAGAAAACATTTTATATAGCTGCACATTTGCCTGTTTATATGTGCATGTATAGTGAACTCGGAGGTCTTCTTTGATTAGTTACCTGAAGGGTATTTAGAAGGTGGTTGTGTGATGTTCTGGTTGTTGCAGCTGCTCTGTTATGATGCAATAAATACAATAACACCCCCACAAGGGACGAGCTGATCTTTGCCACAGCCTCATACTTATGTATAAGCCAACAAGGCAAACACACTTCAAAGATTATACCTTTTTGATTAAAAAATATTTGCATACTTCAGCACAAGAGATACAGAAAAGTTCTTTATCAAAAATGTTTTCTTATTCTTTTAGGAAAGAAACACAAAATGAAAAGCTTAAAACACCACATTTTTTGTACTTTTGCAGCCATTTGTTCTAAATTAATGCTGAAGGAAAAAGAAAAAGGACAAAGACAAAAACACAGGAGAGACACTTCTTAGTGTCCCATTGTTTTTGTGCCAGGGGACAGAAAAGTGTTAGAGGACAGTCAGATGAAGGAGATGTATTCGAAAAGAAAGAGACAAAGAAAAAGGAGGAGGAGGGGAAGAATTTGACCCTTTTTTTTTCTTCTTACTCTGGCTTATGCACACACTTAAACACACACGAACGCAAACACACACTTCCCAAAGGTTAATGTGATGCTAATGTGGCCTATATTGTGAGGGTGATCATTATTTTCAGACCTTTGCTGTGCACTCCACCTGTGTATAAAAAAATTAAAAAAACTGTTTGCAGAGGATCAACAAGCGTTCATGACCTTCACTCACCTTAAAGAAGCAACATTACAAATGCAAAGATGCAAAAATACTCCACCGCGAGTAAACAACGGCTCTGACCACCCACTCTGTGAGGAATATGTTATTCTCCAATCAAGCTGGAGATTCAGGTTCCTCAGGGTAAAGAGCAATAGGTTCAAATTATCTGATGTTCAAAGTTTAATAAAGTCACTTAATTTGCTTTAAACACGGACTGCGCTGCTCAGCAGGACTTTATTGTTGCTCTTTATTAAAGCCACCACCTCAGTGGTTTGGTTATTTTCACAGTTACAGTTTCCTCTTCTTTTGGTTGTTTACTGCTGTGATTTCATATGTGCTCCTGCATGTTGTGTTTGTGTTTTTTACTCAATTCTGCAAATACATTTTCCTCCCAAAGCACAATAAAGTCTGAACTGAGGACATTTATCTGAACTCTCAAACTTAAAAGTTCAAGTATCCAAATGTCACTTGTCATAAAATGTCACATCCTCCAGCATTGATGTGCTGTATTATGAAGCCTGTAGGGTCGCATGATCAACAGAGGATCTGAAAGCTTCATAAAGACAACAAACAATTGGGATTGTCACATTTATGCACACAATAGCAACAAAATCAAGATGGAAACACCAGTTTTTCATGCAGTTCATCATCATCACCATGGTTACTGTTAGAAAAAAAGGAAGTAAATGATGCAGACAAAAACATTATTACAATCAGTGCAGTCAATATTTTCAAATCTATAAACATTGTACCACAGTATTTCTAAATGTATTGGAATTGTTACAGTGTTTAATTTAATTTTCGATGTTTAAGCTTTTATGGAAGTTTTAGCTTCAGCCAAATGTAACTATTTTATTTTCTTTAATCATCAAACCAACTCAGATTTCTGGTATATCTATCGAACTCCCCACAATAATTTAAATAATTCTTCACTGAAAAAAAATCACTCAACAAAAAGAACACTGAATTTAGAAAAACCGCCAAAATACTGTCAGCTATATTTTGGGGTGAACAATGCAAAGGGTCTTTCATAATTGATTCTTACAATATCCACAAATCACAACTACATTAAAGTTAAGGTCTGATTAAAATGCAGCTACTAAGATAACTTGGTTACAGATAGCGACAGATCATCATCATGGTTGAATATTTTTACAGCCATTGATAAACAGTGATCTGACACAGAATGCAAACACTGATCTGTTGCATTAAACATGTTACCTGCACATAATTATTTTCTCTCTGCATAAACAGCACTCTACTGCTGCTTGGTGCATTATTACTGATCATTGCCTCCGAGCTGTCTGTAAAGCACGATAACCGAGCCAGAGTTCCCACCTCTTTACCATCTCTCATCCCTTTATAAATATAAATTTTACCGACCTTAATACTTCATCGCTTGTGTGAAAGGGAAGCCTTTTCACTGTGTCATATCCTGGGAGGTATTGATTTATCCTGGCTCTAATTGCTGTGCAACTGCCAACTGCTTCAGTGTTTGAGTTTTGCACTGGAGGATAAAAAGGGGGTGACTCTTGATGTGGGTTTTCTGCCTCTAGGCGATGAATCTGTTGACATTTTCCTCTTAGTTAACCACCCTTTAAACACTCTTATAACCCATAACTTTTGTTCTTTATGTTAATTCCATGTGTCTCTGGCTGAGTGAGATTTGATAATTAGTAATCCACACATAAAGGCCTGAAAACAATGCCTATTGCATGAAAAAAAAAGTGTACATGTACAAGAGGGACTGAATACATAGGCAGTTCACTATATATTTTTAAGAGTTGTTGTACAAAGTCACTGTCTCCCTCTGAGGCTCAAACGATCCTCTTGGTGTATACATAGCTGTGAAATGTCACAAGGGTCTGTGAGACGACAATTATGTCTTCTGCCTATGTCCAAAATGTATGACTGCACTCACTGCGTACGCCAACTGTGCAAGCCGACATCACATGTGTTTAAACATCCGCCTATACAGACGGCCAGTGTGGTATAAATAGAATAGTGTCGTCTGCTGTCTGCTGTGCTGGCCTCCTCTATTTTGGAGTATTGTCAGCCCTTAAACACACCAGGTGGTGTTTTTGGCCACTTGTAGCGCTATGGAGCAGTATTTTTGTGAGCCTTGTTTAGTCTATATTGAGAGAAGAAGCATTGCAAGTGATGAAATACAAATCCTTGTTAACAGTTTTACATTATTCTGTCAATCAGCGGTTTGTGGTGATGAGTTTTACTGAAGCTCAGCGATGCAACCATAAAGGCAGGGAAGATAGAGACTGCGAACTAGCCAACTTTTTAAAAAAATATTTAAAAAGGCATTTATTAAAAATATCTTTCTCCCCAATAACAAGTTAAAATTTTATGTTTACTGTTTTTTACAGAATTGTTGTTTCATTAAAACACTGTTTAACTTGTGTCATGCCACTTTATGTAATCTTTAAGCTATATTTACAATTTTGTACAAGTCGGCGCCCCCTCCTGGCAGATCTTAAAGCACACTCAGATTCTTTCTAATTAACTCATAAGCTCGGCCGCTCATGTATTCTCATTTGCTTAATATTATAATCTCTGTTTTGTGTTTTGTGGCATCTAATTGAATTACTTTGATGTGTTTATGTACTTTTCAGATGAAGAGAGAGAAGAGACATGCAGTTATTACTAAAGGGGTTTTTTTTGCGGGAGAGGACACTAATTGCTAACTAAGTGCCAGTTAGCGTTGGATGCTAATTGTGAAGAACAGTAGAGCTAACTGGGGAATAGAAAACTAGGTTAAATCATGGCATAAATTGACTGAAGATAAATGTGAATCAGAAATGCACACAGGGTGGGTAAGTTGAATCCAGACAACAGAAATAACTAGACAACAGCAGCACAGCTGCATTTAAAGAACCAAGGATAAAGTTTTTAACGGAAAACTTTACATTTGAGAGTGAATAAAGGTTCGGTGAAGTCAGCTGAAGAGAGTGACTCCATTAATAAAACAGCAGAGCTACACTGAGCCGCCAGTGAAGACGAGAGGAATATAAAACCTGAGAGTGATGCAAAAAAATGTGATAAGGTGAATGTGTGTTGTACCTGTTTGCCGGCTGTTGAGACACATGGATGGTGTCTTTAATGAGAGACTTTACAAAGAGACTTTAATGAAAAAAGGGCTACAGACAAGAGGACATGACAGTGAGAGGGCTGGATTTAATATAAGCCTCCTCTGAGCTACTCAACAATGTCAGGACTTTGCACCTGGATTATATAGTATTGCTGCAATATTGGAACAATGCTCTCATGAAATACAGAAATACAGTTTCTTTGCTCAACTGGCATAAAAAATAACATCTAACCAAAGTTTTAAAAAATATATATTAACCATATAAATGTTGGATGGTGTGGGGAGAGAAAGAAAGGAGGGGAGAGAGTTTGTCCACCGTTGATAACAAGGCATCACTCTGTGGCACCAATGAAAGATGACCCTTATTCCTAATGAACTTGAGCTTAGTTTCTGAAATTTTAGTTATTTTTTGTAAAATAACCTACATGAAATGAAACTATCATCAAGCTCAGTGCACAGCCGGTGATACAAGAGGATGCCAGACCGACCCAACCACCGAGTCAGCAAAGATGATGCTGCTTAGTGCTTGTTCGCATATGTTGGGACTTTTAGTGGCTGGTTCACTTGGTAGTTTAAATAGAAACTAAAATTCTCTTGAGCTAACAACAAATTGTGTAAGTTACATAAAGAGAACTATCATCTATCTTGAGGCTTGATTTTTTGTACTGGCACACAGCCGGTCTGAGTATAGATATTTACAACTTGGTGCAGCACAAGGAGATTTTTTTCCACACATACATCCAATCACTATTTTTGTGGCTCAAAATGAACCCAATGGCATATAAAAAAATAAGCTATTATCTCTTGTGTATTTAACAGGATGTGAATCAGTCAGTTTGTGCACATCATGACACTGTGGCAGTTAACAACAAATTAACTGCAAAAATTACACAGAAATTAGTTACAATGCAAAAGTTTTTTCACCGTTTCATCTGATATACAATCTACATGGTCCTGCAAGGCCACAGAGTGGAACACAACCTCATTTACGCACAAAAGGTTTGGGAAATTAACACATGGCACCTGAGGTCATTAAATAAGCTGCCAGAGTTTGACTTCTGTTAGACAAAAGTTCTGTTTTGAACTTTGTCATATATCATTAAACCGCTTCATATATTGGGCAGCAGTTCATGTAATACCAGAGGAGGAGACATTTGTAATATTAGTCTCCTCTCCCTGAGCCAATTTAACATCATCTACCAGTGGAGACCTACTCATATCACTATAAATTTGCTGATTGCAAGCCTGAACCTCCTGGACAAGTATGTTAGTTTCCCTCCTGTGTAAAGTTTGGCTGGCAGGTGCCAATCGAATCCTCCTCTTCCCATTATGAAATTGACATTATGCTGCACCACAGTGGTTTTAAAGAGTATAAGAGGAGCTAACAACACACCTGTGACACACCTTCTAATTATCTTCCCTACTACTTAACCACTGCACACCGCTGTTCTTTGTTCATGGCTTTACTAACTACTCAAAAACACAATGGGGTCAGAATTGTCAAAGACTGGTCACATTTTTCATCTTTGTTGGTCATGTTAGAAAAATATTTTTTCACTCAGAATAAAGCTCTCTTTTGTAATTAAACTTTCCCATTTCCTGTGCTGTGACAGCAGCATGAAGTCCTCCACACAATCACAGTTGCTTTTTGCTGCTGCAGAAAGTGCAGAAGCCGAGGGTTGCAGCAGCGCTACGTCGTCTACCCAGACTTTAAACCTCATCACTGTATTCTAAGTTCAGTCGTCTTCACCTTTAACCTTGTGTGTAGTCAGCTTTAATACAGTCAGTGGGATTAGGCCTGAATGTGACCCCTGATAAACACTCATTCTCTGAACTTTAGAGCTCTCAGAACAAAATCATCAGAAAATCTCGCCTTATCTTGAAGGAAGAGTTTACAATAACTGAATGTCATCAATCAGAAGCGGCTACAGACTTTATGATAAAGTAAATAATTTTGGTTTCCTGCTACTTTGAGTGATTTGATGACATAAACTTGCTCTCCAACACTGGTCAAATTACTGTTTATGTACAAAGGGCCTAAGGCATGAAATGATGATGAAGATGAATCCTCTATAGAGTGTGTAATTTTGGAGGAGGAGCCCACTGACCTTCAGCTCTCTGAGGACAGGCTGCATCCTTCGCAGGAGGGGGAGGAGCCTGAAGTAGGACACAGCTGCAAACACTCTGCATAAGAACAGCCCTCATTATGAGCCGTCTCTGCCTCTCTCTCTCTCTCTCTCCCTGCAGCTTTGTGTCAGTCCTCAGGTTTTTTGTTTGGAGGAGAAGAGGAGACTTCCCAGTGTTTCTGTCCCTGGGGTTTCCACATGCTAATTCGATGTTGACATGTTAACTGAAGAACGCAGCCTTTAGTGTCTGGTTGCTTCTGTAAAAAACTCAAAAGCCTCACAACTCCAGGCTGTTTGTCTCGAGGATCTTTGTTTTTTTCCTTGAATACATTAATTGAACCCCTCGGTTTTTAGGAAAGAAATACTCCTCTTTTGATAACACCGTTCCCAAACCTTCACCCCACCTGATTTCTCTGAAATGAGGATTCAGGACTGTTGGCATCTTGGCCTCTTTAAGCCTGCAGTGCAAAGGTGTTTTGAGTGTTAACCAGGTTGGGGAAGAGTCATTAGCATTGACATTAGCAGCTGCCACCTCGCTGCCTCTGAACTATAAAGACTGCTGAGGTTCAAAGACTCTGCTTCCATAAACAGATCTTTGGGAAGGGGGGAGAGTTGGTGAGAATATTTCAGAGCGATTATGTGAAGGAGAAAAAGGGCAAAGCTGCAAAACAAAAAAGAAATCCCACTGGTAGCACGAGGGAGAGGCTGTGTTGGTTTTTTGTCTCACATCCACTTATCCTTCTCCTAACTTTTTTTAATTTTCATCTCAACTTGTCTGAATAATCATTGTTTTCACATTTAGGAATTTAACTAGACATTAAAATGGATAATTTTTATCAAAATTAAAGAGAGGTGAATTCATCTAACAAAGCTGATGCAATTTTAAAGACAACTTATAGTTAAATTGGGCAGCACACATGTATTTTGACATTTTCAGTAACATGTAAAAATGCAAACATCATGGCTTGAAAGCTGGCTAAATACATGGATAGGATCACACACAGTTTCCAACATAAAAAGTGGAAAAACGGCACATAAGGATATTCACTGTGGACTATATACTGACATAGTGAAGCCCACTCATTTTAATGCTGTAAAAGCAGCTCTTATGCCAAAAAAGGTTCTTTACCTAAACCTGCTGGTTTGAGAATTTAAGTTCACTTTAGGTTTCAAACAGGTCAAACACGTCTTGAGTTGTGGTTCCCAAATGAAACCCTTCCACAGCTTTGTCGGCCTTTCCCCTCCGCTGGGTTGCAAAGCTGCTATGGGCATTTAATACTGAAGCATTTGGGTTTGCATGGGAATTTTTTGAAAACTGATTGATCTTAGAGACTCTAACGGGTACCTTCTGTGCTGAATTTGATGCCAAGGGGCATGACAAAGTGTTGCTGAATGACAAGCTGGCTATGAGACCGTGCAGAGACTAAATGAAGTTCAACACTCTCAAATTTCTTGCTAACTTGTGAGTTAAACTTTCTTTCTTTTGTACTTGTTATTTAGGAGATGATAGGCCCAAAAAGGTCACAAACTGAGATCTCTGTATCCCCTTCATACACTGGGCTTAAAAGACACCAAAGTGTTGTAGATATTAGCTTAATTTAGAGCTTAAACCACTTGAATTAATTTAATTTGACCAAATTTATTACTTTAAAACTGTAACTGATTCAACTGATCCTTTGTAGCTGGAATTTAACATACATTAGTTATATTTTGCCTCCATGTTCACCTCATCTGCTTGTGTTTTCTTTTGTAAATGGCTAGTTAATCTGTTCAGAGAGGAAACTGATAGTAATCTTTTAATCTCTCTTTGCAAGCAAGCAAACAAGCGCACTTTCAAAAATGTCAGTGTTCCTTTGAAGCGAGCAGAAAATGCAGCCCGTATGCACCGTGGTAAGAATACTTGTATGTGCCTGCATGAAGCCACAGCAGTTGTGAAAGAAAGTGGGATTAACAAAGCTGATTTAAAAGGATTAGAGGGTCTAAGAGAAAACAGAGGACCACCAGGACACCTTCTGATCCACAAGGGGCATGCGCACATACACACACATACACATATACAAATGTCAAGTATCCCTTAATCCTTTTCAAGTACATCATCACAAATTGTTGGCCCTCATATTCATTGTGATTCAATCCATCAAAGCCAGCTGACAGATATGAAAGTAAAGGAAAGGAAGAGGACAACACACATGAGGAGAGTGTTTGAGATTACTGTGGAGAAGAAAAACAAAAATCAATGTGACCTGAAATGGTACGAGATGATCACAGGCAGAAAAAAGTGCCGTTAATACTCACAGACATGAAAGTAAAGATGCTCTGCATTGCAAGTGTCACGATTTCAATCTCACAGAGTAATTGTCTCATGTGAAGTCTCTCAAATGTGAAATCACTCTTATGGCTGGCAAAAAATGACACATTTCCACCTCAGGAATCTTTTCAAACCCATAGAGGCCTGATTTTTTTAGGGACGACATACACCCCATCTGCAAACCATTGTGTGCTGCAGCCATGACACTGTTTCTGTTGTTTGTTATACAACCTTTAGTCCCACTGAAGGTAAATCCTAAAGCAACACAATACAACAAGAGCAGTCTGCATCAAACTCTGTTACAGAGATTTGTTTGTCCTCTCTCTGCTTGATAATGTTTAAAAACCTGATAATGTCATCAATGTGTGGCCCTGTGATGCTGCAGGGGATTTTGGGCCCTGTGTAAAGGTATCACATCTGGATCCAGTACCACAAATCACACCAACCCTGCTCATAACCACACCTCCAGAACCTCATCGACCCATTCGAGCTTTAAATAACTCGACCTTTTCAGGCTTGAAATAATCATTTTACAAAGTGGGTGTGATACAGACGGAGGCACTCAATGCTTCAAATAAAAACTAGGCTGTGTTTGTTTCAAATAATAATCATTATGTGGAAAAATAATTAAATTGTTAGAATTATTGTCAATGAAAAGCATTAAATTGTTTTCTTTTTTTTTCATAATGATAAAAGAAATTGCCACAGATCCCCTTAAGTCAAGTGATATTTCATTTAACACAACGCTGCTCATCTATTTCAGCTGGGAGGAGGGCTGGTTCATAAGGGGGGTGGGGGATGGGGAGGCACGGCTGCTGAGCCTGAAGCTGAAGCTGCATCTTGGCACTGAGAGTAGCAGGGACAACTGATTTCGCATAAACAGCTTGTTAAAAGTTTGCTTGAATTTATCAAATGTTGGCTAAAAGAGGAGTGAAATGTAAAAACTACAAATTATCTGTGAATATACGAAGTAATTTAAGTTAGGGGGGCAACAGTAGCATATTTCATTGTAGCCAAAAAAGTTTTTATGGTAACTATTCAAGAAAATCAACGCAGATCAATCAAGTTTGGCATTTTTGCCGTTGCCATCTTGGTGTTTTATGGGCCAGAATCGACCATAGTTGGTTGAGAGAGTGGAGCTGGAGAGGATACACACTGCTGTCGCTCAAATGCCCTTAATGATCCTTAACTTTAAGTCTCAGTATAATTAAACTGAGTGAGTAATAATCCAATTCAGCCCCTGTAAAGTTGTCATGAACTGGGACATGAGTTGCGGAGACCAAATCAGTTTTTTGCTACAGATTGTGAAAATGTGAATTTATGCTGTAAAGTTTGGCATCTCTGAGACACTCTGAGACTTTTTGTAACTTTGATTTGCTTTTGGAGAAATCCTTTAGTAGCCCTTTGAGGAGCAGCACATTTTGGCTCTTCCATGTTGGCTTCATTTTTCAGCCCCATAGGTTGCAGCCAAATTCACTGAGGGCTACTTGTTAAAAAGGATAAAAACGATGTCTGACTTTGTGCATCAAGCTTGGACTCTATCTTACGGCTCTGCATGGCCACTTTTCAAACTCAAACTTTTTTGTTTTAATGATGATAACTTCTTTTACAGAGTGCATCGTAACTTAATTAAAACCTTGACGCACCCAAGGCTTTGAATACAGCCTATAAATGTTGAATATTTGTTTTTCAGAATTTCAACATCAGCATCAGGATCAAAACATCTATCATCAAAAACAGAAAAGCCTTGAGTATTGAATTAAATTCACTTAGTCAAAGCCATGGATGACTTCCACACTGCAGGATGTGGTTTATTTAATTAAAATTCCTTCCTAGTTACTAAAATGTTGATGTCTGCATTGTTAGTTTTGTTCCTGGTACCTGCAGCTTAAAACCGTACCTGAAATCTCTCTGAACAGTCAACTAGTGAACTGTTTATTGTGACACACACACACTCACTGACTCCTCATTGGCTAACTGCTGCTTGACAACCAGGGGGGACCCGAGGGAAAATCTTCTCATTGCCATGGCTACAAGGACCGGGGATGACGGCGACAGCATTAATTATTTTAGCATGGGGAGCAACTGAGGTGGGACGGCAGTGGAGTGTCAATAGTAATTAACCACAGCCTGCTCTCATGTGTCACTTCCTGTGCCTGGGGTGTGTAAGCAGGAGGTCGAGATGTTCTCCTGTAATTACTGCATGTTTAGTTTCCCGTCTTTGCTCTCATTAGTTTGATTGCTCGACTAAAGTGATCAGCAGTGGAAGTGATTGAACGGATTTGTGTGTCAGTTTTTCCTTGTTTGATTAGCTTGTTCTCGTTTTTCTGTTTATCTTTTTACCTTCTGTGATTGTTTTGATGAGGCGGCGTCAGCATTTCGGTCCTTCTACACCTGCATGTTTTGGCCTTGAGTGTGATTTCACATCACTCATGGATAATTTTGTGGTGCCATTGTTGTGCCCAAGTAAAATTAATGTGCTGGCTGCACATCATGCTTCCGTGGTCATTATTCCATCTCTGTGTGTTTGTGTGCCATGTGTCTGTGTTTGTGTGTTTGTGTGTGTGTGTGTGTTTGGCAATGAGATGCAAACAAATTAACAAAATTATAGCTGCTGCTTCAGCAATGAGTCGTGACTATGCAATGTGAGGAGGAGGAGGAGGAGGAACCAGATCTGGAGCAGCTATAAGCAGGGTTGGCCTTTGCCCGCCCAAACATGGGTCTTGCCCTCCCAGTTAGCAGTAAAGATATTTTATATTTTTGGTTCAGCCAATAAAAAAATAGCACAGAACATGTAGCCAAAACTAAAGTCGCCCAACCACTCCTCTGTCTGCTGAGCTCAGTTTAAAGCGGACTTTTCAGCTGCAAAGACCTGTTACCCTGTGACTTTTCTTGGTAGTTTACCCATCTTCTCAGTTCATGAATGCTGTGCTGCTAGAGAAGGCTAATATATATTATTTTACCTTATCCAAAGCAACATTACACTTTCATTGTAGTTTAGTTGATAGTTCCTTCTCTTGGCTGCTTCAGCCTCACCTCATGCAGTCACGCAAAGTGTGCATTCAGTGTGTTGGAGCCAAAATTATAATTTGAAGAATAATGCTAAAACTATTATTATTATTATTATTATTATTTATTAATTGATTCACAGTCGTATTTTGTTAATTGGGCTGTGTCGTGGTGGGT
>JAQMCX010000011.1:4653820-4679426 GCA_029814765.1 Acanthurus leucopareius | reverse complement strand
GAGTTCATTTATTGCATTTTTGTTACTTTGAATTTGACGCCTCTGCTTCTGCTACCGGTAAGAAAATCCTTTTATTGTCAAGACGGGGAAATGGACAATAAATACCACTAAAAGGAATCGTGGACTCTGTTTATTATTTAAGCATGTCAACCAAAAAGCTCAAGCCAAAGAGACCGGTTTGGAAAATTGCACTTATACAGTGCATCACCACGATCATTCAGTCCTACCTGGCACCACACATGACTGTGGCTAAAGAACCCTGACCTGCAGGGTTTTTATGATTTTTATAAAATGTTATGATTTTGTCCTTTTGAAATAAACACATACACACACACACACACACACACACACACACGCACATGCACACACATAATTGGAAAAAAGTAAATGGAAGAAATGTCCATCCTGCCTCGTTTAACAGTGGGAAGAAATTCAGTGATATAATGCATCTATTTAGCACGCTAAAATAATCTTACACAATCAGGGAGGTTTTCTTCAAGATCTCAAAATGGGTTATGAGTCATTCTGTGTGTGTGTAGTGTGTTTTCGTGTCTGTGTGAGTGTGTAAGGTTACTTTTGGATACATATTTCAGACTCAAGACCAGTTAATTGGTAACATTTTGTGCAAACAGGAACAAAAGCATCTCTGAATTTGAAAACATCTGAATTATGTGTCAGTGGTTAAGTTTAGGTTTTGGTCAGGTTACATTAAGGTTTGTGGTCAGGCAAGTACTGGTTATGGTTAAGGTTAGGGTAGGTCTCCAGGAAATGAATGTAAGTTATTGTAATTTTCCTAAAAGTGACCTGAAAACATTTGTGTGTGCTTGTGCATGTTTGTGTGTGTGTGTGTGTGTGTGTGTGTGAGTGCAAATGAATATATCCATCCACTAAAATGAAGCCACAGTATATTTTTAGACATGATGTGATATGGTGTGTTGACACTAGCATTTAAATCTTTTTGTGCAGTGGAGAAGATTTTTTTTCCCCCGTAAAACGATGAGATCATTCCTCCAACAAAGAACTCTTGCTCGACTCCAGCATGTTTTATTCAGAGATGACATCATATTACTGGAAGACTTTGCTTCCCCTCTTCAATGAAGGTCATGAGAAGCAGAAACCAGGCTGGCAGCAGAGAGTGCGATGTGGTGAAAAACAACTCCATTTTATTTTCATATTCTCTAAACTGCAGTTTTTCTAGTTTGTGCTTCTGGTGATTTTACTCCAAACTTCTGTGAACCAGAAACCTTACTGCACATACTGCATCCACCCACACATACACACACACACAAACACACACACACACACACAAACACACACACACACACACACACACCTACACACATAAACTCGCACCAGTTATGAGCTTTCCACATGGATAGACACGACATGAACACACATGCCCACTTTCCCCTCTGAAACTTTCTGCTGTGCGTTCTGGAAGTTCTCAAACTGCTTCCCGCCTCCTCACCTCCTGTCAGTCCTCCATCTCCATCTTCATGCATCCTTCCATCTACCCATCTTTCAATCCACTCATTCCTCATCATCTGTCCTACTTTCCTCAGAGTCTCTTCTCCAGCTACGTGTGGTGAAATCTGTGTCTGGGTAGGCACTGACCTATCGATGTGGCATATGTGCACAGTTAATTAAGGGAGCAGCCCGAGTTCATTTAATGCATGGATACAGAATATAGTTCATATAAGCTGGGCTATAAATCAGTAAGTATGCCAACACTTACTGCAGTTCTTCTTTGAGTGCCGGTTTAGTTCTAAAAGTATGTGTTGTATCTGTTGACCTTCTCCTGCAGGTCAGGTCTTTTATGTGCCACCACAACCCTTTTTTCTTCATGAAATAATGCTGAAAATCTTTGTAAGTAAGAAATATCCCTGCCGATCACGGCCGTTAAGCTATCTGCATCACAAAAAGCCAGCATCCAGCTGGGAAAGGGTCTGGTTTTTACTTTAATGATATCACTATTGCATCAATAAGTCTTTACATGACTCAAACACCTGTAACATGACATGTAACAAGCTAATGGTTCTGACAACTCCCAGGATACACACTAACGTTGACGGCTGTCACATGGTCACATCACATGGAACAACCATAGAACATGAAGCAGAGGCAGCCTGACGCTGTGCTTCAACACTGATCATTCAACACACTGTGAGAGCTGTCTATATGTTCGCAAACGTAAGAAAACTTTGGCTTTGCAGACAGAGAAACAGACAAGCTCTGCCTCAGCATCCAGGACGAGGAGTTTTCAGGTGCAAGCTACCGCAAAAGGAGCTTAAAACAATGATTATGTCTATTTTTTCAGGAGCATGTGACATCACAAGACAAGTAACATTTTAAAATGAAATAAAGGAAGGAAAATAGAAGGAGTGAAGAAGGAGGAAGAAGAGACTGAGAAGATGATGCACGTAAATGCAGCATAAAAGTTGGGTATGCATATTTCACATGCAGCTGCTCAATAAGACTAAGAGTGTAAAACAATGCTGGTGGCTATTTTTTATGATTTATTTCCCAAGGCATTATCTTTTATAATCATATTAGCACTCCAATTTTTTATTTTATTTTAATTTATTAAGAGAGTTGAGGAATTAGAGTTCGTGCTGAGGGCGACATACATATTTAAATAAATTTCATGTCAATCGATCCAAAAGTTGTTGGGATATTTTACTCAAATCCATTAATGTAAATTTATAAAGCTGGACAAAAGGTCAGGGGATCACTGAAGTTGTTATGAATCATCCTTCGGGCACTAAAGATATCTGTGCCAAATTTCATGACAATTCTCACTGTCAAGATACTTCACTTAAGGTCCAATGGGCTTCAATATATTCTTGTTTAGATCCAACAGCTTCCAGACAAAACACACTTTATTCTCAGCTCCTTAACTGCAAAACTGATGGTTTGAGCTTGAAAAGCAGCAACAAACATCACTGGTTGTTTGATTGCTTGTTGGTGCAAATTGATGGAGATGATATGTGGTCTCACAACAAACTGGAAACTGCTGATATTGATATTGATAAGAGCAATCGTGATTGAACATAAGTTTTATTTCACTCTTGAAGGCATATTTTATTAGCTGTTTAATTCAGCGAAAAATCAAGGATGAAACATGTTTTAAATCCCTCACTTAGGTATAGTACTTCTTTATTGCTTTTCATATTGTTTATAGCATGTTTAATGTATTATTTATTTAAACTGCTATACATGCCATCTTAATTGTAGCAGCAATGAAAACTAACAGTCGTTCATGTCCTCTAAATCGTCCACCAGCCCGCTGAGGTGTTTAGATCAGGACACCAAACACGGTCCACACGGAGTTTCCTTATCTCTCCTCTCAGCTGCTCCTCTATCTGCTCTGCACCATCTGTCGTTCATTTGAATAAATGCCACAGGTAGTTAGCTCGATTTTTTTTTTTTATATCTCTTCCTGAATATCTGCCACAGGTCTTTTGGATTCTGTCATCATGTCTAACCACTCTGAGGAAGACTGTATCAGGAACCTAAAACGACCATCTGCTGCCTTTCCTCAGTTGCATGTGAACACACACACGCACTGCGAAACTGGTTAACTCTCTTAAAACTAATTTTATATTACAAACAGACAACCAGGACGTATTTACCAGCCAGTATCAAATCTGTCAGATCTGCTTTTGGATGACTGAGGATTTTATTTACTGGGAAAGCTTCATGTTATTTCCCTTTTCATGTCTTGTAATGCTGCACTGTTAAGATTTACCATTAAACTAATTCACCTGTGCCACCTCTTTAATATATACCTATCTGAAAAGGCTGAGTTTACTACTTGGATTTACCACTTTTTTTGGCTTTTTAAGGCACACTCCTTTGATGAACTTGTAATTTACGACTTTTACAAGTCGTCTCAAATCATTAAGTTAAGGGCCCATTTCACACATTTGTAAGTAACATTAAGCTCCTTAATTTTGGGATCAAAAGCAAGTTCATTCCTTTATTTTTAATATCCTCATTGCCTTAACGATGAACTTCTATTAGAGTTGATCTTCAGCATGGCTGCTGTAGTCTTGCTAATTTGAAGCTGTTAAGAATAAACACTACATTAAGTCATACATCCACAGTAAATGTTGTTATATTTAAGCTATAAGCTGGCAGACTAAACATTCATCAGCCCAGTGGTGACATCTGCAGTGTTTGGTAGCCAAGGATTCATCTACTCAGCATCTGTGCGTGTGTGTTTGTGTGTCTGCGTGTGTGTGTGTGCCTGCTGTGATGAACCACAGGCTACAAAATCTGTCTTGTTGGAAGGATGGCTGGAGGTTAAAGAAGAATCTAAAACAGGAGACGGAAAGCTTTTTAATTCCATATGAGCCGAGGCAGGAGTGGTATATTTTTTGATTTTTTTTTTCTTCCTTCTTGTCCCTCAGGACTTCACCATTGAAATGTGTTTGTGTGTGTGCATGCGTATGTGTCTGTGTGTGCGTTGCCACCTGCTGAGCAGCGCATAGAAACTAGACTGGGATTTTGGTGTCAATACTTCAGGGTCTGTCTGATAAGCTTGGCCTAAGGGGAGAAACCAAACCAAAATAACAACCCAGAGATGGAGAGAGCTTTACTGTCAAGGAAGAAAAAAAAGCATCTCGAGGGACAAAGATGACAAGACAGCACAACACTGCAAGTATGGTTAGAACCCAGAAGTGTTCAGATCATTTTATTTTTTTTTGTCATTCAGAAAAAAAATGCTAACTAAAAATAAAACTGAAGAGGCTCACTGCCATGCCATCCACACCTTAAAGTCTGATACAGAACTCACTACGGTGGAAAACCCCAGGAAAACACTGTTTTGTGTGGATGTGTCATGTTTTGGTTTCGACGAGGCTCCATCACATCTCCATCATAGTTTGAACCTTCAATGAAAGTGCTGAGGTGAAGCATTTTCTAGTAGACTGCCACATTTCTAACATGTTTTTTAGACACATTGATAACTTTTGAATGGTTTTTCAACACACTCAAAGCCCATTGAGACACTCCTCTCAAACGATGATATCAGATTGCCTCTGACTGTTGCATCACAGCTGGACAACAAGTTTTTCCATATTAAATAAGAAAACACATTGTCATCTATCAAGATTGACACATATTATCATTTTTTTTTGCTCCAAAGAGCCAAGACACACAACATATGGAGGACAGTCTCCAGCTGGGTCATGATGCAGCCACCATCGGTGAACATTAGGAGTAAGAATTAACATAAATATTAATAAACAACACAGGATTCTCACTAAATGATGCTTTTTTAAAGAGCCATTCCGTCTCACAACAAGCTGCAGAGCACAAACTTGCATCCTGGTGCAGATGTTTTTGTGGTTACTTTGGAATCTGTTCAGCAACAAAGCAAACCTCAGCTCTATAAAATGGATACACACTTTTTACTCACTGTTTTTGCATCATTTCAGAAAGTATTAATATAAAAAGGTTGAATGTAATCGCGTTTAAATAATAATAAGCTGTATGACACTGATTACTTCTGTCCACAGTATTAAACAACAACAACAACAAAATCTGTGATGCATAAACTGTAAAATAGTCTTTTAATATTTTCATTTTTATGCAGACACAGATGGTTCAGAACCAGAGGCCAGCTGGTGTAATACTTGAAAAATAGACACAAAGTCAAGTCAGAAAAGTATGAAAGAGAACAGAAAAATAACAGTAAAAAGAAGTGAAGATGTGAAGAGACGAAAATGCTTCAACCTGTAAAGTGATTTTTAATTTTCACCTCCACTTTAATCTACTCCAGTCCAGTGGAAGACCTGAGGATGGAAGGACATTGTGTGTGTGGGTGTGTAATTGTGCGTGTGTAGGTGTGTGTGTGTGTGTAAGTGTAGGTGTGTGTGTGTTTCAGCGGGTGGGGTGATACTGAATAATTCAACTGTTCTGCCCAATTTCTGTGGTGAAGCCAGGCAGAAAGAGGACAACATGCAGCGTGGATGTGTGTGGGTGTGTGTGTGTGTGAGTGTGTGTGTGTGAGAGTGTGTGTAGAGGGGCAGCAGAGAAGGTCAGACATGTTGAGGGGATTTAAATGGGATTTCTTTTCCTTCAGCTTTAAAAAGGAGCAGCGGAGACACAACATTGAAACTGGGTCAAGGAAATGGGTGAAGGTGAGTTTACCCAAAACACACACACACACACACACACACACACACACACACACTAACAATCACACACACACTAACGATCACACATACAAACACAGAGTCACACAAGGTTTTGAGGAAGCCCACAAAATAAAAATGGTCTCTCTTTTTGGTAATGAAAAACAAAGACATCTTCATTCTGCCATTTTTTTTAAATACCTGAAACAACCAGCAGCCCTTCAAAGTAAATGACCCTTCAGCCTGACAGAATTTTAAATATTATTTTTTCAAGAATGAGTGTTGGATACTGCATGATAGACAGATCAGCCTTTAATGGATATTTTCTCCAGTGTGGCTCAGCCTCAAGGCTACAAACTCCATTCATTTTTCAGTTTTCGGTTTTTGTGTGTCTCTCATCTTTAATGAACAGTACTGTAATGCAATAAAGCATTTTCCCTGTTACCTAGCCGACAGTATCCATGGATGCAAACACAAATGTTTATGAGGCTTTCTGTGTGTGTGTGTGTGTGTGTGTGTGTGTGTGTGTGTGTGTGTGTGTGTGTCTTCTCCTCCTCTGTGATCTCAAAAAAGAAGAGATGAGCCCATTTTGAGATCACCAGTAAATGAATGATGTTTACTCACAGTAAATGTACTGTTTTGTCGTTAAGGTGGAGATCAGAGCTGAGAGGTCACAGGGAACTTCAGTCTACATGAGTCGCCATCAAAAATCCTGTTCAGATGAAGCAGATACCTGCTTCCTTCAGAGAGCAGTAAAGAGAAACACCAGAGTAAAAGACAGAGGGGTTGGGTTGCTGTCTGACTGAAGCTCATGGTCAGTGATTAAAACCTGTGAGCACCACCACTGACACACACAAGAAGAGAAAACTTGCAAGCACAGTGTTACATTTGCATGCTGTTTGTTTCCCCATAGAGATAATAACTTTATTCAGTGATGGAGATGTTTACGGCTGAATATTGAACTGCGGGTGACTGATGTTTAGATAACTGCATCACAGATGTAGATGTTTGCAGTGTGAACATCACAAACTCTGCAAACTTTCTCAACTCATGCTCATCGTTGTTTGAATAGCTTGACCACGAAATGATTGTGATTGGCTGCCTCACCAAAATGTTCATGGCTTTCAGCTGAAGTGATGATGAATGGTGCGTTCACTGACAAGCCGTTAGAAGTGCTACCTTAAATTTGGGATTCTGAGCATGAGAGGTATAGTGTATGGACTAGTTAATATGCATATTTTTCATAGTCAAAGTATCAGAATTGGTATTTGGTTGCAAACTACAGTTCAGAAATTTAAACTTTTAACCAGATAAAAGTTAGATGATTACCAAAGTTAGTTGTCTTTTTTTCTCAGGGGACCTTTATAAAATTCATGGCAATATATTCAATAATTGTAATTTTTTTTCCGCAAAGTGGTGAACTGATGACTGATATTCAGCGCTATTCCCAGACTGCTAACCTTGCTATAAAGAGATATAGTAAACTTTACATTTAAGAAAAAACACATGTTTTTTTAACCAAATGCCAATTAGTTTTGACCCAAAATTTACCAAATCACTAAAACCACAAGTTGCTGTTCTTGTTCACTCACCTTAAGGAACACTACATCTATAGAGTAAGTAAGTAAAGTAAGTAAATAAGTAAGTAGTAAGTAAATAATAAAGATGTGTGTATGTTTCTGCACAGACCATTCTGTCTTTGTATAGTTGTGTGTTTTTATACCTATATGTGTATTATGTATGTCCCTTTGTGTGAGTGTGTGTTTGTGCGACAGTGACAAATGGAAGCAGTCTCCAGTCCATCAGTGAAGTGGCTTCTGCTTTGTGTGGCTGATAATAGCCAACAATAACTGCTATGAGATTTAAAATGACTTGTAATTACATCGCGCATTTCATAACCAGGTCCCGAGCTCGTTACACAGCGAGATTTGTTTTTAAGTCGCGTTAACATCATCAATTCTGTGGCACTGACAAATGACCGAGTCTGCAGGAGCAATCAGCATGGGCAGCATCAGCAAGAGGTCTAATTCAATTTGGTCCAAATTTGTTCTAGCGAGCTGCTCATTAAGTTGGGGGTTTGTTTGTCTTCAGAAAACATTAGCCGAAAGTAGATCTATACGCTGTAATTGAACTCCTGTGTAAACCAGGCGAACACAAACTCATCATTCAGTGTAATGACTTTCATCCATTTCGCCCGATAGTAATAGATAAGACAAACAGGAGGGGACACTGGCATATGAAGATAATTAATATCCCCTCAGAAAACAGGGTGGTGGTCAAAAACTCCCGCTGAACTGTACGTGTCATCGTCTCCTGGCTCCTGTCTCCTCGAAAACCAAATTAAATTAGGGAGTTAGCGAGCTATTAAGGAGGTAATCTGGGAGTTTCTCTTAGCAGACAGATTGCATGTCCAAAACAAGTTTTAGGTCTTTAAAAGTTTAGAAGTAAGGCACAGGGACTGCAAAAAAACACAAGTGACACTAGAAGCATCATGTAGCTGCTGTGTGCTGTAATGTACACACACCACGTGTGAAGCTTAATCAAATAAGTTTCTGTCAAATATTTATTCTTTTGAATGAATTACAGTCAGATAAAAATTCACCTCTTTGAAATAAACAGCTTGAAGTTTAAAATTGATCTCATTCTTAATACTGCAAGAGTTGTTGCAAATATTACATACAACATTTTTTTAAAAATTCAACAGGAAATTTGAAGTATTTGATAAGCTTTTGTGGACACTGACTGTGTTATGTACACACTACCGCTGAAGAGAGATTCTCGACAACAGAAGAAGAATCCATTAAGAGTCCATTCAGTGTTTGCTACCAGACAGCAAAGATTTTATCTGACAAGTATGGACAACCCGCCCACTCTCTCCTGCTGCCATCTCCTGCCAGCAAGAGCTACAAGCACAAGACCAGCAGACTCAACATCAGGAATGACGATGGGGTGTAAACACACTTTCAGTTCTCAGTCCTGTCTCTCATCATTTTGGACCGAATGTAAGATACAATCACTGTCTGTCACAGAGTTTCTTCAGTCCAGGCTCTGACAGAGGAGTTTAAACCACAACAACCTTATAAAACCTTTTTTAAAAATGTTATTTCTCTCCTCTCCTGCTGCCTTTCAGTGCTCATCGTGACAGGTGTGGTACCTTCAAAACACAGAACTGAGTGGAAGTGAGTTTTTATCTGAACATCGTTTAATAATTTCATTTTTTTTAATATTGACACTTTTTTTAATTTAACTACACAAGGAGAAAGAGAGGAATCTACATTAATGATACTAGAAATGTGTATGCATGATAAAAATGATAAAAAACAAACGAATATACTAAAGCCACCAAAAAAGGTCCAGTCTTTTCCAGTTAGAACACTTCCCTCTCTCTCTCTCTCTCTCTCTCTCTCTCTCTCTCTCTCTCTCTCTCTCTTTGTCTCTCTGTCAGGCAGTGTGTGTGTGTGTGTGTGTGTGTGTGTGTGTGTGCTTGTATTGATCTCTGCTGCTCTCTGTATCCATTAGTGGCCCAGGAGGCAGACTCTCTGTCTGTCTGAAGTGTGTGTGGGTCTGTATGAAGGTTTATCAGATCCTCATCAAACACCTCAGAATCCTCTGCAGCAGCAGCTTCACGGAAACCGTCACGATTTTTTGGAGTCCGCCATATTGCAAACATTATACATGCTTTAATGTAGTAAATGAGAGTCATATTGATATTAATTCATGATGAAAATGCACAGGCATGATGTCTTATTAACAGCACTTATATTGAAATTCAAAACGATATTGAATTGAAATAAAAAAGAAAGACTATTTTAATCAACAAAACTCATCTTATGTTACAGGGACTGGAATTCTGGTTTATCAAATTTCTACTGTCAGTAATACCTCTAACCAGGAAGCATGACAGATTGCTTAAACACAAAAAAGGGCTTTCCACTAAATATATACTACAGAGCAAAGTTATTGGGAAAGTCAGCATGAGCTTCAAATAAAATGAAAGTGAAAGTCAGGAAAAAAACCTCACAAATGTTCGTGGTAATGACTCACAGTGAGTCTGCACGAGGGGGTCTAACCTAATTAAACACTCACTCTATTTTACTGAATACCACGACACCAAAGTCCGTTCTCCAATTTAACACTTAAAAGTATTTGGGGTTATGCCAATGTAGATTCCACTAAAGAATATTCATCAGTTACATTTCAAAACAATAATAAAAAAAATCTTTCTACATTGTCATGAATTTAATCCACCACACAGCACTTATTTAGAAAGAAAAACATCACTTTTAAAGCTCATTCATCCATAACTGCTATTATTTCTTTCCTCCCAAATAATGCTGAAGAGCACCAGGAGCAAATGTCTGGAGTTGAGTTTTCATTAAAACTGAATTATAACTGGGTTGTTAACTGCATGCCAAATTAATTAGAGCACACAGAGCAAAACTGCCTTAAGTTACTGATTCTAAAAGACATTTTAGCATTTGTAACACTGCTTTTAAACAGAGTTTAGTGAAGTCCTCATTCCACTCAAATGCACCACAACCACAATACATCACCACCAGCAAACTTAATGAGGAACAATGAGGGTAAAAAGCATAACTGGTCTGTTTTAACTAAATTAACTCAGGTCTGGCTCAGCTAAAAATGTTAGCATGCCATTCCCTAATGAGTCTGTTTGTATCCAGTTCTGATGTCTGCAGCTTATTTTAAAAGACAATGATGTTGATTCAGAACAAAGGAGTTGTTTTTGCTGTTGTAGCTGCTGCAGTTTAACTTTAAATGAATAAATATATATTCAACACTACATAAAGATTCATGACAGTTAAGGCTGATGAGCCTGATGGAGCAGAGAGGGAACCAACTGCACATGCAGATTTTGACAGTAAAAGTCCTGGATTATACTCCTTTATAATAGAGTTTGCATTAACTGCCACAATCATGTAGAGTTTTCTTTTCTTAGATTCCCAAACGCTGTTGAGCAAAGATGAGCAAAGCAACACAACACCCGATGTTCCCCACCCCAAAACTCAAAGAGAGTGTTTCTGTGAAGTAAATGTATCGCACAAGTGGCTCTCAGCCAGAAACAAGCAGCCCCTTTTAAGTGGACATGATGTTTTCCCTTGACCCAACTTCACTTGTATCGACCAACTTGCCTATTTATCTGAATGCATCAGTGGTGTGTGTGTGTGTGTGTGTGTGTGTGTGTGTAAGCAAGTCAGAGGAAGAGAGACTAAGACACAGCTCTTAAAACACAGCAAATATTCAGAGCGGCTACACGAGGCTCATTAAATTTTGATGCTCTCTTCTCTGCTGCTCTTATCCAAGGTAATGGAGGCTAATTAGCGCTCACACATGCACAGTATCGTTAATGAGGAGTAACCGAATCTGTCCTCTTGATTCAGACGCCTCTCATTGCTTCTTGGACCACAAGTGAAAAAAAAAAAGATTGCTGAATGCCTGGAGGAACTGGGGTGTGTCCACCAAGAAAAGTTCTGTGCTGAGACCTTGCAACCACAATGCATCGAATGTTTTCTGCAAGTAAACAACACACAAACATGTTTTTTTAATGTCTTTTTGAACTGCAGCAACTTTTTCAAACATTTGTATTTGCATAGAAGATTTTTAGCTGAAAATAGTTTTGTTTAAACATAGTATTTCACCCAACGCTCCAACTTATTTAAGAGTGGTAAAAAAAAGCAAAACTTAACTTTTATTCACCATTTATTAAGCCCTCAGATGCAGACTGGCCAATAATAGCATAGCATTCACCAGCTCTTACCAGGGTCCAACAACTGTGTACAAACTTACATGCAAATGTTTTATATTTCCTTTATTTTATGGATGGTTTTGTGGATTTTGAGCTCATCATTGTTAAACAATGTGCCTGAGGTGCTTCTCTTTCCAACCTTTCTGAGTAACAAGCACCACTAATGTGTTTCTTTCCCTTTTTCAAAACCAAAATTAAACTCTGAGGAGTGTTGGCTGTAGATAAAACTGTGTGGACATCTTCATTTCCAGCTGAACCCCCTTAAAGATCAACAAGCACAATTGTGTCTGAAATAAACAAGAAACAAGTTATGTTGTTGTTAGCAGATGAAACCTGAATGACTTATGTTACTAGCTATCCAGGGCACAAGCCAAGCCAATTAGGCTAAAATTAAAAGAGGGGTGGGGCTTAGTTAGATGTCAATTGAAGCAAGTCTTGATTTTGGATATTTTCTGTGTCTCCTTCTTGATTTTTTTTCCTGCATCCGTTTAAATGTCACAGCCACACAACAACAAACTACAAAGAATTGCATGTGACTCTCACACACAAAACTTTGATTTTCCAGATGTGAGAGTTTAATACGGACTTCAAATCTTTGACTTCAGCGGTGGGTCAGTTTTATAGAAAAAAGAAACTCAAGTAGGACTAAAAAAGCAACTGGATGGCTGCACAAAATAAAACAATTCTCATTAAAATTAGGTCATATTATATGTGTTAAAATGGAGATTAAAGGTGGATTTTGTGTCCAATCACTCCTACTGCTTGATCTCCTCAGTTCCTTCATCTGTTTTTTTTTCTTTGCCTGAGTGAGAAGATCTTGTCATGTGATTTGATAAAAGCATCCAGACAGCAGTTTCACCATCTTTCATCTCTGCTCAGAGCGGCAAGACCTGAAACATCCTGGTCAGGAAAACAGAAATCATTTCAGATCATGTTTGACAACTTCTCAACAGCAACTGGACGCATCTTTTCTTCCTGTCTTTCTTTTTTCTTCTTTATTTCTTTACTTCCTCCCTCTGTCAGCCTGATTTTTAGGGGTTTTTTTTCAGTCTGAGTTTTCAAACAGCTAAGCCTCTGTCTCCCATCCTGCTTGTTCACTCTCATTACCAGAATTACTGTCATTTTCTGTTCCAGCTTGCCAAAACATAATGATTACATGCAGCACTGAGAGTCAGAGGAGCTCATCTCCGTGTTTCCACTGATGGATGCATGGGTTCATACGAGTCTTATTCACTGTTGTGTTATTGTTTGTGTTAAGTTTGTTGTTGATTTATTTTTGTTTGTTCTCTGGTTACAAGCACGCAGATATAAAAATATTATAAACAGAAATCATATTTTTTTGGGTCCCAAATCTACAATTATCTTGACATTTACCAAAGGCATACAGCTCCGTCTTCAAATGTGCGTAATATTTCTCTGTTATTTACTTTTACACAACCAATAACTGGGCAAAAATACTGCAGACATTTATATCTGTTTTCATTGACAATGTTGAAAATGTACTTTAAGTCCACTTTATGTTTTATTGGGATTTGAAGGTTGGAGAAATTTTGTTGGCCAGACTCTCTGAAGACAAAGCTTTGGCCATTTTTGTATTTATTTCATTTAGTAAGAATAAAATGTTCTAAATCATACAGAAAATCTGAATGTCAAGCCGATTCTGAAATGTCATAAAATTGGAAATTGGATTTGCTTCCATCTATTCTTCTTTTTTCCCCACAAAGTTTCATGTTTGTGACACAACACACTGAAAGTTTAGGTCCGAACTTCATGTCACACGCATTAGTAAGGCTGTACATCAGATCAGATATGCCCAGTGGCTACTGTTGCATCAATCAGATGTGAAGCTAATGAACAATCAATCACAATCAATAGACACATCCAGCCTATGATGTGTTCACACATGAAAGACTTATGAAACACAAAAGACAGAGACAGAGAGAAAAGGAGTCATTGTGACAGTAATATTTGTGGAAAATTATTCCTGATGCATGTTTTATAAAGAAAGTTTATACAAAGAAACCTCTTGCCACCCACACACAGGCTGTCACTGCTGAAGGAGACGAGTAACTTAAGACACGGACACAAAAAAAGCTTGCAAGTTCGGCTGCAGGCAGAGACAGTCCTTCTTTTGGTGCCAGTCTGTTTGAAAAGTTTGTGACGATTGTTTGCCCCTGCAAGTCATGTCTTTGTTTCACATTTACAATCACAGCTGTTTTTTCCTAAAACCATGTTTACAATCTTGTTAAAAAAGAAGTATCTTCAGATGTTCAGATGTTAACTATCCATACTAAAAAGTGCAAGAATATGTATGAGAAAAAAAGTCCAGTCTGGAGATATTACAGTGAAACCATCACAGAAATGATTTTAAAGCTGTGAATAAAAACCACATGGGTGACAATATGTTGTTTTATCAGTTGCTACAGAATGAAATGTGTAGTTTGCATCTTTTATTTATGTTTTTTGTTGGCTTGTACCTTGCAGTGACGGACACAGCATTACAAAGTTGCAAACTCTCACTTTTCCGCACTGATAAGTTCCCTCTGTGCTGGATGTTTCAGGTTTCTTTGCCTGTGATTGGATTTTTAATTTGTGATGTACCAAGTCCAGTTTGCTGGGGGTAAAGTTTGAATGTAGGTTTTTTAGGGAGACGCACAGACATCTTCCTCTTTAGGATAACACCTAATGTGATAACACCTCTTCAGTGTCAAATTTTGCACAGATGCAAGTCAGCGAAGTTCGAGTCTGACATTTTAAGGTAAGTAAACATAAGAAAACACATTTTTGAGTGGAAGGAACCTTTGATCATTAGCATTGCATGCTAACTCTGGCTGCACATCACTGAGTTGGAGTTATGACATGTTGTGACAAGAGTGTGTTTGTCTCAGGCAGGACCGAGATAAAGAGACTCTCTCACAGTTTACATCTTTCCTCTTAATCTAAATCATCCCTCCTTCATGTTCTTTTTCTCGTCATTCTCGACTTCTCTTTTTCTAACTTCACCAAATTTGATTATGTTTCACGACAGCAGGTTGAAGGGGTTTAGCTCTCTCTTTGTTGGTCTCACTAATCCAGGATTTCCAAACCGAGCAGAGAGAAGCCCACCTCCTCACTCACAATGTGCAGAGCTTTTTAATTCAGTGAAGCCTTACAACTGTGACGACTTATACATGAATGTGAGCCCCACAGTCCAAACACAAACTAATCACCATGGTAACAGCATATAGTAGTTGTTTCCCTTCCTGGTGCATTTGTTTCCCTCTAATTGGACTTACAAGCCTCAAAGTAGATTTTTTTGTGTTGAACTTGGAATTATTCTGGCAGTAAATGGACTTTATTTAAATGTTCTAGTGTTTTCACACTTAAATGCTTTACAATGTGCCTTGCATTTGCTATTGAATCTTGCTCAAGGACAATTGGAGATACTTTGTCTCTTACTGTCAGCAGAAACTATGTGACCATTTTGAAAATGAGTCAGTGCATTTGGAGATATAGTTTTCTTGTTACTAAGTCATTTTCTCTGGTCAGATTCTTCTGTTTTGTAATCAATATCACTAATTTGTTGTCTTTTATTCAATATTATTCCAACGGTGTAGTAAAACCTCAAGGACAAACTCGTGTCCTTGTTGCAGTGCACACACACATACTGACAGCAGGAGATGGTTATTTGATTTGAACACGCACTTAAACATATTTTTAAAAAGAATCTACCTGTAAGATTTGTACTTTAAAGTTATATACAAGGAGGCATGGCTGCTGAATCACACAGGATCTTTTAAATGTTTTTATCCTTCAGTCTGTTCAAGAAGGACAACCGAAGTGCCTGAGCTTTCTTGTGCATAACATGTCCATTTCCCAGTGACCTTCATATTAATTGATTTACCGTGTTCATGGCCAAATGAAAAAAAAAAAAAGGAGACAGTCGTGTGCAGAGACTGTGACTCCTGCTTCACACTGTGTACATGGGACTTTGAAAAGTTCAAACATGTCCCTCAGTGCATTTGTGTTTGAGATCAGATGAGCTCCCTGTCTCCTCCCTCATCCTCCTCCTCCCTCCATCAGTATCATCTTTTTTCCTCGTACATGTGGCCTGAGGTTACATAAAGAAAGTTTGCCTGATCGTATCACTCAAGCACAGCAGCAAAAGCACATAAAAAAGGAAAAAAAAGAATTGTGGATTCAATTAAGATATTTTGAAGATGTCCAAGGACACAATTTATGCATTTAAGCAACTGTATATGAAATAAAATCTAAATATGAAATACATTTTACATGTTGACTTGCAGCATTTAGGACACATGCACAAATGACAGTCAGGAGGACTTATTTTTACTCCTTTCTCAACTTCCATTCATTTTTCTTGTCATTTTTTCCTCTTCACCCCAGTGCACTCTTCACCTCCTCCTTTTTCTCTCCCTCCTCCTCCCTCTCTCCATCCTTTTCTCCTCTCCCCCTCCTCCCCCTCGTCCTTTCATCTGTCTCTCCCTCTCTCTGCCCTCAGCAGCCTGTAACGCGATTCAAGGTGACGAGTTCACATTGTCTTGTAGGGAGGCCTTCTTTCCTGACCTACTTTTACTGGCTGCCACATCGCAGTGCACTTACAAACACACACACACACACACACACACACACACACACGAAAGTGAAATATAAAAGCATGGCCTTAAATGTCTATAATAATTGCATCCATAACAATAAAAATATAGACACTAACACATAAAAGCATTGCCATGCTCTTATTTTTTTTATTATTATTATTACAAAGACTAGCACCTTTCTTTCTCTAACACAGACACAAAAAGATGCGGTGCATAAAATGTGATCTATAAAGCTCCATTATGAAGCTCCACCTAATTTAATTATCTGATTTCTTCACATTGGTTATTGTGTAAAATGTTGTCTGCGTGAGCTGCAGCTGCTGTGACTCACTCCTGCAGTGCTCATACAGGAAGTGCTGCTGCTGCCATCCCCATGTTTGCCTTTAATAAACCATTAAAAAAGATGATGAGGTGATTTCTACTTTTGTTCAAAAAAAGAGACAGAAAGAGAGAAGGAAGGCGCCACAAAAACACCACCTTCCCTGTTGTCAGTATTGTTTTAATGTGTGTGACATGTTCTACAGATTCGGACGTTGAACCCGGAGCGAAAGGTGCAACATTGTAGGTTTGATGTCCAACAAAACATTTTCGCTGTTTTTGCTGGGGGCGTGTGCGTCATATGTGAGCCATGTGTTTCAAACAGTGTGGCTGCTCTAATCTGTCAACATAGGTGCCAAAATGAACAGTAAGACGTTTCACAGCACACACACTCTGCTCACGCAGCCAGTGAGGCTGAGCTGTCGTGAATGTGCTTTGCATGTCTGTTGACACCACACAGGTTATAAACTTCACATTGAAATAGGCATGCAAAGTTAAACTTATGCAGATATGAGGTTACTACGTTTATGAGTTTGCAGGAATTAATGTAGTGTTTTATTAAACCAAACACACCATTTCTCCTGCGGTTCTCCTGTTTGGTATTTCTCCGTGTGAATTTTGTATAATTGGTGTCCATCAAAACAAAACTTTGCAGGTTTTTGCTTTTCATCCACACAAAAACACAGTTTAAGGTCACTAAAGACAGATGTTTTTAAACATCTGGCAAAGATGGAGGTATTCAGAAACTACAGTGATGTTATGAAGACAGGGAAAAACAGTGTGTGTTCCATCTTTCTGTTGACATGAAGCAATATAATGTCTGTGCTGACCTTGCTTACAGGTCTTTATCTGAAATGAATGAAATCCAAAATGCTGAATGAAATCTATCATATTGAAGAACAGAAGTGTCAGAAAATACACTACAGATAACTGTAGTGTATTTTGCAGGTTTTAGATGAGAACTAGTTAATCTTTGAATTGCAATGAGCTTATCAGTACTTTTAACAGGCTTCTGATGGGTCATTAGGGCTTTAAGATTAGGGTTGGATCAGTTCACAGCACTTCAGTTGTAATTTGGTGTATTTATTTAACGGAGATCCAGCAAAAGCTGAGCTTTAGAGGACAGGATTTTTGGAGAATGAAAAAGGGACAAAGTGTTTTTAAAGAATAAAGCTCTGATTTTAGACTTCAGCCTCTATGCGGGATATGTTATGGTGGCTGGCAGCCCAGCAGAGAGGAAGAGGTGAGCATTTCCAAGTGACCCTCGCTTGCTGGGTGTCACTTGTCACTGTGGCGGCTCGAGTTCTCCGCTTCACTCATTTTGCTTCTGAAAATGAATGAAAAAGATCCCAAAAAGAGGAATTACACTTTAAAATTCTTCAAATCCTAACTGAGAGGAACAGCAAATTACTGTATTATCATCAAAAAAAATTCATGCACAAACAGTAAAATCACCTTTTAACGACTAAGCCTTCAAACGAAATGTCAGTG
The DNA here is from genome assembly GCA_029814765.1 of Acanthurus leucopareius. Lineage (NCBI taxonomy): Eukaryota > Metazoa > Chordata > Actinopteri > Acanthuriformes > Acanthuridae > Acanthurus > Acanthurus leucopareius. Next base: position 4,661,115 of record JAQMCX010000011.1, on the reverse strand, counting down.
TAATGACAGATAACAACTTCATAGGTCTGCTAAACCACAGAACAAAAAATGCTGCCGAAGAGCTAAACAACGATGTACCAAAACAATAATCTGACCAAAACAAGTCTAAGAGCTCAGTGTTTTCTCCTCTCAACCCCGCCTCCCTCCTTTCTGTGCCAGTGGGGCGTGCCTCCACACATCGGGGGCTCGGTGCCTGAGGGACGGCCAGAGCAGAAAAAAGTGTTTGCTGGTTGGCAACAGCAGCCTCAGAGACTGTGACAGTGATGCCAGTCTGCAGCAGGCAGGCCGAACCAGGCTAAACCCTGCTGGCTGGGGGATGTGTAGTAAGACGCACTGACCTGGAATCTGGGATGTTAGACTAACACTGCTAAATGATTCATCGGCAACAATGTCAATTAGAGCAACACCTTCATCTTTATTTGATATCAAGGCCAAGGAGAGCAGAGGCAAGTAAACGGATGTGGAAGCAGGAAGGGGGGATGAGAAGAATGGGTGAAGAAAGCTGGAGTCTAAACCCTTCAATATTGAGGATATTGTGGGTTAAGAGGTGATTGAGCAGGTCAACTGGAGCGAGACACTTGATCCAAACTGCTCCGGCTCTTCAGTGGCTCATACAGACCACATGACAGGACTGTGTTTGAAGAGAAGCTACACAGACTAACAGTGAGAGACGATTTTAAAGAGAAGCAATGATAGAGGACATCACTGAGATCAGTACAGGCTTTATACATTCAACAAAACCAAAAGATTTACTTTGATATTCAACACAAACTGCAATCTGAAAGAGACACACAGTCATAAACATGCAGCTGACAATGTTAGTTTTCTTTGTGCTTAGAAGAAACACAAAATAAAGAGACAGAAAACATTGACTGAAACTGATGATTATATTCATCAGTGATCCTCTGATTATAATATACCAAAAAATGTGGCTTCTTAAAGTTTTGATAAATGACCTGATGGTTTTCCAGCTGCTAAGAATTGAATCTGTTTATTGAATCAGTGAATTACAATTTTGACACTTATCTAGTGACATTGAGGATTAAAATATTACACACTCTTAATACATTACTGATATCAGGTAACTTATAACTGGCAATGCAGTGCAGCATCAGCCTTTCCAGTTTTCGCACTGCAGTTTCATCAGAAATTGTCATATAGTTTAAAATCAGCCATCAACATAGAACATTTTCATTTTAGTGGACATGTCCTCACTTTTTTTTGTGCAACCTAGAGTGAATCTGTATCTGTTTGTGTCCAGATTCGCATTTCAATTGACTTTGAAACTGCACTGAAATTCACTTCATGTATAAACAAAATCTAAGAGATGTGTTTAATGGCCGAAAATGTGATGCTGAATTTTGCTTGATGTGACAACTCTTTTGATTTTTGTCATACACAATATGCAGTTTGTACCAATAAAGGTCTTTCAATAAATAAAAAAGTGAAAGTTAAAGAAGATGATGGCATTGTGAACAGTGTGAGATCATAAGAGTTGCTGTGTTCATTGTTAAAACATTTTAAAACATCATGTTTAGTCATGCTCATCGATTTTCTTCATCACCCCATGAGATCATCACTGTCTTCCCAGAAGTTCAATGGGCAGGCCACAGAATGAACAGTGCTATTACCCTGAATTAAAAAGATGTTTGAAACATCTGGGATAATGTAAGTACACAACTCAACAAAATAGTGAATCTAAGTCCAGGTGATTTTAGACATTTGATGCAGAACTGTACATTCTGTTAAAACCCCTGTAATCATAAATGTAGTTCTCGTTCCTCTGACTGAGCTCCGTAAAGGCCAGTCGAAGTGTTTATGTCTGACAGAGGCGGCGCTGGTGTGGTGGGTCACAGCTGTAAACAAGCACCGGCGAGCTGCAAGAAAACTGGCAACCAGCAACACCAGCTGGCAACCCAACAACTGCATCCAAACACACACCAACTGTGCAGGGAGGATGTGTGAATCTTCATGCACAGTTTCTGTTGTGTGTCTATCATGTAACCAGCATGCCGAAGGCCATGTGTGACTGCATGCCAGTGCTGTGTGTGAATATGTGTGTGTGCAGCGTTGAAAGGCAGAGAGAGACAGAGAGAGAGAGAGAGGGAGACGGGTAGGTGGAAGGAAGGGTTAGAGGAGGAATAAGTGGAAACTTTCTCCTTTTTCTCTCGATCAGTCTCCAAGGAGATTTCATCACTTTACTGTCTGATTTTCTCTTGTCATTCTGTCTCTCAGGCCATATTCACACTTATGCGGTTAAATGTGAAAATGCATCTCTTTCTTTGGCCTTTCATCCGGGCTAATGGGAGATAAAAACGCTCTTAAGTGTGAAAACATCTGAAAAAAATTCCAGTTTTTCATGGCATTGTGAAGGCGGAGAAAGGAGATTTTCTCTTGTGGTTGGCATGAATCAGCCGTCACAGACAGTTTAAATCTGCTGTGAAGCAGCAACACGAAAAGTCAACTTAGTTATTTTCTGTATCAGTTCAAAAAATGTCCACAGCAAATGCAAAAGAGATCTGAGGGTTTCAGTGCAACAGTGCATTCGTCATTACATTCCTTACACAGTCGCATAGCGATACTGAAAAAAGTAATGTATTATTAAAAATATCAGCATTTATTATTCACATTTATAAATCACAAAAGCATTTTTTTCCACAATATTGACAACAAGCACCATCTCGACTTTCTACTTCCACCTACAACTTAGAAGTAGTTCTGTGCTACATCAATAAACTACTGCTGAGAATACACACTACTGCTGTGTTTTGTGTAAGTTGGAAACTAACCAGAGACGGGAAGCCATTAATGATGTTGAACCTGTAATACAGTGCATGTTTTGAATGGTTGTTTGCAGGACTCAAGAAAAACATGTGATTAATATTATTAATAACTGTTTGGGCCCCTGACCTCTCATCATTTTGCAAAAGCGCCCCCCTGACCAAAGCTGGTTAGTTAGTTAGTTAACTCTCCCTGAACTACAATATTAATGTGCATTTATTTATTGTCCTGTTTTTATTAAAATGAGGGGAGCACAGAGCTCCAGACAGCAAGCTGGATGGACACCTGAGCAGGAATCCAAACCAGAAACATTCTTTACAGGAAAACCTCACATGTTTCTATTAGTGTAAGATTATAAACGCAAAGATAGTGGATATAACTTCCACAAAATGAAATACTGCAAACATGCAACCATCTTGAATTGTCTAATGCCACACACTCACACAGATAGTGGATCTGCACTCTGAGTTGGATGAAGACAGGCACGACATGAATATGGTTTTTCTCTGTTTAATAACACATACACACACACAGCCCACACACACACACACACACACACATGCGTGCAGCCCACTGAGAACGCCCTAAACTTGAACACATGACAGAGCTAATTACAGGAGATTTGATTTGAAGCAGTGGAGCCACAGATTGAACAAACAAGCAGGTCTGCTCGGCTCATATCTGCTGATAATACAGCAGCATCCACTGAGCCGCTCATAATACCTCCGCAGACACACACAAACACAACAACACAACAACACAACAACACGACACACACTTTTGGACACATGTTCACACATAGCCAAACTCTGGGAAGATTTACAAAGGCTGAATATGAAAACACGTCGACAAGGCAAAACCAGAGGAAGTTGTAGGGGAGAAATGGAAAAAAAGCAAGAGAAGATCAAACTGTGCTAAAAGTCAGCTTTTTTGTGAAAAGCAACTCGGTTCATTTCTTCAACAAAAAAATGCTTTTTAAAGTATGTACTCTTTGCAACTCGATGGGTTTGAAAGGGCTAGAAAAGTGAAAACAGACCAGCAAAAAGTGATCTGAGTCAACTTTGTTCGAGGGATTATTTCAGAGGGCCACCAAATCAAATGACCTGAACTTCAAATATAGAAAGTCTGGACACTGAAATGTTAGTGTTCTGCAATACAAGACACATTTCCTATACACTGCCTGTCCTCTCACCGCAATACACAAGTCCTTGAAATGCTAAAGAGGTACAGGAGAAGAAAAAAACTTTGACTGTGCCTTGACAAAAAAACCCTTAACCGGTGCAAAACTTTGCTGCACTCCGTGTGTCCACAGTGAATTAATTGTATTATTATGCAGCATAAAGTTAGATGTACCTTTAAATGAATGTCCTTCAGATTCTTATGAAACCGAATCTCATTTTTTGAGATTATTCGCAGCTCACGGTTGCTGTTGTCGTGCCTGGTGTGATGTAAAAAAGACCAACTATTGGCTGACGTCTTTATTAAAACAATGTCTGTTTGTTTGGCTGCCCTGTAAGGAGATGTAGCAGCTGCTCCTCTCGTTCTAGGTGCATGTTGGAGCTCAAGAGAGTGTTTGTGGTAAACTACACTCGCTGTTACCATGGTAACCACAGTTTTTTTGCCATATTAGCCGGTGTTGAAATCTTAAAGAGTTGTAAATTTGACATGGTGAAATCACACACTACGATTATTGGCATTTGATCAGATGGTTTTCAGCTCGAGTTCACACGCAGAATTAGTGGCAAATTTCAAACTTTATGGATTTCTGGTTCTTGTTGAGTTGAACTTTTTTCACTTAGAGCTTTTGAAACATTATAAACACTTCATTTTTTTGTAGCATTACTAAGTTTGTTGCTAGCAGCCTTTTATGAAATTTGTTGTGGTCTTGTCTTTGTCTTTGTCTGTAGCTAAGAGGTTGGGCACCTTTCAATTAATAAATCATCAGTTCTCAATAAATATGGATCTATAACCGTATTATGTAGGTGAATTTTAAATATTACACAAGTGAAACAGTTAACTCTTTAAGACCTGAGCCAATTTGACAATCATCATTTATTTTTCTTACTCAATTCTAGTAGTCAGAATCTAGTGTTATACGTCATTTGATCCAGGAGAACGTTAAGTTTCAGCCTCAACAATTTTAAAGTTTTAATTTTATATTTGCTTTGTTTGAGAGTGGATTAACTTAACCCTAAGCAAGTTACGACCAATTTTTAATGACATTATCCCAGGCAAACAAGGCATACGTGATACCACTTAAAAGCTGAAGAACTGCAGTTTGCATGATTTTTTGATGTGTATTGATGACATGAGCGATTCTTAAGTTATTAAACATTAAAAGAAATATACATTTTTAGCTGCCAGCATCTATTTAGGTCTTTGAGGGATATTGAAGATGCAGCCAGACCGAGCTGATAGATGATCTGCATGTGTTATGCTACACGTTATCACAATAAGATCAGTTGTAGCATTCGACATCATGGGCTCTAATCCATTCAGTGCAGGGAATGATACCTTATGGGAAACGGTTTCAGGTGATTTCACTGGTATCCTGTTCAGTCAGACTCTGCAACCTGAACGCAACGTTACAGCAGATCACATGATGGAGATACAAACCCAAACAGGAGGCTGATAAAGACTGTTCACTGCAAAGGTTGACTGTCCCCTTGGGTGCAGCTCACACACACACACACACACACACACACACACACACAGAGTCACCTCAGGTTTTGGACGGGTTTGTGAGAGAGATTTGTCAGATTTGTTGCGTTCACACCTCTGCTCGACGCGACAAATTTCTGTGATGAAAGTGACTCTGACTCTGCATGCCCACCTCCTCCTCTTTCTCACCTCCTTTTCATCACTTCCTCCTGCTCCTCTTCTTCACGTTGTCCAACAATTTATCCCTCTTTTTATCTCCTTCACCTCCTCTCTTCTCTATCTTCCTTCAACCTCCTACTTTTCTCCTCCTCATCATTACTTGTTTTTTAGTGCATTTCCTTTTTCCTTGTGCTTTTTAAGGCCTTCTCACCTTTTGTGGTCTTTTCTCTGTTTTTGCTTCCTTCTCCTATTCCTCCTCTTTTTTGTCCTCCCCTCCTACAGCCTCCTGGTTTTCATCAAATCTTTCTTTCTTCACTACCTCTCTCCTCATTTTCATCCTCACCTCCGTTCTTCCTCTCTTTATCTTATTTTTTGTCCTTCTTTAATTTCTCCTGCATCTAATTTTTCTCCTCCATATCCTCCTCTGTTCTCGTCCTCCCCCTCTACCCCTTTGTTTTTTAAATTCCTTTCCTCCCTCTAATCTCTCAATTCATCCACCTCCTTCACAACCTCCTCTTGAACCTCCTCACTTCTCTGTTTGTCTCACCTATTGTCTAGTTCTTAACCTTTCTCCTTACTTTCTTTTCTTCACCTCCATCAGTTTCTAACCCAATTTCCTTTCCTTCTTCTTTTCCATCTTTTCTCCTAATCTCTCCCTCATCTCTTCCCCTCTTCCTCTTCCGTGTCACCAAAGCTTACTCCTTCCTCTTCATCTCCTGCTTGCCTGCCTTCTTCATTTTATTTCCTTATCTTTCTCCTCAACCTCTTCTGGTCACATCCACTTTACCTTTTCCCTTCTGTTTTCTCTCCCATCCCTCCTTCTCCACCTCTTTTCCCCTAATCCTCCTCCCTCTCTTCCTCCATCTCCACCTCCTCCCTGCTCTTGTCCCTCTCCCTTCTTGGTTTCCTAATCCTTGTTAACTTGTCCTCTCTAAATATCCTTCCTCTCCTCTTTCCGCTCCTTTATTCTTTTATTTCTCCTCTCCTTCCCTCTCACCATCTCCTCCTCTACTCTCTCCTCTATTTTCTTCCTTCCAAGTCCATCATTTATCTGACTCCTCTTTCAACTTTCCTTATTTTCTGTCTCCTCTTCCTCGTTCACCCTCACACTTGTTTTCTCCTTTGTTTTTTGTTCCCTCTACCTGTTTTCCACCACCTTTTTTCCATTTAACCCTGATTACCTCCAAATGCCTCTCCACCCCCCGAGCTAACTTTGATCACTCCTGCCTCACCTCCACCCCCACTTATGTCTGTCTCCGCCTCATTATCACTTCTCCTACACTCATCTCACTTTCCTCCTCCCCTACGTCACTTTCTCTCTCCCCCTTTCCTCCCTCCTCTCTTAAACACAGCTTAGTTGCATACCTCCCTCTTCTTCCTCTTCCTCCTCCTCCTCTCTCTTCCTCTCACCTAGTCAAACACAGAACGGAAACTGTTGAACAAGCGGCACTGTTCGTTTCAGATGCCTTACATTGGTTTGGTTACATATTACATGAAAGCACCTCCTACCAAAATGTTTGAATATGGAAATAACTGCTTTGTGTTGTCTTCGGTGTAATGAGCTCCCCATGTGCCACTGCCACATCTGGGCCATTAATAGAGAGTGGGTGAGGAGGAGGAGTGTGTGTGTGTTTGTGGGTGTGTGTGTGTGGGTGGGGGGGGGGTGGGGGGGGGGGGGTGGGGGGGGGGGGTGG
>JAQMCX010000011.1:4547299-4653720 GCA_029814765.1 Acanthurus leucopareius | reverse complement strand
ACTCTACCTATTGTTTATGTTTACCCACATCTCTCACAACACACACACACACACACACACACAGACACACACACACACACACACACACACACACACAGCACCCACAAATGCAGAATAAACAACAGTTTGTCACTGTCAACTGCTAAATTCACAGAGGCAACTGGATCATTGCAAGTAAGAGTTCACAAAAAAGATTACACACACACACACACACACACACACACACACACACATGCACCCACACACACACACTCACACATATCCAACACTCTTATTTTGAGGGATTCTTCACTGATTTGACCTTTTCTACCAACCCTTGATTGGTAAAGGAACACTTATGCGTCTTTGGCTTCTTTAATTTAATTTTCAGCTTCTGTCAGAGTTGGCCGCAGATATCGGACGGATCTGGCACAAGAGTGTCCATGAGAGTTTCATCATTAGTGGAGATGACTCTCATCCCAAAACCTAAGTCCATTTTGCAGCCATGTTATAGTCACGATTAGTTCACCAGTTCTTTTCCATGTGACTGTCATCCACAGCCTCCTCCCATGGTTTAGGTTTAAAGTTTCAAAACTCTTTGAATAAATAATATGTATCGTCTAATTATTATCTTTCTAATTGCATTTTTCATGAGAATTTACTTTGTTTTGGCTCGACTCTTCTGCAGTCTTGGTTACTCCTCTGTAATGTTTTATTTACCGTTTTTTTTACTGAAGACTTTGTTTTATCCTCATCTGTATCTTTTGTCTAATTATAAGTCTTTTGATGGCCTTTGTAAGCCAGTGTCTTGTTTGGGAAGTCTTCACAGGTCCACTTCTGTCAACAGAAATACCAAAAAAAATATGAACTGTGTGATCACTCAAAAATCTGGACCACATGTTCAGTAATGACTTCTGTAGAGTTCATCTCCTTCTACCTTAGGCCAAAAACTTATCAATCACCCCTCATTTGTGTTACTTATTTAGGGGGGTAAAATTTTGTGATAGTTTTAATAACATCTGTAAAAGAGTTAAGGAGATCAATTAAAGCTTTTATATTTGCACAGCATATGAAGCAGGTACCAGCAGCAAAGCACTCAGCTCAGCAAAGACCCAGAGACAGTGGGTCTGTCCAAAAGTAACAATATTTAACTACCAGCACCTCTAAACTGTGTTAATTAGCGTGTATATATTTGCTAATAGATGCAAAACATGACAGCTAACAAATTAGTAATAAACCTATTTGTTGTACCTGTATATAACATGACCTCACCACTGAAGATTGACTCCTTTCCTTTGTAAAGTCAATTATTATTTACACATTATTTCTATTCATAGTTGTCCCCAAACTGCTGACTTCTTCTTCATCATGTGCGACTAACTTGGTGACAGTGAACTGTTTATATTTTGGAGGTGGAAGAATTCAATATACACTGAAGCACCAGTTCCAACTTGCTTACTTGCTTAGCTGCGTAGCTTTGCGGAGCTTCTCTTGTCCAGTGATCTTCTGTCTTTATCCACCAGCTCAACCTTTAAGCATGAGACAGCAGGCCTGTGTGTGTGTGTGTGTGTGTGTGTGTGTGTGAGTGTGTTAGTGTGTGTGTTAGTGTGTGTGTGTGTAGGTCCTTCCCAGCATGTACAGTATCCAATTAAAGCCCAGAATCCAATTTACATTCTGCTGCTGCTGCGGCCAGGTGGCTGAGGGGAACGGAGCGAGGGAGAGAAGGGCTGAGAGGGAGATAAAGTTCTCCTCTCTAATTAAAACTGAAACATGGCTTCACTCTGAAGGCACAGGGCACTTTTTCTCCAAGGCTTTATCTAGGTCAGCATGGTTGTAAAGTGACATTCAGCAATACAACCAATAGGTGTGTACGGGGGGGTATTTGATATGAAAATTTAAATTAGAATCAGAGAAAGTCTCTTGGTGAGCAAAGTACAGTTTAACTGTGAAGCCAAAACTCTAGTTTATATTCAAGCATCACCGGCACACATTGAGATTCAGACAGTTATTCAGACGGTTCATTGCATAACTTCTCGACGCCCACCCTCACGTCGATGTTCCTGGCAGGTGAAATGCTGTCGGTAATGGTGATGCATTATGGGGAAGCACATCGTCAGCTGGTTCCCAAACCAGCAGCAGAGGTCACATGGAAGACGGTGATAAACTGTGTGTCTCTTTGTGGCTGAGCTACAGATGCAGAGCAGGTAAGTGATGAAGTGTAGCAGTTGCTCAGGTGGTCAGGTTGTCAGGTGGTCAGGTGTTGGGGTTTCCTCATTGGCTGTTGAGATTTTAAACTTAATCATTGGCAATAGTTTTCTGTTATATCAAAGGGGACTGCAAAATGTATCAAACCTGCAGTCATTACTTGCATACTTTACCAACATTGTAACTATATTATAAAATGAGAGAGGAGGACTGGGGGGGAGACCTCAGCCACTGCCCCCTCCCTCCCTGAATGACCATATTTGCACACAAGCAGCAGCAGAGCTGCTTCCTGTTGGTTTAGCATGTGCACGTTTGAAGACAAAATGCAATAAAGTAGCTTCATTTCCTGCACCATCAATCTGTTGGTTCTTTTCGGTGCGACCATCACAACATCTCCTTCCTTTCTGATTTAAATGTCATTCACCATGGCAACAGCAGAGCCCTCAAAGCATTTGAGTCAATTCTATGTTATCTCTCACATCAGACATCTGGTTACTTAATGTACCAGTCAGGCCAAGAAAAGATAAGGAAAATAGAGAAACTAGCTCTCAATGTACTGAAACATCACTGAATATTCTTGAGTCTGATTGGCTGGAAGTTATAGTTAAACTTTCAATGGTCAGACAGTGTAGCAGAGACCTGTGATGCAGGTGTGCAGGATGAAATTAAAGTGCCGGTATGAACTGATATAGTTTTAATAATTCATGTTTCAGGATGTAGCTTTACTCTTTTGCCTGTTATGTTGAGAATGTTTAACATTTGAAAGTAAATGTCATTTTCTCTCCTGGTTTCTAAACCTCTCATCATCATTTTAAGCTTTCAGCTTTGCCACAGAGGCTTTAACTGTTTGGGTTGATGTTGTCTATCAATGTGCAGGTTTCTAAGGCACAAGAATTATATATTATGATTTAAAAAACTAAAAAAAGTGGGATCAAAATTACTTCTATGCATCACCTGATGACTGATGATTTAAATTTGAATGCATAAGACTTTTTGTGACACGTTATCACAGTCTAAGCATGATAATACCATCCTGAGCACTCATTCAATATCTCCAAAGGGTTTTAAGAGGTTTTTTTAAAGGTATTTTATATTTTAATTCATAACAGCCTCTAAGCTGTTGGAAAAAAAACTGATTACTATGAAATGAACATCTCTCATTTCTCTTCAGCACCATGGACAGCATCATTTTGGAGCTCTTGACTGTCGAGTGCCTCCTTCTTGCTCTTAAATTTAGGAGTGTTCATGGAAAGATTCATTGAAAATCTCCCCGGTGCACTTTCACTTTAAATTAAGAAACAGTGGTGATGAAACTCTCCGGGGAATTCTGATCTTGTCAAGTTACATGACATGTATCAGCATGCGACGTGGTCTCCCATCAGAGACCCCGCTGCGAGTGAGTGTTTTGTTTTGTTGCTGGCTTCCTGTGTCATCACTGTTTTAACATAATGAACAAATATCTGTCAGGACTTCGGCTGGTTCTCACCCTGTGATCGAGTCTGTTTTCCGCTCTGCGTGTGTGTGTGTGTGTGTGTGTCTAAAGGGCTGTGTGCTCTGCTTAAAAAGCCACTGTGCTGTATTATTTATCAGCCTGGGGAGAGCTGCTGTTCACATCTCATCTCTCACCCCTCATGTGTTCTGATTGTCTCTGCTAATTCTGGCTTGTTTAGGCAGGTGAGATGCTAATGCAGTTACTGATTTGCATTTTCACAGAGAAAAAGGAGGAGAGGAAGTTGTTTATTATACGAAAGCTGTGGTACTGTGGGTTGCATACATACCTCGTTCACTTTCTTTTCAATGAAACGTATCATTGATCATATTTGTCATAATCGAATCTCATTATAAACTGTTGCAGCCACTCTGTTTTCCACAAGATTCTCATCTAATCCCAGGTAAGTGAGTCAATTCAGGAGGCAACTTGATGTGGTTTTAAATTGTTTGCTTTAATGTTAAGCATATTGTTTTTATTTATTGATCACTAAATAAGCTGACAGCACAGGATTCAGCCTAATTTTAACACTATGTGCTGTGAGCAAGCGTGCAAAGACTAGTTTAGATTAACAGAATACAAACCTGCACTGAAAATAAACGTCACCTAAACATCTCCAATAGTAATTGATTGTTGGATTACTATTTCTTCTATAAAAACATCTCATAACATTATCAAATCGGACTATTAATTATGCTAAAAAAAAAAACATCCACTTTAAACATGCTTTAAAAAGTCAGCATCAGTCTGTAACACTGGGTGGTGTCGGTGAAGGTGTACTTGAGCTCATCTGAGCAGACTGTGGGGGAATGAGGTTGGGGACCCCTGCCATGAACAGGGAGAAGCAGTGATGTGCTACAGAAGAATAACAGCTGCAGGTTTTCACTCCGACCGGCCACCTCAGCAGGTGATTTCACTCATGTGTTCCCCTTCAAAGAGGAAGTGCTAATCAGCTGGTGGTGTCTTTGGACCCACATGAATAACAATCACAGCACCAACTCAGACCTCACCGGGGAAGAACTGGGGAAAAAAAAGAAAAATAAGCAAAAAATGATAATAAATATATAAATAAATACTACCTTTGTGCCAGTGTTAGAAGTTGAAAGCAGGAAAAACAGTGGCAGACTGTCTCCAAGGTCTCTGATGAACAGTCAGTCAACAGTCTGTAACACTTCTTCCCCATTAAACCACTGCAGAAGAAGAAGAGGCACTGAGATGATGTAACCGAGACAGCACACAAAACAGTGGAAGAAATGTGGAAAATATGATTGAAATAGTGAACATATTTAAGTTCATTTCATCCATTAAATTAAGGAGAATGTCATTCATCACTCTTCAAACACTATTTGTCATCTTCTTCAGTAAAGAACTGGGAAATTTAAAAAGATAATTATTATGACTGAGCAGGATTACAGTGCAGACAGGTGTGCTCACCTGTATTCCAACATCACACACTCAACAAATGCAATAAAGGATGATAAAGCATAAATTCCAGTCCTATATGCAAGGGCTGGTCATTTATTCAGATTAAATTTTCGATTATGACTTTAGCTTCCAGCTGTTATTATTGTGCCACATTACATTTTGAATTTTTGTTTTTTGTTTTTTTTTAAAGCCAGTGTCCTTCCCTCACAGCACAAACTCACTCTCAGTCTGATCTAATGATCACGTGTCTTTCTAACTTTCAAACAATAACATGAAACCACATTTTTTTAGTCAGATTTTTTTAATCTAGGAGCTGAATGGTCGGCCTTTAGGAAAAACATTTATCATTCTTAATATTTGATTTGGGTTTTGTCCACAGGGAGCAGATTTTATTTTGTCTTCAAAGTTTGGAAACACAAGTTTTATTTGGAGTTCAGAACAGGTTTGCACATGTGACTTGCAGATAAAAATATCAGCAAGGTTTGCAGGCTGACATGTGTGCGTGACCGTGTGTGTGTGTGTGTGTGTAAGCGTGCGTCTGTGTGTGTCGACAAGTCAACAAATCTACTTTGATTTTACAAGACACATTCGTCACCATGTTAAAATCTTTTCAGGTGTTGAAACATGCTGATGTGTTTTTACCAGGTTCTGTTCTCACTTTTTTTTTCTCCTTCGTCTAGGTGAGTTATGATCACTGGTCTATAAACACAACTATACACAGACACCCATATGCACACAAACACACCTCAGCCTTGGTCAAATCCCCAGACGGCCATAAATTGTCTTTTATGAGCAGGACTTGATGAAAGCGTTTCCCTGGACACTGGGGGTTTTTTTGCCCTCTGGCAGGCTGTTGGTTTATTTCTCCACACGCCGCCGCCTTTATGTGCCATCTTTATCATTCTGCTCTGACAAGGACCAGATACAAGCAGGAGGCCACAACCAGCGTGTATGAATTATTCAGATTTGTCCAAATGCAGGTGCACAGATTGATGAAAGTTTTGGAATTTTAAAATTTGACACTCTTACTTTTAAAACTTCAAATATGTCACAAATTGAATGGACCTTGATGAAGCTGACAATCAAGTGATACGACTAGTTCACTGTAAAGATGCAAAGTTTGTTCACAATACTTCTTTAGTTTCCTTGATCATAACACTGGTTTCTTTGATTAAACCCAAAAGCAACGTGACATTGATCCTACTGACAGAGATTATTATGTTTTTGTCAAAGTCTGTTATATGTCATTCCTCACTGCTGTAGAGCCTCATTGATGAAAACATATCAGAAAAACATCAATGAGCTGCACTGTCACACTGGCTGACATGTTTCCTCATCAAAGAAGCAAACACACTGTAGTTTATTTTGACTTAAATGCTCATACACTGTCCTGAAGTACTCATTTTTTTACCATGTTGGATAAATTTGCAGCTGAAAAGAGTCCCTGACCCCTGTACCATTTCCTTCTATTTAAATAATCTCTTCACATAAACTACAGCAGTGGTTGTTTTAGTGAATTACTGAGACTTTTTTTAAATTAAACAATATGTATGGATCATTTTTGCAATAAGAAAAGGCCACAGACATCACAGTGAAAGAATTAAATTCATTTTGATTAAAAAAGTACAACAATCAGTTGTGTAATGCTTAAAATTAAAATCCAGAACAGTTACAGTGTTTCTACATCTCTAATACTTAATTCAAAACTTTTGTTTCAATGACTTGATAATAAATCGTTTAATCAGAGTAAATAATAAGGCAGTAGGAGTTAAAGTCATCAAATACCTCTGCTCCACCTTAACAGGTGCAACAATGTCAGTGCAACTTAACTTCTTATATTTTTTTTTGACTACAAATCATTTAAACGATGTGTCCTGAAGGAAACTCTCTCAACAATGTGGCTATTAACTGACAATGTAACCATGAAATGTTACTGCAATGGATCCTGTAATTTCCCTTATCTGGCTGCCTTAAGTCACTGACGTTTGTCATTGGCGTGACAAATTTTTCGGTCGCAGTGTAGCAGCGAGCATGTCAGTGAGTTCCCACCGCTCTCTCTGCTGATCTGACAACTCTGAGGAGAAAGACAGGAGGAGAGGAGGACGCAGGAGGAAGGAGGCTGATGGAGACAGAGAGGTCTGCAGTCTCGGGAGACTCAGCTGTGCTTCAGAGAAGCTTTCAGAGAAGAGACAGCAATAAAGACAGAGGAGAAAGATCGAGACGGAGGCAGATAAACGAAGAATTCGAGTGTACAAGGAGAGAGTTGTTTAAAAGAAGGAGAGGAAGAAATGTGGAGGAGATAAATTTGGAAAGGAGGAAAGAAAAGTGCCCCTAAAACATTTTTAGGGGTCTCTTCTTTCTTCTTCTTTAATTTGCCAGCAGCTCGCTCTGACATTGACTCAGGGGTGTAAAATAATGGTGCTTTGTCTCTTTTATTCTCTCTCTCTCTCTCTCTCCTCTCTGCTGCTCTGAAAGACCTCTGAAAAGACCTCGAAACATGCTTTTGATGGTCAACCTTAAAGATGCTGCTGACGCCGACCGAAACTGTTGAAATAAATTTTTCGAAAAAGAATAAACCCAACTAAAAGAACACCTTCACTTGTGTTTGTTTTCCCCCGCTGCTTCTGAACACAGTGAGGTTCAGAAAATAAAGTCTGTACATATTAACTGTGATCGATTGCAGCACCACAGTTGCTCGATAAGAAAACTGTAGATGTTCTTCTTTTCAGTCATTAGAGTTTACAAGACATGAATTCTGCTCACATATACAAACAAACATACATTTTTGGGGAATTTTGGAATTTTGCCCTGCATAGAAAAATACAAAACAACAAAAATACTCTACGTTTACACCCATTCGAATGGACTAGTCTGGATCCAGACCTCTGAATCACCATCCACATTTCCAATTTATTGATTCAAATCTTTGGTCTGGTGTTGTGCTTGTTCGATGGCAAGTCAAGAGGGTGAACTGTTTTTCTTTCTCTGTATTTTTTTTTTTTTTTATCTTGCCTGGTGAAAATAATGTTTTACACAAATAAGACCTCTTAAATTGATCTGTCTCCTCAATCATCATGAAATATGTTAACTGCTCTTTGCAGCCACAGTGCCGTGTCGTTATTCGGAGGGTCCATTATTTCAATTCCCTGTCCTATTTTTTTTTTTCTTCACCTGTAATCTACAAAAACTTGTGCCTCTCTGCTTCTGCTTGGCTCTGACCCAGACAATGACACTGGTTAGACAAAACAACAATCTGCCCAAACTGAAAATGGCTATCATGGCTAACATTGTCTGACTGAATAATGGAGTGAAGTGCAGTGATTATCAGGCAGGGAACAGGGGGCCCCTGCAGGGTCCATTGACGTCGGCTGTGTTATGTCTGTAAAGGTAAACAGTCTACAAAGATGACTCCCTCAGAGGACCGAAGGCCAGCTTCTCCTCCTCGTCCTCCTCTTCACAGAGACCCAAACTAGCATATTCAGAAGATCCTACATTGGAAATGTTGATGTTTGCCAGCAGGAATTTGCATTTAAACCAGCGGCAGCCTGAGGCGAAAGCACCATCAGTACATGAGTAACAAGAGATGAAGGGCAGTATCAGGTGTGACTCGAGTGTGTCTGTGAACTCCTGTTAGGTGTCTGCATGTGCCAGTGTATGCCAGTGTTTGCACCTATGCGTGTATGTGTGTGTGTGTGTGTGTGTGTGTGTGTGTGTGTGTGTAAGGATGCATCCACAGTGGAGCAGAGCAATTTGTTTTTTGTGATGCGTGACCTGTCACAACATGAGGCAGGCAGGAGAGCCTTGGGCTAAAGTTGCAATCCAGCCTTTTTTTATCCCATTCTCACAGTGCCCCCAAGTCTCTAATTTCAACAAAATTATTCCATGATGCCTATAAATCGTATATTTAATAGCTTTGTGGTGAAGGCAGGGTGTTTTCAGCGCTGGCTGGAGGCGCAGAGGGGAGACTTGGTTCTCTCTGCCTTCTAGCTTTAATTATTTACATCATGCTGTGGCTTTTTCTTCGGATCAGTTCATCTGATGTGATGTATTTTTACCAGTGACTGATGACCACCTAAACTCAGACACTGTGGAAACACAATGCAGTGACATCATACAGTATATTCTGAATAAAAAAAGTTGACAGGAGACAAAAACACACACAAAGCACAGTGGGTTTAAGTCATAGAGAGCGTATTAAATAGCGGACAGAGTCAACTCATTAGTATCATTTAAAGAATAGAGTGTGTCATTATGGCCATCGTCACCTTGTTTTCTCAAACCAGAAGTGAACATATTTTGACCAGTGGATAGTCCAAATATGGACAGATAATGAATAAACCCAAATTTTTTAATGGTACTGTATAAAATATCCTGTATGTTTATATTGCGTCTTAAAGTAACACTATCTAACTATTTGTGCTAAAACTAACAGCCTCAATCATTTTGATGGTTTGCAGACTTGTATCCGTCTTGTATTGTGTCTCTGTATCAGTCACTCTGTGCCCCAGTTGCCATTTTCTGGGCTTTGTAACTTGAAGGAGCAGGTACAAAATGGTATAAAACCCTCTGTGACACTTAAAAGCACTGTCAAAAACTGAAACAGGATTTTTAAAAAAAAGCCAGACTACTTTAGCAACAGCACCACAGAAGGGCAGACACAGATGATGACACTGATGAAAACAAAAAGAGTCAATGTCAAACCGGCTTTCAGTTGTTGACAAAAGTTTTTTTCAAAAAAAATGTCCCTTAGACCGGCGCCGAGGTGCTTAACAAGTTATATTAGCTGATTTCAGAGTTATGGACCTTGTGTTGTTCACCTGCTTTTTTTTTCTAACGTAGGTCGAGTCAGTCAGTTTTAACAGATTTTTTTGTAGTAGTAAATGTTACACTTTTGTGTTGTTGTTTCTGCAAACTTTGATGCTGCTTGGAGACAGAAGCTTTCACAATATAACATTCTGTTTGTAGTTAACATGCACATTATAACAGACAGTACTGTTACAAAACCCTGGGGTTGGTATTTACTACAAAGGTATTGCAGTCAGAAACTGTTGCAAAAAATACCATTTTTTCAACATAATGCTGCTTAAAGGCTTTAGGAGCATGTCTGTTATTTCTAAGAGACACAATTTCTTCCATCCCACATCAAAAATGTATTGACAATGTATCTGAAAATTTTTCTGAGAGTTAATGATTGCAAACGCTAGATCTGTTCAATTCTATTCATTCTAATCTCTTCTCTCAGTGTTTGTATTTCTTGGTCGCCTCCTCTCTCTTAATCGTTTTCTTGTTCTTTGCAAACTTGGTTATGGGTCAACAAATTTTATACAGAAGGGCAGCTATTCCTCTGAGGGTCTCCCTCCTTCTCTCTTTGTTTTGTAAAGGCTAATTGGGCCTCTCATTAACAGAATAGCAACCTTCAGCTGTTAATGATGTGGAACTTTTTGATTTGACTACAGGCTTCAACAGAGGAGTTGGAAAGTTTGTCCACAACGTCGGGATCAAATTAGGAGATGTGGACCCAGTGCTGAAGAGGAAGTGGCGTTTCCCTCCTCATTTGGTTGTGTTTGCTGTTTGCTGCCATTAAACTGTCCCCGAAGGAATTTCACTGAGATGCATAATGCAGGTTGGCCCTCTAACACTCGACACTCTTCAATTCTGTGCAACCTACATGAGTCAAATGAAGGTTATTTCTTTTAAAGGAGAACTGAACAGTTTTTTTTATCAGTGCAAGTGAAAGGAAGAGTACACAGTGGCAGTAAACAATGGGATAATAATTGTTCTTTTAGCTGTGCCACATATATTTTAAAGGCATTTGGCGTACATGTTTCATTTATTAAAGAGATTTAGTATTGCACACACATGAGTTCACAGGTCTAATTATCTGAATTTGTTTGTTATGATCTGCAGAGGTTTGTCTAAATCCATCTCATAAAAAAAATCTAATTGGAGAGCCTCTGATGTGAGGATCCTCAACTGGAGGTTTGATCTACTTTGATTAAAAATTAAATGCTCAGTTTCTCAAAGACACAGTTTTTTCTATCAAGCATTTACTTATCCTTCAACCTCCGTCTCTGTTACACCAGAGCAACAGATGCTACACAGATCTTAGCTGACAGCAACACAAAAAGATACGTCGATCAAAACTTCTGTCGAGTGTTTGTTTCTGTTGATTCCAAACAGCTGCTCAATTCTCCACAAGTGCCTCAGGTCCAGCTGTCCTGCAACACCTTGATCACTGCGATCAACACCAGCTGTTGTGTTTATGCCACGGTGCATGGGCATTTTTTCACAGCAGATGTTTTGACTTGTCAAAGATAAGCACCCTTACGTTGCTACGCTAGCCTGAGCTTGTGATTAATCCTAACTTTAAGGTTAGAAAACCCGTTACCTGGCTGCCTCTGCCCATGGGTTCCCTGTCTGGAAGTGTGTGTGTGTGTGTGTGAGAGAGAGAGTACATGGAGGTATAATAAACAGGTACAAGTCAATTCTTAACCATTTATTCCCATGTAAGAGTGCAGATGGAGTAACCGTGCAAAAAGTGCAACAGAGATGCAAAAAACCCCCCAAAAAATCAAAGATGTTTTCATAGAAATATCGTGTGTGTGTGTGTGCTTATGTTGGTTTTCCCCGAGTGTTGAAATATTTCATGTCAACTTGGATAAGTGTGTCTACCCTACAGAGGACATGTATAGGAATCTCAATATTCAGTGCATCTTTGTCTAAAGACTCCATACCATAGATGGAGCTACAGGTCTTATATTTACTACCTGTCACCATCAGAGTGCAATAACAAAGCCTTAAATGGAGGCACAGATCCAACAGCTGCTGGTCGCCCCTCAGCTGAGTCCCTGCTACTGTGTCCTTCAAGCCCTCTCATACACATGCATGTAAGATGAACCTTATTATACACTTGTATGTATAGATGCAAGGCAGATTGATGAGGAATAATACAAAATGGTTGTGTAATTTTTTTAAAATACAAGCACGTGAGATGTGATTTTTCCAAATCAATATACAAAAGCAACTCATTAACTCACCAGTTTAGTCAGCAGTCGTTTCACCACATGAGCTGCATGCATGTTTATAGTTGGTCAGCCTGCAGTTTGATGCTGTTAATGAGTTTAAAAAGGTAATATTTACAGTTTGTGCTGGAGAATGAAGCAAAGCTGCTTTTATCAGCTTCTTTTGTCAGAAATGGTCTTCTTCAATGTGACAATCCTCTTCAGCTTGAATCCAAAAATCCCTCTTCTTTCTTCCTCCTTCTTCATTAGGTAAAGTGCGAAATTTGCAGGCTACCTGAGGGGGGTAAAAGCCACAACAGTACAGTGATCTCTCTAATGTAATGTCTGACAGACAATGTGGGGGGAAGACAACAGGTTTTCATGGTTACAGTCATGTCACTAGTTGTTGTTTTATTTTTTGCCTTGTTTTTCTCATGTTTTCCCTGTGATTCTTGCACTTCCTCTGTTTGTCTTCTCTCTGTGCGTTCGTCAGTGTCCGTCCGGTGGGTGTGGTGATCCTCATTCTCTGTCTGGCTGATTGTGATGGTCTGCACACTTCAATCAACCCTGCAGCATTTTGAACTCAGGCCCTTCACTCGCTCCGCAGTAGCAGATCGTGTTAACGCCTCGGTCACCCTGAATTATGCAAACAAGTTACCTCTCACGTTTTTGCCTCACTCTAATTCTGTTTTCTTTGGGCTCCAGGACACCCAGGACACCCATTCAGCCTCACTCATCCTGCCCTCAGCCTCCCAATGCCTTTCTGTCCACAATAACTAGGATTTTTTATTAGTATTTATTATTACCTAATAAACCTTTTAACTATCCTACATATACTTAAACAGGTTCTGCTGTTCACTCCATTTGATCAAGACTCTATCAGTCAATTTTAATATGAAACTTACAAGCACCAATGTTATTAATGACATTATTAATGGCTCTGTTATGTTCAAGTGTCCCAGCAAGCCATAACAGTGTGACAAGAAGCCTGTATGTATTAGACCAGGATGCTGAAACTGAATCAGCTAAACAGAATTCAACCATCATTTAACTATCTAGTTATTTTCATCTTGTCCTCTCTCAAAAGGTCTTCTGAAAAGAAGAAACTTCTAGTTTTCTCATCCAGTTTTGCAAGTTGCCTTGTCATCATCATGAAGTTGTTTTTGATTAGATTTAGTTTCCTGGAAAATTCTGGTTGTCAATCTGCTTCCTGTTTCATGTCTCAGACTTTCACCTGCATCATCTTTTCCAGTGTTCTTCCACCAGTTCACCATGACATAAAGAATCTGATCATTAAGAAGCTTAATGTTTCTGCTATTACATCCTGTATCTGACATGTTAAATATCAGCATTTTAAAAGGTCCTTTTTAGGGGTTAAAACGGTGAAATTGTTCTTGTAATTGTTATTTACAGATCCTCTTCTGCCTCCTTGTCCTAATCACAACCCTCAGTCCAAAACGTCTCCCTCTTTATTCTCTCTTAATCTGAAACACAGAGCAGTGCAGTCTGCTGTGTTACCCAAACATCCGTCTGTTTGCAGAGCTGGACTGATGGCGATGTGAAGTCTGTTAGCGCCCATCACACACTTCAGTGTGAGCACTCTTCAGAAAATGACCGGCTGCCCTTCTGCAACCAGGCTGTCAGCTGTAATGACATTTAACCGCCCAGCTGAATGGGCCTGTGTGTGTGAGTGTATCCATGCATGTGTGTGTGTGTGGGTGGGTGTTTGTATGTGGTTCCAGTGTCAATTTGTGGATACAGAGGGAGTATTTTCAAATATTTATCACCTGTAAGTCTTTTCTGACATCTGGAACATATTCGGTAGTTCTTGACCTTTGAGGACAGTAGAAATGAAACCGGCAGCCTATTCATGTCCTTCCTGTGTGAGCTTTATTGTATATATCTCCTTTTATTGTTACTTGACATTTGGCCGTTTCGCTCTTAAGAGGTCGGGTCATAATGTTCGCTGCGGATGTCTGAGCCAATGAAAAGATTTTTCTGATTTATTTTCTATTCAGCCATTTTTTTCCATTTTTTTCTGCTCTGAGTCCAGTAAAAAAAAAACACTGTAGGATGTTTACCGTGGAAACTCAAAAAATTGTTTGGGGCATGTTGTTCTTTTAAAAATGTTAAAAACACACAGCTAAAAAAAATATTACTGACCATTGACCAGGGCAAATTTTTTAGACTTTGTTGGCTGTTTGAGGATGATTTTGTGGTGATGAACTTGGGAGTGTTTGACTTTATGATTTGACAGAGGCTGCCCTGAATGCACCATTAGTTCTGGTCTTTGTGTGACTGGTCCATCTTATTAGAGGAGGCGGAGGAGGTCCAGCTGAGGCCTTGTGCTCTCTGAAGGATAAACCTTTGTGGACGCTGTCCTTCAAGGATTCAGCCCCTCAGCTGGGTCACCACAGTGGGCATCTATCAGCTGACAGTTTCTTTGCTCATTGTGCTCCAGTTTACACCAAAAAATCCAAAGGGACAGGCAGACAAATTTGGTGAAATGGTGGATAAAGATTGGTGGTCTAGAGGGACTGTAAAGAGACCGACAGAGAACCTGAACTAAGCCCTTGTTTAAATTTAATGAAATATAAGATAATACACCCTCTCTTTGCCATTTTTGCCATTTTCTTTTTCTCTTGCTTAGCCTTGTTACAGTGACAGTCCTGATTTCATTTGTTAAACATTTAATATGAAACAACAAAACAGCAAAGCCTGATTATGTTTAGGTAACTTAAAGGAATTGGTTAAGGTTAGCAAAAGATCGTTGCCTTGATTGAGTGTTAAAAAGGTTAAACATAACATAGGAAAGGATGCGTCTGCTATCTCAATATGTATTGATCATGATGTTTTTTCTTATCCATAAAAACTGATTTTAAAATGATGGTTTTTGTAAATCCAACCACTGACTGTTTGTCCATCCCTTCAAACACAATTCATGAGCTCTTTTCTCAAGGAGTCATGATGATGATAATGATGATGAAGGCTGTAGAAGTGGCTGGTGAATATGGAAAATCTAGGGATGTTTATAACAAGCAATAAATAAAAAAATGACCATAGACTTTAAAACGCTTCACGTGATCTGAACCAGCTGGTTGAAGATAGTTTAGCCTCTGGATTACACACATTTGTTGCCTCAAAACATCAAACTGTTTACTTTTCAGAACTGATTCTCGATTACCTCTTTATTAATATCTTTTTCTCGAGGCCTGATTATTTGGTTTGCTGTGTAATTGGTTACAAAATAAAATTGAGATACCTGAATTTGAACTAAAAAGCATATCAGATACCAAACTAAAAGATTAAAACTCTTCTCTTCAGTCTGGGATTTTTTCGGGGTTATTATCTGAAAAGTCAATAATAATTGTCTATGAATTAACATTATTGGCAGATGGAAAAAACACCTTGAAGTCTACATACATTTGTTTTCTCTGCTCATTGATCCAAACAGTGGACCACATCACTCAGCATAAACCCTATTCAGACCCATTCATTTTAATGTTGGCAATCTGCTTAGGCTGCAGACTACAGGGGGTTCTGGGAAAAAAAAAAAAAAACACATCTGCCCTTCACCTAAAAAAAGTTATGCAGAGTCAATTTTTGGATAAACGCAACCCAACATCATGCTGCTGCTGCAAATCAGCTGATTAACCCATCAGACCAGGCAGAGCTGAGCAACACTGCAGCGAAGGAGGACAAAGACTCAGATTTGCATGAACAAGAAGGTGGACACTCCCACGAACACGCCGCCACACAAACATGACCTCAGCAACACCTGATCTGGCCTCAAACTTCCCTCACACCTGCTGGTTTTTAACACAGTTTTATCATTCACTCCGCCACTTTGATAAAGTTTGCAGCTCAAACTCTCTGACCTGTTCAATGTCACAGGAACAGCATGTGTGAACTACTTTTGATAAAACCTGATCCAGCAATCCGAATTAGACTGATGCTGCTCTTTAGTGATTTGACCTTGGAACATAGTTTAAAACCCCACAAAGCCGAGGCTAATAGTTAAATAGAGGAGGTTAGAGCTTTGGCATGGAAGCATGTCTCCAAATTCTGAGGGTTTTTTTTTTTTTTCAATCACTGCCATTTGCCGTTTCTCATTCCCTGTAGATTTTCAACATTTCCCCCTGACCTTTACAAAATGACCAGGAAATGGGAGGTGTATTCATTTTCCTCCACTTATTGTTGCTTCTTCCTGCAAATTATCATTTGACCTTCACTGCTGTCCGAGTGCAGTCGACACATATAAAGTTAAAAGGCTGGATTCTTGGTACATTCTCCCAAAATGTAAATAACAAATAGAGAAGATTTTGTCTGCAAAAATGTCTTGATGTAAAAACAGAAAATAAATACACAATGGCCACTAATGTACCAGCATTATTCAAAATGTTGATAGATTTTCCAGAAACAAAGCACTGATTTTTGAAAAGTTTCTAAACTGACTTGATGATCTCAAAGTAATTATTAAAGAATCACTTAACTAATTATATATAATTATATTGATCTGATTCATTCTCAGTCTTGGATTACAGCAGTAAATTACATGCAGCTGCTTTTTATGGATGTTCTTGTTTTACATGTGGTCAGCTTTGTGTTATTGTGATGTGATGTCAGTATGATGTACAGGTATGATGATGAGGCTGCTTGAGCTGTTGGTGTAAAAGCCCTTTAAAAACAAACTTTTTTAGAGGGACAGTTACATTTGTTTCCATTTTTCGGCAAGACTTTCACATGAGCACAAACTGATATTTGCCCCTCTTCTTAGAGGAACTTCACAGAGTTGGACGTGGTCCTCTGTACTTGCAGCCACACTCAGCAGTGATGCATAAGTTCAGTACCGCACGTTGGCTGTGAACAGAGCGAGCAGCCACGATGAAAACGGCAGAATCTGCAGGATTATCGTCCTCGATGTGGTTAAACCTTAAACAAACACACATGAAAATGCCCAGCTTACCCATTAGAAATGCATGATGGGGTCAATCTGCATGCTGAGTGTGCTTTTTGTTATATCCTCACTAAGGGAGAAACACCTGAGTCCTCCTGGGGACAAAGGACTGGTTCAACCTCGCTCAAACATCGCTGAGTCAGCACTGAATTTGGAAGAGAGACTGAAGTAAAAAGACATTAAAAGAAACATTTTCAATCAGAATTGATTCCTATCGTTCCTTTTCCAGCATGTGTTTGTTGTTAAACATGACACACACACAAAAAAAAAATAGATAGTAAACTCTCCCACTGGAAATTGAAGAGACATCAAGGGCTTTTTTTTCAAGGGTTTACTGGCTTCTTTTTGTAAAATAGACTAAGGAGGTTTTAAGGTATCCTGTACAAAATCTACTCAATATGTGGGAGAAAATGCAAGAATGACTGTAACATTATTGGTTGTAGCTGCTTTGCTGGCCTTGAGATGTAGTAACAGATCTATAAGCTATATGTATCTATCTTCTCCTTTATCTTGTGAGTAAGGTGTGAGTAGAAACATCCACACTGCTGTTCAGTCAGAGACATCATGGAGACTTGCACTTGCATTCAGTAACTTTGTGAACTTTGAACATCTGAGAGCTGCCTGCGACCACAAATGCATGCATGCATGCGAGCAGCGTGCTCACATCTCCCCAAGAAACTCTCTCCTGTTCCACCTCCTATTATATTGTATTTCCAGGCTGTTGTGTCTGCACCTTCAGAAATCGTGTAACAACAGCTTGTGAAGGCTTTTGTGCTGGGAAACATTTGCATATTCAAATGTTTTGAGTGGTGACGCTTGCCATGACTGATCCTTCAGTGTGCATATTCACACAGTGGGTTTGTGGTCATGTCTTGCACACCAAATGGGCACAAGAGGCTAATTGTTTTCAGCCTTTTTTTTCTGATTTTCAAAAGAGAATGAAAGAGAGAGAGAGCTCCCCCCCGAATATGTGTTCCCAACCTGCATATTTATACTTGTGTCTGTGCATGTCTGAATTCCCAGTGCAAAAATACATTTCTGATTTACAGCCCTTTTTCTTCCCTGCCAAGAGACACTATCAGCCTACGAATGAAAAATAATGGAGGCCAAGTAAACACTGGGTGCACTGAGACCATTCCAAATCTGCAGCTTTATCACATCCACGCACAGATGTAGAGATTTCCTTTAAGGGCGTCTCAAATCATGCCAAAAACATATTACCACTTAGCCTCAGCGGTTTCCAGTCATGCGGATACTTTCAGTTTCATTGGCAGTTTGAGCTTTTCAGATAAGTGTCACTGAGACTTCTGCCAATCCGACAAAAGCAAAATGGAAATTTGTTTGTAGAGCTGAAATCATGCAAAATGGCACTTAAAACTCAACAGCGATGTTTCCTCTTTTCAGAGACGATGCTCCATAAACTCAGAGCAAGTCTAAAAACGTTGCTAAAGACTATTATCTGAATAAATGGGAAATAACTCCTGGAGTCACAAGCTGCTGTTGGGGTTTTCAAATAAAACTTGCTTAAGCTTCACCAACTGAATTTTATTTACTCCAGTAAATCAGGATGTAAGCAGAAATCTCATCAGCAGATAAGAGAAATCTTCAGAATATAAAACCAAACCATCCACATGGCAAGAAACCACAGGAGATCACAGGAACATTATGTGTTTTTGTCATTTAACACTCAGTCTTATATTGATCACCTCTGTACAATCAAGGTTCTTTCGAGCACAACCAAAACGTACTCTTATTGTTGTGCTGCCCATATACTTTTGTGTACTTTTGGCTGGTTTTTATGCTGAAGCTCTTCTGATTGCCAGTCAGGGTCGATTGCCAGTGACATGGGAGACACTGGAAATCGACCCAGTCAGTTGTTTAGGATTAAGGAGGTGTTGAAAATATTGGACCATTATATAAAGAGCCCAAATGTGTCAGTGTAACCCTGGTGGGCCAGTGGTTTCAGATGTTTTGTTATAGCCTGTCAGGTCTTTGAAGGCTGTTTTTAATGGACTTGCCAATGAGAAAACACATAAACATTTATATTGCTTAAGGCTGATATATATGGGAAGCAATAAGCCTTTCATAAAACCAATTGCTCTCCTAGTGTTGAGTCATCACACACATTAATGACAATTTCAATACCTTCATTAGCACAAGCGCGCACACTCACAAACACACACACACACACTCACACCAAACAGTGTTACACTTTCTCTGGCAGTGACCCTTATTGAAGGTTGTGTTAATGATGACTAAAACAAACAGTGTTTAGCTCCAGTCAATAGCTCTAAACAGCCAAGAGTCACATTAGAGCAGAAATATTAGAACAACTGCTACTGCACACACATTGTCAATGTGAGTGTTTCTGTGTGTGTGTGTGTGTGAGTAAAATGTGCTTCAGTAAATAGAGCAATGAGAAAGAGAGAAAGAGAAATGAGTGTCATAAGCAAATGGTTTTGTTTGTCTGTTGGAGGCTGATCTGTAGAGCATACAAAATTATAAAACACTCTCATGTTAAATAAAGTTTTACATAACAGTTCCTGAAATATTTCAAAAAGATCTATTTTGACACCAACACTACAAAACGTCAGCTAAATAGTTCAAACTTTTCAGCCTCAGATTAAAAGGAGATTTTTTTTTTTTAAAAAGAGTCATTTTTAGGTTTAAATGACCAACCTCTGCTTTGCCCCCCCCTCCCCTCCCCTCCCCCTCACTTTAAGCCCTGCCCCATTTAGGATGCACAGGCTTTGCACAGTGTTTTCAGAGCGATGTCTTGTCCTTGCATAAGACAGACAAACATCCCTATGCTTGGAGGGTGAATGCACATGTATAAATAAGGCATAGGAAATCAACAGCAGCCTGTGAACGGTTCATCTAACCAGTGAGTCCAGGATGGGCTGACGTCCTGAGCGAGGCAGAGAAACATCAGTTATCCGTGTTACAGCCCGCTGATGTTACGGTTCCAACATTACATGCAGCGAACATACGTGCACTGTATTAAAATGGGATGATGTCACATTGAATATGATGGATGAGATGCAGTATATTGGATTACATATATAAGCTACTGTAAAACGGATCAATACCGTAGTGGTCCTACATGGAAGACCTTGACCCGGATTGATCCAGTGACATTTTTATCAGGTTCTCCTCACAAGGCATTAATGTTTTATCATTATTAAAATCTGGGGACGACACATGGACACAGAACTTTACTGGGTAAAAAAACACCCTCAAGCTCTGCAGCCTCTGTCATAAAAAAATCACTGAAGGATTTTAAAAATGTAAATAATGTCTGTTTTTTGTGTTCACTTGTTCATTCACACGTCTTGGGTTGTCCTTATCTTGTACTGCTGGTCCTGTTGGAGAAACAGTCAACCAATCAGAGTTTTGCTTGTGGGATTCAAAATATGGGCATTAGAGTTGAGCCGAGTACACAGCTGAAATGAGTGAACTACACAAGTGATGTATTTTTTAAACGCACAGGTATCAGCTGAGTAAAATGTGTCAGTGAGTGAAAGATCCTCAGCTGGCTCCACATGGCTCTGTGACTGTGTAGTTGTGTAGTATTTTGCTGATCCTTCCTGTCTCTGTTGTTCTCCTGCCTTTTTGAGAACTTATGAGTTTCACCTGTGCCTCGTTTGTCTCTGCTGCCTCATCCCGCATCCTTGTCTCCGTCCTGTCTGTCCTCTGGTGTTTTCCACTTTGTTATTTAAGTTTTTGTATTTTCTTCTTTCTCAGGGTAAAATAACCTTTTGTTTTCTTAATCTTTTTGTTGCTACTTGTTGATTTTTGTCCTGTGTGTCAGCTTTTTATTATTAAAGCTCACTTTTTGTAACACTTTATTGCTAAATTTGTGCTTTAAACTTGGTCCTCTTTTGTCCTCAGACTAAAATTAACAACTCCTGGTTTGTCCCATCCTCTCCACAGTTAAGCATCACCTATCTATTCCTGTATAGAAAATGAATGGGACTTTCTTCTTCTTGAACCCCGGATGCCTGAAATAACTCCTCCTCCTCCTCCTTCTTCTTTGCTAACACAGAGTAAGTTACATCATCTAAAAGCTTCCTGCTGTATCCTCATTCTGGCTGCGCTGTTTTTTTGCCTTATGAACTCCACCACCCTGATCTTTCATTCAGCCTTCTTGCTTCCTCCATCATTATTCTTCTCCCTCTCCATGTCCCAGTTCTCTCTCTCTCTCTCTCTCTCTCTCTCTCTCTCTCTCTCTCTCTCCGTTGCTCTGCTCTCCTTTCCCTACATCTCTCTTCCTCCCTCCCTGTCGCCTCAGGAGGAATTCAGGACCAACTGACAGTCTGATTAAGTCCCAATACAAACCTCCCATCTCTCTTTCTCTCTCTCTGTCTCTCCCTCTCTGCTTCTCTCTAGAGAGAGGGTGTCGCACATAAATCTCCTCTGTAGCCATCTATTACCTTCTACATTCGAGCCCTGACCTAATTCCTCCCTGTCTCCAATGTGTCAGTAGGTCCAGGATATAGTGGTGCCAGTGCAGTCCGTCTTCCTCTCCCTAATCCAGACTAAGTCTCTTCTGTGTTTTATGGTTAATAATTTTACTAACACTATCTCATATTACCTCACACCACTAATGCAATATGACAAATTGCCCATATATACTTCATTTCCCTAATCACCTCTCCTTTTTTTGTCTCTAGAGAAGCAGAGTTTGAGTGAGTGTGTGTGTGTGTGTCTAAAATGATGACAATAAAGGCTGTTTCTCTTTCACTCTTACTGGAAAAATTACTGCATCACCACTGTAGCTTTGCATTATGATATAAGGATCAACCTCAGCCCTTTTTTAAGAGGTCATTTGCATAATATACAAGATTAAAATTTATTTTCTGGCTTGTTTCCAAAGTGTGCAGTCCTCCTTTGGGTCTGGAGTTTACTTCTCGTGTTAGTTTCTGATAAAAATCACTAGGCCGATATGTTGGCATATTAAGAACCTTCAGTTTTCCTCAGAAACAGCTCACTTGGGGCCTTGACGCAATAAATATTACCAACCCCGGGGGTTCTCAGCTGGATATGGGCCTTTTCTCACCTTTCTGGCCCCCCTGCATGGAGGCACTGATGACTTCTCGTGTAATGACTTTTATTGCACATCTGAGACTATGAATACAATTGGTTAATTAGACAAATCATTTTAATTAACAAGTCATGATTGGTTAATCAGAGGGACTCCGTGGCTCAGAAGTTAACATTTTTTCCAGGTCAGGTGAGGAGCAAAAACTGAAATTAGTACACAAAGAGAAGAATGATGTATTACACACACACACACATACAGGAAGATTATCCCAAAAACATACAGTCACATGACAACAAACAGGACATAATCGAACAACATAAGGAACAATTTATATAGATTTTGAAACTCATGTATCATTATGGGATTGTTTTACTTACTTCTCACTTCTTCTGCTGCCCTCTCCTCCTCATAACATTCTTGTTACTCAAATTATTTATCTCCTTTTGTTTCCTCATGTCCTCCTCCCTCTTTCCTTTTTCTTCACCACTTCTACCTTGCTTTCCCTTTTTCCTGTTTCCTCTCTCTTCTCCACCCCTCCCTTTTCTTTCTCCTCTTAATTTTTACCCCTTAACATGTCTTCCCTCTCTTCATTTCATCTTGTTTTCCCTATTCTCTTCTCCTCATCCTTGTTTTTGATTTACTCTCCCTTTTGGTTTCTTATCCTCTCCTCTCTTTTTTTGGCCTTTTTTCTACCCTTTTCTGCTGGCTTCCCTCCTCCTCTCCTCCCATCTGCTATCCTTTGCTCTCCTTTCCCCTCAGCAGGATTATTGATGGCCTCCTATTCTCTGTGGCCGGGCAGACAGGAAACAGAGACCCCTGCGAAGAGTGAAACAGCATCACAACACCTCAGGCAGGTGACCAGGTGAGTGACTCTTTCTGCGTGTGTGTGTGTGCGTGTGCGTGTGCGTGTGCGCGCGTGTGTGTGTGTGTGTGCATGATGGGATTTGTGCCCAGGTTGGAGTTATGGGGGTTGCGCTGACAGAGGCAAAAAGGTAAAAAGAGAAAAAAAGAGGAAAAGGAGGAAAAGAATTCATTTTCTCCAGTAAGGTTTGTGTGTGTGTGTGTGTGTGTGCGTGTGTGTGTGTGTGTGTGGCAGAGTAACAGTGGACTCCTGCTACCTCCAGCCCCACAGGCCTTTCAGAGTAAATGGATTTTCTTTTTCTATTCTAGGATGCACTGGACCTTATTTCCTTCTCATTCTCCTCTCTCTTTCAATCTCTGTCATCATCTCTGTCCTTTTCGAGCTACAACAATATGCTCACAGATGTTTTAAAACTCAGCTATATTATCTCACAGTGTACCATCAATACATCTTGAATTAGTTTGATATTACTTTATCACAGTAGACTTTAAAAAGCGATTAATCAAGGCAGATAATTCATGTATGCTAATTTGAATAAGCACAGTAAGAAAAGGATCAGAGGAATCAACAAAGTCAAATTAATGGTAAAATATTATCAAACATAATTTTTGTTGCCTGTTTGCCGCAGATTCATGTATTTTGTCTGCTGACTTAGAGAAAGTGACTAAACAGTGTGTACATAACATGTTCCAGTATGTAGTCTCAACAGCAACCAGCCGACCAATCAAAAGCATGATTTTTTTGTGCCCCAAAAATAGATATAGAAGATAACATTATGACCATAGAAAAGATAATTCTTTCCATTTTATTTTCTCCTTTCTTTCTTTTTTTAAATTTTTTGTTTAAAATCCTGCTCATCTTTGGATTTCAGATTCACTCATGTAACAAGTAGCCAAACCACAGAGTTGTTATAAGAACTTAATATGAGTCTTTCCTCACAAGAACAACAGAATCAGACATTACAGCAAATACTCACATGCCCCCCTAATCTTAATATTTAGTGCTTACTAAAATGTCATTCGTATGTGGAGCTGAAGCACCATCAAACTAATCAGTAGACACATCCAACGCACAATGTGTTCATACACTGTAGACTATACAGTAAACTCCCATAAAGAGAGAGAGAGAACATCAGTATGACAGGGTGTTGTGGGAAATAATTTCTGACATGTTCCAAATAGAAAACAAACAAAGAGTTACACCACTAACCATTCACTCACACACTGTGGCTGCTGTAGAAGCATTGAAAACATT
Source organism: Acanthurus leucopareius (assembly GCA_029814765.1). Classification (NCBI taxonomy): domain Eukaryota; kingdom Metazoa; phylum Chordata; class Actinopteri; order Acanthuriformes; family Acanthuridae; genus Acanthurus; species Acanthurus leucopareius. The sequence goes on along the minus strand of JAQMCX010000011.1, from coordinate 4,629,504 downwards.
AGAAAAAGGCTTTAAGTCTGGCTGCAGCCATATTAGTCTGACTCACCGGATGCAAACAGATGCCATTCAGAAACTATTTCAGTCTATGTTCTTCCTCTCTTCTGCTGTCTGCATGTCACTGTTTTGCAAGGACGAAGCTACTGCATCGTGGGTTCAGCACAGGAAGGGATGTATTGTTATATATAGTAGAATTATAATTGCTTGAGTAAAGGCCTTTCTGCAAGTGCTGGAGATGGGGAAGGCAGTGTGAGTCTACATAGTGCTACATAGTCAGTCCTGTGAAACCTGTCAGCTCATGTTTTGCACCTTCATTGAGCAGGATCCTGATGGTCTGCCTGTAACACCTGTTCTGTTCTGTTTCCTCATAAAACAATGTTGAAGATCTGTTGCAGCTATCGCAGTATCCGTGCTAAAAAGTGCTGTCAGTTGATATTTGCTGGGTAACTACAGTCAATTCCGAAACATAAATCCTAGTAGCCATTGTTACATGTTACGTTACAAACCAACAGGTTAACACAACTCCCATAAAACTAATGGCAGATAATATTCTGTTTGAACCTGTCCAGAGTGAGAGGTGGGTGTCACATCACATGACATGGAGCAGCCACAGATTGTGGCTGAGGCATCACTAAAATCATTCAACACATTTAACACAGTGTATTAAACTGAATACATTCATTCAAACCAATGATGAACTTTGACTTTGTGCAGACAGAGGAACAGATCAGCCTCGGCACTATATAATCCTGAGACTCAGACAAATCATAAAGGATAGAAATTTAGAAAACTACAAACAAACTCTTTAATTACAAAATAGATACAACTGTTTTGTAATCTCAACAGGTAAGAAACTGGACACCCTGACCACACACAGCAGAGGCCTGTATGCATAACAACAGGATTCATATTATAATAATTATTTACTAAAGCTGCAGCATTAAACCCTCTAAAGCTGAAGTTGTCAACCAAAAGCCGTGCACTGTCTTTGTGTTTTAATACCAACTCCAGAAGTTTTTTAAAGTTTTTTAAAAAGTCCACACATCTCTCCATATAAAAAGAATTTTTTTTTTTAGTCTATTGAAATCCACAAGGTTGCTTCGGCTTTATTCTCCTGAATACATTAGCTGAACAGGATTAGCTGAGTTTTTGTGTTCATTACTGGTTTTTTGCTTTTGTTCTTATAGGAATGACATTTCCACATTCGATAAGCATAATCACCGCCTGCCACTTGCTTTTTTTTATTTGAATTAATTTAAAAAGGTTGGATATTGCGGCTTTGCAGTAAGTCGTGTTTTCTCTTGTTTAAATAATGGTCCTCTATCGAACAACCTAATGCTAACACAAAGCTGCTGAGCTGATGTGCCTGTAAGCTTTGTCTTTTAGCATTCACACCCTTTCTCATGAGGCGTGCTGTTGAAAATCCTGCCCTTGAGCTTGACTTTTTAAAATCTGGTTGTTTAGGACTCATCCATTGGCTCTGGCTCTCAGCAGCCTGGAATTAAATCTACAGACACCATGAGAGACAGAAACTCTTGACATTGTCCAGAGAGGGTCCATCTCCAAGTGATCTCCATGGTGATAATGTCATTATGTTGCATTTCACAATGGAAAGGAAAGCTGCAAAGGGAGGAGAGATGCAGAGGAAGTGATTCAGTGTCATCACAGCATGCCTATTTAGGGACGAGGTACAAATAAATTATAGAGAAGCCTGAATGTTTGCATGTTAAAATAGGACTATGTGAGTGTTTAATATGTGAAAGATGTTTAAATTATACTGCAGTGACTTAAAGAACACACAACAGTGACTGGCTGATATGTCACACATAATTCTGCTCTTCAGTTTAGTCAAACTGATGCAAAAGTAAAGCAGAGTATCCTACACAGACCGACGAGAGAGGCTGCATTCACCCACACATGAAATCTTTTCCCCTTCAGAGCTGCTTTGTCTTGGTTTCTTGAATGTGGAACTTCCCAGTTCTTTGAAAGGAAGGAAAACCACATACACACAAACACAGAGGTTATAGAGCTGAAATCATCATCTGGATTTGAGTTGATTTTCACTTCATATTATTGCTATTATCTACTGAAAATAAAAAAATAAATTTACTCTCAGTCAAATTAATCTACAACCTTTTGTGTGATTTGTGTAAGAAGGGTGGGGGGACAGTCTGTTAACTAAATATACAAAGAGTCCAAAAAGAGGAATATCACTCAATTGGTTTTTTTTTTTCAATTTTCAGCTTTAAGGTGCATTACCACTACTAGTTATGACAAAGTGAGAACAGAGAGAAATGGAGATGAATTAAAAGGCGTGTCAGTCCAGGTTATCATCATCTGGCATCATGTGTTATGAATGAAACCTGAATTGAAGTTGAATAAATCTGGATGTCTGTGTTTGAGGGGCTTCACTTGGTTAGTTATGTCACTTCAGCTCTGAAAGACTTGCACCCCCCCGTACACACGTTACTGTAGAAAATCAAATATCATCACATTTTCAGAATTTTGGCACTGACCTTTTAATAATGTAAAGGTTCTCATAACATTTCTAGCTTCTTCAGTATTTGCATGTGATTGTGTGACAGAAACGTTTTATTACATGTTATATTTCTGCAACGTTTCTTCTTTTCTCTCTTGTTTCTGTGGTCATTAAGACATAAAACATCTGGAAAAGCTGTAATTTTATGATCAAGCTGAAGCATTTTTTCAACTCAAATAGATGAATATTTCCCATAATTTGTCCCAACTACAAAAAATATGCGTCTGTCTGAATGTGTCTCTCGTCTTAGTGTCCTGCTGCTGTTTAAAGCTATTAGGGTCTTTGGTTTTTCAAAGACTGAACCGACCAAGTTACAATACAAGTGAAACTATTTCACTTCGACATACCAGCTCCTAAAAAAGTAGTATGATTCTCAGCCAAGGTGAGACATCTGATTAATTCCGCCCTCTCTGTTTGAAGCTCTGCTCCTCTGTGAAATCGTCAGGTTCTCCGTGGCAAATGGTTTCACAGCTTTGACAAACAATCAAGTTCAGTTTGACAGTCTGCTTTAAACCTGCCAGGAGAGGCAGATGAGCAGGGATAACTGATTTCAAGATAGACTGCTTTAACCTTCATGTCGCCTTAGAAGAATACAGACAGTCCCAAAGAAATACATGTGGATAAAGTGAGGGGGTGAAGTTAAAATGTGAGTCCACATTCAGCACACGTGCAGAGAGTCTGTGAACTGTATTTTAATGGCAAAGGGGTTTCTTTCTCTTTTTCATGTGGAAAAAGGGAAAAAAAAGAGAGCAGAAGGAAATGACCTCTTTGTTACAAAAAAGTGAGCACTCATCACTGTTGATCATCAACAAGACAATGTGAAAATGTATGCAGCCTCTCTCGTGTCGCTGTCTGTCACACACTTCAGCAGCTCATCTTTGTTTGCCTTGGGTTTGCTCAGCGATGCTAGCTGCTCTCTTTCTCATTTCAAAATGAATAACTGATAACAACAGACACAGATGATGGAAATATTTTACAAACAGAATGCATTCAAATATAAAACCATCATAAAATGCAGGGATGAAGACAGAGGAGTCAGGACAGGATCCTCCCTGGAGCCTGGACACTAGAGGTGGAATTTCATTGGCTGAACATGTCGACGAACTTGGAGGGATGCAAAATATTTTGGCATTGAAAGACAAAATGCACAACAATATATTCAAGGCTGAAAAATTGTTATATTAACAACAGATCAAAGGACTCAATATAATCTGAAATGAGTCCAGTATAACGACAAACCAACGGAGAAATATTTGTCTGGGCAGATATCTCACTCTGTACCACCTACACAGCTCCAAACAGAGGAGAGGCACATTCAGTGACTATGATGAACATAGTAGAATAAGAACCAGATGTTTTCCTCAGGAGGTGAGGTAGAGACCAGAACAGAGCTGAAAGGATAAAAGTGTGGCTGACATTATGGAGAATGATGAATTATAGAGACAAGGAGTTTATGAATGAAAACTGACAACAAGAAAACATGCAAAGAGAGGAAACCGGTTTTGCACATCATTAGTTCTGTGTATCATCAGTAATGCTTGGCTGGTATATAATGTAATTTCATTAATGTTAATGAGATGTTTCAATGGTTTAACTGATATGTCTTAAATGGATTTCAACAGTGCATTGAGTTCTGTTTATAGAGAGTTCATCATGTCTGTATATCAGTCTTTACATCATGACATATGTTTTTAATACATCATATGAGCAAAAATCTGTTTAAATACGATGGCAATTGACTTCAGTAACTTAATATCATCATCAGCCTTAAAAAAAATCAAATTTTATCCCTATCTCAAAATTGGTTCTACCAATAGTTAAACAAAATTCTCTAAATACTATTTTTTTTATAATTTTTCCTCAAAACAGTTGTTGGTTTCAGAGAATCAGAAGTTTAATGTAAAATATAAAGCTGTATTTTACACAGTGGTAAAAAAAAAACATTTATTTTGACATTAGCATTCCTCCACGGGAGAGTTTATTGAGTGTAAGAGAGAGGGAATACACAACAACAAGAGAAGGGGCAGATACTTCCTTTTGTTTCTACCCGACTGCTTGTGTTTCTACAACAAATTAATCAAACGGAAAGTGTTGTGTTTGCTGCTGTGGAGACAAAGGCAGGTCACTGGACCCTGATCTCACTCTGTGTGTAAACACTGAGCTGGTTTTGGTAACACTAAGTGTATTTGTGTGCATGTAGATTTTAGTGCTAGAAGAAGACAGGACAGCCATAAATGTGATGCTGGTTGTCTCTATGAAATGGCTTTTTCAGTATTCTCTTGAGAAACAAGAGAGAAAAACAGAAAAACGTACCATTTTCATCCTCTGGGAGCTGACAGGTGATCATCACCTGCTGCCATTTTTCACCATCCTACAAACCAGACGCAGCCCAGGCCTCATGACAGACATTTAATGTGTGCATATAAATGTGCATGTGTTTTTTTGTGTGTGTGTGTGTGTGTGTGTGTTGGATGAGTTAATATTCACATTGTGGAACGAATGCTAATTTAATCAATGCGCTGTAAATCCGACTGGTTGCTTACTCATGCTGGTCTGCTGAGTCCCAGCAGAGAAAAAAAAACAAACACTGGGGCTCTTGTGTTCACCAGCACACACACACACACACACACACACACACACACACACACACACACATACAATGTTCAGCCACTACTAGATCTATATATAGGTCTTCCCGACTGCCTTCGATATCCATTGTCTCTCTGGCTCAGGTTATGGCTGTGTGTGTGTGTGTGTGTGTGTGTGTGGGTCTGTATCTGTATGATGTGTGTGTGTCTGTTTCTGTGTGTGTGTGTGTGTGTGTGAAGATCAGAAAATGTTTCCTGGCAGCATCACCTCAGACTCAGACAGACTAAAGCCTCATTCAGACAGGATTTATTTCTCCAGGGGAGGTTCTGATTTAATATTTCATGTGCTAATCAGTGTTTTTAATCCTGAGAACGTGTGTGTGATTTTTCTTCGCTCGTTCTAATACTGATTAGAGTTCAAAATGTGATGTTTTTTCATTATTATGATTTTTTTAATCATTATTATTTGCTGAGTCCCCAAAAATCTGAAGCATCAACAGTGATTTTGCGTGGTTTAGTACTGTGTTCAGGAAACTGTGACGTTTGTCATATTAATGCATGTAACAACATAAATGTTATGTACCCAACATGTTTCTGCATGGCTTGACTTGCTCTCTTTAAATTAAATTATATCATTGCACCTTTTTCTTCTGCTAAGGTTTAATAGCATCGTGTGAAGAATTAGCACCGGCTGTTTATCTTAATGTACCAAACTTCCAGGCTCATATTCACATAACAGTGATGAATGGAAAAGTGCATAGTTTTTATTTATTTTTTGCTGATTTTTCAGTCAAGTTCAGTCAAAATTTGCACTGAATTTGGAAGAAAACCTGATCCTGTAAACCAGTATCCTGTCCTGGTCTCTTGTAACAAATCTCAAATCTCCAGAGTAACATCCAAAACATAATCAACAGCATATAAAGATCCAAATAACAGCATCAGCAGTCAACCATGTAATTTCACATTTTGTTTTGGCTCTACAAGTCAACAAGAGCCAAAATAACCTGAAGTCATTTCCTTTACTGATTTGGAGAAATGAATTCATAACTTAAGGGAATCGACTGAGCCAGTTCACCCTCTGGCAATTAGGAAATGTAGGTCAAGACAGACTTCACACCTTGTGTCACGCAGTTGTCTCACTAAACACAAAACATTTGTTTCATACACACTGAACAGCAAAAAGACTCGTTAACCTGAAGAGAGTCAATGACCTGAAGATTGTGGTGAGTCGGACTCACTGACTCTGCTGGCAGACGCTCATTAAAATCAGATTTGTGCAAGAATTATTGGAAAATTTGTTGAACTGCATCTGTGTGAAGTCTCAGCTTGGCCATATGATATTTAATACCAACACATCCCCTCCCACTGTGAGCACACACACAGACACACATGTGGACACACCTGGCAGGCCAGAGGTGATACCACCACCTCTGTATGGTGTGCGTCTGTGTTTGTGTTCATTTAAGCTGTTCGAGTGTGTTTTGGTGGAACCTGCTGTCTCCTCATTACAGGACACTGCCGGCCACAACTCACACTGACATCCAGGGGCCATATTCACAGAGTATTTTATTTTACCACCAGGAGTTCCCCTAAATGGCACCGAAAAGTTCTGTGCTAAGAGTTTTTACTCTTAAAACCCATCAACAAAACTGCTGGGAGCAGCTTTCACTGAGGAATGGAGAAAACTGTGAGGACAGTGCAATAAAAGATGGCTACTCTGTGTTCTTATCCTTGTATTGTCTCATATGTGACAGTGTATGAGAAGTAAAAAGTACAGCATGGCTCATCCTACACTTATTTACATGAAGAGTATTGAATTCTTTATCAAATCAAACCCTCTCATGAATAAAACAACATTGGATCTTGTTAGTTCTTTAGGCAGAGTAGCTAGCAGATTGATATAATTGCTTATAAGTTCACATTCCTTTAACAGCTGGTGTCTAACTTGTTCAGATTTTTTCTGCTGAAAACAACTGTTTAATTCTGCAAGAAAAAAGTTAATAAACGTTATTGTAAAACATTGATTTTCAGGGCTTTAAACATTACAAGTTCCCACCCAACTCCTTTGGGATATTAGTGCTACAGTGTCAGTCTGAATGTACTGCTCCGACATGCAAACATGTGTATGTGTGTGACCGAAAGTGTAGGTTAGCATGTTAATGGCACAGAGGCTTGTTACCGGGCAGGATACACTGTGATTCCATTATCATTGATTAGGTGACAAGAGTGTGTGTGCCTAATGTATATGTGTAACACAGACTGTAAAAGGATTAGAAATATATGAGCCAAGAAGTGTGTATGCGCACCTGTGCATCTGTGTGTGTGTGTGTGTGTGTGTGGTGATGGAACATTAGTCAGAGTGTATTAATGTACTCACTATAGAGGTCAATGGAACGATGAGTCTGTGTGTGTGTGTGTTTGAGGGAGAATAAATGCCTCACTGTCATCGTTGCCACTCATACGATCATCTGCTCACATTAGAGTAAAATGTGTCTTGGCTAAAGCACCTTAGTTACTTTGCATGCCATATAATCACAGTGTCATCACTTCATTTTCAGCCTGGGGGCCCTTTGCTGCATATCAAACCCCCCTCTCTCTCTTCCCATATTTCCTATCTGCCTCAGCTGCATCAGTTATTAAAACTGTGCAATAAAGACAAAAATGCTCCCAAAATTCATCTTTTTACCCCATTCAACTCAAATTTTTAGTAGTAATTTGCTTTCTCATAAAAACTATGATGCTCAGATGGACTGCAATCTCATATCTTTGTGTTCAGTACCAGGCTGGAATGAAAATATGTCGAGCCAAGGTTTGCTAAAAGACTGGGAGCAGGGTTAAGTAGCTCCATGTGGTCTTACTTCAAAATTATTCCACTACAAACCCGAATGAAATTACACTTAAGTACCCTGAAGAACAGCCTGTCAATTAGCCCAAAATCATAAACCTCCTCAGAGGGCTTTACAATCTGTACAGCATATAGCAGCCTTTGTTTTCAGACACCTGATTCAGGTGAGGACGAGCGGGTCGGGCAAGTATCTTGTTTTACAAAACCCAATTGCACCCCATATTACCTGATTAGTTACTTTACAGAGATCAGTTCCTTTCTCAAGATATTATCTGGAGAAAATAGACATTTGTACCATAGCCTCTCCACAACTATTACTGACCACTGTCACTGCATTTCGTCTTGATGAGATTCATCTCATATCCTTATTTACCTCCATCAGGCTCAGGAGGTGGTTGTTGGATATAAAAGGATGTCCGATGGTTCGATCCTCAGCTCCTTAGCCCCGTAGAAGCCCCAGCTACATGTGTGTGTGAAAAGATAAAAGCTGGCTTGTATTGTATAAGTGCTATGAGGGGTCAAAAGACTACAAAGGTATTTGGTCTAATCCATTTAAAACATAACTATTAATTCTGTATTGGTTATTTGAACAGTAACGATTCCTCACTTGCTGCATTTAACTGAATGTATTTCCTGAGTTGTGGCAAAACTCGTAGCAAAAAAAGGGGGAGAAGAGGAGACAGAGAAGGTTAAGATTGGACAGAGGGAAGGTTAAGATCAAAGATACAGAGACAGATGCAAAAAAAGAAGGATATGAAAGAGATTTCAGTATAGTGGAGAGAATGATTAATTATTTAATGCTAATCACTACTCAAACAAGAGTATTTCTTTCTCTCTGACCTCTTTATTTTCCTAAAAACCTGGCATTTCCTGATTTCATGCTAAATAAGAACACTTAAATAACAAGAAATGTGGGATTATTAAGTTCAAGAACATATATGAAATTAAATGCATTTATTTCTGTAGTAGTGTGGCTCTGTTGTTGCCATTTTTCAATAAAAACAAGTCTTCTAATACTGCAGGCAGAATGAGCACAAGCAGAAACAGCCACAGTGAGATATTAGATGAAGAGCTGCAGGCATCAAGCTCTTACTGCACCTCCGCAAACAGCTCACCTCCAACAGGTAAACAACCTCTTTTTTCCTGCCGTGCTCAGTGATGGAAAAGCACTTGCAGCAAAAATAACGACTGACTCAAGACGAGCACATCATCAGTTAAAGACACACCTCCATGTGGGTAGCCATGTTTTGAAGGGAAATGCAAATCTCTGCCATGCTGGATGAGCTTAGTCATACCAAGTCAAGCCAGACAAGAACATGTGTATGGAAATGAAGGCCTACAAGTGTCTCTGTGAGCGGAGTCAGTGAGCCAACAAATGCAATACTAGGACCCTGGACTGACTAACTAAATGAAAAAACTCTTTATTTATATTATCGATTAGATGTATGCATTTCCTGCAATAGCATCCCAAAAATGTCTGCTGTGATAAAGCTCTATTGTAGAAACATTAAGGTAATCACCATTGATTTCTCACACCTGTTTTTCAGTGCCCTACTGACACCATGTTACAGGTGACGACCACAGACTTCCTGTCATAAACAGGCTGCTGGACTGATTAGCTTGTATCTGGTACCAAACCCTAAAATCCACATTTAAAAAATACTGTTTTAAACATGGTTAAACATTTTGAATATAACATTTCAGGGTGACGTTTTTTTTTTAGCATGCAGGCTTTCAATGATACTTGAAAAACCAACTCTCCTAAAAAGGGTTATTTGGGTGAAAATGGTTCTTAATGGAGCCACTAATCTTCCAAAGAAGGCTTGACAATCTCTTTTTAAAAGGGCTCTTTATAAGCAGAAGGTTTTATAGAGGACCTTTAGAAAGTATCCTCATTTTTTAAAGCCATACAAGAGAAGAGCCCAGTGGGTTATCAGAACAAATATTTATTGACACACTTACTCCAAAATAGAATTATGAAGTGATAAAAACTTACCATAGAGCAATACACACACACACACACACACACACACACAAACACACACACACACACACACACCAGGCTTCAGTTTACACCAAGATTCCCTCCTGGTGGGCTCTGCGGTGGTCAGCTCAGCACCGACCCACTGCTAACAGCTACTGAGTATTCACACTCACACACTCTCTCTCTCACACACACACACGCGCGCACACACACACACCTACACACATACACACACACACAAACCAAACCAGCAGATACAAAGACCACTACAGCAGCCAGTCAGCTCTGCCATTAAGATGAAGCCACATTGCCCCCTGCTGGCTGACAGAAAACATTTCCTCTCAGTGTTGAACATACTTAGGTCCTTCACAAAAGTGAAAGAAGAAACACCACCAAGTCCTCCTCATCAAGTAAACAAGCATTTGCATTAAAATGTTTGCTAATGTTGAAGTAATTCTACTCATCATGAAGAATGGCTCCTTTCTGAGTGTTTAATTATCTGTTAACTGAGAGGCATTAAAATTTTGCAGCTGAATCTGACTCCTACTACTGGTTAGTTCCTAAACATAAAATTCATGAGCTGTGTAGCTCATTTACTACTATTTTTACTGGCTAAATCACTTAAGAAGTGCACAATTCTTCCCTAATATGTAGTAAAGTAAAGAGAAGCATAAAATGTTTAGCACAAGCAAATCAAAATCAGATGCATGTATAGTTTTTGAGTTAATGTGGTAACTTTCCATTGTTGTTTTTTTTGTTGTTGTTGTTTCTTGTTTATTTTTTATGAATTTATTATATGTCATGCCTCCCACCACAGGAATTTGTGCACAGTCTCTTTGTAACTTAGAGAAATCATTTCATCATGATGTATTTAGTTTTATGGGGAGTCAGAGCAACAGATCCCAGCTGGTCCGACACTCTCATGTGTCCTGACATCATCTATGTAATAAAACCCATAATAAGCACACATGACATGCAAAACTAATATTTACTTGTGATTTACAGTCAAGTCTTAAACTTAAACTCAAACAGAAGTTCAACATTCAAAAGGGCAATCTTCATTTTCGACCCAAACAACAACAGCAGCCAGTGAAGTAAAAAGCTAATGGCCAAGTTTAATGGCCAAAAGTATATAGACAACTGCACATTACACCAGCCTTAAACATGACATTTTAAAAGAAGTTCAAAAAGTCTACTGCTCAGCTGCAGGGTTTTGCTTCCACTCAACCATAAAAGCATAAATGAGGTCAAACACTAACGTTGGGTGATAATGGTCTGACTCACATTGAGTGTTTCAGTCCATCCCAAAGATGCTTTATGAGGTGGAGGCCGAGGCTCTGTGCAGGCCGGTCAGGGCTTTTGGACGTCCACTATTGTCTAAAATATCATCATATTCTGTTGCATTAACATTTTCTCTCATTTTCCTCTCTCAGACAGAAACGGATAAATGGACTGGAGACAAAAAAGCAGACAGACAGAGGAGGCTTCATCCAGCCAGGACGGCTGAGTCATACTGACTCCACAGGCTCCATCTCGACTGGTATTGATTATTCATTTCTCACTGACTGTGCACATGCGGGAGAGTGAAACTGCAAAAGAAAGAGGAAGGAGGCAAAGCTGTTATCAGATGACCAATAACATCAGAACTCTGGTTATGACCCCTGTCAATTAAAGCACAGATTTATCAATTAGATGTGAAAATTACTCATTCTGATGGCGCTATGATATTGATATCTGTAGAAACTGAGACAATTCAGGTGAAAATTGGTGCTGGTGTTGTTTACAGCTCATTCATCCCAGTGTCTGCGTTTGTCAGAGTGCCTGTCTGTTACAAACAGGTTTATTTATATCAAACATGAGTCATACAAAAATGAATAAAATCAATTTAGGTTTTCTAACTCTCAAATCAAAAGCAACAGTCTATGATGCTATGATGCTAGCAACTCAGTGGCCTGTGAACTTAAATCCCAGTGGCAACATGCTAACAAGCTCACAATGGCAGCGCTAACATGCTAATATTTAGCTGGTCTGATGTTTCCCATGTTGTTTGCTGCTAATATTTGCTGTTTAAAATCAAACACAAAGTGCAGATCAGGCTGATGGAAAAGTCATTTTTTCATAAAGGAATCAAGGATGTTATTATGATTCATCCTGAGGGGAACATGAATATTTGAACCAAATGTCATCCAACAGCTGTGGAGACATTTCACTCAAGACAACAAATGTGTTATCATGTGAGCAGAAGAGGAGACGTTCAGGGATCATCAAAGTCATTGGGATTTTTTCCCTGGGGACCTTACATATCTGCTCCAAATCTCACGACAGCTGTTGAGATATTTCAGGTCCATAGTGGTCGACGGACAAACCAATGTTGTTCATCCCCACAGACGTGTAAACTTTAATCCCAGACTCAGGGACAAAGGGTTTCAAACTTGTTAATTTTATGAGAGTGCTGAAGAAGCTCAGGGTGTCTTCAGACATTACCACAGACATGAAGCTTTAAGATAATTTATCTTAAAGCCATCTGATTTATTTGGGGGGAGGAGAGAGATTCAGTGTTTTCCTTTCAGTGACAGGAAGTAAACACTTCTGTGAGTCTGCCTGTTAGAGATACAGTGGAGTGTGTATTGTGGGCCCCAGAGAGAAAAGTGGAAATGACTTAGTCTTTGACAGCAAAGTGCTGTTGAACAGCCTGAGGCTTCTTTCCCTGTTTATCTCTCTACTGCTCCTCTCTCTCTCTTTCTCTCTTTCATTCATCTTCTCTTTCAATTCACTCATGTTACACATCAGAGGAAAAGAGGAAAACAATATGATTAAGAAAACTGGCAAACCTTCACAACTTACTCAAATCAAATACATCACTTCTTTCAGATCAAACATCTCTTTTAATGTCTTTCTGAAATATGTATTAGGATATTAGTATAAAATGACACTTACATCATATGACTTAGTGCTGTGGCAATAAAAAATGTTCCATCCTGTCTTAGTTATTAACATATGTATGAGTGTTTGAGTTGATCTGTTAAAACAAGCAGAATAATTCAGTACCGTGCTGAAACATTTTTTTCTTTAAAATTTAAGGAAAGATCAAAAGTTTAACGGAAAATATTTTAAAATGTTTCAGGAATGTTTAATTACAGGAGAGGTAAAAGATGTTCTCACGAAGGAAAGCCAAGTAAACTTTGTAACAAAACAAACATGGTTTTCAGAGTAATATAACCATTATCATAACCCACTGAATTCTGGGAGTCCAAGACTGATTAGACCTACAGGGTCTCTTCTCTCTCTCTTATTTAACACCTCAAACTCTCTCTCTCTCTCTGTCTCTCTCACTAATTACTATAAACCTGTCAGCCTCTCCCGGTTGCTGTGGCGACCGGCCGTCGTCATGGCAACCCCAGTGGTCTGGCTCAGTGATGAAGGTGGTGGGGGGGGTTATCAGGCAGGAAGGTGAGATAAGAGAGTTAATTTCTCTTTTAGAAGATAAAAGAGTGTCTGGTCTCTGTCAGTGAGATGTTTAAATCACAGGGTAACCGTGGCGACGAGAGAAGGCTAGGACTGGCTCTCTATGCTTATCAGAAATCTTTACTGATGTGATAACTCAGTATCAAGGTTTACAATGTTGATTTTTACTTTTGAGCAAAAATCCCTATTGAGCTGTGACAACTGACTTTCAAAACTTACCAAGACACATATGCATGCATGAAGAATGTATGAAGGATTTTAATATTGTTTTCTACAAGTTAAAGGTCTGATGTGTGAGATTTAAGGGGGATCTATTTGTATTTATGGCAAAATGAAATACAAAATTCTAGGTATATTTTCATTCGTGTAAAGTCACCTAAAAATATGAAACGCTATGTTTTTATTACCTTGGACAGAGCTCTTTATATCTACAGATCGAGCAGGTCCTCTTCCATAGAACCCATGTGATACATGTTTCTACAGTAGCCCTAAGTGGACAAAAAAACACTGACTCTAAAGAGGACCTTTAAAGTTTGTGGCTTTATTTTATTAACATCAGCCTTCATATTCAAAGATATGAACAAACAAACAAACAAATACAAGTTTTAAAATCTTTTAAATCATTTAGTTCAAAGCACATTTTACACTGTAAACGTAATCTGAAAAAGCATACAACAGAATTAAGTCATATTACAAAATCGGAACTCCTAGGTTTGGACCATGAAACTTAAAAAAGAAGTTGTGGCTATTTGACAGTCAAGGGCCGACCGGAAACGTCCACCAACCTCATCGACATCCACACTCATCCACCACCATGTCCTGGTAGTGCCGAAGCACCACGTTGTCGTTGTTGTCGTAGTAAAGCATGGAGATTGGGGAGAGGCGGATGGGGACGCAGCAGGGTTGTGGCGTGCCGTGCGGGTCCAGGGAGTGCACCAGCGTCTGCAGGATGGCGTGGTTGGTGCCGTTCAGACTCTCGCTGAGGGGGAACGGGCACTCGCCGTGGCAGTAGTTGGCCATGTAGCCCTGCGGGGCAATGATCCAGTCCTGCCAGCCCACGTCTTTGAAGTCGATGTAGAGGCGGCGGGCCTTGCACACGTTGCTGGGTGTCACGGGGAGGTGGACAGCACTTCTTCTCTGTCTGGAGCGACACTGGTGAGGGTTGAGGGACACAGCCACCAGTGAAGCCTGGATCAACGGCAGGGTGAAGGCTGGCTCCAACGGGAGGGAATTTACTGGGTGAAAAGAAAGAAGCTCTTCTGCATCTGCGCTGAGAGGCAGCAGCTCTAAAACCAAACCATAGTTGCGTCCCGGTTTACGCCAGCTCTCTGCCAGCGAGGTGAGGTCCATGGTGATGGTCGATGGCTCAGGCTGAAGCTGAACTGACTGGGACAGCAGGAGTCTGCGGTTGGCCTGAGGATTGGCTCCCCTCAGCGTGGCTCGGATCACTTTATATAGAGACACGCTGAGGGCCGGCAGCCCCTTCAGGAACTCTGTAGATCTGAAGGGCTTCCAGTGGAACTTGATCTCAAGCCGAGCCAGAGACAGCAGCTCCACAGGCTGCAGGACGGACATGTTGAAGAAAAGCTGCTTCTCCAGACAAGCATGACAGCTGCTGCTCCAGCCAGACACCAGCCGGCCTGCAGAATATCAGCAGGGAGACGAGCTTTTTAACAAGGACCTGCAGTTTTATATTATCTATTTAAGTGGAATATTTGACAAAAAATTTGCATTGTTTGCTGTGCCATGTTGCTGAACAAAACTCTGATTAATAAATAATATTGCATTATCTTGCTGGTACACATTTGTGTGCAAACTTTGGTGATAATTTCAACTTATATTAGCTGAAAATACTTTTTCACGAGTAGGTTTTGCATTTTGCAGACAGAGCCACAGAACACATTTAATATGTGATTAATTTTCCCACAATAGGCTCAGCTGCACATCAAAGTGTAAGAGTTATGCTGGTCCAAACAAAAAAGAAAAAAAAAATCCCATAGCTTTAGGCCTAAAATCTTCGGATGTTAGGCTAAATGGAAGGAAATATTAATGCAGCCAAAGGAGAATTGTGAAACCTTGCACAAACTTAACTGGTTATGTGCTATTTTCTTTAAAAATGTTTAAGCCAAATAAACACTTTTAACCTGCCAGTGGCAGTAGTATGTTGTTTATCACATACACACATTATTTATTCAACTTTAACATAAACTGAATGTTAAGGGCCATAAATTTATAAATAGTGAGTGAAATATGAGTGAAAGTTGGGCACTGAGACTAAGGGAGAAAGGATACTAACTTATACCAACTTGTCTAATTGTTGCGCTTGTAGGCTGAATATATCAGATCTTTGCAGCTGATCAACTCTGGAGAATAAATGTGATTAAAAACTCTGCCCACCTTGATCCTGCACGTATCGGATGATGTTGCCGCGGACTCCGTACTCGGACACCATGCAGGGGTCGCTCTCCTGGGCCTGGATGTTCTCTGACCTCCGGAACATCCTCCAGAGCGCGGAGGGGACGCGGCGCCGGGGCTGCTGGCTCCCTGCGCTCCGGGGCCGCCCGGAGAGCCCCAGGGAGCTGAGGAAGAGGCGCTCCTGGCTCTTCATCTCCTCCACATGTTGCAGGGCACACATGCCGAGGAAACACGCCACTAACAGCGCCTGTAGAGTCCTGTTTGGCCTCATATTTGGTTGCACTCGGCTCCGGAGGTTCCTCACCTGAAGCTAAAGAGCCAAAAAGCGCAGGACGTTTGTTTTAACCTGCGAAACCTCCCGCAGTGCAGCTGCATACCGGTAATTATGTTAATGAGAGGCGGCTAGACAGACGGTGATAAGGTGAGAGGGGGCGTGGCTCAGGTCAGAAATCAACAAACCTACAAAAACTAATCTGCAAACATTTAGACATTGACTTAACTTGTTTAAACAATGTGAATAAAGTCTCTTACAGTCTGAGGCCACATTCAAAGTTTGGTGGGGGGGCCTGTTTGGGGGCCTGTTTCAGAAAGAAGGGTTTATAAACTCTGATTTTAAACGTGACCTCTGGGTTGACTGAATCTGAGCTCTCAAACTCAAAGTTTTCATTTCAGAACAGGTGATAAAAATTGTGCAACTCTGAGTTTAATTAACTCTGGAAAGATAAAACGTCCGTGCGGGGCCTGATGACTCTCCGTCCACAGAGATTTCTGCAGAGTGTTTAAGCTTCAGTGTCGCCCTCTTTGAGAAAAGGGCTGATGCCTCGGATCAGTCTGAAGGCTTTTGCTTAACAGGAGGAGAAACTCAGGGTTGCTGGGAGAAAACCTGCCAGCGAGCAGGTTGGCCTCATAGCTACTGAATCAGAGTTAAGCAGAACAGGCTTTCTGACACCAAATACCAAGAGTTTCTTTAAACTCTAAATTAAATAACTGAGTTTTCACTACATTTTCTTTCTGAAATTGGCCCCTGAAAAACAGAAAAAACAGAAAAGTGGAGGCTCATATAAAAACACCACACATGAAATCAGTTCCAATGATTTTTTTTAATATAGTTGGCAATCAAAGATGATTTTGATTTGAATCATTATTTACAGATCAGTATGTACAGTGGTCAAAGAAGGGGGGGGGGGCGTCGTAGTTACACCGTGTGTGCTGAGAAAGGGAGGGAGGGAGGGGCAGATGTAGCTGACATTCATTCCTTCAAATACATGAATCAATCCAGTTATGACGTTTTTCATTCACCTGTTCAACGGTATGTGTGCATAGCTCGGATTTGGCGACACATCCCCCACCCCCGCATCCCAACCCCCCAACACACACCACACAAACATACACACTCAAGCACGCACGCACACGCACACACACACACAGAATAAATATACACACAGTATATGAACAATCCACTGATAGGTGAGACGATAGATAGACAGGTATGTGCACTGGCTGATCCTTGTTTAAAAGTCTCACCTGATCACACACTCGTGCAGACACGTACACTTAGAGCCTCACACATACACAGAACTATAACTGAACATGTACACACAACACACACAGCTAGACCGAGCCTCTCATGTCATCGCTGCTTTTACATCTGAGAGTTTTGTGCTGATGTTTGCATTCGAGTCCGTGAAAAAAAGTCACCGTTTTGTTTAAAAAAATAATAGACATTAATTAATCCATAAATTGTGCATAATTTTTGAAGATGTATCCATAATCACATAGACTTTTCTATCCTGCAGGTGCAAAAACTGTGTAAACCTGTGATAAAACCTTATTACTTTATTCATAACAATATAACAATATGCATTTTCATCATGATTTTACCTCAACTCTGCTAAGAGGAGAAGAAACACGTTTCAGATGTTCCACAGCTGAACAGAGCTTTTCTACACGAAACAGTTTCTGAATGTTTTAAAGAATAAGACTCTGCAATCGGCTGGATTTAGTTTGCTAACAAGCACAAAAATTAGTCAAAATGTAGCAGTATTAGTGTGACAGAATTTATATTTTTTTTCCATTTGGTGTCTAGATGTTGGGCTTGTGATCACTTTGGGAACAAATAATGAAAAACATTTCCATTCACTGACACTAATGAAAGCCTGCCAACCTCCTCTGTGCTGCGTGTAACAAAAACATTCCCCCTGGTGAACAGAAAAGTTGAATCATAACATGTTTGTTGAGCTGCGTTTTTGTTTTTGTGACCAAACAAAGATCACAAGCACAACTGTCAGCTGCTTACGCTCTGGACAAAAAGGGGATATGACAGATCAGACGATACAATATCTTTCCGTTTGGCAGGGTCACTGTGTCAGATGAGGTGTTTATAGAGTGAGAATGAGATTATAGAGTGATAAATTCTTGCTGTTAGTTTGCCAAGATCACAGTTTGGACCTCAAACAATCACTATTGCCACGTTACAGACTTGTGCCCCTCACATCACCAGCATCACTCCTCTCCTCTCTCACTTTATCATATTTCAAGCACCATTATTAAGCTATTATCTAGTCTGATACAAGGATTAATATTCTATATCAAAGCAAACCAGAGGGAATATCTTTTGAATCAGCAGGACAGAAGAGTCTGCGAAGAAAACAGAAATGTCTCCAAAGATTCGTTACTGTCTTATTTTTGAAATCTGTACTATTTTTAAATAAAACAGCAGCTTATTTCAGTAACTTGAATGCAGCCATCAGGGCTGGAGTCTCACATGTAAAAGAGATGACGGCTTGAGAGAAACAGCACTTACAGCCGGACACACTCAGTCAGAGTTACAGTACTTGAGTAGCTGATCGAGGCGTACACACACACACACACACACATCTAGGACTTTGGTGCATCATGGGACAATCAGGACTGTTATTCTTCAGTTCGAAGCAGCATGACAGGTGCTGATCCGAATAAGTCGTCCATATATATATTTATATATTTAGAACTATAAATCCATCCAATGAGCTATGTACAAAGTATGGCAAAGAAAATTCTTTATTTAAATTTTTATCAGCAGATGTCATTGGCTCATGTGTTCTAGTCCGTAATGTCTCCAGTGATGTGATCGTTTCATGCTTAGGGGTGAGTCCATGACGCCAACCTGCGGTGGTCTTCGACATGGACTCATGGACCCGATTTGCCCAAGAGCCAAAGCTCAGTAGAGTCCGTCCAGGGCATGGGCTCAGTTCTGTAAGAAGGGGGCGCGTGGTCTCGCCACCAGGGTCATGTAGCGTTGACCTCCATGATGTGGTCATCGGTAGCGGGCAGCACGAGGACCTGCTGCGTGTGGCTGTGGTTGAACACCTGTCCTGGGCTGAAGGGCTCCAGACGCGGCATGGCCACGCCCTTCTGCTGCTGCTGCTGGTCACCGCTGCCCACAGAGTGCACACTGCCTCGGCTGCGGATACTCGCCGTGTCCGCCTGGTCGTCCAATGTCTTGTCCAGCAGGGACAGACTGTCGTTCTCCACACAGCTGTCTGTTGATGGCAAGAAACAACTAATTACTGAGTGATACTGAGACGTCCTCTTATGGTAAAGACAGGACTCATCTCTCTCTCTCTCTCTCTCTTTTTTTTATTTTACTCTCGTTGTGGTTGTTGTTTTTAACATCTTGAGTTTTTAAATTTGACCATCAGTTCTTTCTGTTGTATTTACATTTTCCTTATTAACTTAACTGCTGAGATCTGGAGAATCCAAGATTTAAAAGAGAAAACTAACACCGAAAATGTTTTTGTTGCACTTCTGTTAATATTCTGTCTTCTTTTCTGCAGGGTCACTGATAACATGCTGCTGTTTTGTGATCAGTGTCATTTCCAGCCAGTTGGGTTAACAAGGCAATTAGGTTTTTCTTTTCCAATAAACAGCTGGCCATTAATCTTTGTGACATCTTAACAGACTTCTTCGTCAACAGGAAGTGTTCTCACAGCTTCTGCCGTGCTACCTGCTGCTGTTGGATCTTCAGCTGACAGAAACACAGCTTTGCACCTGCTGCTTAAATGACATTTTAGTGGTTTTCTCTGCTTTTTCTGCCACATGACATAAAGAATGACTGAAAAAGAAAGTGTCTAATGTTTTCCAGGAAGTTTAAGTCTTCAGTCATTTAAAAATCAAATCAAACATCTGCAGAGATCTGTGGTTTTACATGAAGGTGGGGGGGGGGGCTTACCAGGGTCTGGTTGGATGGCCACTGCTGCCGTGTGAGGAAGGTACTTCAGCACTTTGATCTTTGGGAAGGGAAGGTGTCCTGCGAACAGAGGCATCACCTCGATCTGCACCTTGTGGGTGGCGTTCGCAGCCATGGGCATCGACACCATCCCTGAGCTCTTCCCACACACCGCCCAGTTGCTGCTGCTGTCGGCCACTGTGGACACACACACATGCAAATGTGTGCACAGACATACACACATGTGAGCTGAGTTCACAAAAAACATAAACTTTGTCTGTTTTACGCTCATTTAGGTGTCTATAAAATATATTAAACACTGGAAATAATGAGTCTTACCTATGCAAACAAATGAAATAGAAAACTTTTGTCTCCAACTGATGATTATTTTCTTTAACGATTTACCATTCAATTATTTCTTTCATTTAGCTGATTAATTCTTTATTCCACCAAATGTCAGAGATAATTAACAAAAGGCTTATCACAAGACAGAAGCCACAAATAAACCCACAGGAGATGCTGGAGCCTAGAAATATTTACAAATGTACTTGATTAATCGTTCAGTTGGGTGATTAATTATTACAACAGTTGCTAATTAATTTAAAGTTGGCTGAACAATAATTTAATCAACAACAAGCACTTATATTATTTAATTTTGGACACATAATGTTGTTCATACATTTCTGGAAGATTTGTGTAATTAAGCTATTTCAATTTTTGTCTTTATTTTAGGAGCTGCAAATAATGATTCTTTTTATTACTTTTTTTATTTAATCAAATAACTTCATAGATATCGCAATTTATCAAAACTTACAATTATGTTTTCTATAAAAATATATATCTATGATTGCTTTTGCAATGATGTAAATACACATATTTAAATAGAAGACTTTTAATCACCTTGTAAGTTCTTTATTTTCTAGCAAACCCAGATAGTATGTGTCCTTCAGACTTACCTTCATACATGAGTTTGGTGGTTTTGAGGCCATCAGTTTCACTCTTGCTTTCCTCTGCAATCTCTCCTTCTGCAGGTTCTGTCAGTCGCGTTATACACACCTCCAGCCCGCAGAGTATACCAGAGCGACAGTTCTGCTCACCAGCAGGGGGCATGATCTCAGCTTGCACACTGTACAACGTCTGACAATATCAAACAGAAGTTATTTATCCTGAGAACATCCCTGATTATGGTGGAAGTGCTGAAATATTCTAGACCTTAAAAAAAAACAGTGCGGCACTAGCATGTTTTCATAAAAAATTAGCATTATAGCACCATTTTTCACGCCTCGGCTTGACCTGCAAGATCACTTACTTAAACCAGAAGCATAGCACATTGCTGGGTGATGCTTAATATGTGTGTCCAGATGTTTTAAATAGACCAAGATATGTAAGCTACTGACAACACAATTACAGCTTCACAAACTGAACTGTTGTGGGGAAAAAAAGGAAACCAATGAAAAGTGAAGTGGACTTACAGTGACTCTCTCGAGCTGGAACTGGTAGTGGAAGGGTTTGAAGGCAGAGACATCTTGGTTGAGTGGAGAAAACTCGGCAGAGAAAACACACCGGAGACAGGAGGGCAGGTCGTCGCTCCACCTCACCTCCCACAAGCAGAACACACTGTGCTTACTGCATAAAAGCTACACACAAATACACACACACACACGTACACACAAAGAAAATATATCAGACATTACGATGAATTCATCTACAACGTAGGTCTGAATTGCACATTGACAGCCAACCAGTTTTCACACTAATGCTGATCAGGGATGTGTGATATTACCAGATATATTGTTATCATCTCATATTATGTACCATTATTCACTTCGCTGTGTAGCTAATTATACCCTTTATGGTGATATTTTCCATCATTAAGACAACACTAATCAGATATTTGTTTGCGCTGCGCTAACGCACGCAGTAATTTTGCACGAAGGCAACACAAACAAACACTGAAGAAAGTGAACATGAGAGAAACAGGACTCTGACCAGCAAAGACAAAACAAGAGATCCTACTTAAGAATTACTGAGTATGAGTAAGTACTTTATGTAAAACTGTTAATTCATCGTGAAAATGTGCTATTTCCTCTTATGTATCTTTATGAATTTTAAAATTAATTTTTAGGAGAATTTTAAATTACTGTTATTTAGCAAACAAGTTACATTTATAACTACCATAACATGTGTTAGAGTTTAATGGATAGATCATTTGGACGGACATGTAGGGATATTCTGCCTTAATTTCTTTGAGAAAACCTCCAGGTTGAGGCTTCTTGATCAG
The DNA here is from genome assembly GCA_029814765.1 of Acanthurus leucopareius. Classification (NCBI taxonomy): domain Eukaryota; kingdom Metazoa; phylum Chordata; class Actinopteri; order Acanthuriformes; family Acanthuridae; genus Acanthurus; species Acanthurus leucopareius. The sequence goes on along the minus strand of JAQMCX010000011.1, from coordinate 4,607,183 downwards.
ATGCCTAAACCACCACAGTTGACTACTTGAAGATCCCTCTGGATATCTGAGCTCCGGATTTCTCTTTATAGCTATAGAAAACGTATTTTCTGCTGCTTGTGAGAAATCATTTCTGTCACTACCCAGAGTTCATGACCATAAATGAGGTTTACAACACTGATTACTCAAAAGCTTCATCTTTGAATTCAGCTTCCCCCAGATAGAAGGCTGACATTAAGGGGGAAAATGTGAATTTTTACTGATCCTCAAAACCATGACTTAGGAGCCATCTATGTCTACAGTTTTCCCACAAGTAACAATTAATATAAAAAGAAAATCATTATATTTTTACAAACAACAAGCCAATTTTTCAAAAAACTGTCTATTCCATCTCCTGATCCATCCCTTAACAATGACATCTGTTGAAGGGTTTTTTGCTTACCTGTTGTGTTTTAGTGTTGAGGGACTGCAGCTCAAGTGATGTGTTTTGCTTCTCCGTCAGCTTCACGTCTGCCAGTGTAAAGTTCACATCTGACACATTCTGCACGCACACCTGGATGTACTTCCTGTTGGGTCAGGGCAAAGGTCGCAGGTCAGACGTGTGAGTGAGTTGGGGGATGATCATGGTAAAGTATTAGACAAGATTGTTGGTTTAAAAATACAAAATGGCGGTCATATACGTGATTTTTTTTTTACTTGGGCCACATACAGGCATTTCTAGGAGAATGGAGGCTCACCTGTTACCGGCAGAAAGAAGTGAGTGTTTGGTCTTGAAGGGGATGTAGAAGGTGAGGGACAGCAGTGTGGAGTAGATCGACCATGGACAGTCAATAGACATCTGAGGACAAACACCAGCAAAACTTAAAGACTTTACAAAACCAATAATTATTTTAGTTACCCATTACTCTTGCAAAATATTTTCCTGATTAACTTATTTAGCATTTGGTTAAAAACACTGTAAAATAGTGAGAAAAGATAATGTTTCCTCATTTAAAGAAAAAAGACAGAGTGGAAGAGTAAGAGGCTGGGACAAGAGTAACGTCAGACTGGCTTTTGTTCATTGGTTAGAGCTGACAGAAAATCACTTTTGCCTTCACTGAGGTGTCAACTTATCTCTAAACTTGAGTATTTGAAGGCCTCACCCGCTGGTCGATGGCGGTCATGGGTGTGTCAGGGTGACTGTAGCTACGTGGTCGGTGGCGGACCTCCCCGTTGGTCAGCCTCTCATTGGCTGGCCGGTCGGTCCCAGAAGGGATGACACACAGGACCTCCAGCTGGAACTCCAGGGTGTGGTAAGGAGGGGTGGGGGGCAGACTGATGCTGGTCACCTTCTCAGACGACTGGATGGACAGGACACTTTCACCCACCAACTCTGAACACAGGAGGAGGAAAAAAGAGGAAATCACGAAACCTCAAAGCTGTATACATGTCAGTCAGTGTGTTTATCGTTAATGGTTGCAATGAGTGTTTTGCAGAAACACGATAATTTAAACATTACACATAGCAAAATGTAGCTTTATTTGGGTGTTTAAACCAGTTAACAGAGCAAGATTTATGATGCAGAAGCCAGATGATGTGCTCACATTTCAAACATGTTTTTTTTAAAATGTGAGACTAAGACAACTAAGACTGCAGACAGGAAAGGAGCAACAGCCTCAAGATGGATTATCTAAAAACAGTTAAATGAACCTAAAAATGAAAAAATCAAGATTATGTTGAAGTGCTACTCTTTTTAAATATTGAGTGAGACACATTAGCACATGAGTCTAACTGTCAGGTTAAAATGAAGCCTTTAAAATGTGTCCTGACCGGCAGCAGGGTTGCTGATGCGGGCGGTGCAGCTGGTGGAGGGCAGGATGGGCATCGTGTCTGTGTTGCTGAGCTGCAGAGCGTCTCCTTTCTTCACAGTGTAGTGACCCGTCAACAGGGTGAACTTCACAATCTGAGGCAGACCAGCCAACAGCGGTTCTGAAAGCACAAACACAACTGGAGTGAGCAATATGTTTATATATTGTATACAATATTCTGTATACAGGAGAACAAATTTCATTAAGAGAAAATGTGTGTGCTTGAGTAAAAATATTTGTCTTATTTCGCTGTTTCTTGTAATAAAGCAAATAAAATTGAAAAACACAACACCTCAATTTGACATTATAAGCATTTCTGTCACCCACAAATAAACTATTCGGACCTGAGAGAGGTTCCACGGTGAGTTGGGGCTCCTGAGAATAGACTTCATATTGGACCGATGGGTAAATATGAGGCAGCACAAACTGCACCTGGCCCACTGTGGCATACAGCTGACGCAGTGTGTAAGTGCCAGGCTGTCCACTCTGTGGAGATGAACAGAGATAAGACACCATAAGATGGAAAGTTTAAATAGATGTTTCATGAAACAGTTACATGTTGAAAGACAAAGAGAGAAATAAAACCTGCATTCGAAAAAAAACAATCGACTGATTAATTTCTAATATCCTTATCAATGTCAAAAACCAATTAACAAGTTCACTTTTTAAAGGTCACATCTTGTTGATGCAGCAGTAAAGTGGCTCTTACTGGTGCTGTGAAAACGATGCTGTTGTTTCCAGGCTCTAACGTTACATCCTGCACTTTCAGCATCTGACCTCCTTCCTTCATGGCAACAGTAGGAGGACTGAGACAGTTGGGTGTTTCCGGCGGTGAGTTGCTGTCATGACGACGCATAATAAGATGAGTGTTTTTACACACCACTCCTGTGGAGTTGAGAGAATTGTCCGAGGGACTCCTGTCCTGAATCTCATCTAGCTCTAAAGCGGGGCCAGCGGCTGAGAAGGGGGGTCCCGCTGACGGGTTAGCCTGATGAAACTCTATTGTCCTTGGGTTTGTTTGTCTCTGAGCTCCCTTAGACCTTCCATTAGTCCCACCGCGCTCCAGGTCAAAGTGAATGCTAGCAGCTAGTTGCTGTATGTGCACTGACACGGGCATCAAACATCGCAGAGTTAGCTCCACCTGCAGGACGGCGCCAGAGTGCACTGAGGCTGTGGCCGGACGAAACTGTAGCCGTGTGAGTTGAGTAAAAACTCCCATGCTGAGAGTCACTTTTTGAGCTGTGGAGGTAGAAAAGATAATGATGTGTTGATGAAGAGCAGACATTTGCAAATGGGTTAAAAAAATGAACTTTTGAAGCACATGTCAACATGTTAGTAAATTGAAATCATACTAAGTCGGTTTCTTCTGAGTCAGACTAACACACCTAGATAATGCAGTTAGGGGTGATATAATAATGCATATATACACTTCAATCAGCCTGACATTGGCCAAGGCTTTCTGTCTATGTTTTGTAGGTTAGAGACGGTCACACTGTGGTCTTTAATATGGAAACTGGCCACAGACACAAAAAAGGTATCATCTCGGCTGATGTTAGGGTAAAAACTACACATTTCTGGATTAACAAGAAAATTAACTTTATATTGTCTCAACGGCATACAACAACAAAGTCTAATTAAGTCTAATCTTTTATCTTATCAAGCTCTACCTACAGTTTTACTGAAACTGTGCACATTAACCCGTTGACCATTTCAGAACAGTGGTTATTTTTTTAACTGGAAGTGATTACAGAACAAAAGACCAGCCAATTATTGATTAATTACATGTCAAGTTACAAGTGATCTCAGACATCAGCACCTGAAGTCTAAATGGGGGTGGCAAGTTTAAAAAAAAGGACCACTTGAAAACTATCACAGGCTGAGTATATAAGATGACTTTTCCTTTGAGTTTTGAGGATTGAAGTTGAACTAGTGCCATGAATGAACATGATCACTTACAAGGATCACCAGACTTGCCAGCAAAGTCCAGAATTTCTTGACAAAAGTGCTTCCTCTCCTCTGTGCTCAGATTCACATCACCAGCTAACAAGGCACTGGTCTGCAGGTAGCTGCGGAGGGTTGTGAAGGAAAACAAACACTACAAAGCACTGGTGCAAGAACAACACGTTTAACAGGATGACACAGAAACCCTTTGTTAACTTTCAAAACTTTAAAAGTTTTTTTTTTTTTTTTGCCTTGTTTGCCAACTTCCTTCCTCATTTCTCTGACTGGTGTCACCCTGGAGTTTAGCGACAGGCAATAAAATGACATGCACCATAACATTGAAAAAAACACTCCGTATTTCTCTGAGTTTGGATATTGTTGGAAACATTTGGAATAATGTAAACACACAACTCAACAAAACATGCGAAGAAAATTTGTAATTTTAGAAATATCAGTGTTGAAATGTTACATATTGTGAGTTTAAACCCTGATAGGAAACAAAGCACATTATGACTGGACCATCTTTTAGCTCTTAGTACTGTTTTTATGTATTGTATTTCTCCTGGAATATAAATAAATTTTAATAATACTTTCTATTACACCTGGATCATAAAACTACTTTATTGAGCTGCAACCATTAAGTGATTATCGATTAGTCTATCAATAAACATTTAACTAATTACATTAATTTATGAAGTGAATAAAAATGAACAAAACATGGTATGAAGTCATTCCATGAGTCGATATCTGAATCTTTCAGTACCTTAAAGAAATAATTGCTTTGCCATGCGCAGTTGTTTCTCAAACAGCACTTTAACTACTCCACATTAATTTCTTTTTAGTGTTAAAATTAAAAAGGCACACAGCCTCAATACTTAACTCTGGAAGTCATTTTCTCTTGCAGTAAAATCTTGGCACTACATTTATGTTTGTTGGCTATGTTTGGTGCTGACAGTTTGAAGGATACTCATCAGTCCTGCCCAGCAGTTTCTGACACTCAGCGATCTGCTTTCTGGTGTGAGTGACAGGGAGGCCCCATCCCTCTGACACGTACGACTTCAGAGCTTCCTGTAGGAAGGTTTCCGCCCGCTCAGGGTCACCTTTCCTCCTAATAAAAAAACAAAACAAAACAAAACATATGAATACATTAGCTTGTTTTCCATCTAGAAACAAAGATTACTGAAAAAGTGTACTTGTCTTCAGATCTTTTTAATGCCACTCAGATGTCAAAGAAACTCTGATTTCAAGACCAAAGAAAACACAGACAGAAGAAACGTGGATTGTCGTTCAATACCAAAGACCAGCCAGCAGCAAAGGAATAGGTCACTTTTTTCTATTCAAGATGCTGTTAGACCTCACACGTGTTTGAAAGCCACTTCAATTTGCACAAGCAAAAGAAATCTGTCACTGCAGGGGTTAGTAAATAATCCTGTGATAAATGTGCTTGAAATGTTGCTTTTAACTGCACTTTTAGGGCTTCACCTATACTTTTCAACCCTGTCACACCCATCGTACCACATTAGTGTTTTCATTTATTCTGCCTGATTAGACCTGTCCAAAAGAGTGTGTGGGTGTTTACAAGCTGTGACTGACTGACAGTTCTGGAGTAGATGCTTAATCAGCCAGAATAAATGAGAATACCAGTGGATGTGCAGGGCAAATAAAACAGTTTCGAGACCCATGTGTTCTCGCATGGAACTGGCAGGTTTCCTTACATGTAAAACTCCGCCAGGCTTTTTCCCACCAGTCTGGCAGACCTCAGCCGGCCGATGGCCTTGTACATCTCCATAGCAGCATGAGAGAGTTCCTGATGCAAGAAGTGGCCAAGGAGGTGGTGGTGGAGGAAGAGGGCGAGAGAGAGGGAAAGAGAAAAGGAGAAAAATAATCAAATGAACCATTTTCACTGAGGTTTGCAGTTTATTACATCAGAAATATTTGAAACATCGGTATAGATAAGCAGATTGTGTGTGTTAACTTCCTGTTTTGCCAACTGTAATATAAAAACCAAGCTATGAAAACAGACTTACAAGGTAGTGCCTTTCAAAAGCCTCCACAGACGACAAGGCCTCTTTCAGCTTTTTGTAAGGGCTCTGCAGACTGTTGACTGCAGAGGAAGACAGAGGAAAACTAAAACAAGGCACTGACAGTTATTTAATGACTTTCAAACAGAACTCAGGCTGCATTATTACATCTTTATCAACATAACTGACTGAAAAAATTCATACTTATTCAGTGAAAAGCAAATTCCTACCCTAAAGGCCCTGACACACACCAAGCTGACTTAAATGAACCTGTGCCAACATAGACCATCAGTGGCAGTGCTTTACTTCTGCTTTTTAATGCTGCATTTGAAGTCTCTGCAGACTTCAGCTGACATGCATTTACAGTCTGCACCTGGCTGAGTGTATTTATACTTTCAAAATACTCCGGCGGAACAACTAAATCAGACTAGGTCAGGACGATAATGATACTTTTAACCTTAGCAAAACATCCTTGGAACCAGAGTGCAAGTTGAGAACATGCAGTTTATGTGTAATACAAAGTTTTCAGTGGTGCTGTAAGGTTTTTCTTTGCTGGTGTTTTCAGCCAATGGTTGTTTCTAAAGAAGAGAATTAAAGGGTAAAGCAATAATACACTACACTGAATCAGCTGGACTGCTGATGAGGAGTCGATCGCAGGTGTGAAACTATAGGCTCCAGATGACTACAGACGCCGCTCAAACATGCCTGATTAAAGGCTTCTTGTGTCAGGGCCCTAAATCAGACTCCATGTGTTGATGTCATCCACAAGACGGGCTGTGCCTGAACACTCACCGGTCTCAGGCCTCTCATCCCCAAGTCCAGCCAGCAGATCCACAGTCCTGTTCAGGTCCTCAGATGTGGGTCCCTTCTCTGACACCAGGCCACAGAGTTCCCCCAGCGACTTCAGCTGGAGAGGGCAGACAGGAAAGAGGAAAGGAGAAACTGATTCAAAAGCCTTTATGTCAACGTCAAAAATTTACTCCTGCTATACACAAGTGCAAATGCTTTAAATCAATCACATTAATTGTTTATGAATGCGTTATTATTACAAACTGACTAAACACTGATAGACACATGGTTTAAGTGTAACACTGCACAAAATATAGTTACAGAAAAAGGCTGAAGAGAAAGAACTTCCTTGTTTAATGGTCTGTTTCATATCTATAACCAGGACCCTGAAAGTGTTACTTGGCTAACAAAAAACCCTATTTATTCTCTTCTAATAGATTACTACCTCACATTAGTATTTGAAATGGTACCCTGATCCACTGATGGTATCATGACGCATCTCAGAGGTTACACAAGTGATCAAAGCAAAGCTACATGACTCATTATTTATGTTACCTTGTCAGTCGCATATGTCCACAGCCCGACAGTGTGGGAACAGTTTGCAGCTAGCTGGGCCGGATCACAACAGCCCTCGATCCTGTGAAGAACCTCCAAGCAGCTGAGAAACACCCAACAGTCAAGTGCTCCCTCCAGCACCGTCACCTGAAATGCAAGAGCAACAAAACACATACATACAGTGATGAGTGACACATTCAGTTCAGTACTCTGCTTAGGTCTTCAATGGAGGTTTGTGTAAATAAATATTATCATTATCATTATATCATTATCTGGGTGAACCTTGACTCCTTGTCTAATAAAACCTTTTCCCTTGATAAACATTTCTTATTCATGTTTTCAAAGATATGAATTTATGGATTCTCTGTGGAAGATGTTTTTTGTCATCTAAAGAGGAGTCAATATTTTCATTTAGAATAAATATTATTAATTTGTCTTTTTCTATAAATGGCTGAAAATGTGCAAATGCACTTCACATTTTACAAATGCTCTTAAGGAGTAAGCTTACCTCTAGCAAGCGTAGCTCCTGGACACAGTTGTGTAACAGCTCAAGGGCTCTCTGGGTGACCTCCCAGGGCCTCTGGAGGAAAATGAGTAAGGTGCACTGGCGAGAAAACAGGTAGCTCCTCAGATCTAACAAGCTGGCCTCCCCACGCTGGATCCCGTCCCTCTTCTCCATGTCAATGGGCCGTCGAAGCAGCAAGCCGCTCCAGCTACGCACTGGAGCGCAGAATGAGCCAAGCCAGTTAGCTGTATCTGTGGAGAGCAACAGACTAGTCAGAATATAACCAAAAGTAGATGGATCATTTTAACCTGGAGACAGAAAATGTTTAGTTTCCTTGAAGGGGTGGGAGGTGTTACTAACCTCCGGCTCCAAAGTTAAGGACATACTGGGTAAAAAGAGCATCTAGTTCATCGTACTGGACCAAGGCATCTTCAAATTGCTGCAGCATCTCAAAAACAAAGGCCAGCTCCTCCTGCATAATCACACACACATACACACACACACAGTCACTCATGAGGCACAACTGAACTGGGTAACGTAATTCACAACAGTGAACAAGGCAGAGGCAGTGGACAGCATCAACGCAGACATCAGAGTCCCACCACAACAAAGTGATGAACGTGTTCAGATCACTGCTGAGCATTCTGAAGTTGGCTTAATGTAATTATCTGTATTTAGTTCCCTTTAATTAAAAATGCTTTTTTTTAATTCTTACAGTTGAATTCTTAAGCTTCGCTGTGCAGAACAATATAAGTGCTTTAATTTGAAACTAAAAGTATGTTTATACTTTAATATGTAAAAAAATATGTAATAAAAGTTACACATTGATTTATTCTGAATTTTTAAGGCCGGTCAGTTTCAGTTTACTTCTCTTTCTTTGCAGAGTTCCAACCATAAAATCAGTCCACATGCCTGTTTTTTTACAAGGTACCTGAACCATGAAGTATTCGCAGAAGCTCCAGCCAGGCTGGGTTCGTTTCTCTCGGAGCGTACGCATGTCGTCTTCAAAGCGGCCCAGGTTCTTGGTGAAGGACATTAGGAGAAGAGTTCGCAACTTGAGCAGCAAGGAATTCCAGGATTCCTGAGACCGAGAGGAGTCCTTCAGAGGATCCGACAGAACCACACACCTGCAAAGACAACAACCTTTATACCTTCTTATACTCAGGGATGGGGGCAAACAATGATATAATATGGTACTGATGTATTTAGCATGAAAATATTATAAACCAAGCATCAATCTTCTGTTACACAAATTATTATTGCAATTAAAAAAAATATTTTTTGATGCTAGAATAATTAAATCAATTGCTTTTACAGTCCACTAGATGGTGCTGGATTTATTGAGGTCAGCAGACAAAGGCAGGAGAATTAGGGGTGTTTCAGGATGTTTACAAGTGCTGATGCAATAACTTAATGCTATTAGATAAAAGAAATACAATATTTGACATAAATTGCATTTAATTGTATATATGTTATCATATTACTCAGCATATTGCAAAATGTTTAAAATGGCAAAAATATGTGGTGTCATTTCTAAAATATAGGGACAATTTTATATTGAGGGGCCCTTTACTGATCCCCACCCCTATTCAGCAGTTAGGGTTGGGTTAGCAGAGCTGTGATATATGAAAAAGAGAAGGTATAAATAATTTCTGAGTGATTATAATTTTTATTTATTAATAGATCATTAATTTGAAAACTAATTTTGGGTCAGTCTGCAGTCTACCACAATAACACACGGAACTGGGATTCCAGTTCCTCCTGTTACAGAAGAAACATGAGGAAGTGGAGATTTACAGCATCTTGTGAAAGAAACTAGGACCACCCTTACCTGTCGTTTTGCTTGTTACAAAAATCGCTACGGATCTTGTCCACGATGGATGACCGAGGCAGGATGTTGGTCTTGTTCTTCTTCTTGTTATCATTGGTCTCCACAACGATGATGACCCAGTCTGCTGAACCATGAGCCCGCAAGCTGTTCTGCCATCGCATCATGTCCTCTTTCACTGAGCCCTTATACACTTCTGTATCCTGCAATAAAGCAAAAAAATATTTATTATTCCACAAAATGGTCATTTTCACTGGGAGTTTGGTGAAATTTCTTCTCCCACCCACTGCTTCCTAAACTTATGTTGGAACAAGTAAATTATACACATGCAGAAATACTGCATGCAAAACTCCTGTTCATTGTAATGGGGTAAAACTGCATATTTTAACCAATAAGGAAGTTTTCACATCAACTATGCAAAGAATGAATGTGAAGGCTGTTCAATGTCGGTGTTTTACATGGGCTAAATCTGAGCAGAGGTATAATATGATATGGCGAGTCAGTTATTATGTAACAGTCTTCACTTGCAAGAAAAGGAACTGAAGTGCTGCCATTGCACAATGTTTGGGAAAGGAGGGTTTTAAAATTGTCCTTGTGTTATAAACGTTTATTAGTTGAATGACACTGCACATGGATATTCAAAAAAAAAAAAAAAAATTGCGCAAGACCTTTGGTGTGTTTATCTTGATTATTTTAGTTGTAGCACTGTAGGAAAGATTTTCATACAATGCCTTAACACACCTGTGGACAACCCACACAGGTATTTTCAATTATGCTGTCTGATCATTTCTGTCTGACTGTTCTCTCTCAGGACAGCTTGACCCAACCTGAGCAGGGTGCCACCGCCTCCCACAGCTGCCTCACTGCAGATCAATCTTTGTTCTTTATTGCTTACTTTCATTGTTGCTATAGCAAAACAGGTTGGTGCAGCAGTTACATGAGAGCAGAGTACAATAACTGCATGTAATTTACAGCGTATACATACATTATTTACATTAAAAAAAGCATATGTAAAGCATTGGAGATCTCAAACTACACTGCTCACCTCACCACCTGAGATACTGTCACAGAAGCTGCAGGCTTAATTAGCTGCCATGCTCAGTCTGCTCAGGCAGTCTAGACTGTGTGGATGTGTGCAGACTGTGTCAGCCTACCATCTCCATTTAGCTTTGTTACACCTCCTCCAAAAGGACAACCTGTACCATTTAGCATCTCAGTTTACCTCTTTATTTACACTCTCTGCCTTTAAAAACAGAGAACGCTACTGCTTTGGCTGTGATATAAAGGTTTATGAAAGTGTGAAGTGCTACTGAAAAAGGACTGCTCACAGAAACAAGACAGTCTAGTCCAACTGAATTCATTTGTGCCAAAACTGAGCTAATAATATTTCTCACTTTTCTGCAACTGTGTTTTATATACTGAGCCTTGAAAAACAAGAGTTTTGCAGACTAGAGCATATTGAATATGAAAAATCTGTTACTAAAGACACTTTAAGAAGGTGGATATATTTTCAAGCAGCACAAAACTTGAAGAAGTTTCAGTAAACAGTCAGTATCAATTGTACAGTTAAATGTAACAATTAAACAAGAAAAAGAAAAAAATGACAAAACAAATGAATCTGTTGCTATTCCCTCCTTTCCATGCTGCATAAAGGTTATTACACCCACACTGAAGGCACAGTCATTAGGAAATGTCATGAGTCACGAGCTGATGAGAGCACTTCCTTAAACTAACCAGCTGCTCACTCAGCAGCAGCAGGCTCCTGCTTCCCTTCGTGTTTTTCCCCATTTGCTTTCCCTAAGAACTCTAAAAAAGCAGATGCTAAGTTCAGTTTCAGCTGCTGACTGCAAGCATCTAAATGCAATCACATTTGAAAACACGTTCTTTTCTCCATCCATTCACACAAAGCTGATGTTTTCCTACTAAACTGAGCTCTTAAAACTTTACAGTGTCGGTACAGTTGAAATGCTATTTTCAGGGCGTTGTGGACACAGTGGATAAATCTCTTAAACTGACGTGCCAATATTAGGCCAGCAGTTCAACTCGGTGAACTTGCATATCTCGCATTATGAGTTTGCATACCATGCATACAGAGCTGTCTGTGACCTATTTTTGCCCATGATATGATGCTTATAAGTATTCATCTACACTACAGGGTAAATAAGTTGATATTGTTTGTTCTCCATAACACACTGAATGACAAAACTTTAACAAGATTATACTCTTGTGACTTCCTGGACAGAAAATGTCAAGATTAAGCAACATTGCAGGAGTATTCCACCACTGAAAGATGGTCCTCCCATAAAACTGGACTTTCTATGTGAACAGAAATGACTGTTGTATTCCTTGTGCCCAAAAGGAGAAAAATCTCCAACCAAAATGCACTCAGTTACATCCAGATAACCAGAGGCTCCTGCTGGCGGTTGATATCCTGCAAAATTGGGCGGTGCACGATTTTGGCAAATCCCTTTCTAAAGCAATTTAACAGCCAGCTGGTCACAAACTATTTCAAATAACAGTTAAACATTAACTAAATTTGTTTCTGAAAAACGTTATAGGTGAGAAATAGACAACGCAGTAATGGTCTTTGCTCATATTTGATCAGCGCTGTGTTGTTGCACAGTGTGATCTGAGTTTGGTGAGTCTCCCCTCTCTTAATCCAAGAGAGTGAGAGGAGTTCCTGTACTCTTGGTGTTTACAGAGAGGATATAAAAAATGCAGAATTACAATCTGTAGTTTAAACAACAGGCCTAAAGCCGGGCAAATGTGCAGGTGGCTCTGGGTGCAAAGACAATAGAGGGAAGTTTTTATATTCCTCATTCTCTCAACAATGCTGGTTGAATGTCATCAAAGTATCTTCTTTAAAAACAAACTTTGTGTTGCTGCAACCAAGCTCTCTCAGATCGATGAGGCTGCACGTAAACATAAACGATCACACGATGAAAATGTTCTCATCTATGTGTCTTTATGTTTATTATTTCACATACGAGATAATGACCATAAAACTGTCATTTAAGTCTCATTACAGCAGCAGCATGTAAATCTTAGTTAACTGGAGGCTTTTATGAGTACAAAATAAATTATAGTTCATCGAACAAATTTAGAATAAATACAGAAAACAATCCACAATAACATCATTTACATTGTGTTCAACTATATTAAAAGTGTTTACTGAGAGTCATTTCATTCAAGGTTTTTAACCAACTCCAGAACCACCAAAGACAGGCCAGGGCAGTAAACACAACGTCATCAAGCCTTTGCATCTGATCTGCTGGCAGGACATCGCAAATTTTTTACACAAGCCTCCCTTGGCTCTAAATATGGTCTAATAGTGCATAATGAAATAATGAAGCAAATTAAACAAGTTTAACAAGTTAAACAATTTTGCATGACTGAATGACTGAGTCTCGTTGTGTGTGTGTGTGTGTGTGTGTGTGTGTGTGCACTTTCAGCTACTCACACAGCAGTCAGTCCAGTAGATGTGGAGGAAAGGGAAGGTGAGGAGAGCCTTGTTGCCCTCCTTGGGGAGAAGCTCCTCTTTGAACTGGACGAAATTAGCTTCAAGGTGGATCATTTTTGGTGCACGGCCGTATGTCCTGAACAGAAAAGATATGATATGTGATCAAATATATGATGCTTACAATGAACACTATTTTTATTCCCCCATGACCAAATATGTCTACCGTATATAACCCTGAAGAAAAGGTTGGACACTGTGTAAAATAAAAATAAAAACAGAAGTCTGTTAGTCTGCTACTCCTTTAAATGAAAACAGTATAAAAATCATATAGTTTATAGGATCCATTTTGTTTTTTTCTTATTTTCTGTCATATACACAATGTTAAAAAGTCAGACTTTAATTTGATTTTTAATGCTTTTCTAATATGACTAGAGTCTCAAATAATGAGTTAAGCTTATGTAAATGTAATCCCTGTGAGCAAAAAGCTCTTGTTTGAAACTGCTGTGAACACAGTGTTGCCAACATTTTTTTCTACTTTTACAATGACCTGATGACATTTTGTCCTCAGTTTGTTTATTGGTCATGTGCTGCAGGCACAGCATGTCCACAAATTAAAGGGACTTACCATCCACTTGCAAAGTCTTTCTAGTTATTCATACTGAAGTGATTTATAGTGACACTGACTCTGATATGGATCAAATTTTATGAAGAAAATAGTTCCTGGTTTTTCATCCAACATCCTGTTGCTGCTCAGCCTAAACTCTTTGTGGTTTTAAGTTTCCTGATATATTTTACTAATAGATTTCTGCTGAAAGTAAATGCTAATTGCTGCTGTACTGTCATTTTAGCAGTCTTAAGCTGGTTGGCCCTTTGTGCAGTCATCAGTAAGGTTCAGTCTCATCAAGTTCAGGGCCCCGCATTGCTGTGCTCTTGAGCACACCAGCATGAGGATGCAGTGCTTACAAGCAGCAGGTTCATTCAAAATAAACTGCACCTTGTCTAGAAAGGAGATGAGAGGAGACAGCGGCAACAGAGACCGGAGACAAAAACTTACAATGAAGTTGGACAGTTTTCAGCAGCCTCTAGTCCGTACAGGAAGTGACAGAAACACTTAAACACTGTTATATCAAATTCAATTTATAACAAAAGCAAGATATCAATTATAACGGAGTAGCCAATTAAAAAGCTATTCAGCTGACTATAATTTCTGTTTATGGCTCAAACGTCATTTTATATCTCATGTATCATTACCATCATATCAGTTAAAGAACAACAAGACAGAGCTTTTTATTATTGATCTGTCAGAGACTGTTGAGGTTTTGAGAGGTTAGTTATTACTGTTGTGAGTCTTTTGTTGTTAATTTTTTTTGCATCATGTGAGGCAGTTGTTTCTGCTTTTATGAAAGTTCCCAATAAAAGAATAAAACAATCAAATGTGATTAAGAAAAGTACAGATGTTTTAAACCATTTAAAATTATTACTATATTGTGCTAAACTGATACCCAAAACAGAACAACATATACTGTGATAAAAGATTTTGGACATGTCGCCCACCAAGGCTCCAGGTGTGATGATGTTGGCATATCCACTGACATAAATGGGAGTGGGGAATGATGCAACAGCAGAACTGCAAAAACTCAAAAATGACAACTGACTTCACCATATAAGTGGAAACAAAATGGAAAACTAGTGATACTTATTAATTTGATTTAATTTAATTTAATTTAATTTATTCATTGATTGTGCATTCACAAGGGCAGAACTCACCTCCTCCACTCCATTGGCTCCCTGGGAAGCTGTTGGGCCAATGAGGTGTAAAGAGATGTAAACAAGCTCTGGTCTCCAGCACCTGTGTACAACAAAACAGCACATCAGGCATTTAAAAATTTAGTGAGTAATAATAATAGCTATTAATAGCTCACACGGATAATGAAATTTGACATCTACCCATTCTCACTGAATATGCAAAGTTTCAGCATAAAGAGACATGGAGGATATTTTGGGTAAAAAATATTAATAATATTAATTTGCACATTATGTGAAAAGCAGGAGTCCAAAGTGAAAAAGGGAACAAATACTGGACAGCATACTTACTACAAAAATTTGACCAACTGAAAAAACAGAGTATTTGGAAACAAACTGCTGAGCATCTGCAAATTTTCAAGTTTTTCTACCATTTTTTCTGGACTCTGAAAACTATTTATGTATTCAGCTGACCTAGTTGGTTTCTAGACTTAAGACAATAAAGGTCCATAAAAGCAGTGAGTTTTGAAGGAATAATTTGATTGTGTGTTATTGCCGGAGGATAAAAAAATGTCAGAAAGTTACCTCTTTAGCTGACCTACAGGGGTCAATGTCCTGTCGGGCTTTCTGCCTATTTACCCGCTCTCTTCCATTTAATAGCCTGATAGAACTACATGTACTTCTTTGAATGAGTGAACTTATTTTACCATGATGATGGAGGTCTATGTTCAGAATTTTCACATACATTTTTATCTGTTTTTAAAACTAAGGGAGTTTTCCTCTTAATTGAATTTTTTATTACTATTGGATGTCTTGGCATCAGATCATCACTTGGCTTTTTCAAATTTATGAACTTGTTTTGTCATTTACAATCAAATAAAGGCTCCAGACTAATTAACTTAACAGCAGTGGGAGCACCAGCCCATATTTATGGGAAACAGAACTGTCACTAAACACAATTTTAATATTTTTCATCTGAACTGTGTTGCTGAATAAATATTCATTCTCATACTGTCACTTTTGTCTTTTCTGCTGACCGACTGGTAAATGTCTGCTTCCAAAAAGCTTTGGAAATTAGCTCTGTATTTAAACTGATTGATGTGTCTGGGCTTATTCAATTATTTCTGTAGCTTAAATGCTTTAGGGAGCTTCATTTTGAATTGAACATGTGGCTGAATAGACAAACATAGTTTTACATACAGCGTTTTTTTACAACCTCTGCGAACAGAAAATAGTCACACAAACGTGTGGTGAGATGAATCATTCTGACATCTATCTTGAATATTCTTTTTAAAGAATCAAGCCTATGCTGTACAATGTATTTTCTGCATTGAGAAGAGCTCTTAGTTTTGTGAGCCGTGAGAGCAGCTAAAAGGAAATCATACTATTTGCATCCCAGAATCACAAGTTTGTCCCAGAGGGCTTTACAATCTGCACAGCATGCAACATCCTCTATCCTTAGTTTCTGTTTTGTCACCATGTCATCTTTGGTATACAAAAAAGTGCACAGAGTCTCAGCCATTTTAACACACGTAACAACAGCTTTAAGAGCCTAAACTGACAGAAAGCACAAAAGATCAGGGTCTCTAATTCAGTGATACAGAAAAATATTTGTCAGCCAGAACTTTCACTCAAATGTAGTCTATTCTAATTAGGTGAACGACACAAGGTCTTGTTGCAAAATATGACTGTGTTATTTACAGTGCAATTACAAAAACAAAAGACCAATGCAAAGTATTACAAAAAAAACTGTGTATCAGCACCTGCTATAACAGTATATCGCTCTGTCACACCACAGAAGCCTCCTAATTACATTTACCAGCCATTCCAGTTGGTAAGACAAACATTTGGTCTTTTAACTGTTCACACCTCACCAGTGCTTTAATGTAAAACTCCTCCCCTTACTTAATCTCATGCTGCTACCATGGAGAGCATTTATTCAAGGATTGCAAATGCTTAATAATAGCACTTCATTTGGGCACATGCTGTTTAAAAATAAATATACAACTATAAGTTGAAGGACTCAACATTCACATTCAGTTGGTTCTACATTGTAAAACTCAGCTTCTGATTTTGCAGAAAAGGTCCACTTTTGAAGTCGGCCCATGCTCCAAATCATCCTCCAGTAAAGTGATTTCAAAAATGATCAAATTGCAGTTATTGGTAGCTGTGTGCATTTTGATTACCGGCAACTTGTAGGACTGCAGTGCTTGAGCAGGGTAAACTAGAACTGGTCTACATTCAATAACAATGCAAAAAGCCCTTCTAAAAATAAGCCACCGAGGTAACAAAACTACCAGTCCTAAAGTGTTCACCACGTGTTAATGTAAACACCCTCAAAGCAAGTGGAACACTAAGCTGAAACCTCACAGTGAAGTCTTACTGAGTTGAGTGCGCTGACTTTGGCTCAGCACTTTTCCCTTTGCTTCAGATTGTCTGCCCTCAAATCAATTAGCTCTGCTGCCTTCAGTTTAACAGCTGGGCAAATCCAAAGCATCACTGAATATAAAGTGTTACTGTGTGGTTTGTAATATAAATATTGCATCATATAAGTAAAAAGTTTTAAGTGCACTGCATGTAGAATCAAAAAAGTAACAAAGTACAAACCAATCACCTTTTGCAGTGTTAACTTTGTACAATAGTAAAACTAAAACACTGCTTTGTCTTGTTTGACACACCAGTTGAAACCAGAGGAAGCACAGAGTTGCAAATTTATAATGCTGATACAAGATCTATATTCATTAATCCAAAAATCAATTTTCAGTGTATATTAATTTCTTTAGTATGAAGCATCTCTTGTTTGAGTGACATGTATAGTCAGCAGGAGATTCAATTACTAATGCATCACCACAAAAATTGAAAAGGAGTGTAAAAAGATGTAATTTGTACCCAAGAAAGACACCTTACATCTGTAACCCTGCTCACACTAACCTGGTGTTTTCATTCAACTTATGGCAACTGATGACTCAGAGTGAACATCGCAATAAGTCGTAAACTAAAAGTTATTTTCACTCTATATTCTGACTTATATATATATAAGTATATATATATAAGTATATCTTTTTTCATTTCAGCCCTAGTTTTTCTTTCTCATAATTATCTGTTTTACAGTTAAGAAATTGCTTTGATAACTGCTTTTAGAAATAAGTTACTGTTTGAAGAGCATGATAGGGATTGTTTGTTTTGTTTTGTCTTTTACCTGAGTAAAACTGTGAGTCTTTATATTAATAATCTTAAAAACACTTATGTTCTGTGTCAAATTAAAAAAAACTCTCCACAATGCAGCAAATTGGAATTTTAGCTTCTCTTTGACCAGACAGAAGAAAGGCTTTTAACTTATTCAGCTGCCAAATTTTGCACAGGTCAGAATTCAAAGAAATAAGCTGAAATTCTGCAACAGTGTTCACCATGGCTGAATGGTACATTTTTCTACTCTAAACTCTCTCATGATTGTTTAACAGCTTGTAAGTAATACTTACATCCCAATCTTGTAATCAATGCAAAGCTCAAAAATGTAACAATTGTATTTTAAAGCCATACATCTCAGTAAGGATCGCTGACACCCTTGCAGGAAACCTGGGCGTTCTCATGATCCCACCTGGGAGCAACTTGTGACTCCAGACTTTGAATCCACCAACAAATGCCACTTATTAAATGTCAGTCCTATTATTTGCTGAAATATCCCGACCTCACTGTGTCTCTTTCTGCTCCTGCACTCCTGTACTTAGTCCCAAGGTGCTGTGTCCTGAAAATGGAGCTGGAACCGATACCCACTACCAGAGTCGGGTCCTAGAATAACCCTTCTAAGAAGCTTCCGTGAGCCTCCTAGGGATTTATGAATGGCAAACTGAAGCCGACGTCCATACATCATGTGGTGACTAACATTACTGTCTGTGCTGCTAACAGAATGACAGTGTTAATCGTTGCTGTCCATTGGGGAACAAGGTGATATCCTTCCCAAAACTAGCCGTGACGTTATATCGTTAGCTAGGCCTGCTTATCACTGTAGCTTCCAGCTACCTGATAAAGATACCGTTTTCCATGTGAATATTTAACACCAACACCTGTGCACTAAGTAAACACGAGGGCATTTTTGCATTGACAAGGAGGAATAAAGCCACCAATCGCAACAGACACGCGCAACGTCTACGGGTTTGTTAATGTAAGGGTACCAGATAGCTAAGCTAAAACGAGCTAATGAATATAGCTAGCTTGCTAACTGTCAAAACCAGAAAAAAAAATCAGACTGAAAGCCTCCTTTTAATAAACACTCACATGTCACAATCGGCTTGTTTTCCATAGTGTAGATGATCGGCTTTTCCTCTTGACACTCCATATGTGTTAGCGGTAGTACTCCATGAAAATGACATACAAACAGAGCTGTATTATTAGTAAATGCTTATGTATGCAGTTGTCTTGAATCGATGGGGCCTGTGTCCCCACTGCACTTCCGGGAAGTGCGTAAACGGTGCGTCATTAAAGGGTCGACCGGTGTTTTTTATGACTCACATATAGGTGTAGTATTAAAGATTTCGTTTAAAATTAAAAGGGAAGCCAGTAAGTTTGTGTGATTTTTTTGTATTTGGAAGAAGTATTTCGATCTTTTTAAAAGTAAAAACTAGATATTCATTTTTGCACTTAGCAACAAGTTTAAGTCCAGCATTCAAAAGTACAGAAGTAGCCCATACTAATCTGTAAAAATGCACGGTTGCACGTACGTGCCGTCATCATACAAAATAATGGCCCCTTACGATTAAGATTAAATATATTATCGGAATATATAGCTTCCTATTTGATGATGTATAGTGGGGCTACATTAAACTCTTGATCACAAGTAGTTACATCAAGCAGTAAAGAAGAGACTATTTTGATATTGCACAGTATGTTTTTATCTAATCTCACATTATCCAGTGGAACTTTTTTTTAATGAGAACTGACTTATGATTTTATTTTTGACAGTTAAAAATACTAGGCCGCCACAGGGTACATTCAATAAAGTGTCTATCCCCTCCACATAGACGAATGCACAGTATTAATTTCACCTGCAATGTGTATAAAGTCAAACATAGGAGCAATATTGCGGTGTTACATTACTTCATCTTCCTCAGTTGTTTGAATGATTATTACAAGAAAAAATACCTCACACTATGATGTTGATTACTCTACATCAGCATATACATAAGAAATATTAAAACAAATTTTAAAATAACTGCTTGTTTGATGATGATCTGATGACAAAGAAGAGCTTTTTAAACATTGGGAATTTAGTCCTGTCTTCCACTTAGATTTTCCAAGAACATTTTACTATGTGGTCAAATTAATGATCAATACGAATATGAGAAGTATTGGGTGTTTCAGTGAAAATACAGTCAGCTGCTCTTATTAACCTATACATTTTCTTTGATATTTTTAAAGCCCTAGAAAAAAATCTAAATGTCAAAAGGGTCAAAAGGACTGATAAACCCCACATAAAATTTGTTAATAAAATTCATTTTAAAAGCATTCTATTATAAACTTTTAACCAAAATTAATGTCTCTTGTTTTTTTAATCAAGAACAAAAAGTGTTAACAAATACAAATGTTAGTTAAGTAATTTTGAGACTTCGTTTTGTTTTTTGAATGCTACACATAAGACACAATGCTGCCATCTAGTGGTACAAAGTTGTGTTGTAGAAAGAGCTGAAATGAGATGTTCAGGTTTTCAATATTTTTATTAAAGGAAAGCAGACAAAGAGCACAGACAAAGACAAACACTCATTTTTGCTAAATTCATTCTCTTTAACAATCATTTTGTTTTTCATTTTTTGTCTTCATGTTTCTGCATGTTTCTGTTCGTCCCTTTTTCGTCCCTCTTCAGTTTTTCCTCTCCTCCTCATATTTACCCTCTCCACTTTTCCCTTCTTTCTCTTCCTCAGGTTCAATCTCAGCTCCATCTCCTTTCCTAGGTCTGTCATCAGCTGGATCTCTTTTCTCTTTGTCCTCATCTTCTTTTTTCTTTTCCTGACTATTTGGGTCTTTCAGCCCAGATTTATCCTGCTCCACCATCCTGTCCACATCCTCCTTTGTACTTTTGGTGCTCTCTCCATCTCCTTCTTTAGCCAAATCATTAATATCTTCTCCATGTCCTGGTTTCTTTAATTTTGCATCCAAACCCTCCTCTTCTTCCCCCTCTGCCTCTTCTCGTTCCCATCCAACCTCCCCTCCCACACCTTCACCTCTTCTCTGATGTTTTTCTTCTTCTTCCTCTTCTTCGTGCAGCGGACATTCCAGTGCCGCCACCTCCCACTCCAGCTGCTCCACCCTTGCCTGCATCTTGCGGTTGCTAGATTCTAATTCCACCATAAGTCGAGCTAGTTTTGTCTGCTGGATTTCCAAGTTGCTCTCTAGCCTTTTTATCTTGTTTTCAACATTCTCTGCTTCCCTCTCCTCTCCTTCCTCACTCTCCTCTAACATGCCCATCTTAATGAGAATCTGTCTGCCTTTCTCCTCCAGGTGACGTTTGGCTGCAGGGAACTCGGATAGCACGTCTGTCAGGTCCTCTTTAGACAAGCTGAACAGGTCGGAGTGGCCAATGCTACGGATGTTGGCAGTGCGACGATTGCCTGACTTGTTACCTGCAGGGAAACATGATTCCTTTAAAAGTTTGGAGAGATTTTTTAAAAGGCAGTCAAAAAAGAAATTTCATAAAAAGGACCTGATATAACCAACCAATGTTCTTGTATCAAAAACAAGGTAATTCCCAAATTTAAGTACATTAGAAGTCAATGCTGTCTTATATGAAAGGTCAACTGTAACAGTATTTAGCATTAATATTTTACAGTTGTGTCTCTCACTTCTGTGCTGCATTTTTTGTTATGTTTTACATATAATTTGTATATATCACCTTAAAGTATTCTAAATTACTTCTAAAATTTAATTGATGTTTATGTTATGTATATCAGTATTTTTTTACATCGATGATTAATGCTTCTGTACATGGCTGATGTATGCAAAATGTGGCTATTAACAATACTGCTTGTGTGTGCTTTACTTTGAATGATAGGTGTTATGAAAATACTGTTTTTTTTAAATTATTTAGTCTCTTATTTAATCAGGCTGAAATTAGGATCTCTTTGAATTCTAAAGTCTGCAGAATTATTTTGGGGGTGCGTGTCACAGAGAGTCATTAAGTTTTTGACAAAAGACAACACACAAACCCCTGCCAAGTCTATACTTCATTTACATGGATAAATAAATGTTTTTTAACATGTGCAAAGATTTTAACACTTGACTTACCTTTAATGTTCAGGATACTAATTTCGCCAAAGAAATTCCCTTCACTAAGCACAGCAAACTCTGTGACCCCATCATCTGCAACAACTGCAAGTTTTCCCTCTTTGATGATGTACATCTCATGGCCGACATCTCCTTTTCTGCAGACATACTCACCAGGACTGAAAACCTGCAAGCCAAATTCTCTGATTATAATAAAATAGTGATTATAATAAACTCAACAAAACAATGGCTTTGTATTTTAAATCTATAAAAAAAAGAATATACCAGTGAACTATCATGTATTGGGTAGACAATTCAGCAATTCAGAAGAATAAAAATCAAATTTTTTGCTATTCTCTGCGTTGTGAATAGATCTAAGATTCACATTAACTTTATTGTCCCACAAGGTGGGAAATTTATCCTAGGCTATTGGTCAATGCTGCTATCATAAAAAATAACATGCAACATGATAAAATACAAGAGACATTAAATTTGATGGGGAGCCTTCCCGTCTCTCATGTCAGAATCAGAAGCACCACACTGTCTGAACAGGTCCTTGCCCTCCTTCCAGCTGGCCCTGACAGTGTGATGGTTTTGGTGTTGAATTTGGCAATCGACACCAGGAATTCCAACCACACCTCCCCCCCAGTTACCTGAGGATGGATTGGGGCAATACCGGCTGACCAAAAAGTGGAACCGCTTCATGAAATTACGTGTCATCCTTGCACAGGGGCCATGCTAATCTTCTCTGTATCGATTCCAATTTATCTTATATGCAGCCTGAGCTGGCACACTTGGCCTCTGTCACCGCCTGCACTATATACCCCTGCTGGCAGAGCGACCCCTTTGTGGCGGTGCAGGCTAGACCACTGCAATACGTGGCGTGCAGCATCCTTAAGCATCACAAGTGAGGGGGGTGGGGAGAAAGACCTCACCCCTTTGCTCTTGTCCATGAAAACCTGTTTGGAATTACTCCTGACTTCTGGCAAGTTGGGTCTGCAGCCTCACCAGATTCACTGACACCCCTTCTTGAACTGCTCTCACTTGCCTAAGGCAGCCATTTGAGTTGTGTTTAACAGTGGGTGCAGCCTAGCACCTCCGCCCTAGCGCCCCCTGGTTTGGCCCCAAGTATTGCGAAGGACATATTTTTTGGACATCACAAATGGACCTGGCTGAGCCAAACAGCAAAGCCTGCCACAGCTTGCTGGTGTTCCTTTTACGGAGGTCTTTGCGGTCAGGGTTGCTCATGTCTGGTTTGGCACTTGCGGTTCACACTTGGCATCGTGGGCAAGAACCTGGTTCACAACACAGGAGGGTTGGAGTCGCATGCTCTGTGGTGTTCCCTTTAATGGAATTCTTTTCGTTGCAGGCCACACCCTTAAGCACCACATCTAAGAGGGATGGGAAAAAGACCACTTGACTACTGAGGCTTGACCATTGCATTATGTGATCTCAAGAGTCACTCACGCCCCATGAGATCCTTCCTCTTGCTGTTGTCTGAGACAGCTTCTTCAGAATTGCTCTCTACTTTCCGCCAGAAGTAGAAGAACAACTTCACTCTTGCTCTATAATAACTATTATCTCAATGAAAAAGAGAATTGTAACCAATATTACTTTTCAGCCAGATTCTCATCATCAGACACTAGACCTAAACCAATTCTTTGACATAATCCATGACATAATGACATGAAACTTGTGTATCTCAGATATGTTTTGAGAATGTGTTGTAAGGTTCGGGGGAAAAAATTGGTGGTTAGCTTTTCACACAACTGTAGTGATACAGATTAATCAAGAACAATTTTTGTTTAATGTATTTTTTTAAAAACTATATATATATATGCATATATACATATATATACATCCATGTTTAATAAGGTTAAATATATATACAGTATATAAATATGTGTGTATGTATATATATATTTATTTTGCAGTCCCTTGCTTTTCTTTAATACTTTTTGTCCTCAATACATAAGAATAAAATCTGAAATCACCCCACTGAGCCACCTCTACCTTTGCATAATTTTTTTTTACCCTCTGACCTGAGGTGTCAGCTTAAGCACCAGCTCCTCCAGCAGACTTTTTTCACAGCTCTGGAAGATAGTGACTTTGGTGAGTGTAGGGAGGTGAACGCTAACGGCAATCTCTGTTCTCAGGTGTATGGGCAGTTGCTCCAGAATTTCATTCTCCCGCATGATCTTCTTGTTTATGTAAAGATGCTGGTACCAGTTGTCCACACGTTGACGAAGCTCCTTACTTATGTGATGGCTGCGCAAGTATGCTTTCACCTGAAAGAGGAGGTGTGGAACCTTATTGTCTCAAAAACAAATGAAATTTGCACCTAGCCAATTTTTTTTGGTGAAGCCATCTCCAATTCCTTTCTTTAAAGTTTACTTTGAGTCATATTATCGGCATTATTAGAAAAAATTATGAAACTTACTTATATGACTTATATGACACATGAGTCTTCTTGCTTACAGTCTTTCAACTCACCAGCTCATGATTAGGGAAGAAGACATTATCCCGGTCCCTTAGACTTGTGATGACATTGCCAACATTGCCAACAATTGATGCAAAGACCAGCACGGCTATTAGCAGATCTGCAATCATAAACAAATACTCCTCTTCCCTTTTTGGCAGGGGAGTGTCTCCTACTGTGGTGAAAATCTGAGCAGAGAACCAGAAGCAGTAAAAGTACTGGCGTCGCATGGAGGCAAACTCGGGATTGGTGATGTTGGGGTAGACCCAGCGATCACTTCCAAAGCCTATGTAGCTGGACAATGCAAAGTAGAGGCAGGCATTCCAGTGGATCAACACAAAGATATAGATCATGAGCTTGGAGATGCGGAAGGTGTTGGGGTAGGAAGTTCTTGTTTCCATGCGATCCAGGGCCTCATTGAGTCGTGGCATGCGCAGAAGGCGGTTGATCCTTACTAATGGAGTTTGGATGCCAAAGACAAAGTACAGGAAGTCTGTGGGTAGCAGGGAGGTCAGGTCCCTTAAGAAATGTTTCGAGTGCAGGTAGCGCTTCTTCAGCTGAGTTAAGTCCTTGATCAGAATGCCCTGATCTAAGTAACCTGAGGATGGAAGAATAAGGTTTAAAAAAGCCCTGAGTACAAATCAAACACTTGCTCAGTTACTGTATTAAAGCAGATGATTTGTCATGTCATGTAAACTGGTTTAAGGCTCTAATTGGGCTATTTGGAGTAAAGTCTTGTAGCTCTCAACCAGAAAGGTGTAAGTATATTGCATAACTCATTAGCACTGTAAATTATGAAGTCAAGAGTTTGTTTTTCTCTTTTAATTATTTTACAAAAACAAAATATTTACCTGTATGAACGGTGATGATCATGTCGACTACATACATGAGGTCTGACAGATAGTCCAATGTGAGCCACACAGGCATGTAGCTCAGTGCAATTGTGGTGAAGCAGGTTCTGAGGAAACATCACCAGTTTGAATGGGTTTTAAGAGATGCCACATGAATACAGGTTATATTTTGAGATATATGAATACCATTTAATATATGTCATATTTCATGTTTGTACCTCAAAATGATGATCACTGAGTTGTAGACAATGGGCAAGATCATGACCTGTAGCCAGACATAATAAAACTGGTCTGCTGGATCAACAAACCACTCTTTCCAGCTGAGAAAGAAATTATGATGAAGAGAAGAAAGAGGGAAATAGTGATTCACAGCCTGATTAGTCATGACAATGTCAGTAAGACATGAGGAGACTATTGTTCGTGGCCGTCTTCTCTAAATGAATAAAAGGCTAAATGACACCAAAATCTGTCACAGCACGATGTCTTATTTTCTTTATAACATATATTTTGCAAGTCATGGGATGAATTGTTGCCATTTACTAAGTTCTTTTAAATGCTTTCATAAATAACATAGCTCATAGATGAGAAAATTACATCCTCGTGTTTTACTTTGTCTATGTCACCTACCCTTGCTTTTTTGTAAAGACTTAAACATATGCTATAATCAAACTATGATTTGGCAGATGCTTTTTTAAAAAATAAAATGTAACAGCAACAGTCTACAGTTAAAAAGTGCTCTTTTGTGAATTAAAATAATTTCTAGTAGAATAAATTAGTTGTAAGATGTTTTAACTTTCATTTAAGATGCTTGTTAATCTGTCATGATTTAAAGGTGATGAACTTTGAATAAATTAATAAACAGTCAAATGTCATCAGAAAAAATCAACTCGATACAACTCAAATCAGATATCCAATTTACTTCATGATTAATATCCTATTATAACATATATAACCCTGGATTTCTGGTTGTAAACATGTGTAGCCCAAACATTAGTTACTCACTTGATTTTCAACTTCTGACCCAGATTGGTGTTACATTTCTCATTATCCTTGGCTCCGTCTTCTCCTTCTTCATTTGCTTTCTGTCCGCGGTGCCACCTCAACAGTCTGTGCCACTGGTTACCTCTAATACTAACATCACCTGTTTTATTCATTCTTCAAAGTGACTGGTCTTAGGCTAACACATTTTCTAAATGTGGAAGGCCTTTGATCTTGCTACCCCCTGTAAAAGTACCACACTATCTTGGACAATAATTCAAACAACCTTGTTGACATGCATCAGGTAGCACAGGTTCACCTAACAACAAACCAGGTCTGTGGTGAACTGCCTGGTGATGCAGGTCTCTATGGAAAGAAACCACAACAGATGTCATGTATCCTCTGGGAATTCCTTCTTCCCCTAGAAAACCAGTGAGGTCTTCCTCTGCACGTCCTGCTGGAGACAACAAACAGAGCACAAAATTCAAAGAATGTTTCATTGCCAGTAAACATATAGTAAAATGTACAGTTCACGTAAAAATAAATAAGTGTGCCACATTCATAGAGGAAAAAAAAATAAAAGAGATAATAGTATCTCTTTATTCTAATACAAAAATCTGTCTGAAATAAAATGTAAACAAAAAATCCACAGGTTAAGTTGATATTTGGCAAATGGTTCTCTTTGCAATGTAAATTTGAGAGTAAAACTGAAAATTACCTTGCAAAACCTTAAACATAGCTCACACAAACATGGTGAAAATGCACAAAATAATCCTAAATTAAAAAACAAACAAACAAACAAACAACAACAACAACAACAACAACAACAACAAAGAAATGCTTCAATTTAATCAGACTTTAATTCCTAAGAATTAATAATTGTATGTATTTGGAGTTACATCTAAGAAAGAACCTTTGTGTTTTACCTTTAGTTTTGACAATAACTTAAGACATATTACACATGTTGTTCAGTTTGTTCATTAGCATTCAACCTGTATGATGTCTCTAAGGCTCTGGAGGAAACTTTCTCTTCAGACTAAAAAATATTGCTGATATACAGCTTTAAAAAACAGAGTGTTGGGTTTTGATTTATTGGATTTGTTTTAAGAGAAGTATGCATTCATAAAAGACCATGTAAAGTTGCATAAGGGTATAAGTTCTTTTTGGACCTTGACAAAGTAGTTTGTAGAAACTAGAAGACATGGTATTTCAGCCTCGATTACTTCTCCTTTTATTAAGAAAGTCCCTCAAGAAAGTCCCAAACTAAGGTGGATTGTCCCTTTAAAAAGTAAACACAGAGAGATGGTCACAAGGATGGAATCTCAACAGATACTGAGGTCAACGTCTATCTCCATGACAACAAAGGGAAATAATGGAGACCACGTGATAGCATTACATAGTAAATGCTAAAGTTAGGACTGTTTTGTCAATCTACTATATTAAGGTTAAATAAATTAAGCTTAGTCGTCATTAGCTTGTTTTAGAATTGTTTCAGAGTTTTATGTTTAGTTCAGGTTCTCAAAAATAAGCCTGTCAGTGTGAGTACAAAATGTTCAACTGACAGTGTCAGTGTGGAATTTGGGTCATAATGTTTGCTCCTTAATTTTTCTGCACTTTAAACCCGCTCATGCAGCGGAGCAGAGCGGCGTCGCTGTGGGTGTGAGTCAGAGAAGACGTGTGGGAGGAGTTAAAGTAAGATGGCTGCGGGAAAGAGAAGAGTGTTAGAGAAATCACCAAATGGAATGTTTATCTATCGTTAACAGGATGCACAGCAGCCGGAATGAAGGAGTGGTTAATTTGTTAGCTTCCCCGACTCAGTGTGCTGTAGCTCGCCAGTTGTCTCCAGGTTATTTGCGTGCTACTCATCCGTTTACTGCTCTGACATTGTGGAATTCGTTAGCCGCTAGTCGTTAGCAACCTACCAGCGCTAACTTACTAGCAACCAGCTAGCAGGTATCCTTCGAAATCAGCACCTCACAACAACTGTTGAGACTCCTACAAATATACAAGGTGAGTAACCTCTTAATTACCCAATTTCAACTTCAAATTTACGAAGCAGCTTAATACGTAGTTGACATTTCCAGGCTAGCTAGTTATCTTTACAGTATCTAGTGGCTGTACTGGCAACTTGCTATATCATCTCTCCATTGACTTGAATTGATTGTTGTTTTTCCGGCGGACTCCAACGCAAGACGTTTCGGTTGGCTAATATTAAGATCCGGCGCAGGATAGCGATTTAAAGGTTGAATTGTTGGGTTTGGTTAATTGTCCAAGCATTTTGAAATCAATGTCGTCTTATTTTGTGGTTGCACTAAAGAGCTATGTGTCAGACTGAGGGGGACACATGACCCAAGACACTGCAGTGATTGATGTCTGACTTTGCATGATGCGATCTGTGAATGCACTTCATTTTATAAGTGTTATATTATTTTCTCTCAACTCACAGTCAACAGCAGTCTTTTGGCAGTCATATTTACCTTGTCAGTTGTGGCAACAACTGTAAATTCTTCAATAATTTGTAACCAAAATAAAACCGAAAAAAATCAGTAGATCAGTTGTGTTGATCAAAAAGCAACTAGATGAGGTTGCAAAAGTTACAAGCATAGCATTTAGACAGGTTTTATTTTGATAGTAGCATGAATGCACTTGAGTGTTGGTTTTGAGTGTTGAAAACTTTCAAGTATGGTGCTTGGTAATATTTCTTATTCTGTTAACCTTTTCTTAGATTACATATTTCCTGCTCTTAATTTGAATTTTGACAAACTGAACTTAAGGTTTTTCTTTCATAGACTGCTCTCTTGCTTTTTTTCAGTGAGGTCAAGAATAAACTTCCTACAAAAAATACTTTATTAAATTGAAGAAGAATAATTAATGGATCAAGACAAAAATTATCTGCAACAACAGTGACAACTGATCTGTTTTTTACAAGCCTAAATTCTAAAACAAAGCTTGGTTCAATAAATCAATCAATTAATCTAGAAAATAGATTTTCTTTTTTGTACAGCCACTTGTAGCCTGGCAAAATGACAGTCATTTACATTTAAAGTTTGTTCTGTTTCACTTTAATAAAGTTACTGTTAACCTCCAGAGAACAGATTGAAAGTGACCCACTTATGTAAAGCGCAGCAAAAAAAGTAACCATGACAATAAAGTACTTCCAGAAAATAGTTGTGATATTGCGGGTGGCTTTACAAGAATCACACTGTTGGTCACATTGTAAGATTGCTTTGTTGCTGATTTATAAAACACACACACACAGGGTGAACGAGGACTCCGCATTGGCTGATATGTATTTCCACGGTCGTATGGAACTTGATTTAGATATTTGTGCCATTTATCCCATCTCTGCTGAGAAGGCTCACAGAGTCTACCACTGCAAACATAGAATTGACCAGTGAAGTACAAGAGCAAAAACAGATGGGACACAAGTTGAAATGTGAAGAATCTGAAGAACAGAATTTGCAGAGACCTTGGAGCTCTGCCCATTTTCACACCTGTGTTCACCTGGACAACTGCTGCTGCAAACAGCTGTGGCTGTCAGGTTGTCCACTTTAGGAAGTTGCAGTCTTAATAGCAAGCCTTCCTCCAGTTTTGTTCTGTTTGAACTTCTGAAAGTACATTTCTTGGCCCAGATACTTTTTGCTACGAAATCATAACATTTAGTAGGAGATGAAGTGTGGTGTGTTGGATTACTAACCTTTGACAAACATTCTTGTTTTTATGAAGCCAGCCCTCCTTTATTGGAGTGTGAAGTTGAACTTAGAACTCATTTTACAGTTGTTTTTACGATGCTGTGTGTGACTTAGAATATAAAACACACCAAGAATTTCCGTATGTGAGTGCATATTAGCTGAATCCTGCACGTCATGATCAAAAAATTTTGTCCTAAATGTGAAGCAGAATGACTTACAGACATTTAGGGTAATTGCATAGGTTTATATTGTGAATCATAGGCAGACTTATTTTCAGTTAGCTCTTTTTTTATCAGTCTATTACTTTGCTATACACATATTTGTTTTTATTCTTAATGAGTCAAGACAAATATGTGTACATGTGAATACATAGAGTTGAGTTTTGTTTCCGCTTTCATGTCTGGATAATGATTCATTTAGTGCATTTAAAGGAAAGATTGATTTTTTTCTGAGCGACATGAGTGTAACTAAGTTTGACTCCCCTGCTCAGGGCATTTCAAAAAAGCATTTGTTACTCTTTACTGTCTTCAATTTCAGTTCTGTTTGCCCATAGATTCTTACATACAGCTGCCTATAGAAACAACTGCTGATTGATTTAGAAAAGTGAAGTCTAGTCAAAAGTCTCCATTGATTTAATTGATTCCAAATATAAATACAAAGTTCCAGCAAAAAAAATGCATCAAAGCATCAAAACAGCTTTGCAGCATAATCTACCTCTCTACTGTTGATCCATCTGTTCAGTCCTTTTAAAATAATCCTCTGAAAAATATCACTAAATATGCTCTTTCTGGCAGATGTTTTTGGGGTTATCAGGATGTGATAGCCCAACATGGAAGTATTTTTTATGCCTCCATGCTAGGGGCATTATGTTTTCAAATCTATATGTCCATTTCTTGTGGATGCAAGAATTTTGAGGACATTTCATCAAATTAGGAACAAAAATCCACTCAGTGTCAAATGAAGATGCTATCATGTGCTAATTATGACAAAGTTTCACAGAAAAGCTAAAGGAATAAAGATTATACTCAAAGTGTCCATCATGGATGTAACTTGAACCTAAATGTTGGAGGCATACAAACCATTATGGAGTACTTATAGTTTTTTAGCTACAATGTAATGAAACTATGAATGTTTTTTAGTACAAGCAGAGTACTAGGAGAATATTTGACAGTCTGAATATTTTTTACAGCTATATATGTCTTACATTCCTTCCTCCAGGTAAAGAAAGCAGTGTCTTGGTTACAGCATAATCAAGAATCAAGTGTATAAAGTTGACAGTAACTCTGTGACTCTGTTATGAACACATAGAGAGAAGCTCTCTTAAATTACATGGATCCTATGAGCAGTAAAATAAGGACTTAGGGATGTTAATAATAATCAGTGGATCAAGAATATAGTAACCTTTAGTGCAAGCAGGCATAGACATAGGACTTGTGCTGCCCCTTGACGTTGGTTCAGTACCTGCATGCCTTTCCAACTTGTGTACTCAATTTCGATCTTCTGAATGCAATAGCAGAGATGTCACTGATGACACCAAAATGTTAGAGGTTTGATTTTGACGTTGTTGAGTCTTTTTTATTTCATTTTATTTGTTGTTTCTCTGGTGCAAAAATACAGTAGAGGCTGACTTATGTTTTTTTATGAATACATACTAAAGACAGAGATGCTTTTTAACAGGAATTACATATATTTGTAAATGAATGAGTGTTTCTGTTTGAAGGGCATGACAATGCAGCTTGCACTGAGGTAGCTATCAGTTTTTTGTGTGTCATTGTATGAAACCTTTTCATGCTTTGCTGCAATATAATGAGTTGGGCTGGTTTACAGAAATACTTGAATTTTAAAATTATTTTTCACTGCTTCTGATTTCTGATTTCTTTTTCCTATTTTGAAGCTTTTAAAGAATAGTGAGGAAGGTTGTAAAAGTATGTTTAGGACCGTGTCTTTAGGTTTGCATATTGATGTGTATGTTGTTTTTTTGTTTGTCTGTTTGTTCGTTTGTTTACACAGCGCAGAAAGCCTATCCTGACTGGCTATGGAGTGGTGTTGGCTTCAGACTGGATGACAGGGTCTACAGGGAGGACAGGGTCACACAATTCTAAAGCAGCAGCAGCAGCAAGCTTTTTCTAAATGTGCACTGGCTGGCAGTGACAGTGCGCTTGCTTCTGACCTCCTTCCCCTCCTTGTCTCTGTTCATATATACTTTCCCTTCCCTTTCTTGCCCTCTTCACTCCTTCTCCTCCTTCCCGCATCATCTCTTCCTTTTTTTTGTCCTCTTAAGTTTTTCTTTTCCTTTTGTTATAACTATACTTGGACCTTTTTTACTGGAACTCTGCCTCTCCTCTTTGAGTTCTTGTGATCTTTGACCTCTCACTGGGTCCAATATGAGCTGGTTGAGCAGGTTGAACCCACGGGGCCCCGGGAGTCGGTCCAGTCGGAGTGCCGCCCCCTCTAGCCCCTGCACAGCCGACCCTGAGACTTGCCTTATGGTGTTTGAGAACCACTGGAGACAGGTGAGCTAGAGATACACCTCTCTTTTTGAATCTTGATGAAATTACATATTTTCTTGTGATAATAAATCCCTTAGCCTTTCATTTTTTTCACAACCTAGGCAATAGTTTTGCTGACTTACATCTTACTTAGCAACTTAATAGCTGACTACTTTTACCATGTAGTGTACAGAGCAACCACGCAAACTGTAAAAAAGTTTTTTTGATAAAACCTTCAGCTGATGCATAATTAAAACCACTTTTTTAAAAGGCTTTCTGTGATTGTGGTGCACACAGTAGGACACAGTGTAATCCCTGTGTCTCCCTTCATAATTTGTTTGGATTAAAGTAGTTGGTTAATCACTTTAGCACTTGATCTGTTACGCCACTGATGTGCTAAAATAATATAATGGTAAGGAAAAGATTAACATGTTTTGTTTTCATTGCTGATCAGCGCACAGATAAAAAGTAAATGTTCACTTTGAGTTAACAGTAAATTGTAGTGAGATGGGTTAGATTTTTTAATTCTTTCCTCAGTTTAGTGAATGATTAAGGTGCCAGACGCCAAGTGAGAATGTTTACACATTCAGTTGGTTGTACCGTTGTTGATGGGATGAGGTCAATCAGTCAACTTAAATTGCCTTTTCCAAACACATGTGCTGGTCTGGTTTGACTCAGTTTCACTCAGCACATCAGCCATTAACACAGGGCTGCCAGCATGATGGTGTGTCTTGAATGGATGACGCACTTTCCTTGAGTCAATCCTTTTTTTTTTTAACAAGTGTTTTTCCAACACAGAGCACAACAGGTAAAACAAATGTTTTTACCTGTTGGAGGTGAGCTGTTAGCTGAGGTGTTTTAGGAGCCTGTCGTCTCCCCTTCATTGAACATCTCACTGTGGCTGTTTCTGCTCATGCTCATGCTTCAGAAGTTTTTTAAAAGAAGGATAGAGGTGTACCTCTGTAATGTCAAGTTATATGTACGTTTACATGAGAACTCAAAACATATGAATGAGTCTTTCAGAGAAGGTGTTGTTTCATTAACGTACTCTAAACTCCACGACATTTTTCTTTGTTCTCTGGCCTCCACATCTACAGCTCACTCCAAGCTGCTTAAAAACAAGAAGTAATCTTTTATCTACTCAAGCTGCTCACAAATTTGCAAATTCATTATTGCTGTAGTCATGCTGATTGGTAGATGTTTTGATAAATGTTGTGAAACCTCTCCTTGTTGGCATGCTTTTTACCTTGCAGCTTGTATACATCAGAGAAATTTTAAAAGTGTCCAATAAGAATCTCAAAGTTGTGTGTTGACATGGATACTCTTTAACACACAATCAGGATTTCTTCCACAGAATTAAAATACATTTGAAAATGTGCGAAAGGTAGACAATACAGCCGACACATTTTTCAACACATCAAAAAGGAAGTTTTCAGGTTTGACAGTTTATTGTATATGTCATCAACAGACCTATATGAGAGAAGCCATTTGACTTGGCACATTAGAAAAAAGTACAGATTTTACCAGTAACATGAACAACTGCTACCAAGAGGCCCTATGTGGCATTACATTTGCTGTGTCCAGATTCAGTTGACTCTATATTATAATTGTTTTACACCATCACTGACATCTTTAGAGTCATGTGACCAATTTTTATTCCTATAAAACTGTTCTAATTACATTATGAGAAAGTTTTGCATTCTGTCAACATCATTTTATTTGGTTTCACTGTCACTTCCATGTCACTCCAGTCATAAATTGCAGGTTTTTGACACTTGACTTGATGGCAAACAGCAAATAAGGTTACACAGCCACTATGACAACAGGCCTAGCACACCTGAAACCAGAGTAGCTAAATAAAATTCAGCCATCATCAATTCCAGTTTTTACACCTCTTAATTTCTGTTACATTTTAGAAAGTCCAGGTTTATTAGCATCAAATTAAAACACTGTCCCTTTATTCAGGTCTCTTGGGTATTGGAGCAGCGTGAGCCTTCATCCTCCAGCGATGACCTGACGGCAGTAAGGAATCACACCGATCAGATGTTGTGTCTGCTTGCAGAGGAACGGCCTGCCGAGTGCTCAGAGGGCAGTGGCAGCATACTGCCAATGGGCCCCATACTGGAGCTGGTGGTCACTGAGAATATTCTGGAGCGTGTGGTTCAGTGGCACCTCCGCCGCGGTCTGGATCAAGACAGCCAGGGGGCGCTGCTTAAGCTGTTTGAGATGCTCATCGGCCAGTCGCAGCAGCCTCTGCTGCAGCACACAGCCGTCCTCCATCCCCTCCTGAGGCTGCTGGGAGCTTGTGCCGACGCAGAACTTGGTTGTCCTTTAGCACTGGAAAACAGCCTGGTGCTGCTGCTTAATCAGGTACGTTTGAAGACAGTCAATATACTTCTCTTATGTGTATATAGATACCTACAGTCTACATAAGAACTTGTTTGTTGTTGGTCTCTCAGTCAAATTTTGCAAGGTGTCATCTTAAGCTGACAACAGACTATAAGATTGTTGTAGCTGACCTAACGACCAACGCTGACAGATGTTTTAGTCTTGACAGGCAGAGAAAAGCACATGTGAAACAACTGAAGTAGATTGTATCAAAGTGATGTCACCGAACACGTCCAGAAATACTTGAAAGATGCCTTCAAGAAGTTTACCTCACTAATTTAGCAGCAATGTGTATGTTGAAGAAAAAAAAGAAAGAAAACACTAAATTTTAATAAAGTGGCTGATAGGATTTTAAGTTTTTATGAGCTCTGTGCTTAACCCTATTTCATAGAAATGTTTAATAATTCTCCTTCACAACACACTAGTTTAGATAAGTTCTTATTTGAATAATAAAACTGCACACACCAATACAGAAAAAGACTTTGCTCAGCTAGGACGGATGAGATGTAACAGAAAAATATACCATAATCTGGTGAAATGAAATGTGTGAAATGTGTTTCCAGCTTGCCTCATGGCTCCCCTGACTGATAGGTTTTAAAGTAGGAACTTTTCTAAAATTAGCAAAAAGTCTTGTTTGATCAATACACTTTCCTACTCATATCTCCAGTTATTTGCTTTTTGGCCATGGAAAATGTTTGTTCCTGATCTCTTGGCTGCCTTCTGTTAATATTATATGCAAGACATCTCAAGCATAGTTCAAACAGTTTTCACTGTCTATGTTAGAACAATATTGCAGGTGTTAAAGAAAAAAAAATCCCCCTCTTGTGTCACTTATAACAACCTACCAAGATTTTATAACTGATATAGTTTTCACTCTGCATTGGGCACGATCATATCAATGTTCCATCATTATTTTGGACCACGCTGTTTTAATAGTTTCAGTCATGACTCTGTAAATCCCCATCAGGTCTGCGTCACCATGGCCCGGCAGCCTGTGGTTCTAGAAATGTTGTTCCGGGCTGCACCGGCTCAGCAAGGCTCCACCAATCTGCTGATCTTCTCGCTGCTTGTGCCGTTCATCCACCGGGACGGAGCCATTGGACAGCAGGCCAGGGACGCACTGCTCCTTGTCATGGCAACCTCGGCCAGCCACGAGGCTGTGGCACGTTACATTGCAGAAAACTCCTACTTCTGCCCGGTGAGTAAAGGAACTTGTGAAAACTATGCTGTCATGGAACTGTTTTGTTTTATGTAAAATATGGCTTTTTATTAGAGGATGTGGTCACAGATGGTGCAGCATTTGGACATTTTTTATTGCTCATACAGTAACGCCTGTTTCTTTCTGTCCTAATGTTTCTTACATTGTATTTAAGTGCTTGGGTTTTTTAAGGGGAATTTTGTCAGTAATAAATGGCTGCCTCTAAATGTAGTGCCAAAATCTTCTCTGTTGACAGACTGGTGACATATTATACTTTTATATTCGAGTAATAACAATTAAGAGTAGAGTTAATTATAGTTTATTCTCTTAAAGTACAAGTTTTTAATAACAGCAAAGCTTTGAGAAGAAGAAGAAGGTAGTGATACTGATTAGATTTGATTAGGTTAGAACATCAAAATATATAATCAACTAATGGTTTTGAAGTGTTTTATATAATATATAAATATATATTTTTTTAATTTATTTCTTTAAAATGTGTGATTATTGATTCTTTATTTCTGCTGATAAAGAGTCATTATCATATGTCCCAAATAAACTTTGCACATATGATAAATAGACATGTAGTATGTCCATACTTATGAACAGTTTGGCAACCCTCACTCTGTCAAACACACCATATTTGAATTCACCAAATCACAGTCTGTATGGGTTATAGCTGCCGCGGTAGTAGGCCAATCAGACGATGCATTTAACAGTTGTGGTGACGACTGCAATATCAGTAATTTTTCTTTTTCTATATTTGGGTGAAAAAAGGATCTAATACAGCTATCTTTTTACTGATGAATACTTCTTGATACTGGGTTATAGGTATGCTTGATACATTAAAAGTATTGGGTATTGGTACCTAGTCCTAATTGAACATGTTTAATTTTAGCTCTTACATAAGATGGTTTATCCATCTTTAAATGCATATGAGGACAGCTTATAATTCTACTCTGGTCCTGCCTTGCTTTTTACACTGCTTTCAAGAAAGAGAGGTGTGTGTATGTGTGTGTTGTGTAATTCTAATGCATCACTGATGGTGTGTGATAATGGAAGGGGAAGGACATGACTATGTATTCTGACAGACCATTCATCCTTATCTGCATCCTCTCAGCTCGGCCTCAGCTTAAATGGCTTCCTGTAGATACTTTACAAAATAAATATCTAACCCAACATCACATGGTAATGATGAGACGAGCAGATAAAATGAAAATGCTCCTTTTACACAAATCAATAATGTTTAAACTACCACAACTGATCATCAACAAATTTAACTGAAACTAAAAGGCATGGTGGAGCATAGCACTTTCATGATACACTTCTATATTTCAACATGTTTTCAATCAGTCTGCAAATGACAGTAATAGACATATATTTTGGAGGAAGACCATGCAGCTTATCTGCCTGCATTGTTGTAGGTTCTCACAGCTGCCACTAGGTGTTATTAAAGAGACACATTTTGCTTAACTTAAAACGGAAATTAAAAATGTTTGTCTACATAGAGTGCAATTCTAGCTAGATTTAGTTTTTCGAATGTGGCGCAGTTTTAGGCAAAGGTGTGTGTGCAAACATTTGAACGTCATTGTTCATCATCAACCATCGTCTTAAAACAAGTCTTAATGGCCAAAATCTGGTATCAGATTACATTGGCTGGAGGATGTTTTATTTCAGAACTGTGTTATGAGAGTCCAGTGTGTTGTGTGATGATGTCTCAATACCAAAGCTTAATGCTGTGGTCAGTACTGTTATCTTTCTCAGCCTTTCCATTCTGTCGTTGAAGAGCTAGCTCAGCTATTTTCCACTTGTCCTTCTTACTGTAGCTTTAGTCTGACCTACTTACATGCTGGAAGGAGGTGGAGGTGGCATTAAGGACCGAATGCGCCTCTCTGCCCAAGTCTGACAATTATCTGCCTGTGCAATCTCTCATTTTCTAATCAGCTTTGTTTGACATTTTTTGATGACGCAATAGATTCTCAGACTGTAACAGCAGTAACAGCACTCTTTACTGTGTGGTACTGCAAGCTGTGCTCTTCACAAACACACTCCTCTTTTCTCCCACTCTGCATTCTCAGTGTTGTGCGTTGTGTGTTGTGAAGACACAGTTGTTTCCATCAAGATACAATAAAATCAAGTATTACAAACCAAGTATTACAAATATTGCGTTAACATGTCATGTCTGTGACAAAAAAGTGATGGTAAAGGAAGGGCTAATGCCTGTTATTATTTTCAGACTAGTGGATCTGTATTAAAGGTCTGCAATTTACTGTTTGTTTGATTATTCCTTAATCATTTGATTATTATCTAGACTAATCGTTTTGCCCAAAAAATGTCAGAAAATGGTACAAATGACCCATCACAGTTTCAGAGTCCACGGTGAAACCATAAAACTACTTGCATAGCCAACAGTCAAAAACACATACAATTTAGTTAAATAAATGATTTAAGGTATAACTCTGTTATCAGTGTTATCAAAATAAGTGCTGATTCATTATCCATCTGTTTTTGATTTATCAACTTATTCTTCGAGCTCCATACTCAGAGCCACAAAATTGACTAATTTATCAATAAAACGAAAATTTGTGCCTTAAAGATACACAGATACATGAGAGCTGTCGAGTACTTACTAAAATCTCATTCTGACGAACTGTGGCTTAGACTCAGCTGTCTAGTCTGAAGCATCTCTGTCTCTTCTCAGGTGTTGGCAACGGGTCTCAGCGCGCTCTACTCCTCTCTGCCAAGGAAGATTGAGGTCAGAGGAGATGACTGGCACGCTCTGCGGCGGGAGGACTGGATGTGTGTGTCATCGCTCGTGCTGTTCATGAACTCGCTGGAGTTCTGTAACGCTGTTGTGCAGGTCGCTCATCCCATGGTCCGCCACCAGCTCCTGGATTACCTGCACAATGGCTTCCTCATACCTGTCATGGGCCCAGCGCTGCATAAGGTAGGCCAGGGTTGGGTGGCAGCAATAAGATCAGTTACTCTGGATAATCACACACTTTCCTGTCACCAGTTTACTTTGGCACCATTCAAAACTTTCAGCTTTACAAACCACCTGCATGGCCAGTTGCCATTAACATTGTTCAAGACTTGAGTAAACTGCCCCTGTAAGGAAAACGGGATATGGTGGACCAGATCAAGATTGATCACTTAAGTTACAGAATGACAATTTTGTGTTTGAATTAAATAAGCAAGAGACTCAACAATGGTGTGGACTGATTTTTTTTTTTTTTTTCCTGGACTTTCTTCAACAGATGAGTCACATTATGAGTCAAAGCATAAAATGATCAGAAGAAACTGTCCCTTTGTCTGTTTTTAATTTTAGGCTTGATCTCACTCATAGTTTATTTGTTGCACTGCAAATTTCTGCGTGTTTGTGTGTGTTTGTAGTCGTCGGTGGATGAGATGATCGCCAGCACCGCCTACCTGGACCTTTTCCTGCGCAGTGTGTCAGAGACTTCCCTCCTCAAAACCTTCCTGCGCTTCATCCTGCTGCATCGTCACGACAACGACACCATCCTGGACACACTGCTCACACGCATCAGCAGCAATTCGAGGGTATAAAAATATGTGTGTCTGTGCGATATAGCCTCAGGGCTTTTATATGAACTCAGTTGTGTGGGTGGTGAGTGGGCTGAGAGCAAAGTTGATTAAAAGTGACTTCAGCAGAACACAGATGTATCGTGATGCACATTGTTTGTAGTTGGCACAACAATCCCCAGTGCAATTTCTTCCAGATATGTATATTTCAGTTGCTCTGAGACAGTTGTGGTTTTTTAGGAAAAGAGACAGGATCATCACTTTACTGTTGAATCTTTGTGGCATGTAGTTTATCATCAATTCAAGAAGCAACAATGGAAACGAAACAAATTGAATATTTTTGATTTAAATGAAAGTTGTGGTTCAAAACTTTGGTCTCGTGTTTGCTTATATTTCATCATGGCAATAACCCTAAAAACAAGATTTCCATGTTATAATCTCTCAAGATAATATTTGTATAAATAGTTTCTGCATCTCTGTGGGTTGCAGCTCTGCATGGTATCACTGAGCCTCTTCAGGACTCTTCTCTCTCTGAACTGTGAAGACGTCATGCTGCAGCTCGTTCTCAGGTATGCCTGCACACCTTTGCATGTCTTCTCAAGTGTTATATTTTTAAAAGACTTATTTAATATGTAAAACACAGCTCTTGTGGTAAATATTTAACTCCATACTCAGTTATTCAGAGTAACTGAAAGTCCTAGCAGTCACTCTAAAAGAACATATTGTGACTATATTTTAAATTAAGCCTTTGTACTTTTGTCTTTGGGACTAAAACAGCTGCCTGCGACTTGGTAGGTGGTATTTATTTACCAAGATGATGGAAAATTACACATTGACAAAAGTTTGTAATCGCAGCTTTGACCAACAGCAGGATAGAAAAGTCCACCTTGTTGAAGAAGATGTGATATTGAAAATGACTGAATTTTGAATTGAAGTAACTGAAATAAAAACAACTGTCTGTGAAGGTTTTCAAACAATTACTTGTGTTGCAGCCTGAGAATAAACATTTACAATTTTTATCCAGATTAAATCTTTTTTGCATGTTGGTGTGTGTGTGTGCTTTGCTCCCAGGTATCTGCTTCCTTGTACCCATGTAATGCTGAGTCAGCGTCGAGCTATCAGGGAGACGGACATTTATGGAAAATCAGCGGACAAGTTCCTGTCTCTGATCCCTCAGTGCTGCCGGCAGAATGCAGCGCCCCCTGTTGAGCGGGATGAGGAAAATGCATTCTGGGGTAAAGGTAAGCAAGAAATGCATATGCTAAGAAAAAAAAAAGTTCATAATTAAAGCTGTAGTCATGAACATGAGGGAAAAAAACAAAACAAAACTATGCTGTAATGTAAACACAGACAGGTAATTCTGATATCAGAAACTGAAGCAACAGGTTGTTGTGGCTGCTTTGATAGGTGCCCTGCAGGGCTCTGTATAAAGGCTGTGAAATTCCAAACAAACATAGGTATAAGTGTATAAGTTGTGTGTGTGATACCAATAATTTTTTTCATTGCGTTAACTTACAGTGGTGATACAAAGTGAACTGTTTGTGTCTGTTTTCTGTCTTCCTACAGTACTGAACAGTCCCAGCACAGAGTCTCCAGCCGCACCAAGACCCAGCACCCCATCCCGCCTAGCCTTCTTCATTCGTCAGCAGAGCAGTGGAGGTGGATCAGGAGGCGGTGGTCCTTCTACCCCCACCAGCATAGATCCGCTGCAGTCAGGTCCTTCCAGCTCCCATCCCCTGTCCCCTGACAGCCCGATGCACCAGCAGCAGGCTCACACAGAGTGTCTGGACTGGGATACGGGTTACCTGGAGTACCTCAAAGATGCCCGGCGGGGCATCGAGCTTTGCTCTTGGGCCTGCCGTGACTGGTCGGCGCCCTATGATGGAGAAAATCCCTCCCCCAACACAGTCCCTCCACCCCCACCTCCCCCTACCTCCAACCCTTCTATGGTTATGTTCCCTGAGCACTTCGCTTTGCAGCAAGGAGGAAGCAGTAACACTCCTCCAGGCCAACAAAGGGCAGCCATTGTTGCTGCTGCAAGATCTGAGTGGAGCAGCTCAGAACGGGACAGCGGAGAGTGGGACGTTACGATAGGCAGAAACAACTGTATCAGCCTCACACCACGCTCCAAGAAACGCAGCCTGCAGAGAGAGGAGCTCCTGCCGAAGCCCGTTCCTCATCTTGTCCCCTCCTCCTCATCTTCAGCCACCCCTTTATCGACTTCTCATCCAGCCTCGTCCCCAGCTCCTCACATTCCAACTTCAGCCATAACTGTAAGCTACCAGACCATGTATAATGGAACGATGGGGCAGGGAGATGGGTGCTCAGACAGTCGAGACAGAGGACTGGAGGTAAAGAAAGTAAAGAGAGACTTGGGGGAACAGCAGTATTTGGATGAAAACGCAAACCAAAATGGATCCCTTGTCACCTGTCCCTCTCAAAGCTGCACTGCTCTCGCACAGCCCATTTTTAGCAACAGTGAAATGAGTGATGCAAAATCTCTTTGCACAAACCAGATTTCCTCTCAGAGCTCCATTGCCCAGCCAACTTCTGACACCAAGCTGCTGACCAGCGACACCTCAAACCCACCAAGTGCATCCTCAGATCTTCCAGACACCAACCAGGCACAACAGTCTGTAGAGAGTCTTATTCAGGAGCTGCTGGAGCAGGCACCAGGAGAACCACAGCTCCCGGGAGACTCAAACGGCCAGGGCATCAGCATTGAGGCCTTCACACAGGAGCTGAGGGAGCTGGAGGATCGGGTGAAGGAACGCAGCAGAGCAGCCTGCCAACAGGAAGAAACTCCCAGGCAGTCCATAACCACTGAGCGGCAGGAGGAAGAACAACAGCTGTCCTCAGCCCTGGAGGTGAAGCTGACCGCTGACACAAAGGGGGAAGGGTCTGTGGCAGGTCTCTGTAGTCCTGCTCCACCACTAAATCAGCCTGCCTCTCAGCCGTACACAGGTGAGATTCACACTGCTGATGTCATGTATGCTTATGACTAAGGCTGTACGATATGGCAATAAAAAATTATTATGATATTTTGATAATGATGTTATTATGACTGAAGCCAGAAGAAACAAGAGGGTTCATCGGTGAAATTTTAGAATACAGTTTATTAACATATAGACATTTAACTATGCAAACATGGCTAAGTGTAGAACATGTTTTGTGATTATTAACATCTAAATATAAATGTTTAACTTTTCACACATGATTATGTACCATAAGCAATAGAAGTTAGCTGGCCATGTAACTTATTAAAATAACGCTGGGATCACCGGGATGGCACCTTATAATGTGATAAAAAGGTTTTTGTTAGATTTCACATCTTAAAGTTATCATAAACTGACTTAAATGCTGCTCACTATCTGTTATTTACCTCAGTTCCAAGGTCAGTCTCATTACACTGACTTTGGTATTTTTCAGTAAGCGGGGAGACTTCAGGGGGCAGCAGGAAACAGCATTAGCTGTTAACACCAGCTCCACGCACCCCGGGTTAACTGCTCCTTAGTAATTTGACAGTCATCACCCTCCAAAATAAGTAGTGAGGTGTGAGGAGATGAAATCTGCGAGGCAGATTTTTGTCACAGTGTTGGGCGTTTTAAAGACTGCTTGTGTCATCATGATACATAGAAGTTTGAGTACCAGCTTTATATTAAACAGTATTTAGCATTTCCAGCAGTAGTATGCACCAGAACACCAACTAATCTTCCTCAGGGGAATTTTCTCTCTCATAGGCACAATTTTTATTTCAAATCATAGCCCTGAATCAATAGATAAGACTAGGGTTAAATTATCCTCATTTAACCTCTACAAAGCTGTTAAAGCGCCCTGCTGTGTATTTTTGACACTTTGACAGCCTCTACGCCACCTCGTCAGTTATTTAAAAGAGCTTCCAAAGAAACTTTAATTTAATCCCTAGTTTGTCCACATGCAGCTGAGCTGAAGTTGTGTCCTTTATCTCTCCATTCAGTAATCCAAAAATCTCCTCTGTGCAGGTCCATTCATGGTGGTTCTGTTTGCCAAGCTGGAGAACATGCTCCAAAACTCACTGTACGTCAACATTCTGCTCACGGGCATTGTGGCCCAGCTGGCTTGTTATCCTCAGCCCCTCCTACGTTCCTTCCTGCTTAACACCAACATGGTCTTCCAGCCCAGCGTCAAGTCACTGATCCAGGTACCATGCAATGCCTGTGTTGTATTTACTGTGGACTGCTCTCCATAGAGAATTGAACTTAAAACTTTAACCAGGTGGTCAGTACAAACCTGATAAAACTGTTTCTGAATTTATACTAGAGGGTGATGACAGTTTAAAGTCTAATGTTTTGTGGGCATCTTTTTGCACTTCCAGTCCCCCTGATTTCTTTGCAAACATTTTTTCCAAAATAAAACCAAAATAAAATTAGAGCTAAAAGAGCTAAAATGGAAAAATCTTAGATAGGCACAGTGGTGAGCTGCTCATTTGAAATCTCGACTGGCCCAACTGATAAGAGAGCTGAGTATTTATTAGATGTCATCAGAATTGCATCCCATTGGTGAACTGAACTGTAACGGATGCTCCTCTAGTCAGGGTCTTCAGATAGCAAGACAGGAAGCGGGAAGTGGGATGGGCAGCTCCTCAGCAGCAGGAACCAATCTCATACAGAGGACCAAACATCCTATTTGGCATACATTTCAAAACACTAAAAGGGTTACATATGCAGGGCGTCGTCAGCCGCTGACATAACGTACGGAAAATATATCCTGAATACTGGACTGAACAGAGTAATCAGTCACACACACTGAACACTTTCATAATCAAGAGGAAGTAAACCCTTAAAATATTAGTGAGCCCACTGCTTTTTCTGTAGCTCCACGCTCTGTAGCTCCATGCTCAGATTCATTAGAAGTCCTACGAAGTATCTCCAATACTGTGGAGTGTAATGAAAGTTGTGGCCGCTAGGAACACTGCAGACTCTTGAGTCTTAACCTTCGTGCCAAAACCTTTGAAGTCAGAG
Organism: Acanthurus leucopareius; assembly: GCA_029814765.1. Classification (NCBI taxonomy): domain Eukaryota; kingdom Metazoa; phylum Chordata; class Actinopteri; order Acanthuriformes; family Acanthuridae; genus Acanthurus; species Acanthurus leucopareius. The sequence continues at coordinate 4,562,646 of JAQMCX010000011.1, read as the reverse complement.
GTAAAATTAACTAACCAGCCAATAAACAAAAACAAGCCAGCTGCAATTGAAGGTCAATCAAAAGTCTAAACCTTTTAACCTTGATTACCACAGGTTCTAGGTTCTATAAAGAACCGCATTGAGGCGTTTGCAGCCTCCCATGAGGACTTCCCAGCAATGCTGAAGAAAGCCCAGCAGTACCTGGTGGCCCGAGGCAAAGTGGACTGGACTGACTCGCCTGCAGCAGTTCCTCCACTGCGGCGCTCTGATTCGCTGGGTAAGGTTGAAAACAGGACAACCTCTACGTGTCTGTGGGTGTCTGCTGGTGTCTGTGGTTGTGGGTGTCTGCTGGTGTGGGTGTGTGTGTCGGTGTGTTATATCTTTCTGGTCTCTAATGAGGCAGAGCAGGACAGCTCAGAGTCAGGTTTTGCATTTTTTAGCTTCTCCTACCCTTCTTTTTTCAGTTTTACAGGAAACATCTTTGTTTGTGATTAAATTAATTATCATAGCCTAAATCTTTGTATTAATTAATAAGTCACGCTCCTTATATATTTATTTATTTATTTAGCAAGCATATTGATTATTCTCTACTTCTATTAAGAAGTGAGGGCAAGTGCATTTATATAATATCACTTACACACTTAAGTGTTGTCATTGTACTTTCAATATGATTTAAATTAAAAACAAAATAATTAATGACAAGTGACTTACATAAGAGTACATAAAAGATCCTAGAGGTTCCAAACATTTCAAAGAGACAATTATTCTAATGTATTAAAATCCAAAATATGTGTTCTCATGAGCACTTGTATGAAGTTTAAAAGGCAAGTCTGATATATTCATAAAATAACAAAAAAACGAAACATCCAGAAGCACAGAAGATGCAATCTGCTGCAATAGTATTTTAGTTGTTGCTCTGACACAGATCAACTTCTTTAAAGAATTTCCTACAATTGCGTCACTTTTGTAACACTAATTTTCTTATGAAATCTTGATTCAAGGTGCCAACACTCAAGTCACAAAAATCCTAAATCAAGGAAATGTTCTGGGAAGAAGTGGAATTTATTTTAACTGAATTTGTTTTGTGTAAAATGTCTTTAGCAAAAGACTGTTGCTTGTAGTTTTATGCAGCATTTCAATTTGAAATGGAATGTCACATTTCCTTACTGTGAACATTTGGAGACCTCCGAAAAATATAGTCGTATTTAGTACATTTTAGATCATGAGTCCTTGTTGTCACTGTGAAGTAAAGTTAATTTTTTATTGTTTTAGTGAAAAGTCGTAAGCCATCTCTCGGAGACCTGATCCTTCGCCACACCAACAGCCCAACTCGTGCTCGACATGCTGCTCAGCTGGCCCTGGCACACGTGCGGGATGGCGGCCAATCACTGCACAGCGCTCTGTTCAGGGGCAGCGGAGGGGGAGGGGCCTCCGGCCTGGAGAGGCAAGCTGAGGCGCTGCGAGTGAAGAACGCCGTATATTGTGCCGTCATCTTTTGTGAGTTCCTCAAGGAGCTAGCTGCCCTGGCTCAAGAGCACGCCGTCAGTCTGCCTTTTCCTCACACCCAGGAGGCAGAGGAATAGATGGTTAACTCCTCAAACTTCTCAAATCTAGCTCTTAGCCTCCATTTCTTTTTGTTTAGGCTGTAAAAAGATTTCTATAGGATTCTACCATCACCAGAAGACAGACTGGAGCACTGAGACCTTTCTGTCACTTAAGTGGTTTGTCTTCAATGACAGAGTCAAGAAGCAAGAAGAAAACAGTGGCGTTTTTGTACCAAAATCAACATAGAGTACCCATAGGACTGTCTGTAAACTTCTATGATATTGTGCATATCATGTAATATATTTGCATTCTATACGCAGAAAATCTCTGAAAATGCTTGAGATTTGGGAGCTTGTGCATACTCATACCATGTCATGGTATTTTGTGACACAGGAAAGCCACAGCTAAAACAAATAGGTGCACATATTGGTGCTAGTTGATTTTCTTTATCTTTTAAGTTGAAAGGGTGCTTTAATGCGGCACAGGAAAGTAGGTTTTGTCTTTAACAAATTATGACAAACACCAAATATTGCCTACCAGGAATTCATTGAAGGTTTAGAAAGGTCAATCAACTACAAAACTCCATTCAGCTTTGGACAACTCTGTACAACAAGCTCATTTTTGCTGTCGTCACAGAGCTTTTCATTGCTCTTTCAAGGACCAGCCAATGTTGAAAACACAGCAAGTGCTCCTATTAAAATCTCAAGTGTCCATTTTATTTTTAAGAGGCTGCACTCCTCCAAAGACTAGTCATCAAATGAAAACTGGAACACACAGGTGAGGTAGAATGCCACTTTTTCTACTGTGAATAAGCACGACAACCACAAATGTACTGGAAACCTTGGGATTAATTAATGCCATTTTTTTATGTTTTGTTTGAAGCGTGTTTGTCTTTGCTTTTGCACCATTTTCTAGACATATCAGCAACATGCAGGAGCGGGTCTGTATGAGTTTTATTTGAACAAATGGCGCCAGGTGATGCCAACTTTACAGGCCATTAGTAAGCCATTCACCTGTTGGCATAAACGAGGCTGTTGGATTGAAAAGACAGCACCGCTTTACATTTCATACATTTTGTGTGTCATTTAGTCTTTTTGAAAGACCTAAGAGTCTGTAAGAAAAAGGCGAAAAGGGAAAGAATTTTATTTCTAGGGAGCGTTGGCACGATTTTCCATTTACTTTGAACTGACATTTAAAAGGCTCCTCATGAGGCATTCACAGTCTTTGCATTGAACAGATCTTTGTGAGCTCTGAGGTGAAGATAAAGCTTGTAAGAAGCAATCTTCATTTAACTTTTTCCATTTTCGTTGTAGCTTCAAAGTTTGGGGCGAGACAGGCCAAACTGAACATACAACTTGTTCAACTTGTAACTTAACATGCTGCTATTTTTTTTAACACTAACACCCATTTTTATCAGTCAAATAGCTACTCTCTCTTCATTTCATTGTTAAGGTACCAAGTCTAAATGTGTGTGTGAGGATGTGGAGGAGTCAGTGCCAGTGTTGTGATCAGCATTTAATTTATTTTCTTGTGTTTGAGGTTGAATGAAGTCACAGCCACACAGTGTTAAAAGCTTTTGCCAAGACTAAATTTTCTTTCAACTTTTTTTCCTTAAGGTTAGAAACCTTTCGTTGCATGTTGGTAGTGTGCTCTGTACGATGGCAATTCTTAATTTAACATGTCCGTAGTTTCTTCATAATTTTCACTTTCTTTTCTGCAAAGAAAATAACTAAGAGAAAGTTTTTGAGATCTTACAGAACCTGTAAGATGAAGCATTACCTGTATGACTTCAGTCTATTTTAAAAAACCCATTTAATTACTAGTCAACTTAACGTGAATCATTTGGTTTTCTGCACATACTAGCCATTCTCTCTCAATGTTTAGGAGTAGAGAAACTAAAAGCACCTGCCATTCTGCAAAGTCTTAACCTTTGAAATTGAATACCACATCATGTTTTGACAACCGTTCCATCTTTACCAACTGGTCAAAGCCATAGTTTGTAAATGTAGTACTTCATTCCTGCTGTAACTCACTTTTCTATGGAATTTCTAGACACATTTCGTAACACCCCAAAGTTTGTTTTTTTACATACCACTAATTAAGAGTTTCTGCATGCCAAATAAGGCCAGATTTTTAAGGAAATAATAATAAAATAGAGTGTAGAGTAAGTTTTCTTTGGTTTGTCCAGAATAGTGCGGAGATGAAATTAGCTTCCAAACAGTAGGTTTTAGTGGTTGGTGAGACATCCTGGCAATGGCAGAGATCGGCGAGAGCAACAAGAACCCATTTCACACTTCTTAGTCTCAGTTAATCAAATTGGTAGAGAAAACACTTCTGTATTTTACCCACTGCAATCTCGCCCGTCCATCTGCTCACCTAGTCTGCTGTTCATCTGTGTGTTCAGAACAAGACTGTTTCCCTTGCACAGAAAAAAAGAGGGTCTCAAGAGGGTCCCATTCCTCATCAGGTTCCTCTGCTTGTACACTCAAGATTGTTTTTTAACTATTTTTACAAACAGTCGTGTTAAAAGATGGGTCGTAAATTGAGCATGATGGTAAATGCTCAGCTTCTCAGTACTGTCACTGACTTGGTCTCTTGGTCAGTAACCTAGCAGCTTCAGTCAGTTGTTTGTATTTCTGTGATGCATTTGTGGACACCAAAGACAATCTTTTCTCTGACAGTACCCAAAAGTCCCAGTGGTACAACAATTACAGACAACATTATGGCACACAGTCTGATTACTGTAATGAACCTGATTCAAGTAGCACTTTTTAAATTTTGGAAGTGCTTTCAGATAACCCAACTAAAAAGTCTTCAATGCCTAATGTAATCCAGTAACATTGTAAGAATTATGGCCAACTACAACATAAATGTGGAATACAGGATGATAAAATTGTGCTCTCCAAGTTTACTGGTGCTTCAGTGTTGTCATGTGATAGATCCGATGGCAAAACCTGTGACGACCCAAGCTGTTTAGTAATAGATTCAAATCATTATGGAAAAGGTGATATTTGAAAACTGAAAGTCATTTGACTGGGCAAGACATGTTTTGAGATTTAATTTCTTTTAAAAAAGAAGCTGCACAGTAACTATATGTTGCCACACTTGAATTGTTGGCATTTTTCCTGTGAGACTGAAAATCATCATGTCTGGGATTTTAGTACAACTGTACACACCACTTGTAGTCATTTTTCACTGCTTACTTTTTCATATTTACTCTTTTAATACCGAGACATAGATGGGCAAAAGTTGTAATCGGGAATTTTATAAGGGGTTATTTTTTACTTCAGCCAGGTTGTCAGATGAGAGACTGTAACCAGAGATTAATTTAGCGCAGAGCTGTTCTGGGAAAATAAATTTCAAAGAAGGTGACAAAATAATAAGAGAGTTTGACAACTATAATCAAAGGCTGCAAGTTGTTTTTCATACTCCACAAAAATGAATGGCAGCAAACAGCTTCTTCTGCAGGTAGAGAAGCAAACACTCCGACTGTTAAGACACCAGTAGGGATCATAGACGGGAAAAACCTGTTATGAAATACACAAACAACTATACTAATTTAAAGTCTTTCATTATAGTACATCTGGGAAAGGGATTTTTGTTTTTGACAGCAGCTCCCACAGCTGGATGATGAACCTGGTGGAGACATTTCTGCTCTGGCTTCAACATCAGCTGTGACAGAGAAAACCAAATTGGTAATTTCTTCAAAAAAGTTTAAGTGTTCATGTTTACCGTAACAACTAAGGGCCTCGAAATCCATTCAGTCTTCTGTTTGTCAGTGTGTTGGTTTGATAAACGGGCGTTTCAGCTGTGGTTGCTGCTGTTTCCTCGTTTCTTTTGAGCTCGACTCACACTCGGTTCATTTACTTGATCAAATTTTGATTTTTTTTTTTTTTGACTCTGTTAACTGACAAGTTGTAGATCCAAAGCTAAGCTTCAAAAAATATCGTCTCATGTCACTTTTTTTTTTTCTATTAGCTGTCTGTGTTTTCAGACAGATGTACTTGAACACTACAATTTATCTGTCAGTGAGTTTAGAGTTCACATCCTTCAGATTTACAGTTTTTTGCTCAGTTGTGACTAAATTTAATGCATGTTATGTTTTCAGTTTCTGTGTTTTGTATATTTACGGTTTCATGCAAACACACCGCAAACAGCTGGTGTGAAACTATAATTTACTTTCATTTGGTTGGATTTATGGCATGCCCTTTTTTTTTTCAGAGTGGATTTGGCTGTTGCATGGCCCAAACACAACACCGATAGAAAAAAAACCAAAAAAACTAATTTTCACATTGCAAGCGGTGACTCAACTCACAGCATCTGAGAGTCAGATGACGTTTCCTCACCCAGTCAGACATCTGATTTCTGCAAGTGATTTTAACCTTATGAATAAAACGGAAACAGTTTCAGCTATTTAAATTTTATCTGACAAGACTCAGTTGCAGCTTGGAATTAGTTTTCACACCTTATTTCTGAACACATTTTGTGCCATGTTGGAAATAGATTTTTCATGTGTTGATTTGTAATGCTTATCACAGGATGTACAGTATCTTCTCACTTTTCTTTTACTTTGAAGCTTTGAAATTTTGATTTCTCCCCTGTGATCTATGCAAAACATGCTCTGGTGTCCCCCCCCGTTCGAAGCTGAAAGATGATGTGGATTTAATGTGTAAATACTGTAAAAAGCAATGGGTCAAAAATGCACAGGTATGTGAAATAACCAACAGGACAGAATGAAAATCATACTAAAATGATGTAATGATGAATGTTGTCAGAAATATTTTTCTATATTTTGAAATCATTAGAAAAAAAGGACAAAAATACAAAGTGGGAAAAAGCTGTCAGAACACTACAAAGGGAATGTTTTTATTAATTTATAAATTCTTTGCCTAGCAATATCGCATTTGTCCCAGTGTCCTTTCTTGTTGTTATGTGACTGTGTGAACTCAGCCCTGAGTGGTGGAGAGTTAATGTTCATGTAAACATCATACCTTCAGTGTGACAAAACAGTGTTTGCAAAGCTTTTTGGCCAGTGCAAGTAGTATTGTGGTCATATAGTTATTACCACTTATTACAGATTATTTATGCTCCTAGTTTGGAAAAGAAAAATGATTTTCCCTATTAATTTATTTAGTTAGAAAGACTTTCAGATGTCTGAAAAGATAGAATTATTAAGTACTTATCAAGAAAACAGCAAAATCTAGAAAAGCTGAGTATAAACTGAGCTTTAGCTCCAGGAAGGGAACCACTGCATTCAAAGACAAGAAAACATTTAGAACAATTAGACATGTAATGATGTGAAAAACATAAAAGCCAATTAGTGCTTGTTTACCATTTATCTTAAATCCATTTGAGAAGAAGCTGAAGCCATCTACCTGCAGTAGTTTCAGGTTTATTTCAGGTATATGTATATGTATACAAATGTTCACACATACTGGTTTCAGAAACCTGGAGGAGCTTGTTGATCTGAGAAACAGGGTTATATCTATAATTACATGCATTGTGTAGTAAACCCTGTAATAACAGGGTTATTACATGGTGCAGTATCTTGGTTTCTGAATTTTGTCTGTGTCGTGACACTTCTCAAATGGGGATGAATTTAGGATTCTTATTAGTCTTGTTCTAATCCTCCTATTACTGGTGAAAAGAGGGAGAAGAAAACAGCAGTGTGTTAATGCAGCAGTGTCCAGGCAACTGTAAAACAAAAAATGGGCTCATTCTTCACTGCTGAAGGAAGTCAAGTGGTGCAGATCAACAGAGTGATGCTGGATGGAAAGACACACCTGCACCAATGCACTTACAGTCAGAAACCTAACTATGTTTCAAGCTAAAAACGAGTTAACAAGTATCATTTAAAGTAATGAAAAAATAAATGTCTAGAAATATTTTATATTTCATCTTCTCCAGTGTGAGGATTTGTCTGCTTTTCATTGTTAAATATCATGTGAGTTAAATATCTCTCAATTTTGGACTTTTCCTCTAACAAAAGCAGTCGACATCACCTTAGGCTCTGCGGTGTTGTGGTGGGTATTTTTTTTTACTTTTTTCTGACAACTTTGGATGAAGCAGTTAATATATGAGTTGAGAAAATAATTTGCAAATTCAATAACAGTGTGAATAATTCTAAGTTACAGGCCTAGTTGCCAGTATGTTACAGAAACTTGGCTCAGAGCAAATAAAGTCTTTGCAGAAAAAAAACAGAGTTTGGCTCATACAAAGTTCAAACCCAGAACTTCATATGAGTCAAACACCAAGACAGCATGCAAACCGACCCTAGAGATCAATAGTTAATGCGGATGACGAAGTAAATTCGGTGTAATAGGAGGACTCATAGGCCATCTCAACATAAAGAAGCAAGGTTCCTCAGATATCAGCCTGTTGGTCTATGTTGTTAATGAATTTGCTCCAAAATTTGCTTTTTTAAGTGGTATCTTTCAAACATAGCGAAAAACAGCCTGAAGAACAAGAAAGATGGCAGTACTGTATGTGTTAGTTTGCATTCAGAGGAAACTGTAGCCAGCTTGGTGGTCTCCTAGCAACAGCCAACAAGAGGGGAAACGGCACAAAGGCCAGAGGTTGATGGGAAAAGTGAGAGAGTGGTAACAAGGAGCAGAGCATGACGTTGTGACAGCGCTGATACCTGACTACAGGTAAGACACTGATGGATTTTTTCATTCATGTTATTTTTTTATCACTCTATGACATCAGACTGTAGTTATTTACAGGGTTTATGTAGATCATTTAAAGTGTTTCATCTTTTTAATTCTGTGTCAACTTGTTACCGCAAAAATGGTTCAGCAAAGTGATTTTGAACAAACACTTAAACTTCTTTCTTGGGTTATTCACATGCTTTTTATGACCTCTACAGTTTAGTTTTATTTTTTAGACATATGTATAGTATTAAAACTGGTTTGCCAATATATAGTTTTCCTAACGTGACCCAGTTATCCCTCAGCACTCACAAGATAAGAAACTGGACCCTCCTCATCCATAATGTAGTATTGTAATGTGAGAGGAAAGCTGCTCTGTGACACAGAGAGATGGGACTGGCACCGGGCCTCTGATACACCTGTCACTTAGATCCAACCTACTGAAAAAAACACCATCCATCAAAATCAAGTCAACCAAAACATTTTCCCATATCAAAAGTACAAGTAAGTTGTAAAGAATAGATACTTAAAGAATTCTTAAATAGTACTATGTTAAATATCCTACACTGCAAGAAGTATATTTATATATAGTATATTTATATCTACAGGATGGGCTACTTAAATGCTGGAACAAGAAAATTATTAAATACCTCAACTAACATTAACTGTTGCTCAAAACTTGAGGCTGTACACTAACATTAAAATAATGATTACTGTATGTGTTTCTTAATTTTTTAACACTTTTTAACATCCAAACATTATTTCCCTGCCTGTAACACTCAAGTCCAAACCTGTTGTTTCCTCCTGAAGATGCAACTCTTAGTTATAAATTTAAAAGAAATTTAAATATCTCAAAAAATAGTAATTGCGATTGTTTTCATATGCAGATAAGATTTGGTGCTCTAGTGAGTAATTACATCATGAGGACACTGAATGTGAGATTGTTTAAGAAAATCAAGAAAAGAACATATCCATGGAAGGAAGATGTCATGTTGAGCAGTGATGTGGCTCACAAATAAGTCCCTAATAGGAAAATAATGGTGATGTTTGTTTATCATTTGACTAAAATTATGAGATCATAAGTCATATTCTTCTTAACTGCAAATTTTGGCTGTTTTTAATGTGATAGTTAATGTAAAACATAATTTAAAATGGATTACTGACATGAGCCATCATGATTATAAAGTTAAGTATAGAATCTAATTCAAATTACTTGCAGAGTTTTGGCATCACAAGGAAATGCTGAGGTAAAATTGTAGCATTTTAGTGGATACTTGATTTTCCATCACAGCTTTGTATTGACTGTAGTTGATAACCATTACAAGGCAAAAAAGCTGAGTATTCATGCGTAGAACTGGCAACATATCCATCCTTGTTTTATGGTTTGGGCCATGAACCTCCTAATGGATTCCTGGAAAAAATGCCTCTTTCTTTTTTATTGTCTAAAGCATCCCTGGGGTTCCAGTATTATCACAATCCATCATATGGAGGGCAGACATCTTTCACTGCCATTTCTTTATATCACTTTGTTCTACTCATGAATAAAATATCAAAGTGGGGTCTGTTTGCAGAACTGGGGAGTCAAGAAGTATTGTTATGTTGACACTTAAGCTGTCTCTTTACCTCCCACTCTCGCCCTGGCTCTGGATGCTTCTGGCTGTCTGCCGACATTTGAAATGCTAATAGATTTCTTAGTGCAAAACTCAAAACTTCTTTCTGCCCACAGCCTTTTCTCTCTTATGGCCTCCTTTTTAACTGTAGCACCTTTCCATAAGCAGCTGTTCTCTTGGCAGCATAAAACTCTAGCTCTAACAAAAGACCTTTTTGGTGCAAATGGTAAAAAGTGGTTGCTCAGTTGCCTTTGCCAGACAGAGTTTGTGTGCAAGATTTGGTAAAATACATGCCTTGATTCAGTGTCAGTCAAATTTGTCTGCAGTAGGAATTTTTTTATTATAGCAAAATATTTCATATCGAAATGTCACCAACTAAAGGCTCGACACAAGTATACAATTAAACACACTGCATCCTTCTCATATTTTTCAACACCACAAGGTTACAGCTTCACAAAGACCCTGGGAAGCAGTTTTCAGATCCCATTTTGAACTAAAAGATATTTCACTTTTTTTGAGCTACATTTGAGTAATGAGTGATCAGTGAGCTCTATTTGGCAAGTAGGCTTTATAAATTTGTGTGCTACACAGTCCCAAATGACAGGAATAAGAATAGGTACACAGTAATGAGGCGATAAGTACCTGGTACCAACTTTTGAATATGTATTATAAATTATATCTCCCTCATATTTCACAAAATATTTGTAGACACTTTGAAGTAATACAGTTTTAGGGGAGTACCTTTGCTAACGCCCATATATGTTAGGACTATGTTAGGGCTGCACAAAAATTTTTTTACTAGTGTCGGCCACAGACATTGATGCCTAAAACAGATGTTTCTGTATATCTTTTCAACACTTGGTCTTCAAGATCATGACTTGGTGAGCCAAACCTCATTCAGAGACAATAAGGACCCTTTTCCTTAAATCAGTAGTTAGTCATTTTTCAGCATGTTTGTGATCTTTCTGCAACTAAGACTTTTATCATGGGGTTAACCTTGTGAAACAGTTGCTGTTTTAAATGCATGTTTATGGCTGTGAAATGGTTGCAGTTTTGTTGGCTGAACCTAACCACTTGGTTCCTCCTTCATGAGGCAATTATTATGTTCATGATTTTGACATTTATTTGTCTATTTATCTTTCCTCTCCCTGCATTATGTCTCTCTGTAGGAACTCAAATTAAATGCAAGAAAAAAATTAAGAGTCGTGCATCCATCATGATGTTGGTAGGAACTTCTTTGGGTAGCAATCCCACATGCCCCATCACAGCCCACAGCCCCAGTCCTGACTGCCAGTCAGACAGCCTCTCCCCTGGTCTTCTGGCCATTTCCCCCCCATGCTGGGCAACACAGGCACAATATGATCTTGCCCAGGCAGAGGCGGAACTGCATCACATACAGGAGCATCATGCAACTGAGACTGAATCTGTGAAGCGTGGTGTCGAACGGGCCATTCTGGGAGCGCAAAGAGAAGAGCGACGCCTGCTAGAAAGAGTGGAGCAGGATCATCGTGACTCTCAGCAGCATCTGGAGCAGGTCCAGAGGGAGAACATGGCAGCAGCCCGTGTCAGCCAGTCCCTGCTGGACCAAAGATTTCAAAAACTGGCTCAACTTCAGCAGCAGATTCAGGAGGTGGGTCAGCAGTCGTATCTGGATGACACTGGGCTGAACCAAAATCTGCTGCTGAAGGAAGTTGCAGAGTTCTTACAACCCTGGGAAATCTCGGTTTCCCTAAAAAAAGTAAACTTCAAACCCAGCTCTCAACCTCATGCTGTTGTTTTTGGAGATATTCGTGTGCAAGAGCAAAGCCTGTGCCTTCAAGGTGGAGGTTGTGGGCCTCAAGGGCAGATGTGTGCGCTCCATTCACATGAGATGCATTGTAAAGATACAATCAATCAAAGTGCTGGGGGAGAGAAAATCACCGAAGAACAGGGGTGGATCTCGCCAACGGGCAGGGTTGTCAGAAAGATCAGCCTCTCTAATCGGAGCGATCAGGAATCAGAAGAGGAACAAAAGTTCTCCACAAAAAAGATATGTCACTGGCTTCCAAAGTGCGAACAGTCTGAGTGGGAATCATCCCAAGATGATGAGGTGGAATCAGCCTCACTACAGCCACAAGGAGAGGACACATTTGTGAATGTCCCCATGGTGCTGAAAAACATGAATACCGAAGGCAAGGAGCCGGTGTACAAGATAATTAGAAATGAAAAGAAACACAATTCTCCCAAAAATCAGAGGAAGTTGTTCACTGTGGTCTCTGGTAGGAGGCCATCACCTTCACCTGAACGAAGATGGGAGCATGATAAACTTAGTCACAGGTTGAGTTTAGACAGCCAGGATGGAAGTAAAGGAAAAGTTAGCCAAGATTCCAATAGCAGATTTTTTAGGTACGGCAACAACACACTGGCATCTCCAAGGATGACTCGAAAAGAGCCAGTGACCAGCCAAAGCTGCCTAGACCTCACCTCAAGGGGTCGACCTCACTCTCGCCTCAGCCAGTCCTCTGATGAACATTCTTTAGGAACCCATGGTGACTCTGGCCGAGCACCATCCCCAACAGACAGCCTTGACTCCAGCTATACTTTTATTGTTAGCCCATCGCATGACTACAACATGAACAGAGGCTCTTTGAATTACAACTACCGTCTATCAAAATCTGCAGTGGACTTAACACACAAGACACCCCCTTTGATAAGCGGTGGGGCAAATGAGAACGAAGGAGTGTGGAGGGTGAAATGTACCAACTTCAACTCTATGTCAAGCTCCACCTCAACCTCACCACCTCTCAGAAGGGGGCCAAGGGTCTCTGACATGGGACAGACCCTTTTGTATCCAACATACAGAAGTCATAATATTCCTCAGCCTCAACAGACAAAAACCTCAATGGCTGGCTCAAAACAACCCTCAGTGGCGAGGTCTTTGTCCATGTCTGTTATAGATGGTTACTCCCAAGAGCCTAAAAGGGGCAGAGGAGAAAGAGGAGAACCCACTCTGGTGAAGTTGGAGGAGGAGGAGGGAGACCTTCCCTTGACAATTTTTGACCCAAGAGGAGTCCATCTGATCAGGCAGTTTGGTAAGCAGGGTTCAGGTCGGGCTGACCTTACTCTGCCAAGTGGGATCCATGCAACACCACAGGGCCAACTCTTTATCGTGGACTGCGGAAATGCGCGTGTTCAGGTATGTGTTACATTAACATTCAGACATTGTAAAGTATCTCTGCTACAGCAATGAGGTTAATACTAATTTTAAAACTGCATTCAAACTTTGAAACAGGTAACTGACCCTCGGGGCAACGTCCTCCAGCAAGTGACCTCTCCAACCTCTGATGGCTCTGCCAGACGATGTCGGAACTACTTTGACCTTGCAGTCAATGCTAAGGGTTTGATTGCTCTAAGCTGTGCAGCTGAGCGAGCCCTACTCGTGTTTAACCGACATGGTCGTCTGCTCCAAACCTTTGGAGGATCAGGGTTTGGCTCTGCAAAAGATGAGCTTGAGGCGCCCAGGGGTGTGACCGTAACCAGGCTGGATGAGTTTTTGGTTGCTGACATTCGGAAAGGTACCCTCATTGCCTTAAAGCTTGACCCTAAAACAGGCTGCCGTCTCGAGCGCACAGTGGTGACCGGTTTCCACAGGCCCTACTTAGTGGCAGCTTGCTTGAGTTCAGGCATGATAGCTGTGTCCGAAAGGGGCAATGAGACAGGCCGTGTGCCATGCATCAAAGTGCTAGAGCCTGGCTGGAATACAGTGAGAGTTTTGGGTGTATGTGCTGGAATGGGACCCGTCCTAACCTGTCCCTGGGGCATCTGTATAGATATAGATGGCAATGTGCTGGTAGCGGACTGGGGGGAACAACACAGAGTCCTGTTATACCCAGCACAGGGAGTCGGATGGGCCATAGTAACACAGGGTCTGAGCAGTCCACGTGGTTTGACCGTGCTACCTGAGGGCCAGTTAGCAGTGTCTGACAGCATGCACCACTGCATTAAGATATACCAGTACAAAGCAACACAGGACTAATGAGTGTTTAAAGGCAGAAAGACACTATGTTTTAAGAAAACTGAGACACCACAACTAAGACTAAGTGCATATTTATTCATGATAAAACTAAATATAGTAATATATAGTTAATTACAATTAATTTTGCTTGATTGCTTGCCGAATATAGTTTAGCTTATAAATTATACATATACAGCTGCAGCCTGTGGAGATAAATACTGGCAAATAGATCCTAAACAGTATTCACTTTGTATGGATTTAATAAGTTCAACAAAATTCATACGTACATAGATGCACTATCATAATTTTACAATTAAAAAAATTTTTTAAAGTGGCACGACAGAGATGCTTTTTTTTCTGTGCTATATTTTTATTTTGATGTGTTCAAACTAAAAGGGTTTCACTGTTTCAATGGAATCCTGTCACGATAGGCTTTAGTAATTTCTGCAATTTTTCACACTGTTACTGATCTTTACTGACAGTGAATGGAGCTTGGTGGCTTTCTGCAATCCTCCCACTCCCTTCTTTTACCAGCAGCATCTGTCGTGTACATCCACCACTCTTTGATGGATTCTGTATTTAACATGTAAATACATTTATTCGAGGCAGCACAGGGCTAGTGCAAATTCAGCAGCAAAACCAGCGAAACCCTCTGTGAATTATGTGTGTTTATAGCAGATGTTTCATGTAGGAAGCTGTTCATCTGGGATCAGGCAGAAGTGTTAAGTTACCAAATACATTTACTCCAGAACCATATATTTGCAGTGATGTTACTTTACCAGAGTATTTCACCCTCAATATTCTAATTTTACTTTACTTACGCTGGATTCTTTTACTTTTTACTCCGTTACATTTCTCTAAAAACTGCTCAAAACTTGAGATTTGTGTTGTATTTTTCTGTCATGTCACTGTGGTTTAAGCCTCCAGCGATGATAACCATGTAGTTTGAACTGCTGTGATGTTGTTTAATCATTCATTAAAACAAAACAATATATTCTTCAGCCATAACTTTTTACTGCTTATACTTTTTACTACTTATACTTTTTTTCTAGTGAAAATTTTTAACAAAACCTTCACATGGAATGGCAATTTTTTTGAATGAAATTTTTTAATTGGATTTTTTTGGAATGGAAATAATTTTGGATTTGTTTCTTTGTGCTTCTCTAAGTTGAGTTATATCCAAATTGTTTCTATGCCCTCTGTAAGATTAAAATATGACATAAGACAGAATTAATATTTAAGCAAGTGTGAGCTTTATTTTGAAAAAAAGACAAGCTGGTGTCATCAGTTATAATTTTTGATTTTATGTCTAAAGAATTAATTTATATGTTTACTGCTGAATACCTACAGTTGTGATGATTTGTTTTGATCTTTTCCTGATGTGGCTTTTTTTGCCTTTGCAATTAATAAATGAATTGAGCCAGAAGAACACAAAATATGGCATAAACATATTATTGTTTCCATTGTATCTATTACCTGTGGAACATTTAAGACATTTTAAATGCCTTTTGGATGGCTGAAAATATATGAAATGGATTATAGCTTATTCGTGTATTGAAACATTTGAGA